>CM037593.1:97567847-98217569 GCA_021018995.1 Chloranthus sessilifolius
TCTTGAACTAAATGACAACTTACACCTCATTAAATCTAATCTATCGATTTTCATTTTTCGATCGATCGATTTTCATCCGAATAGACGACCTGATTCACACCAAAATTTTACTATTGTACGACCAAAAATTTAGTGCACATTAATCACTTGCATTTCCGATCGATGGTCGTGATGTACTCCACTTTAAATTGCATTGCCCCTTTTTATCTGAGTATTTAATTATAGTATACTATATATATATATATATCATTTCATACCTTCAACGCGATCACTTCGAAAATACAAAGTGTTAGAACTTCGATGCCTTTATGAAATCGAACTCTAACCTTTACGATTATCGAAATCACACTTATAACCCTATTCTATAATTATATTGGTGTGTTATATAAATAAATATAAACATAACCAAAATCTAAGTGTAAACTGTTCTATATGTGTGATATTTTTGTATTTGTGACTTAATCAATTTATACGAGTTAAGAATATGTTAGATCATGAGTACGAGAGTGTATGAGATCATGCCTACGCTTGGGTGTGGTGACTCACTGAGATGGTATCGAAGCGAGAAATATACCGTATTCACATGCCTTACAACTCATGGTGGAATGGGACCCATGACGAGTCGGGTGAGTGTGAATTCAGTGTAACTTCGTATACGGTGGCATATACAGTGATCTTATCATCCCGAGTTTTAATACGAGAGGATAAGATATGAGATATGATACGAGAATCGGGCATTGGGCCTTTAGCTGTGGTGAGGTTTCTTTTACGGTCACGTGAAACTCAGAATATTGGCGTCCATGTACGGATGTAACACCTCTATGGTAGTATAAACTATCACATGAAATACATCCAGGTTACTACGGAACCTTTTTCTTAAGAAGCGTGAATTAGGAAAGTTGCCTCACTATAGTTTGTCATAGGATTAAGTATAAGAGTATGAGATAAGATAAGTTATGATACGAGTACGATAATAAGACATCGCTGTGTAGGCCAGCAAAAGATAAAGAACTTAAGTCTCTCAGACGCGTTGCCTCATGTAGCCACCGTAAGGGCAACAACGTCTTTCAGTCAAGACGGATCTCTGGGAGAGATTATGAGTATGAGTATGTTATGAGTGAGTTTGGCCATTATGTCTCCCCATTAGCTGGATGGTGAAGTATGAGTATAACACGAGGGCGTTATAATATGGTGGTATGATACTATATTGACCCTCCCATAGTAGCTCGAGCAGCGACTCTGGCACATGTCGTTTAGGATTTCACGAGTATGCTAGTTACGCTCATGCGATGTCTGTATGATAATAAGACATGGTAGGATATGTTATGAGATATGGTAAGGTACGTTAGGATATGAGTGTCTAGATCATGGTCTTGCATTTATGATATGAGCTTTACGATATGCATGTAATTTTGTCATTCTTTTGCTATATGCTTTGAGATATTATGTTTATCACTCACAAGATGCACCCACAATGCACCTGAGTAGTATGGGGTGGATTGGTGGTGTATCCCACTGAGTTTACGTGACTGAGTAAACTCATCCCACGATAATTTAACAGCTACAGGTGACTATACCGACGGTGTGGACGTGGGTTTTTCTGATCTGATTAGTGCTAAGAACGTCGACCCAGTGGATGTTGATTACCAAGAGCCTTTGGAGGGTGACATTACCGGTTATCAGGAGGACTACAGTGTTGATTTTGATCCGAGCACCGGATATTGATTTAGTAGACTCGGTATTGGATTTTGCCTTATATCATTATCATTGACTCTATGCTTTCATTTTTATCGGATTTGTCTCCGATTTGACTTACATGTTACCTGTGGATTAATAGCATTTTATCAGATTTATTCAGCATTTATGGTTATTTTATATTCCACTATAGTATGTTGGCTTTCACGGATTTCGTGAAACCATTATTGCGCGAGAACTCTGTTTAGGTGTATGTCCGCTTAGCATATCCGAGATATGTGCGGGTCATAACTTGGAATTCTAGGCCCTCGGGATGGGGTAGAATTTCGGGTCGTAATAGCAATCCTAGTCTTTCTCACAAAATTCTCCAAATTAATTAAACTTAGGAAAAAATTCTCCGATGAGGGCCATCGCCCAAATATTCTGTCGAATATTCGTTTGATTCATTGATTCTTCGAATTTTTCTCATTTTTAGCTTAATATTACGAACTTTGTGAATTTTATCATTGTGAAACATTATGTAATCTAATTTCATATTATTTTTATATGATTGTAAATTGTTGATGAATGTGGATTATGTAATATAATTGTTATTTATTTAATTACATTGTCTTTAGGTTTAAATAGGTTAAAATATATTCTTGTACATTTTAAGAATTGATTACTATATTTATAATCTCCTGAATTTTTCTGATTTTTCCCCGGATTTTTCCCGTGTTTATCCGAATCAAATTGAATTGACGTCCCATTGAATATTGCCGAATCCGACCTTGGTTTGTGTGGTCGATGAACTATCTGGTTAATACGTTTTGGCTTGTTTGTTGATTGTAGGATGATCACAACGGTGGGGATTGGGTGTTGACTATTAATGATGAATACCTATTGGGTTCACAGCAACATAGCTGAAACTAGCCCTCCAATGGGAAGTAGCTATTTCCCAAATAGAGGCCATAGAGTAGCAAGCTATTTTGCGGACGTTCAAGTAGCCAATACAAAGGCGGTTCCCACCTACGTAGCACCAAATAAAGGCAACTTCAAAATTTTAAAATTTGACGACAGCCGTTGCTATGACCTAATTAACGAAGGAAATTTACACAGACATTGGGGATACACTATCTTTTTTGGGGGACCGGGAGGGAATAATTGTTAGTTATTACCATGTCAAAAGTTGACTGGAAGTTGGCTTCTCTCCTCATTTACCTGAAATAAAGTAAACAAGATTTGCATGACAGAAAAACAACACTGATATATTTCAATTTTAGGTGCTCTTTTTATTCTATTTAATTTTATTTTGCAATTTTTGCAATCACAGCTTCTTGTGGCCTCAATTGATGGTTCCACCGATCATATTGTTGACTTTTATCTGATGATAGAAGTCATTTTTCACCCATTCTTTTACATATTGGATCTTATGATCATTACACATGGCACACATCCCCCAAAATGATCGTGAACATGACATAATATGGTGCATTGTGATCACGGTGGTGTGCCACATGGAATAACTTCTTACTGCCTGATATGTGGGTCATGATCTTAAGTTCTAATGTGTGAATTACATGATGGTGTGAAATATGCATACTGGACCAGCTTGAAAAATTACCACTTTCTGAGTTTCTATTCGTTCTTGGCTCTCGAACGATCCCATAGGGATAAATTGGGTTGTCAAATTAGCTGAGCTCAAGCTGAAACAAAACTCGTTTTATAACTATTATTAGTTGGAAAATAGCATTTCTCAAGCTGGTGTTACAAGCGCTAACTAAGAATTCAAATCAAATTAAAGATTTCTTTTCTTATAAGTAATGAATATTGACCTATAAGAGGCATAAGCACCCACTTTACGCCATATGGCAACGGCACATGTTTTAAAAAAATCTAGGTCATTAAAATTAAAATTCATATTGCAAGCTAGTCCGATCCAAAGATTACCGTTTGATTTGTACACTCTAATATATATCGGAGTTGTGCACATTTTTGTACTTGTTGATATTAGTGCATTCTGATTTGATGGTTCTAACGCTCTTGTTTGGGCTGTCAATGGGTCGGGTCAAGATGGGTTGGGGCAAAACTTTAGCTGCCCAAATGGAAGAATGGTATATGCCTCAGTGAAGCAATCCGACCTGATGGGTGAACAATATATGCGTACCTGACATGAGGCCCGACCGGATTTGATGCCTCACCCAAAAACCCAACCCGGCCCAATAAAATCCCCATATATTCCATGATCTTATAAATACAATATCTTGTCAGATCATGTCGAACCTGACTCAACTTGACATCTTAATCGACCCAGCCTGACATGTGACCAGACCGGAAGGTCGGCTGATGTTTCATGCCCCACCTAATGGGTAAAGATTATGTGCTCGACACGCTAAAAAAAATGAGCGAAGGGTTAGGTAACATGTCGACCTTAGAGCATCTCTAAGAGATTGGCTATCTACTTTGAGATCGCCATTTTAGCGAACGAAAATGCGGAAGGGCGCTCCAACAGGTATGCTATCCTCCACGCCATTTTAGCGAACTGCTACAATACTCACTATAGATAGTGAGTACTGCACATTACCTACTTATTTTTTTTAATGATTTTTAAGAGTTTTTCTTTCCCTCTCCAACCAATCCTCTCTTAAGTGTTTTGCTTTCTCCGCCAATCCTCTCTGCTACATACCTTCTTCCTCCTAGTGGGCAATTTTTTTTGGGTTATATTTTTTAGGGTTTACGGTATTTTTTCTTGTGGGCTATTATTATTAGTGATCTTGGGGATATTGGTTGCCAATATTTCTATTTTATTTTATTTTATTTTTTGCTTCGTTATATTAGAATCGTTGGATTGCTTTTTAATGGTTCACTACAAAAAATAAGACTATTAGTGGCAACCAAAAACTACTGTTATTAACAAAAAAGTTGTCGCTAATAGTCTTAATAGTTTTTTTGTTAATAGCGACAGGTTTTTGTTGCCAAAAACTGTGGCTAATAGTCTTATTTTTTATAGTGGTTGTTGTTCAAGAGAGATGGGCTGCTTTGAATTTTGGATATATTTTTTTAAGGGGGATGTAAAATGATAGGTTTTAATCTCTGTTATTGTATTTTATTTGTGGAAATAAGTTACAAAAATATATTCCACCTTCCATGTTTTGTTATGTAGATTTGCATTATTTATCTTTGTTGAATCTTTATTTATTTATTTATTTTTGTTGTAAAGATAAAAATATGGGTTCCTCAAGATTTTTAATTATTTTGTTCTTCTAATAATTAAAATATATTTTTTTCTTTTATAAAAAAATCTCTTTTATCATGTTATCTGCTTCGTTGGGTCTCTAAATGGTGTTCTAGGTCCCTGATTCAATCCCAGCTTACCTATAAAAAAAAAGTTTTCTATGTATGCTTAATATTTATTTATATGGGTGTTCAAGTTTCTCTCTTTTATTAAAGATATCTTTTTTAGTAGGTTATGTAAGCATAGATTTATACTTTCGTAGTCCTTTTTTTCCCATTTGATCACAAATAGTTTTTCTGTGTACTGAATACTCATGAGCTAGACTAAAGTGCTATGTGTTTTTTCGGTTGTGGAAAAATAATTAACAAATGTATATATTTTTTTGGTTAGTTTCCTTGTATATCAATTTTTTTTTGGGCATTTGCTATTTGTAACTCTTCTTATATTTGAGGTTTTCTTTTCCCTTTTGATCATTGCATATTTAAATATTGGGACCGACTCTTTTGACCTTCATTTAAACACCTAAATGGTGTTTAAATGATCTTACACCATCAATGATTTAAGATGTGGGTGATCTGAACCGTCACAGTGATAGATCATAGATTGAAGTGCAGCATGCCCAAAAAGGGTGTTTTAGGGAGATTTAAACCATCCAATTGGTGGACTATAATATCAATTGTTATTTTTAGATTTAATTAGTTTTTTAGGACATCCGGTGTATTGGCCTTCTCAAGGTGCATTGTTTGGCATTTCATCTTGAGGTCCACACTTCAGGGTGTCTGTTTATTTCTTAGTTGAATTTCCTTGTGTTTGTTTTAGTGGTGGGGTGGGGGGATATGATTTATTTAGCGAAACATGAAGTGCATTTTTAAATCTTACACCATCTATTTCTAGATAGGAAGGTGCATTTTTGAATCTTCACCTCGTGGAATAAAAAACTGGCCCTCTGATGATAGCTCATGGTCTCAAAATCCTTTGTGCGAAAGATTGGAATGAAAAATGACCTCGATCATCTGATTCCAAGGAGTAATGGGTTTCAGCAAGTTTCAAATGTAGGCGACCTCAGTAATTGCACAGGCGCGAATAGAGGTACCCATATTTTAGGTACCTTTATTTGCACCCACAGAATCCTTGAAGGCACCTATGCCAAAAACCATTAGCTGCTATGACTCATATCTTTAGATCTTAAGATCATGGGCCTTCTTATTTTCAAATTATGCATGTAAAGCAACCAAATCATATTCAAATTTCTAAAAACAACATTATATTGTTTCCAATCCATGTAAACTAAGATTTGGTGCTAACTCAAAAGATGAAATAGTTCCATCATCTATTATTGAAGATAGAACATTAAAAAGGATCACGACCCAATTTCCAAAGGTAACTGGTTTTGTCTCTCCAAGGTTGAGCTATTAGCCAACCTGTAACAACCCAGATTTTTAGATTTTATTTTAACGGTGTTAGATGCTGCACCACACTATGTACTGTGCTAACGCTCCACATCAGAATTGAAACCCACCTTTTAAAATAAAAAATTTCCAATTTTTTCCATATCAAAATTAGACTCATTGCGAAGTGCTCGTCGATACGATTCCAACGATATATAATTTGACGATTTCTGACAAGAATATAAAAAGTTATACCCATTTTAACTAATCAAGCAAGTCAAAGGGTATAATTGTAATTTCGGGAGAGAAACACCAATTGGTTTGATGCTTATGCAAAACGCTGGAACGAAACCTTTGCTCAAGCTATCCAAGTTACGTATGAATTCTTATTCCGTGTAAAAATCTCCTATTCTATTAAATCTCCCACGAAAGTGTTAATTAGAGTTGACCTAAAATTTTATACCATTATAAATAAAACTTTAAAAACTCTCTCCTCTCTATAATAAGAAATTATTCTCTCTCGAGAGTTAGAGGAGCCGATGCCTTGGGAATCGACCTTTTCAACCCGAATCGCCGTTGATCTTCCGTTCACGCTTCAAGAGGTGGGTACCCATCAATCCATCTTGTTCTTCTCAGATCCCATCGCGTAGGATGCGTTCGATCACGCATCGACGGGTTTAAAAATCTTATTTAAACTCAAATATCTCATAAATTAATAGATCTATATATTTAATATATGCTTTCCCTTTAAAGTTATATATTTTGTAAATTGGGTTTATATGTTATTTCTCTTTTCTTTTCAAAAATTCCTTTTGTTTGAGCCATTAATATTCTACCTTATATTAGGTCTGTATATTTAATATGTTTACTTCCTCTTTTATGTCTGTAAAATTAATTAAATTTTAATACTTATAAATTTGATAGATTGACTTAATTGACATAATATCATATTGATATTATTTATTTCTAAATCTATATAGTATAAATTTATCCTTCTACTAAGACTATAATAATATTTATTATTGTTGCAAGTTTATATTATTATTTATTTAAAATTAATTAAGCCCAAAAATTAAATTATATTTTTATTTTATTTAAATAAATAATAGATTATACCAACTTAAAGTTTCGGGTCCGAACTTGCGGCTACGAACCCGAATTCACGTCCATGAACCCGACCTCGCGACCATTGATGCACCTGTCTCGGTATTTTGGTCATAACTTTTTATTCCGACCTCGGATTAATGTGATTCTTGCGGCATTGGAAAGAAGACAGTGAGCTTTACAACTTTGTGTGAAATAGCTATTTCACGAATCTGACTGTTTAGAGGTCAAAATAGAGCAACAAGTCGGGTTCAATTTTGAATGAATCAAGGCTATTCGAATTTAAGATTATTTTCTAAATATCATGGCCAAAGTTCTTATGTATATTATATTATAAAGTCTTTCGATCGATGGTCATGATAAATCATAACTTAATAAGTATAAATATTATTTAATTTAATTATCTAATTATTATATATATATATATATATATATATCAATTTTATCGCTTCAACGCGACCTCTTCGAAAATACAAAGTGTTAGAACTTCGATGTCTTTATGAAATCGAACTCTGACTTTTACGATTATCGAAATCACACTTATAACTCTATTCTATAATTATATTGGTGTTGTATGTAAATAAATATAAATATAAGCATAATCAAAATCTAAGTATAAACCGTTCTGTATGTGTGATACTTTTGTATTTGCAACTTAATCAATTTATACGAGTTAAGAATATGTTAGATCATGAGTACGAGAGTGTATGAGATCATGCCTACGCTTGGGCGTGGTGACTTACTGGGATGGTATCGAAGCGAGGAATACATCGTATTCACATGCCTTACAACTCATGGTGGAATGGGACCCATGACGAGTCGAGTGAGTGTGAATTCAGTGTAACTTCGTATACGGTGGCATATACAGTGATCCTATCACCCCGAGTTTTAATACGAGAGGATAAGATATGAGATATGATACGAGAATCGGGCGTTGGGCCTTTAGCTGTGGTAAGGTTTCTTTTACGGTCACGTGAAACTCAGAATATTGGCGTCTATGTACGGATGCAACACCTCTATGGTAGTATAAACTATCACACGAAGTACATCCAGGTTACTACGGAACCTTTTCTTGGGAAGCGTGAATTATAAAGGTTGCCTCACTATAGTTTGTCATAGGATTAAGTATAAGAGTATGATAAGATATGAGTATGAGATAAGATAAGTTATGATACGAGTACGATAATAAGACATCGCTGTGTAGGCCAGCAAAAGATAAAGAACTTAAGTCTCTGTACGTGCCGTTCCTTGCGTAGCCACCGTAAGGGCAACAACGTCTTTCAGCCAAGACGGATCTCTGGGAGAGATTATGAGTATGAGTGCGTTATGAGTGAGTTTGGCCATTATGTCTCCCCATTGGCTGGGTGGTGGAGTATGAGTATGACACGAGGGCGTTATAATATGGTGGTATGATACTATGTTGACCCTCCCATAGTAGCGACTCTGGCACAGGTCGTTTAGGATTTCACTAGTATATTAGTTACGCTCATGCGATGTACAGACGTATGTGCGAGAATGATAATAAGACATGATATAATATGTTATGAGATATGGTAAGGTACGTTAGGATACGAGTGTCTAGATCATGGTCTTGCATTTATGATATGAGTTTTACGATATGCACGTGATTTTGTCTTCCTTTTGTTATCTGCTTTGAGATATTATGTTTATCACTCACCAGATGCACCCACAATGCACCTGAGTAGTATGGGGTGGATTGGTGGTGTATCCCACTGAGTTTACGTGACTGAGTAAACTCATCCCACGATAATCTAACAGTTGCAGGTGATTACGCTGGTGGAGTAGACGCTGGCCATCTAGATCTCGCCGACGCTGATTTCATTGATTCCGCGGGCGTTGAGTACCAGGAGCCTTTGGAGGGCGACGCTGCCGGTTATCAGGAGGACTACGGTGCTGATCTTGATTCGAGTGCCGGTTACTGATCATTGTGGACTTGGTATTGAGTTTTATTGATATTAGTATTGCGAATTTTATAGTTTATTTTTTCGGATTTGTCTCCGACTTTCATTATCATTTTATTGGCGGATTATGATTTTATTACACTTATTCAACATTTATGATTATATTCATATTCTACCCTATTTGTTAGATCTCACGAATTTTGTGGAACCATTATTGCACGAGAACTCTGATTAGGTGTATGTCCGCTTAGCATATCCGGGATATGTGCGGGTCATAACTCGGAATTCTAGGCCCTCGGGATGGGGTAGAATTTCGGGTCGTGACACAACCCCTCAAAAGAATCTTCTTCAACAATTAAACTACCACTGGAAGGGTAGTATGGGTCGTAAAGATCACTCTCCTCTTGGTTTTCTGGGACCCATGGATACCCTTGTGACCTTCTTAACCCCTCAAGCCTCATAGCTACTTCTTTCATTTGGGGCCTTTTTCTCCCTTTTTATTGAAGACATGCCCTTACAACCTCAGCAATTGCTAGGACCTGATCTTTCTCAGCCTCTTTCACAATTCGATCTTCTATAATTTGATAAAGACAATTTTTCTTCACTAGTGAAATGAAATACACTGCGAGACTTTTAAAATTTTCGGTTCTCTCCAAAGAAACTGGCTTCTCTCCAATTAAGAGCTCTGCAAGAATTACCCCAAAGCTATAAACATCGCTCTTATCTGTTAATTGGCCAGTGTAATAGTATTATGGGTCTAAGTATCCAAAGGTCCCCTGAACTGCAATAGTCAAGTGGGTTAGATCAGTTGAAACTATTCTTGAAATTCCAAAGTCTGAAATTTTTGCAATGCACTGACTATCTAATAATATATTACTAGATTTTATGTCTCGGTGAAAGATTGGTATCGAAGCCGCCGAGTGCATATAGGCAAGTGCCCCAGCAACTTCTGTAGCAATTCGCAACCGATTCTCCCATGACAAGGAGGACTTCTTCTCCGGATCATGGATATGTTGGTAGAGGGTCCCGTTCGAGATGAACTCGTAAACCAATAAAGGAACTTCAGTCTCTGAACAACAACCCAATAGCTTCACCACATTCCTATGGTTGATTTGGGAGAGAATGACAATCTCATTAATAAATTGTTTGATTTGGCCTTCGATGACTATTTTCGATTTCTTGACGGCTATGATTGTACCATCCGGTAACATGCCTTTATAAGCAGTTCCACTAGCTCCTTGACCGAGAATTCGACTCTCGTTAAAGTGATCAGTTGCCATATCCAATTCATTAGCGACAAAGATTTTGGTTTGCTTGACACTACCATCATGTGAATAATTTTCTCCTGTTGCAATAACAGGCCCCCATTCTTTTTGAAGAATTTCTGTTTGACTTTGATCTGCTTTCTTTTCATTAGGGATTTATATAACCAAATGCCACCAAAAACTAGGAGTGATAAGGCTACACCTATGCCCAACCAACCTGTGGGAAAAAGGTTAGTCAAAATCTTGAGTTAAAAAAATGGGCATGTGCTCCATCATGCCTAGTTGTACTCTAACATGACGAAATAGAGAAAGAAAAGGGAAGTGGTCAATTTTTGGTTAGAAGAGATTTCAACTTAGAAAGTACTTGCATGTCAAGCTATGAGAGTGGTAGCCCTCAAAACTATGGCCCAGTGAAAACTAAGGGCCTTAGAAAGTACTTGCATGTACTTTGTGACACATTACCCTTTCTTGCTAATCATTGAGGTGGCATAAAGCAACTTCATCTGCTGATAATGGATGGTGTTAGAGTCACAAATCCTCTCACTCATACTTATGAATGAGCATCACCTTATTCGTTTCATGTATAAGATTCATAAGGTTGTCTTTGTTTCCCTGGTAGGCTATGCAAATATCACTGTTAGTATAGTTGATAGATGTGGTTTCTCAAGATTAATTATTATTGTTTGTTTTGGTTTACTTTCTTGTTTTGATATGAAGTTTTATT
The DNA here is from genome assembly GCA_021018995.1 of Chloranthus sessilifolius. Lineage (NCBI taxonomy): Eukaryota > Viridiplantae > Streptophyta > Magnoliopsida > Chloranthales > Chloranthaceae > Chloranthus > Chloranthus sessilifolius. Next base: position 97,579,160 of record CM037593.1, read on the forward strand.
TTTGGTGTTTGGAGAAGCCATATTATTGTATATCCATATACATATGCTTTTGGGTGATTGCCCTATTTTCTATCTGCTCTTGACCTCCTCTTCTCATTCTAAGAGTATATATATATATAAAAACCTATCTGATGCTTGAGTACTCTGTAATCTGTATAGTCAATAATTGAGTAACTATGTTTTAAAAATTACAATGTACTTATGAATGTAACTAAAGTTGAGTTGGCAAACTCATGAAGGGGATTCCATAGAAGGTTGGAAACCAACAAGGAGACTAGACTACGGATATTCATGTCCATAAAAAAGTTGCAACCAACTTTGAAGCTCTCTTGCATAGTGGAATCTATTGATCATTTTTATTCTCTTACATTGATAACTTAAATGCAAACTAGTAGTGGGTATGGGCCTATCTATATTACTCTGTTACTAATCGAGCTAGGCCAGTCCATCTTATTTATGAATCGGCCTATCTATATTAGCCCATAATATAATTGGCCCATGATAGGCTGGGTCAGGCCAGGCCTCCAGCCCGACAATTTTTATACAAAAGATTGGAATAAGATTGGTTGGAGATTCCTAATTGAGTGGGTGTTTTTTTTCTAACTAGTTAATACTGGGCCCAACTTACTAATCGAACCTGGGGGGGGGGGGGGGGGCACCCATTTATGTATGGGGCTTACAGAGACCTCCACTCATACACAGTCCTTCGGGACGCCTACCTACTACCTACTACCTTAATTGAGTTAGAATTATCACATATATAACTAATTTTGGATAAAGCATATGATAGATTGTTAGAAGTTGATTCTAATTATCCTTGCCACGCCATTTTTATTAGATGCTTCATCCTACGTACGCATGGCCCCGGTATGAAGTGATCTTAAAAGCAGGGTACGTAAAAGTAAAACCAGCATTCGAATAAGGTAACCGACCTGTTCACTCTTGAGAGTGATTGGGCAACTGGTAATCTACATTGGCGCCATCTTAGCGTTGGTGTCATGTGGTGCATGGGAGTGATCATCTAGATCAGATTCATCTTGAAGATTGCATTATAAAATTATCGGTACTATGGATTAATAGAAGTCACTCATTTTCTGGCATTTAGCTGCTTGATGCAAAGTGAAAATAATTTTTTATGCAATCTTAAGGCTGAATTTGATCTATATGATGGCCCCATGAATTATTTGCTACTAAAAGGGATGTCATGTGTATTATGACAGCCCGGATTTCTGCGCCCGAAAATCCGTGCCATTAGGAACATACTCTGGATGATCCCCAGGACAAATCATAAAGTGTATGCTCGTATAATGGGAATCGAGCAGACACTGTCCAGCAGTGGTAGGTCAAACCATCACATAAGATATTTAAATAAATAAAAAAACGATAAACAACACATGCATCTAAATATATCAAAAGAGTATACATTCCCAAAAAGGAACCAAGAAGAACCATTGGTGATGGGCATCCATCACCCAAACAATGGTTCTTGATAGTAGTTCCAATAGAATGTATAAAAGCACATAAATATAATATCTATAGTAATATATATACAGACGGTGGCCACCAAGCACACACAATAATCCGGAATATCAAAATACAAATATCGGACTCAACTACCCAGGCTACGGATAGAACTCGTCCGCCTGGATGTCCGTCTCCTCGTTCTCAGCCTCAGCCTCTGGGTTAGGAGTAATCTAATCTAATTAAAATGATTTAGAAACAGGGTGAGCTATATCCTAGCTCAATAGAAGAATTTCAGTTAAAGTTGCATCTTAATTGTAAAACATGGTTGCAGAAGATATGAATGTAACTGAACAGATGCAAACAGATGTGTCAAATATGCGAAAATTATCAAAGCAGGCCGATCTTATCACAGTGTACAGAGTATGATGCATATATTGTTTAATGACTTTGGATAATAAACTTAAATAACTCCCGTGAGTATAGCACGTGGTAGCCAGATTTGGTCCGATGGGTAATCCCGACCATCGTCATTCACATGAACAATTTCAGGAAATGCAACAATGCCTCAACTACGGAGTACAATTGTGCCTAGGATTTCCAAGCAGATGCACAAGTGTGCAAGAAACGGATATACCGCCGAGTCGGTGGGATTCGTCAGAATATTAAACCATAAATCACATGCAGATATATCTTATTGAACGGGAATCAGATGACAGATATCAGAGTTATCACACACATGCTATACGTATCTGGACGGTAAAAATTTAGACTATGCAGTCAAATACAGAAAATTTGGGACCATGAGATAAAAAATAAATGCAATTTTAATTGAATTCCCCTACCTCAGGTCAGACTTCTTTCTAAGCAAATCCAAAGCCTTTCAGAAAGTCATGGTCTGATCCTAGGCCCTAAACATAGTATTCTAAGTGTCAGGGATGTCAGAACATAAACTGGCACAATGTCCACTGAGGTTTTATTCACAAAACTAAAACATGCAGAAGACAGGGGTGATTGATCGATCACCACTCTTATTGATCGATCAATCCCTCTTGTTGATTGATCAATGACCCCATTGATCGATCAATTCTCTCTTCTCTTTAACAAGCAACAGAGTAAATTGATCGATCAATAGCCTCTATTGATCGATTATCACTCATCATTGATCGATCAATACCTTTGTTGATCGATCAATAATCCATTTTCTCCTCACTTTAGTATAGCCAAAATTGATCGATCACCAGCTTGATTGATCGATCAATGCCTCCTGTTGATCGATCAATGCCCTCAATGATCGATCAATAGTCCAAAATCTCATTTTCCCACCTTCTATTCACATTTAAAATTTATACAGATTGATCGATCAATGCCTTCATTGATCGATCAATACACATCAGTAATCGATCAATACCTTTGTTGATTGATCACTAACAATAATTGATCGATGACCCTCTCTGTGATCGATCAATACTCAGGATTGATCGATCAATCCACAAATTGATCGATCAATACCCTTCGTGCATTGAACTTCCAGAATTTTCAAGGCTTCTGTTCACTTCTTTGTTTTATACAGATTGATCGATTAATGACTTTCATTGATCGATCACCCAAGTATTGATCGATCAATCTTGTCATTGATCGATCAATAATGACAGAACTCTGTCATTAATGGAGGTCATCTACTTCCCTATTTTTGCCCCATTCTCATTTATGGTTTCTTGCAACCATTAATACACCCACACACAAATATATAAGGGCTCTTATTTGCCCATATTCAAAGCATAGGCTCACCTTTGCTTGGGCCCTTTTTGGGGTTCCGGCAAAAAGGTCTGAAAGGGGTTTCGGATCTGGAACTCGAGCTATATCGCCGGTGCGATCTCGACAATCAATCTATCTACTCCGATTCAACACTTTATACCTTTGAAGTTGAACATGTTAAAGGAAGTACTAACGTTTTGGCTGATTTCTTAAGCAGAGATCCAAGTTTAAACCACAAACCAAAGTGGTCATATTTATTGCAGGAAGAAGATTTATGTTACCACTAAACCAGTGGATTGAACTCTGTAAACGACAAAAGATGACAGAAGAAAGAAACTCCTCTTCTCAACCACCTTCAACTATAAGAAAACCTTATGTTGGAAAAACCTTTATTGAAAAAACCTATGTTGTGTTAAGAGGCCACCAACCAGGATTATATACCTCTTTTTTGGCCTGCCAAAAACAAATTACAAACTTCCCAAACTCCCTTTACCAAGTTCACGACGATTTCAATGAAGCAAAATCAGCTTTTACTTTGTATCAAGTACAACAATCACAATATCTGCTAGAACAAACTAGCATTTCGATGAATAATGTTCCTGATTTCTATAATCTTGGAATATATTCAGAACTTTATCACGAAATTAATAGAGCCTGGAAATGCCAACTTCTAAATGGGAAAAAACAGTTCAGGCGGCACATGAGCAATCTCTCTCAAAAAATACATGAAAAAGAATAAAAGCTAGAAAAGCTACAAGATAGTGCAAATGCCCTTGTTAAATCCATAGCATGGGATTCTGAAACGTTCGCAGAAAATTTCTCTCTTAAAAAAATTAATCATTTTTTAAAATTAGCAGATCTTATGGATTCAAATTATCCAGACCCCATTTTTCACAAACTAAAAAGAATTTGTTTGTTTGAAAAAATAAAACATGTTCTACCATGTGACATCAGTAAACCCCTGATATCACAAATTGAAGATCAAGAGGTTAAGATTAAACAAATCTTAATGGATAATTATAACATAGCTCAGTGTTATGAAGATTTTCTTCCAAAATTATCAATTTATACGAAAATTCCAATGTATAATCTAGAAGAAAGCCTTGATTGGGGATTAGTAAAATAACTAATCTTTCTTGGTTATCCTATCAATGAATTTCCGATGATGATCAAAATAATGATTTATCATCTCACCAAAAATCTTAATCGCACCGTCTACTATACATTCTAGATCACAAGCACAATTGGATGGAGATCAAAAGAAAATTTTTATCAGCCCTATCAAATTTGGTTTTTAGATAAAACTAAAGACTACGAGTTCGATGAAGTCGAAGACTCCATGGCTAAAGCAAGCATCATGGCCATTAATCCAAAATCTTATTGGATTCATTCTCTTAAAACATTCTTTGCAATGGCAAGACAAATCCGTGCTGCCGAAAATTAATTCAACATATCGGATGGTCGGAGAATTTTTACTACAAATTTACCAATTGAATACATGAGGGCTCAAGAGCAAAAAGTTGAAGCAACTTCATTATTATTAAAGTTTGATTCTCGAAAAGACCTCGACCTCCCGAAAAATATCGAGATCGAAACGACGATGCTCAAAGAAGATGAGATGCAAGATAGCTATAATCATCATAATCCTACCTCAGAAGATTCAATTTTCTACCATAATCTGGAAAATCGTATGGAAGCATAGTGGACTACACCACTATCACCAGTAGCAAGAACGGCTCCAGCTTATCCAGGACACGTTGCTACTCAGAATCGTTAGCCCTGACGTCATAAACCAGAAGCGTCAGCCATGACGTCACCCATTATCTTACTTTAAGAAAAAGTATGACATGCGTTGAAAAAGAAGAAAGCATCTTACTGGTGTAAATAATGAAGTTTGTCCAGATGTGAGTAAAGGCTTTGAAAAAGGAGAAAGCATCTTTACTATTGAAGCATCTTTACTATTAAATATTTTGTCTAGAGGTGTGGGAAAAAGCTATTTGAGGGCATAGCTCACCTTTGATGAAGGCATCAAGTTGAGAAACATTTCTGTAGTGTTGTAAATGATTCCATAAGCTAAATTTGATTGAATCTCTCTAATCAAGGATTGTAAAGGATTAAGTAATCTTTTATCCATTACTACAGCTAGTATAGGTGTGTCTATACCATTTATGAATAATCCTGTTATGCATATTTGAAGTATACCAATATGAATATATTTTAATTTTGGATTCTCTTTTTTTCAGCGTAATATTTTCTTCTTATCAAACAGTGTTATTTCTGCTGTAAGATTAGATGTGCTTTTTGCAGTAGTGTTTCCTGAAAAAGCTTCAAATATTCTTCTAGACAAGAGTTTGTCTAAGGAAGAAATTTTATAGATGTCTTCTTTATTAAGTTTTTGTTGTAACTCAAAATTTTGAAGTTGTTCTTCAAAGAATGATATTTCTTTTCCTATTACGTATTTCAACGTAATCATTTGATGTTCTTCTTCTGATGTTTCGACTATATTTAACATAAATATTAGATCATCTATGTCAGAATCGGAGTCTGTTTCGGATTCTAATTCATAAATGATACTATTATCATCACTTGAAATTTTTTCATCAAAATAAACATCTAGATTTGCTTCATCTAAATATTTAATCATTTTAGTTATATTCTTTCCCCGTTTTGGGCATTGAGGAGCATAATGTCCTTCTTCGTTACAAATAAAACAACGACATTTCCTTTTAGCCATGGTCGTTTTATTTGTTTTTTCAGTCTGTTTTTTCTTTTTAATATATTTTTTATTTTTAACAAATCGTTTTCTTTTGTTCCAAGGTTTCCATTTAAATTTTTCCTTCTTAAAACCTTTCTTATATCCCTTTCTTTTAGGGATATTGCATCCGATTTTCTAATTTTCTTGGAGAATTTTATCGCAACATTTATGACCAAAGTTAGAATTTGTGATTTGATTCTTAACTTATTTTTTAGCTTTAATTTCTAAACATCTATCTGCTATTAATCTTAGGACAAAGGATGTTCTAAGTCCTAAAGTATCTTGTTTAGCTAATTTACTAATAAAATCTGAATAGCCTTTGATGGCTGACTCATCCCATGGTGCTGGGAGTTTATGATAAAATTGTTCTAACCAGGATCTATTAATTGGAGGTTCCAATTGATAATAATATTTTTTAAAAGTATTGCAATATTCTTGAAATTGGCAAATATTGCATAATTCTAATTTTGATAAAATATATATCACATCTTCTTGTAAGTTTTGTTCACCTGTATATCCACAAAGATGTTCTTTAATAATTATCGTAAAGTGTTTTAAGATATCATCAAGAGTATTGAAATTTCCTAATAAGGATTCTTTTTATATTTTTCAATCATTAGATTTTTCCCATTGTAAAACATCACCTTGAAGTGTTGCTGCAATATAGTCAAGAAATCTTTCTTTGGACCAAACGACTTTTTGGTTTGTAATTACTATGGACATGGATTGTGCCCAATCGTCGATTACTTTTTCTTGATCTTTAAAAGGGACATTTGTTAACTCCATATATGTACCTCCTTGAGCTACGTTTTGCTTGTTCAAATCGTCTCTTCTATTATTTGTAGGGATTGGGATTTCCTCATTTTTTACTCCTGATGACGAACTGCCATCATTCATATGAATATGATGTTTTAGATATTCCTCTTATTCTTCAAGAGTTAATGTTTTTAAATATGTTTCTAAATTTTCAAATTCTTTTAATGGTTCTTCAGCTTTTCTCTTTCTCAAAGTTAGAGGATCATGTGACTCATTAAGATCTGAAGAAGTATCTGAGAGATTAGAAGTGATATTCATTGTATCAGTTTCTGATTCGTAGTTTAATTCCTGGTTTTGGAAGTATGTTAAAAGAGGTTCATGTTTTAAAGAAACTTCTTTTATATGAGAAATGATATTATTTCTATCTTCAATTAGAAGAGTATCATCCATAAATAAATGCTGCCAATATTCAATGATTTCTTTTACATTCAAGTATTCTTGATAATTATATTCAATATTTTCTTGTAAGACACAGATGTCATCGGTATTGATTTCATCAGTTCCGTAGAATAATCGGGTATTCGAATATTCATCTTTTTGTTTTTCTAAATTTAACTGCTTTAATTTTGTTATTAGATTTTCTATTTTTGATTTGGTTTCTTCTTTTAAATCCAAATCGATTAATTTGCCTAAGGCCAAAATATTTTCTTTATTTATTATTACTTCATTGTGAATAGCATACAGCTGTATTTCCATATCGTCTTGTTTCTTATAAATTTTCTTTAACCAAGTACCAGTTATATCTAATAGACTATTTATACAACCACTTATGATATATATATTACTTTCAAAATTTCTATCTATATGAAATATATGCCTATAACCTTCTTGGTTTTTATGATTCCAAGAACTTATACAATCAATAGGTATTTCTAGGTTTTTACTAGATATTTCTGCCATGTTATTTGATACAAGTACCTAAAACCGCTTAATGTATGGTTAGTGCCTAAACCGTTCCCAAATAGACAAAAAGCTTTTACAGCTACGAAAGTCTTTGAAGGTATATAGGCTTTACCAAACGATAAGTATATGGATTTTATATCAAATAAGTAGTCAGAAAGATTTAGTAAAAACTCTTTTTTTTTTTTTTTTTTTTTTTAATCCTTAATTGATATGATCCCAAAGTAGATAGATAACTAACATTATGATACAAATAAGGAAAAACATAATAATAAATATATTAACGAAAATAACATCTATCGGTTCCATTATAGTACATACTTACAATGACTAGTACAAACCACTACAGACGCCAATGCTAACACCAAACTCTAACACTTGAACAAGGCTTTGATACCATTTACAACACTGAGGAAATGTTTCTCAACTCGATGCCTTCATCAAGGGTGAGCTATGCCCTTAAATAGCTTTTTCACACACCTCTAAACCAACAACAAAAATGCAAAAATCAGACAAAAATCTGATTGAAATATTTGAACCCAAACCATATGATTCAGAAATCCAACCAAGATTAATAAATTGGAAAGATTTACAGATACCTAAACAATGGTTATTTGAAGATCTTTTAGAACAAAAACCAAAATTGCAAACTCAGATGATTGAAATACAAGCTTCTATGATTGAAATACAAGCTTCTGGAAATAATTTATATTTTAGAGATACAAGGACTGCCTCATTTAATACTATAAAAGATGAATGGCTTCCTATAAAAAATATTGAGTCTAGAGCATCAGCATCCAATGCTCTTGAACCAACTCATGACCAATCACATATAGCAGTAAAAAATATACAAGTTCCTATCTTACCCGGAACACAAACTCATGAACTAAACACAGTTCAACTGTATCATTTTCAGTCAAAAAATGCTGAAATTTTATTTTCTCCTAGTTATGGAAAAAGACGATATACATACGTCTTAGGAAATTTTATGTTTCAAAATTATAAACCATATAATTTATGTGTCCTAATGGATACCGGAGCCGCAATAAGTGCTTGTCGGTATAATGCTTTGCCTTCGAACAAATGGGTTAACATTAAACATCCCATCAAAGTCAAAGGCATTGAAGGAAGAGAAACTGTTATTGAATTAAAAGCAAAAAATATTTCTATTTCGCTTAATGATAAAAAATTCATTATTCCTAAAATTTTATGCTTTCCCAACATGCATGGAGATTTCTTGTTAGGTAATAATTTCATTGTTGCATATTTACCAATGACCTTAACCATAGGTTCTATTGACCTATCCCTCAAAGAAGAACTGGTTCACATTCCACTTCTTCAAGTTCATAACTCTAAATGTCATAAAGGCTTTACCCCCAGTAAGCGTGGTGAGGTTATTACACAACTTGATCAAACTCATTGGCTTTTCACCATCCTCAAAGACAATTTTAGTGACAACCCACTAAAATTATGACATAAAAGTCCACGGTACTGTACCATAACTTTGAAAGATCCTAATATCATAATTAGGGTAAAACCTATGGTTTATACAAAAATAGACATAGATGAATTTGAAATACAAATTAAAGATCTATTAGAGAAAAAACTCATTGAAACTACAAAAAGTCCTCATTCTAGCCCTGCATTTTTAGTAAGAAATCATGCTGAAATAAAACGCGGAAAAGCTAGAATGGTTTTAAATTATAAAAGACTAAATGAAAATTTAGAATTTGATGGATACTTTATTCCAAGAAAAGATGTTTTGATTAACCAAATCAAAGGATCAAAATTCTTCAGTAAATTCGACTGTAAATCAGGATACTGGCAATTAAAGTTAGATGATAAATCTAAACCTTTAACTGCTTTTAGCACTCCATGTGGACATTATCAATGGAATGTCATGCCATTTGGCTTGAATACTGCTCCACAAATCTATCAAAGATGGATGGATTCGATTTTTGCCCCTTATAAAGGATTTTGTGTGGTATATATCGATGATATCTTAGTGTTTTCTAAAACAAAAGAAGAACACAAAAAACATTTAAAACAAATGTGCGATATTTTCCAAAAACATGGAATTATCCTCTCACCTTCTAAAATAGAAGTTGAAAAAGAATCAATAGAATTTTTAGGTCTTATTTTAACACATGATGGTCTAAAACTTCAAGATCATATTATTATAAAAATAAAAAATTTTCCTGAAGAGGTAACTGATAAGAAACAGTTAGAAAGTCTCTTAGGCTTATTAAATTATGGAAGAAATTATTTAAAAATTTTAGCTGAAAAAGAAAAATCTTTCATAAATAAATTGAAAAAAGAAATAGAATTTACATGAACAGAAAAAGATAAAGAGATATTAAAACAAATAAAACAAGATATTGAAGATTGTCCTACTGTTTATCTTCCCACAACCGGAGATAAATTAATTCTCGAAACAGATGCTTCAGATAACTGTTGGGGATGTGTTTTACAAGCAATTCCTGCTGAAGATTGGGAAGAAAAAGAATCTTGTCACTCTAATGGGATAAAATCAAGAAAATCACCTTTAACAAAAAAGGTATAAAATAAAGAAAAATTATGTGGTTATAATTCTGGAAAATTCAAACCAAATGAACAGAATTATATCATCTTTGAAAAAGAATTATTAGCAATAAAACTTTCCCTCAAAAGATTTCATATATATCTTGCCCCGAAAGTTTTTATTGTCAGAACCGATAACAAGGCAGTTCGAGACTTTTTAATTAATAAACGAGATATTTTAGATGGAAGACGATTGAAATGGTATAATCAAATAGCACTTTATACCTTTGAAGTTGAACATGTTAAAGGAAGTACTAACGTTTTGGCTGATTTCTTAAGCAGAGATTCAAGTTTAAACCACTAACCAAAGTGGTCATATTTATTGCAGGAAGAAGATTTATGTTACCACTAAACCAGTGGATTGAACTCTGTAAACGACAGAAGATGACAGAAGAAGGAAACTCCTCTTCTCAACCACCTCCAACTATAAGAAAACCTTATGTTAGAAAAACCTTTATTGGAAAAACCTATGTTGTGTTAAGAGGCCACCAACCAGGACTATATACCTCTTTTTTAGCCTGCCAAAAACAAATTACAAACTTCCCAAACTCCCTTTACCAAGTTCATGACGATTTCAATGAAGCTAAATCAACTTTTACTTTGTATCAAGTACAACAATCACAATATCTGCTAGAACAAACTAGCATTTCGATTAATAACGTTCCTGATTTCTATAATCCTGGAATATCTTCAGAACTTTATCACGAAATTAATGGAGCCTGGAAATGCCAACTTCTAAATGAGAAAAAACAGTTCAGGCGGCACATGAGCAATCTCTCTCAAAAAATCCATCAAAAAGAACAAAAGCTAGAAAAGCTACAAGATAGTGCAAATGCCCTTGTTAAATATATAGCATGGGATTCTGAAACGTTCGCAGAAAACTTCTCTCTTGAAAAAATCAATCATTTTTTAGAATTAGCAGATCTTATGGATTCAAATTATCCAGATCCCATTTTTCACAAACTAAAAAGAATTTGTCTGTTTGAAAAAATAAAACATGTTTTGCCATGTGACATCAGTAAACCCCTGATATCACAAATTGAAGATCAAGAGGTTAAGATTAAACAAATCTTAATGGATAATTATAACATAGCTCAGTGTTATGAAGATTTTCTTCCAAAATTGTTAGTTTATACGGAAAATCCAATGTATAATCTGGAAGAAAGCCTTGATTGGGGATTAGTAAAACAACAAATCTTTCTTGGTTATCCTATCAATGAATTTCCGATGATGATCAAAACAATGATTTATCATCTCACCAAAAATCTTAATCGCACCGTCTACTATACATTCTGGATCACAAGCACAATTGGATGGAGATCAAAAGAAAAATTTTATCAGCCCTATCAAATTTGGTTTTTAGATAAAACTAAAGACTACGAGTTCGATGAAGTCGAAGACTTCATGGCTAAAGCAAGCATCATGGCCATTAATCCAAAATCTTATTGGATTCGTTCTCTTAAAACATTCTCTGCAATGGCAAGACAAATCCGTGCTGTCGATAATCAATTCAACATATCGGATGGTCGGAGAATTTTTACTACAAATTTACCAATTGAATACATGAGGGCTCAAGAGCAAAAGATTGAAGCAACTTCATTATTATTAAAGTTCGATTCTCGAAAAGACCTCGACCTCCCGAAAAATCTCGAGATCGAAACGACGATGCTCGAAGAAGATGAGATGCAAGATAGCTATAATCATCATAGTCCTACCTCAAAAGATTCGATTTTCTACCATAATCTGGAAAATCGTATGAAAGCATAGTGGACCACACCACTATCACCAGTAGCAAGAACGACTCCAGCTCATCCAGGACACGTTGCTACTCAGAATCGTCAGCCCCGACGTCATAAACCAGAAGCGTCAACCATGACGTCACCCATTATCTTACTTTAAGAAAAAGTATGACATGCGTTGAAAAAGAAGAAAGCATCTTACTGGTGTAAATAATGAAGTTTGTCTAGATGTGAGTAAAGGCTTTGAAAAAGGAGAAAGCATCTTTACTATTAAAGCATCTTTACTATTAAATATTTTGTCTAGAGGTGTGTGAAAAAGCTATTTAAGGGCATAGCTCACCCTTGATGAAGGCATCGATTTGAGAAACATTTTCACAGTGTTGTAAATGGTTGGTATCAGAGCACACGGTCGCTAATTTGCACTCCGGTGTTAAGCGTGCACACGGTCGCTACGGCGTAACGTGCTACGTTGACACCTTACACAACTCAGACTTAAGCGAAAATGCATTTGTGAACTCATCTAACAATGGTGCAACTTTATGTCAACTAATATTAATTATAAAATTTTCAAATCGGTCTCGATTTTTGTGCAGGGTACGCATATGGAAACAGTCAGTTTCTTGTCCGGAATTTCAAGGTCATTACATTATCCCCCCCCTTAGGAATTTTCGTCCTCGAAAATGTCAGGGTGGTCATAGTTATTGCAGTGAGGAAAAGTAACAGTACTACGTCGAGCAGGAATGAACTATATATAGACATATCATGAATTGAAATGCAAATAAATTGACTGAAATCAACATATAAAATTATCAATAAAATTTACGAGAAGAGTCAAGGAATAACCTACCGGGACATCAGAAGGTCTGGCCTCGTCAAGAGTGGGTATGCTAGGATGAGGTGGTGGTGTGCGATAGTCATGAGGGTCCACCGTATGCTTACGTGCATGAGCAATCATCGACGTGGACGTGGTGGCGTATAATGCTGCATGACGAGCTCGTGCATGCCCTCGTGGTAATCCAATCGACGGTGAATCTGTCGCTGGAACGCCTCCATGCCATCCAACCGCTCGTGTATACGCCGGTTACCCTCCACAAGCTCACGAAGCATCGCTGCGACGTCGACTGAGGAAGGAGGTGGGGGATGCGATGGGGTGTGACAGGGCGGTCGACGGGGTGTAGTGGGGGCAGGTCGTGTAGACACCTCAGGCGGAGGTGGTGGATCACGTGGGGCCTCCCCCTCTCCAAGTGCAGGCTCGGTGGGTGCCGCACCCTCGGCAACGGTGGTCGGAACAGGCTCAGCTGCGCCCTCCTCCTCCTCCGGGAGCCGTCGAACCAACAAGTTGTAGCTCTTGGTCCAGTCTTTCAGATGGAAGAGCTTGGTATTATCGACCAAGCATGGCTCGTTAGGAGCCAAGACATATGCCTCGCGTAGAGCGGCATATTGCTCCACCATCTAGGTGATGAGGTGGGCGTAGGGGATTTGTTTCTTAACTCTCGATTTAACCTTTTCCAACATAAGGTCATTGACATTGATGATGCCATCTATGACCAAGTCAGCCATAGAGAACCAACGGTTCTCAAAGGCAGAAAATAGTGCCTGTTGCACCACACCAGTCCGCGAGGACTTTGGAAAAAATGGGTTAAGTGCACACTTGATGTATGTATCAGGCATCCACAATTTGTCGGGTAATTGGGCCCGTGATATGGATTGGCCCTTCCCGTGCTGACCTTGGGTCATTTTGGTGACCACGTCAGTAAAGTGGACCTCCTTTAAATAGGGGGCATCTAATCCCACATTTTCAATGTAAGCGGACGGGCATTGAAGTGCCGCCGCCACGTGAAAGTGGTTGAATTTGTATTCGAACCCATCAATAGTCGTGATGAGTCGATGCCGACTATCACCCCATCGTAGGTTTTGGAAAAGGAATCTCACAAGTGGTCATGGAATGGTTCAAGCAAGGGCTTCAACCCAAGCTTTTGAATATAACCCTTGGCCCAAGCCATTTCGGGTCGGTCCTCGTAAAGCGAGGAAGTGAAGACGTATTCGAGTAGAAAAGTTTTGGAAGTCCACCAAGGTTTGGGGACTTCACGTTTGATTTGGACCAGGACGAGGTGTGGAACGGGTGGTACCACGTTCAAAACCGATGCCACAGGTGGCACAGGTGGTTGGGGAACAAAAATAGAGGACGGTACGGGTGTACGAGCCCGAGAAGTGGGTACCTTACGCGAAGGGTTCTTCGTGTGCGGTCCCATGGTCAAATTCTTGCAAAAATATGAAAACGAGAATCGAAATGAACGAAAAGATAGCGTTACAGAACGAATGGCATGAAATCCACTCGATTCACGCGGAAGGAAGGAGTAGGATGGTCGGAAAATCCATCGGGAAGGAGGTTGAACGGTCGGTGCCAAATCCCCTTTGATCGATCACTCCAATAGCTCAGTGCAAATGACCGTTCGAAAACCCCAAACCTTAACTTAAACCTCAGGATTGATCGATCAATGCTTTTATTGATCGAACAATGAAGCATCTTTATGCCCAGGCCCGATGCATAGATCGATCAATACCCTCTATTGATCGATCACTACCCTGCTGATCGATCAATGACCTCATTGTTGATCGATCACTACCATATTGATCTATCAACACTCTTTACATTGATCGATCAATACACAATTTGATCGATCAATCAACCAAGCACAACCCCTTAACTAGATATTGTTGATCGATCAATGACCTCATTGATCGATCAATCAACCATGGTGATCGATCAATAACTCCTATTGATCGATCAATCACACCAGAACTTAGCTTGTTATATTTTCATGCATTTTAAACTTTACAATGCTGGTCAATAATATTCAAAGCAATAAAGATACATCATAAGCTACATACAGTACCCGAGTAAATCACGCATATGCGTACAATTATGAACGTAAATTGATCCGTGAAAGTACCTTCGACGTCAAGTAAACAAATGCGGGTACTGCTCACGAATATCAGTTGCGCGTTCTCAAGTAGCTTCCGAATCTGAATGATTTCTCTATATGACGAGTACCAGTGGAATCAACTTGGTCCGCAAAACTTGATCTCTATGATCAAAAATTGCGATTAGTTCCTCAATGACTGTCAAATCCTCTTGTAACTCAATCGGTTGGAAATCCAAGACGTGAGTCGGGTCGCGCACGTAGCGTCGTAGCATAGACACATGAAAAACTTTATGCATGCTTGCCAACTGCAGTGGCAAGGCAATCCGATAAGCGACTTCGCCAACCCGTCCGAGTACCTCAAATGGACCGATATATCGAGGACTAAGCTTTCTGCGCTTTCCGAAGCACATCACGCCCTTGGTTGGCGAGATCTTCACAAAGACCTTGTCTCCAACATGAAAAATAGTGGTCAAGTCCATAGTCAATCATATCAACTATGAATAGTAATATTCGTCTAACGTATTCGGTTATACCTGAAACTCCACGTGTGTCC
Organism: Chloranthus sessilifolius; assembly: GCA_021018995.1. Lineage (NCBI taxonomy): Eukaryota > Viridiplantae > Streptophyta > Magnoliopsida > Chloranthales > Chloranthaceae > Chloranthus > Chloranthus sessilifolius. The sequence continues at coordinate 97,594,649 of CM037593.1, forward strand.
GATGGAGATCGGCATAGCTCTTTTGGCGACTTTGAGCAACCCTCAATCTTTCGCGGATCAACCGAACCGTCTCGATGGTACTGTCCACGATCTCAGGTCCCAAAACAAGCTTTTCACCGACTTCTTCCCAATTCAACGGGGATCTGCATCGTCGTCCATATAAGGCTTCATAAGAAGCCATCCCAATACTCGACTGATAGCTGTTATTGTAAGCGACCTCAATCAAAGGCAAATGCTGATCCCATGAACCATGAAAGTCCAACATACATGCACGCAACATATCCTCTATGATCTGGTTCACTCTCTCAGTCTGCCCATCTGTCTGAGGATTAAACACTAACCTGAACTCCAATTTTGAACCCATGCCTTCCTGAAATCGTCTCCAGAATTGCGACGTATAGAGCGGATCTCTAACACATACAATGTTGACTGGTATGCCATGTAACCGAACTATCTCCTTCATGTACAGCTCTGCTAGCTTATTGGCTGTATACGTAGTCCGATACGGCAAAAAATGTGCAGATTTCATCAGTCGATCTACAATAACCCAGATGGCATTGTTCTTCCTTAATGTGCTCGGTAATCCCAAAATAAAATCCATAGAAATGGTTTCCCCTTTTCACTATGGTATTGGCAATGGTTGTAACAAACCCGCCGGATTCCGATGGTCTACTTTCACTTGCTGGCAGACCAAACATCGAGAAACATAATCTGTAACATCTTTCTTCAGTCCTCTCCACCAAAAACTTCGCTTGAGATCTTGGTACATCTTGGTACTTCTAGGATGTATAGCATACGTAGACTTATGCACTTCCTCCAAAATCGTATCTTTTAGGTCCTTCGTATCAGGTATGCACATCCGATCTCTAAATAGCAAAGTGCCATCATCTTTGATGGTAAAATCAGGCCTGATCCCATTGATCACATCCTTTCTAATGGCTATAAGCTCATCGTCAATCATCTAGAGCTTACGCACGTTATCAAACAACGTGGGCCGTATCACAATAGTAGCCATCAATGCCCCTGAACCGTTGACATCAATCAGCGTATTGCACAAGCCAGGTCCTCAAGTAGATGCCACCGCTGTACTCTGTGATAAGATGTGTCAGCTGTGCTGAAGACTTCCTGCTCAAAGCATCTGCCACAATGTTAGCCTTCCCAGGGTGTTATTGAATGGAACAATCGTAATCTTTCAAGAACTCCATCCATCTGCGTTGTCGCATATTCAAATCTTTCTGGGTAAACAGATACTTAAGGCTTTTGCGGTCGGTGTAGATATCAAACATCTCACCGTATAAGTAGTGCCTCCAAATCTTCAAAGAAAAGATCACCGCCGCTAACTCCAGATCATGAGTCGGGTAATTTCTCTCATGTTCCTTAAGTTGTCTAGAGCCATACGCGATAACCTTCTTGTGCTGGTTGAGGACACAACCCAAACCACTATATGATGCGTCACTGTAGATAACAAAACCTTCTCTGCCAGAAGGTATAGCCAATACTGGTGTTGTAGTCAGACGCGTCTTCAGTTCCTGGAAACTCTTCTCACACTGATCAGTCCAATCAAACCTAGCATTTTTCTTAGTGAGCTGAGTAAGCGGACTTGATAGCTTAGAGAACCCTTTTACAAATCGCCTGTAGTATCCTACCAAACCAAGGAAACTACGGACCTCAGTCACCGTTCTATGATGTTCCCAGTTCACGATTGCTTCTATCTTTGTTGGGTCGACTGTTATACCCTTTGCAAAAACAATATGACCCATAAAACTCACTTGGTCAAGCCAAAACTCACACTTACTGAGCTTTGCATACAATTTGTGCTCTCTGAGAGTCTGTAAAATCACGTGTAGATGTTCTTCATTTTCCTCCTTTGTCTTGGAATAGACAAGGATGTCATCTACAAAGACAACCACTGACTTGTCCAAGTGTGGTTTAAACACTCGGTTCATCAAGTTCATAAATGATGCAGGTGCGTTCGTCAATCCAAATGACATAACTAAGAATTCATAGTGCCCATATCTGGTTCTGAAGGTCGTCTTCATAATATCTTCTGCTTTGACTCGTAGCTGATGGTAACCTGATCTGTAACAGCCCTGAAAATCTAGAACACGAACCAACTGTTTCAATCTACGTGCTCAGCACCGAAACCGAGGATGACTTAAAACTTTAAAATTTATATTAGTTAAGATAAGGTTGCACTGTGATTAGATGAGTTCACACGTGCGTTTTCGGTTAAGTCTTAGTTGTGTAAAGGGTCAATGTGACACGTTGCGCCGTAGCAACAGTGTTCGTGCTCCACACCGGAACATAACTAAGGGACAAAACAGAAATATCTGTTTTGTAACTTATAAGAGAGGAAGGGAGACTTAGGGAGAGATCCACTTCTTCTTCTTCCTTCCCTTGCCCTAGTTGCTCCAGTAGCTAAAGGACCGGTAGCTAGGTGGGTTTTCAAGAGGGTTTTGGAGAGAAAACAGGGTTAGCAAGAGTAAGAGGATGAGTTTTCTAAGCTAGGGTAGGTAGAGTTCAATGAAAAGAGCTTAGGTAAGGACTGAGGAAGGGGTATGAAGTCTCGGCATGCTAAACCGGAGCTAAAGGGTGGCTCGTTGGGCTCGGATCGGTGATGAACTCCGAGAGCCAGATCCGAAACCCTCATTCGAGTCGATTTGCCGAAACCCCGTAAGGGCCTAAACAAAGGTGAGTCTGTGTGTTTAAATAGGGGCAAATGAGATGCCCAGGTATGGGCATTGATGTCGTGATAATGGTTGTTGAGAACCATTAAAGAGAAATAGGAAAGTAGGGTTGGAGATGAACTCCATTAATGACAGAGTTCCTGACATTATTGATCGATCAATGAGTGTATTGATCGATCAATGATAGTGGTGATCGATCAATGAAGACCATTGATCGATCAATCTGTATAAGAAAGAATGGGGGAACAGAAGCCCCAAATTTTTGGAAGTTCAATGCCCGAAGGGCATTGATCGATCAATCCTGGGCATTGATCGATCAACAAGAGAGTGATCGATTAATGACATTGGTGATCGATCAACATAGGTATTGATCGATCACTGTAGGGTGTTGATCGATCAATGAAGGCATTGATCGATCAATCTGTATAAATAATCAATGAGAACAGAAGGTGTGAATTTTTGAAAAAGGGTTGGTGATCGATCAACAGGAGGCATTGATCGATCAACCCAAGTGGTGATCGATCAATTTAAGCTGTGTTGAATATGAATAGAAGAGAGGTTATTGATCGATCAATGAGTGTATTGATCGATCAATAATGAAAGGTGATCGATCAACAAGGTGTATTGATCGATCAATTGGCTTATTGCAGAGTGAGAGCTAAGAGGGTGGTGATCGATCAATGAGAGGTATTGATCGATCAACAAGGGGTATTGATCGATCAATAAGAGTGGTGATCGATCAATCACCCCTGTTTTGTTCTGTTTTGGTTTATGGGTTAAACACCACCGGACATTGTGCCGGTTAACTTTCTGACATCCCTAACACTTAAAGGACTATGTTTATGATCTAGGATCAAACCCTAATACCTTGAAAAAGCTTTGGATTTGCTTAGAAGATAAAGTGACCTGAGGTAGGGGAAAACCAACCTAAACTGTTTTTGAGTATGATTTCATGTTTATTTTATATCTGTGCCATGATTTCTGTTTTTAACAAACATGTATGCATATCATGAATTCCTGCTATCTTTGATTTCTGTTTCCTGATTCGTATTCTGAAACTTGCTTCTGATTCTGCTATCTGATCTGTAAGGTATATACGTATGTGATTTGATGATTTAAACCAGATGATCCCCACCGACCCGGCGGTATATCGATACTGCTTGTGCACACTTGCACCGCTTGTAATCCTCAATTGCACTCCATAGATGAGGCATTGTTGCACTTTCAAAATTGTTCATGTGAGCGACGATTGGTTGGGGTTTCCTATCGGACATTCTGTTTACTCGTGCTATATAGTCACGGAGTTTCTTAAGTTAAATATACACAATTTAAGCTCTCTGATAATATACTTGCATAACATCTGATTTCTTGTCTAAAAGCTCAGTATTTGATTTGATTCGTCATGATTGTACGTTTCTGATTTGATTTCTGTTATGAGATAGCATGATCTGCATATTCAATTCATTTAGTTGGAATTCTTCTATTGAGCTATGATGTAGCTCACCCCTGCTTTCTAAATCACTTTTAGGTTCTGAAGCGGTACTTCCTAAAGAGAGTGACCGAATACCGGCTGATCCGGTAGGTGAGGCCGAGAACAAGGAGGCGGCGTCGGTGGACGACTTTTATCCTTAGTCTGGGTATACGAGTCTACTATTTTTGAATTTGTGTAAACCTTTGGATTATTGTGCGCCTGGTGGCCACTTCTTTATTTACTTTCTGTAGATATTATCTTCCTTTTATAGTATTACTATACATTCTATTGGAACCATTATTAGGAACCATTGTTTTGGGTGATGGATGCCCATCACCATTGGTTCTTCTTGGTTCCTTTTTGGGAATGTATATTTTTATATATTTAGATACATGTTTGTTTTATTGCTTCTTTCTATTTTAAATGCCTTGTGATAACTCGAACTACCACTGCTGGACAGTGTCTGCTTGTTTTTCCGCTATACGAGCAGACACGTCGTGATTTGTCCTGGGGATCATCCAGAGTATGATCCTGATGGCACGGATTTCTGGGTGCAGAAATTCGGGCTGTCACATGATCTCAAGTCAATCTTCGTAAAGAACCTCGCTCCTTGTAACTGATCAAACAGATCATCGATCCTAGGGAGCGGGTAATGATTCTTAATCGTCAACTTGTTCAACTGCCGATAGTCAATGCATAGTCGTATTAAATCATCCTTCTTTCTGACAAATAACACTGATGCTCCCCAAGGAGACACACTCGGTCGAATGAACCCTTTGTCAAGCAGTTCTTGTAGTTGCTCCTTCAACTCTTATAATTCTGCTGGAGCCATCCAATAAGGAGCTTTAGATACTGGTTCAATGCCTGGAACCAGATTGATTGCAAACTTAATCTCCCGAGCTGGTGGTAGTCCTGGCAAATCCTCAAGGAACACATCAGGATACTTGCATGCAACTTGAATATCAGATATCACATTCGTCTCTTCCCGTTGCTCTTGTAGAAAGGCCATATATCCACTGCATCCACTCTTCATCATATTTTTGGCTCGAATAGCAGATATCAATGGAGCTACCTTAGACTTCACCCAGAAGAATCTGAATGATCGCTCCTTTGGAGGGCGAAAAACCACTATCTTCCGAAGATAATCAACGCTCGCGTGGTAGGCGAATAGCCAGTCCATTCCCAGAATGATGTCAAATCCCTTCATATCTAACAAAATTAAGTCTCCCAGTGTCTCGTGATCATCTACTGACACTACCACTGATTTATATACTGTGAGTGCATTCACTGCACTACCCGTAGGAATGGATACTGTCAAAATGAAATCTAGTTGTTCAGGAGTAGCACTCAATTCCTTCGTAAATTGAGGCCTTACGAATGAATGCGTAGAGCCTGGGTCTATGAAGACTCGAGCTCTATGAAAGCAAATGTCACAACTCCTATATACTTTCCACTCACCTATAATCCAATTACAACATTAGATTGAGTGTTTAAGATATGTGTGAATATGTGTACTATTATTATAATATTTAGTCAAAGAAATTCTATTTTTATGAAATTTCTAGTTCATCTTGCTAGATAAATAGCTTCTCTTGAATTTTAATCATACCTTGGATGACATCATTCTATGTCATAGCATCTGTAGCGGTGGCAGCGTATGCTCGACCGTGAACCACCGGTCGAGAAGATCTTTGTGTGGACACCGATCTTGATCTCTCTTTTCCGTCCTTGCTCTCCTCGGGGCAACTCCTAACCAAGTGGCCCATCTTGCCACACCTGTAGCATGCCCCTGTATCCCTCCGACAATCCTCTGTCTTGTGTGGTCTCCCACACTTTCCACATGTCACGGCTGGAGTGAAAGATGAGACCCTTGAAGGTCCACAGGTCACGAGGCCCCGCTACCAGAAGATCCAGATGGTCCAAATGGTCTGGAAGATGTAGGCACTGCTGCTCTCTGGTACAAACTGAGACCCGAAGAAATCGCCGGTCGAGAGTGTGTAGGGTACCTCGGAGGTCTGGAGAATGTAGCCCTCTTGTTCTACTCCGAGTCCTGAGATTGCCCTTGAAATGGCCTCTCTCTTGCCTGCTTGTCTCTCCAAGAGAACTATTTATGGTTCTCCTCCTCTGCTATGAGAGCCTTGGCCATCACTCCCTCATATGTCTCCATTTCCCACATGGCGACATCCTTCTGCAAGTTCTGTCTCAGGCCAAGTTGAAACTTCCTTGCTCTCATCAGTTCAGTGGCTACGTGCTGGGGTGCAAACCTAGCCAGTCTATCAAACTCAGCGCCATAATCCCTCACTGACATGGCACCCTGCTTCAGCTCTATAAATTTTACTTCCCACTGATGCCTCACAATTTTCGAAAAGTATTTGTGGTAAAACACTTCCGTGAACTCCTCCCATGTCCAAGGAGTGTGAGGAAACTCTCTCTGTCTGATACATGACAGACTTCCACCAAGGTCCGGCGTCACCATCCAATTTGAAAGTGGCCCAGCGCACTTTCTCCACATCGTTGCACTGGAGCACTTCAAAAAGCTTCTCCATCTCTTCTATCCATCCCTCTGCCTCAATGGGATCCGTCTGACCAGAGAAGTTAGGAGGTCTCATTCCCCTAAACTCCAAGAATCCGCTAGGCTGATGAGGGGGTCTAGCTACCTGCTGAGTCAGAGCAGCTGTCTGCTGAGCGACGTTGGTAGCCAATGCTTCCAACACCTGCTCTATTCTCTCCTCATTGCCTCTCCTACCTCCTCTCGGTCTCACGGGAACCACGTTCGTGTGCGAGAGGAATTCCAATCCCCGCGACGTACCTACCACATCAGGTATCTCCCTCAGAGGAACCTCTCTCTGACCTCCTCTACCTCCACTGTGTCCGCCTCTGAACTTAGGGCCCCTACTGGTTTGTCATTGTGAAAACAATAACATTGATCAGTACATAGATTGTAAAAACAATCCTACTTGAACCTGTAGTTCAACCTAAAGCCTAGCCTCTGATACCAACTGTGAGAGCCCGGATTTCCGTGCCAGAAAATTCGTGCCATCAGGATCATACTCTGGATGATCCCCAAGACAAATCATAAAGTGTCTGCTCGTATAGCGAGAACCGAGCAGACACTGTCCAGCAATGGTAGGTCAAACCATCACATAAGATATTTAAATAAAAAAAAAACGATAAACAACATGTGCATCTAAATATATCAAAAGAATATACATTCCCAAAAAGGAACCAAGAAGAACTATTGGTGATGGACATCCATCACCCAAACAGTGGTTCCTGATAGTAGTTCCAATAGAATGTATAAAAGCACATAAATATAATATATATACAGACGGTGGCCACCAGGCACACACAATAATCCGAAATATCAAAAAACAAATATCGGACTCATGTACCCAGGCAACGAATATAACTCGTCCGCCTGGATGTCCGTCTCCTCGTCCTCGGCCTCAGCCTGCAGGTGTGGTAATCTGGTCGCTCTCGTGTGGAGCTGACCTCAGAACCTATAAATGATTAAGAAACAGGGTGAGCTATATCCTAGCTCAATAGAAGAATTTCAGTTAAAGTTGCATCTTAATTGTAAAACATGGTTGCAGAAGATATGAACGTAACAGAACAGATGCAAACAGATGTGTCAAATATGCGAAAATTATCAAAGCAGGCCAATCTTATCAGAGTGTACAGAGTATGATACATATATTGTTTAATGACTTAGGATAATAAACTTAAATAACTCCCGTGAGTATAGCACGTGGTAGCCAGATTTAGTCCGATGGGTAATCCCGACCATCGTCATTCAGATGAAGAATTTCAGGAAATGCAACAATGCCTCAACTACGGAGTGCAATTGTGCCTAGGATTTCCAAGCAGATGCACGAGTGTGCAAGAAACGGATATACCGCCGAGTCGGTGGGATTCGTCAGAATATTAAACCATAAATCACATGCAGATATATCTTATTGAACGGGAATCAGATGACAGATATCAGAGTTATCGCACACATCTATACGTATCTGGACGGTAAAAATTTAGACTATGCAGTCAAATACAGAAAATTTGGGACCATGAGATAAAAAATAAATGCAATTTTAATTGAATTCCCCTACCTCAGGTCAGACTTCTTTCTAAGCAAATCCAAAGCCTTTTAAAGTCATGGTCGATCCATCCTGGCCCTAAACATAGTATTCTAAGTGTCAGGGATGTCAGAACATAAACTGGCACAATGTCCACTGAGGTTTTATTCACAAAACTAAAACATGCAGAAAACAGGGGTGATTGATCGATCACCACTCTTATTGATCGATCAATCCCTCTTGTTGATTGATCAATGACCCCATTGATCGATCAATTCTCTCTTCTCTTTAACAAGCAACAGAGTAAATTGATCGATCAATAGCCTCTATTGATCGATTATCACTCATCATTGATCGATCAATACCTTTGTTGATCGATCAATAATCCCTTTTCTCCTCACTTTAGCATAGCCAAAATTGATCGATCACCAGCTTGATTGATCGATCAATGCCTCCTGTTGATCGATCAATGCCCTCAATGATCGATCAATAGTCCAAAATCTCATTTTCCCACCTTCTATTCACATTTAAAATTTATACAAATTGATCGATCAATGCCTTCATTGATCAATCAATACACATCAGTTATCGATCAATACCTTTGTTGATCGATCACTAACAATAATTGATCGATGACCCTCTCTGTGATCGATCAATACTCAGGATTGATCGATCAATCCACAAATTGATCGATCAATACCCTTCGTGCATTGAACTTCCAGAATTTTCAAGGCTTCTGTTCACTTATTTGTCTTATACAGATTGATCGATTAATGACTTTCATTGATCAATCACCCAAGTATTGATCGATCAATCTTGTCATTGATCGATCAATAATGATAGAACTCTGTCATTAATGGAGGTCATCTACTTCCCTATTTTTGCCCCATTCTCATTTATGGTTTCTTGCAACCATTAATACACCCACACACAAATATATAAGGGCTTATTTGCCCATATTCAAAGCATAGGGTCACCTTTGCTCGGGCCCTTTTTGGGGTTCCGGCAAAAAGGTCCGAAAGGAGTTTCAGATCTGGAACTCGAGCTGTATCGCCGGTGACCCCGACAATCAATCTATCAACTTCGATTCAGCATGCGGAGGTCTCACATACACGTAGACTATGCTTGGGTTCGCTTCATTGAACTCACTCTAGCTCATCTAGTGCCTATGCACGTTCCTCGTGGCTCTAACTCTATTTCTTCAAAGAACACTTTCGGGACCCAACCTAATCACTGGATTCTAGCTCAAGAACAAGAGGAAGGAGAAGAAGCACGTGGTAGCCAGATTTTGTCCGATGGGTAATCCCGACCATCGTCGTTCACATAAACAATTTCAGGAAATGCAACAATGCCTCAACTACGGAGTGCAATTGTGCCGAGGATTTCCAAGCAGATGCACGAGTGTGAAAGAAACGAATATACCTCCGAGTCAGTGGGATTCGTCAGAATATTAAACCATAAATCACATGCAGATATATCTTATTGAACAGGAATCAGATGACAGATATCAGAGTTGTCACACACATGCTATACGTATCTGGACGGTAAAAATTTAGACTATGCAGTCAAATACAGAAAATTTGGGACCATGAGATAAAAAATAAATGCAATTTTAATTGAATTCCCCTACCTCAGGTCAGACTTCTTTCTAAGCAAATCCAAAGCCTTTCAGAAAGTCATGGTCTGATCCTAGGCCCTAAACATAGTATTCTAAGTGTCAGGGATGTCAGAACATAAACTGGCACAATGTCCACGAAGGTTTTATTTACAAAACTAAAACATGTAGAAAACAGGGGTGATTGATCGATCACCACTCTTATTGATTGATCAATCCCTCTTGTTGATCGATCAATGACCCCATTGATCGATCAATTCTCTCTTCTCTTTAACAAGCAACAGAGTAAATTGATCGATCAATAGCCTCTATTGATCGATCACCACTCATCATTGATCGATCAATACCTTTGTTGATCGATCAATAATCCCTTTTCTCCTCACTTTAGCACAGCCAAAATTGATCGATCACCAGCTTTGTTGATCAATCAATGCCTCCTGTTGATCGATCAATGCCCTCATTGATCGATCAATAGTCCAAAATCTCATTTTTCTCACCTTCTATTCACATTTAAAATTTATACAGATTGATCGATCAATGCCTTCATTGATCCATCAATACACACCAGTGATCGATCAATACCTTTGTTGATCGATCACTAACAATAATTGATCGATCACCCTCTCTGTGATCGATCAATACCCTTCGTGCATTGAACTTCCAGAATTTTCAAGGCTTCTGTTCACTTCTTTATTTTATACAGATTGATCGATCAATGGATTTCATTGATCGATCACCCAAGTATTGATCGATCAATAATGACAGAACTCTGTCATTAATGGAGGTCATCCACTTCCCTATTTTTGCCCCATTCTCATTTATGGTTTCTTGCAACCATTAATACACCCACACACACATATATAAGGGCTCTTATTTGCCCATATTCAAAGCATAGGCTCACCTTTGCTTGGGCCCGTTTTGGGATTCCGGCAAAAAGTTCCGAAAGGGGTTTCGGATCTGGAACTCGAGCTGTATCGCCGGTGCGACCACGACAATCAATCTATCAACTCCGATTCAGCATGCGGAGGTCTCACATACACGTAGACTATGCTTGGGTTTGCTTCATTGAACTCATTCTAGCTCATCTAGTGCCTATGCACGATCCTCGTGGCTCTAACCCTATTTCTTCAAAGAACACTTTCGGGACCCAACCTAATCACTGGATTCTAGCTTAAGAACAAGAGGAAGGAGAAGAGGAACATCTCTCCAAGTTTCTCCCTTCCTTTATAAGCTACCTAAACTGAAATATCTTTGATATTTCAGTTTAGACCCTAATTTGCACTCCAGTGTTAAGCGTGCACACAGTCGCTACGGCGTAACGTGCTATGTTGACACCTTACACAACTTAGACGTAAGTGAAAATGCATGTGTGAACTTATCTAACTATGATGCAACTTTATGTCAACTAATATTAATTATAAATTTTTCAAACTGGTCTCGATTTCAGTGCCGGGCATGCATATCGAAATAGAAAGTTTCTTGTCCGAAATTTTAGGGTCGTTACATTATCCCCCCCTTAGGAATTTTCGACCTCGAAAATGTCAGGGTGGTCATAGTTATTGCAGTGAGGAAAAGTAACAGTACTACGTCGAGCAGGAATGAACTATATATAGACAGATCATGAATTGAAATGCAAATAAATTGACTGAAATCAACATATAAAATTATCAACAAAATTTACGAAAAGAGTCAAGGAATTACCTACCGGGACATCAGATGGTCCAGCCTCGTCAGGATTGGGTCTGCTAGGACGAGGTGGTGGTGTGCGGTAGTCACGAAGGTCCACCGTATGCTGACGTGCATGAGCAATCATTGGCATGGATGTGGTGGCGTATAAATGCTGCATGACGAGCTCGTGCATGCCCTCGTGGTAATCCAATCAACGGTGAATCTCTCGCTGGAATGCCTCCATGCCATCCAACCGCTCGTGTATACGCTGGTTACCCACCACAAGCTCACAAAGCATCGCTGCGACGTCGACTGAGGAAGGTGGTGGGGGATGCGATGGGGGGTGACGAGGCGATCGACGGGGTGTAGTGGGGGCAGGTCGTGTAGACACCTCAGGCTGAGGTGGTTGATCACGTGGGGCCTCCCCCTCTCTAAGTGCAAGCTCGGCGGGTGCCGCACCCTCAGCAACGGCGGGCGGAACAGGCTCAGCTGCGCCCTCCTCCTCCTCCGGGAGCCGTCGAACCAACAAGTTGTAGCTCTTGGTCCAGTCTTTCAGATGGAAGACCTTGGTATTATCGACCAAGCGTGGCTCGTTAGGAGCCAAGACATATGCCTCGCGTAGAGCAGCATATTGCTCCACAATCTGGGTGATGAGGCAGGCGTAGGGGATTTGTTTCTTAACCCCCGATTTAACCTTTTCTGGCATAACGTCATTAGCATTGATGATGCCATCTATGACCAAGTCAGCCATAGAGAACCAACGGTTCTCAAAGGCAGAAAATAGTGCCTGTTGCACCACACCAGTCCGTGAGGACTTGTGCAAAAATGGGTTAAGTGCACACTTGATGTATGTATCAAGCATCCACAATTTGTCGGGTAATTAGGCCGGTGATATGGATTGGCCCTTCCCGTGCTGACCTTGGGTCATTTTGGTGACCACGTCAGTAAAGGGGACCTCCTTTAAATAGGGGGCATCCAATCCCGCATTTTCAACATAAGCGGACGGGCATTAAAGTGCCGCCGCCACGTGAAAGTGGTTGAATTCGTATTCGAACCCATCGATGGTTGTGACGAGTCGATGCCGACTATCACCCCATCGTAGGTTTTGGAAAAAGAATCTCACAAGTGGTCATGGAATGGTTCAAGCAAGGGCTTCAACCCAAGCTTTTGAATATAGCCCTTGGCCCAAGCCATTTCGGATCGGTCCTCGTAAAGCGAGGAAGTGAAGACGTATTCGGGTAGAAAAGTTTTGGAAGTCCACCAAGGTTTGGGGACTTCACGTTTGATTTGGACCAGGACGGGGTGTGGAACGGGTGGTACCATGTTCGAAACCGATGCCACGGGTGGCACGGGTGGTTGGGGAACGGAAATGGAGGGCGGTACGGGTGTGCGAGCCCGAGAAGTAGGTACCTCACGCGAAGGGTTCTTCGTGTGAGGTCCCATGGTCAAATTCTTGCAAAAATACGAAAACGAGAATCGAAATGAACGAAAAGAAAGTGTTATCGAACGAATGGCACGAAATCCACTCGATTCACGTGAAAGGAAGGAGTAGGATGGTTGGAAAATCCATTGGGAAGGAGGTTGAACGGTCGGTGCCAAATCCCCTTTGATCGATCACTCCAATAGCTCAGTGCAAATGACCGTTCGAAAACCCCAAACCTTAACTTAAACCTCAGGATTGATCGATCAATGCTTTTATTGATCGATCAATGAAGCATCTTTATACCCTAGCCTGATGCATAGATCGATCAATACCCTCTATTGATAGATCAATGTTCTCTTAATTGATCGATCACTACCCTGTTGATCGATCAATGACCTAATTGTTGATCGATCACTACCATATTGATTGATCAACACTCTTTACATTGATCGATCAATACACAATTTAATCGATCAATCAATCAAGCACAATCCCTTAACTAGATATTGTTGATCGATCAATGACCTCATTGATCGATCAATCAACCGTGGTGATCGATCAATAACTCCTATTGATCGATCAACCACACCATAACTTAGCTTGTTATATTTTCATGCACTTTAAACTTTACAACGCTGGTCAATAATATTCAAAGCAATAATGATACATCAAAAGCTACATACAGTACCCGAGTAAATCACCCAAATGCGTACAATTATGAACGTAAATTGATCCGTGAGAGTACCTTCGACATCATGTAAACAAATGCGGGTACTGCTCACGAATTTCAGTTGCGCATTCTCAAGTAGCTTCCGAATCCGAATGATTTCTCTATTTGACGAGTACCAGTGGAATCAACTTGGTCCGCAAAACTTGATCTCTATGATCCAAAATTGCGATTGGTTCCTCAATGATTGTCAAATCCTCTTGTAACTCAATCGGTTGGAAATTCAAGACGTGAGTCGGGTCGCGCACGTAGCGTCGTAGCATAGACACATGAAAAACTTTATGCATGCTTGCCAACTGCAGTGGCAAGGCAATCCGATAAGCGACTTCGCCAACCCGTCCGAGTACCTCAAATGGATGATATATCGAGGACTAAGCTTTCTGCGCTTTTTGAAGCGCATCACGCCCTTGGTTGGCGAGATCTTCACAAAGACCTTGTCTCCAACCTGAAAAACAGTGGTCAAGTCCATAGCCAATCATATTAACTATGAATAGTAACTTCGTCTAACGTATTCGGTTATACCTGAAACTCCACGTGCGTCCGATGGAGATCGGCATAGCTCTTTTGGTGACTTTGAGCAACCCTCAATCTTTCCCAGATCAACCGAACCGTCTCGGTGGTACTGTCCACGATCTCAGGTCCCAAAACAAGCTTTTCGCTGACTTCTTCCCAATTCAACGGGGATCTGCATCGTCGTCCATATAAGGCTTCATAAGGAGCCATCCCAATACTCGACTGATAGTTGTTATTGTAAGCGACCTCAATCAAAGGCAAATGCTGATCCCATGAACCATGAAATTCCAACATACATGCACGCAACATATCCTCTATGATCTGGTTCACTATCTCAGTCTGCCCATCTGTTTGAGGATGAAACGCTGACCTGAACTCTAATTTAGAACCCATGCCTTCCTGAAATCGTCTTAATCGATGCGGCGTATAAATGAGATCTCACATCACGATCTTGTTGATAAGCCATGTAACTGAACTATCTCCTTCATGTACAGCTCTGTTAGCTTATTAGCTGTATATGTAGTCCGATACGACAGAAAATGTGCAGATTTCGTCAGTCGATCTACAATAACCCAGATGGCATTGTTCTTCCTCAATGTGTTCGGTAATCCTAAAATAAAATCAATAGAAATGGCTTCCCATTTCCACTATGGTATTGGCAATGGTTGTAACAAACCCGCCGAATTCCGATGGTCTACTTTCACCAGCTGGCAGACCAAACACCGAGAAACATAATCTGCAACATCTTTCTTCAGTCCTCTCCACCAAAAACTTCGCTTGAGATCTTGGTACATCTTGGTACTTCCAGGATATATAGCATAAGTAGACTTATGCGCTTCCTCTAAAATCGTATCTTTTAGGTCCTTCTTATCAGGTATGCACATCCGATCCCTAAATAGCAAAGTGCCATCATCTTTGATGATAAAATCAGGCCTGATCCCGTTGATCACATCCTTTCTAATGGCCATAAGCTCATCGTCAATCATCTGGAGCTTACGCATGTTATCAAACAACGTGGGCCGTATCACAATAGTAGCCATCAATGCCCCTGAACCTTTGACATCAATCAGCGTATCGCACAAGGCCAGGTCCTCAAGTAGATGCCACCGCTGTACTCTGGTGATAAATGTGTCAGCTGTGCTGAAGACTTCCTGCTCAAAGCATCTGCTACAACGTTGGCCTTCCCAGGGTGATATTGGATGGAACAATCGTAATCATTTAAGAACTCCATCCATCTGCACTGTCGCATATTCAAATCTTTCTGGGTAAACAGATACTTAAGGCTTTTGCGGTCGTTGTAGATATCAAACGTCTCACCGTATAAGTAGTGCCTCCAAATCTTCAAAGCAAAGATCACCGCCGCTAACTCCAGATCATGAGTCGGGTAAGTTCTCTCATGTTCCTTAAGCTGTCTAGAGCCATACGCGATAACCTTCTTGTGTTGGATGAGGACACAACCCAAACCACTATATGATGCGTCACTGTAGATAGCAAAACCTTCTCTACCAGAAGGTATAGCCAATACTGGTGCTGTAGTCAGACGCGTCTTCAGTTTCTGGAAACTCTTCTCACACTAATCAATCCAATCAAACCTAGCATTTTTCTTAGTGAGGTGAGTAAGCGGACTTGATAGCTTAGAGAACCCTTCTACAAATCGCTTGTAGTATCCTGCCAAACCAAGGAAACTACGGACCTCAGTCACCGTTCTAGGTTGTTCCCAGTTCACAACCGCTTCTATCTTTGTTGGGTCGACTGTTATACCCTTTGCAGAAACAATATGATCCAAAAAACTCACTTGGTCAAGCCAAAACTCACACTTACTGAGCTTTGCATACAATTTGTGCTCTCTGAGAGTCTGTAAAGTAACGTGTAGATGTTCTTCATGTTCCTCCTTTGTCTTGGAATAGACAAGGATGTCATCTACAAAGACAACCACTGACTTGTCCAAGTGTGGTTTAAACACTCGGTTCATCAGGTCCATAAATGATGCAGGTGCGTTCGTCAATCCAAATGGCATAACTAAGAATTCATAGTGCCCATATCTGGTTCTGAACGTCGTCTTCTCAATATCTTCTGCTTTGACTCGTAGCTAATGGTAACCTGATCTCAAGTCAATCTTCGTAAAGAACCTCGCTCCTTGTAACTGATCAAACAGATCATCGATCCTAAGGAGCGGGTAACGATTCTTAATCGTCAACTTGTTCTACTGCCGATAGTCAATGCATAGTCGCATTGAATCATCCTTCTTTCTGACAAATAACACTGGTGCTCCCCAAGGAGACACACTTGGTCGAATGAACCCTTTGTTAAGCAGTTCTTGTAGTTGCTCCTTCAACTCTTGTAATTCTGCTGGAGCCATCAAATAAGGAGCTTTAGATACTGGTTCAGTGCCTGGAACCAGATTGATTGCAAACTCAATCTCCCGAGCTAGTGGTAGTCCTGGCAAATCCTCAGGGAACACATCAGGATAATCGCATGTAACGTGGATATCAGATATCACATTCGTGTCTTCCCGTTGCTCTTATAGAAAGGCCATATATCCACTGCATCCACTCTTCATCATATTTTCAGCTCGAATAGCAGATATCAATGGAGCTACCTTAGACTTCACCCCGAAGAATCTGAATGATCACTCCTTTGGAGGGCGAAAAACCACTATCTTTCGAAGACAATCAACGCTCGCGTGATAAGCGAATAGCCAGTCCATTCCCAGAATGATGTCGAATCCCTTCATATCTAACAAAATTAAGTCTGCCAGTGTCTCGTGATCATCTACTGACACTACCATTGATTTATACACTGTGAGTGCATTCACTGCACTACCCGTAGGAATGGACACTGTCAAAATGAAATCTAGCTATTCAGGAGTGGCACTCAATTCCTTCGTAAATTGAGGCCTTACGAATGAATGCGTAGAGCCTGGGTCTATCAAGACTCGAGCTCTATGAAGGCAAATGTCACAACTCCTATATACTTTCAGCTCACCTATAATCCAATTACAACATTAGATTGAGTGTTTAAGATATGTGTGAATATGTGTACTATTATTATAATATTTAGTCAAAGAAATTGTATTTTTATGAAATTTCCAGTTCATCTTGCTAGATAAATAGCTTCTCTTGAATTTTAATCATACCTTGGATGGCATATTCTATATCAGAGCATCTGTAGCGGTGACAGCGTATGCTCGACCGTGAACCACCGGTCGAGAAGATCTTTGCGTGGACACCGATCTTGATCTCTCTTTTCCGTCCTTGCTCTCCTCGGGGCAACTCCTAACCAAGTGGCCCATCTTGCCACACCTGTAGCATGCCCCTGTATCCCTCCGACAATCCTCTGTCTTGTGTGGTCTCCCACACTTTCCACATGTCACGGCTGGAGTGAAAGATGAGACCCTTGAAGGTCCCTGGGTCACTGAGGCCCCGCTACCAGAAGATCCAGATGGTCCAAATGGTCTGGAAGATGTAGGCACTGCTGCTCTCTGGTACAAACTGAGACCCGAAGAAATCGCCGGTCGAGAGTGTGTAGGGTACCTCGGAGGTCTGGAGAATCTAGCCCTCTTGTTCTGCTCTGAGTCTTGAGATTGCCCTTGAAATGGCCTCTCTCTCGCCTGCTTGTCTGTCCAAGAGAACTATTTCTGGTTCTCCTCCTCTGCTATGAGAGCCTTGGCCATCACTCCCTCATATATCTCCATTTCCCACATGGCGACATCCTTCTGCAAGTTCTGTCTCAGGCCAAGTTGAAAATTCCTTGCTCTCATCAGTTCAGTGGCTACGTCCTGGGGTGCAAACCTAGCCAGTCTATCAAACTCAGCGCCATAATCCCTCACTGACATGGCACCCTGCTTCAGCTCTATAAATTTTACTTCCCACTGATGCCTCACAATTTTTGAAAAGTATTTGTGGTAAAACACTTCCGTGAACTCCTCCCATGTCCAAGGAGTGTGAGGAAACTCTCTTTGTGACAGCCCGGATTTCTGCACCCATAAATCCGTGCCATCAGGATCATACTCTGGATGATCCCCAGGACAAATCGCGAAGTGTCTGCTCGTATAGCGGAAACCAAGCAGACACTGTCCAGTAGTGGTAGATCGAGTTATCACAAGGCATTTAAAATAGAAAGAAGCAATGAAACAAACATGTATCTAAATATATAAAAATGTACATTCCCAAAAAGGAACCAAGAAGAACCAATGGTGATGGACATCCATCACCCAAAACAATGGTTCTTAATAATGGTTCCAATAGAATGTATAGTAATACTATAAAAGGAAGAAAATATCTACAGAAAGTAAATACAGAAGTGGCCACCAGGCGCACAATAATCCAAAGGTTTACACAAAATCCCAAAAATAGCAGACTCGTATACCCAGACTAAGGATAAAAGTCGTCACGACGCTCGGTCTCCTCGTCTCGGCCTCGGCCTGGATCAGTCGAAATCGGGTCACTCTCGGTCTTAGCTACAGCCTCAGAACCTAAAATTGATTTAGAAAACAGGGTGAGCTACATCCTAGCTCAATAGAAGAATTCCAACTAAACGAATTGAATATGCAGATCATGCTATCTCATAACAGAAATCAATCAGGAACGTATAATCATGACGAATCAAACTAAAAGCTGAGATTTTATGCAAGAAATTAGATGTTATGCAAGTATCTTATCAGAGTACTTAAATTGTGTGTATTTAACTTAAGAAACTCCCGTGACTATATAGCACGGAGTAAACAGGAATGTCCGATAGGAAACCCCAACCAATCGTCGTTCACATGAATAATTTTGAAAGTGCAACAATGCCTCATCTATGGAGTGCAATTGTGCCGAGGATTGAAAGCAGGTGCACAAGTGTGCCAGGCATCGGATATACCGCCGGGTCGGTGGGGATCATCTGGTTTAAATCATCAAATCACATACGTATATACCTCACAGATCAGATAGCATAATCAGAAGCAAGTTTCAGAATACGAATCAGGACACAGAAATCAAAGATAGCAGGAATTTATGATATGCATACATGCTTGTTAAAAACAGAATCAGGGCACAGATATAAAATAAACATGAAATCATACTCAAAAACAGTTTAGGTTGGTTTTCCCCTACCTCAGGTCGATTTATCTTCTAAGCAAATTCAAAGCCTTTTCAATGTGTTAGGGTTTGATCCTAGACCATAAACATAGCACTTTAAGTGTTAGGGATATCAGAAAGTTAACCGGCACAATGCCCGATGGTGTTTAACCCATAAAACCAAAACTCAACAAAACAGGGGTGATTGATCGATCACCACTCTTTTTGATCGATCACATATCATCATTGATCGATCAATACACTCATTGATCGATCAATAACCTCTCTTCTACTTACATTTAACACAGCTCAAATTGATCGATCACCACTTGGGTTGATCGATCAATGCATCCTGTTGATCGATCAATGCCCTCATTGATCGATCACTAACCCATTTTCAATTTTTTTCCCTCTTCTGTTCACATTATCTGCCTATACAGATTGATCGACCAATGCCTTCATTGATCGATCAACACCCAACAGTGATCGATCAATACCTATGTTGATCGATCACCAACTGTCACTGATCGATCACTCTCTTGTTGATCGATCAATGCCCAGGATTGATCGATCAATGCCCAATTTGATCGATCAATGCCCTTCGGGCATTGAACTTCCAGAATTTTGGAGCTTCTGTTCTCCCTTTCTGTCTTATACAGATTGATCGATCACCACTTGTCATTGATCGATCAATGCCTTCATTAATCGATCAATAATGACAGAAACTCTGTCATTAATGAAGTTCATCTCCAACCCTATTTTAACCCATTTTTCATTAATGGTTCTCAACAACCATTAACACAACATCAATGTACATACATGGGCTTCTCATTTGCCCCTATTTAAATATACAGACTCACCTTTGCTTGGGCTCTCTCGGGGTTTCGGTAAATCATTCCGGATGAGGGTTTCGGATCTATCTCTCGGGGTTCGTCACCGATCTGAGTCCGACGAGCAACCCTTTAGCTCCGGTTCAGCATGCAGAGACTTCATACACATACCTTAGACCATACCTAAGCTCATTTCATTGAACTATACCTACCCTAGCTTAGGAAACTCATCCTCTCACTCTTGCTAACCCTGTTTTCTCTCCAAAAACCCTCTTGAAAACCCACCTAGCTACAGATCCTTTAGCTACTGGAGCAAATAGGGCAAGAGAAGGAGAAGAAGAAGAAGTGGATCTCTCCCTAAGTCTCCCTTCCTTCTCTTATAAGTTACTAAACAGATATTTCTGTTTTGCCCCTAGTTCACGTTCCGGTGTGGAGCACGAACACGGTTGCTACGGCGCAACGTGTCACATTGCCCCTCTACACAACTCAGACTTAAACGAAAATGTACATGTGAACTCATCTGATCACCGTGAAACTTTATCTTAACTAATATTAATTCTAAAGTTTTAAGTCAGCCTCGATTTTCATGCTGGGCACGTAGATCAAAACAGTCGGAGTTCGATTTCGTTACATTATCCCCCCCATAGGAATTTTCGTCCTCGAAAATGTCTAATAGGTGCGGTTAAGGAACAGGTGGTTCTAAGACTAACAGACCGAGATAATATAGAGTATGTAGTCTACGTACGTTGCAGAGAAAATTAAACATGCTAAACAGAATGTATATAATATGCAGAGTAACGTAAATGCGGACATATAAGTAGCCTAAAAATATCATAGAGTAGTATAGCTATACCAGTGGGAGCATCAGATGGACCGGCCTCGTCAGGTGTAGGTCTGTTGGGATGAGGTGGCGGTGTACGGTAGTCGCGCGGGTCCACAACGTGCTGACGAGCGTGAGCGATCATCGGCGTGGACGTCGTGGCATACAGATGCTGCATGACCAGCTCATGCATCCCCTCATGGTAATCCAGACGACGATGCATCTGTCGCTGGAATGCCTCCATGCCATCCAGCCTCTCGTGTATACGGCGGTTGCCTTCCACCAGCTCCCGAAGCATCGCGGCAAAGTCGTCGGAGGAAGATGGTGGGGGATGGGCTGTGGGGTGACGAATCGGTCGGTGAGGTGTAGTGGGTGCCGGTCGGGTAGACACCTCAGATGGAGGTGGTGGGTCACGTGGAGCCTCCCCCTCTCCAGATGTAGGCTCGATAGGGATCGAACCCTCGGCGATAGTAGGCGGAATGGGCTCGGCGGCGCCCTCCTCCTCCTCAGGAAGTCGTCGCACTAACAGGTTGTAACTCTTGGTCCAGTCTTTCAGTTGAAAGACCTTGGTGTTGTCGACCAAGCGTGGCTCGTGAGGAGCCAAGGTGTAGGCCTCGCGTAGAGCGGCATACTGCTCTACTAGCTTGGTGATGAGGCGGGCATAGGGGATTTGCTTCTTAACCCCAGACTTTACCTTTTCAGACATAAGGTCATTGGCATTGATGATGCCCTCAATGACCAAATCTGCCATAGAGAACCAACGGTTCTCATAGGCCGAGAATAGTGCCTGTTGCACTACTCCAAATTGCAAGGGTTTAGTGCACACTTGATATACGTATCAAGCATCCACAATCGATCGAGTAATTGGGCCCTAGATATGGATTGGCCCCTCCCGTGTTGGCCTTGGGTCATCTTAGTGACCACATCGGCGTAGGAGACTTCCTTGATGTACGGGGCATCAAGGCCACATGTCTCGATATAAGCGGACGGGCATTGAAGTGCCGCCGCGACATGGAAGTGGTTAAATTTGTACTCGAGACCATCGATGGTCGTGACAAGTCGATGGCGACTATCACCCCATCGTAGGTTTTGGAAGAAAAGCCTCACGAGGCGTGGGCAATAATGGTCATGGAAGAGTTCAAGCAAGGGCTTTAACCCGAGCTTTTGGATATAACCCTTGGCCCAAGCCATTTCGGGTCGGTCCTCGTAGAGCGAGGAAGCAAAAATGTATTCGGGTAAGAAGGTTTTGGAAGCCCACCAAGTTTTGGGGACTTCATGCTCGACGGGGAGTGGAACGGGTGCGGGAACGGGTGGAACAGGGGTCGAAACCGGTGCCATGGGTGGCACGGGTGGCGGGGGAACGGAAACGGTGGGCGGTACCGGTGTACGAGCCTGAGATGTGGGTACCTTATGCGAAGTGTTCTTCGTGCGAGGTCCCATGGTCGAATACTTACAAAAAAAATGGAAACGAGACTTGAAGGAACGCAAACGAGAATCTTACCGGATGAATGGAGCGATGTCCACTCGAATCAAGCCGGAGAATGGACGGAAATGGCCAGAGAAGTGTTGGGAAGGAGATTGAACGGTCGGAGTGCAAGCCCTTGATCGATCACTGCGAAAGCTTCGTGCAAATGACCGTTCGAAATCCCCAAACTTTAACTTAAACCCCAGGATTGATCGATCACTGCTTTTGTTGATCGATCAATGAAGCATCTTTAAGCCCTAAATCGATGCATTGATCGATCACCAACCTTTGTTGATCGATCACTAATACCCTTATTGATCGATCACTACCAATGTTGATCGATCAATGCTTACCTTCCAATGAAAAGTTGATCGATCACTAACCCTTGTTGATCGATCACTTGAACCACCATTGATCGATCAATACTGCTATTGATCGATCACCAGCCTATCATTTGAGTGGAATCCTTCACTGTCATTGATCAATCACCTCTCTCGTTGATCGATCACTCATAAAATTGATCGATCAATACCTCTGTTGATCGATCAATGATATCTGTGAGACTATATTGTAACACAGTCAGCTTTTCCGACAGCGAATAGTCCGAACTTCGAAACTAATGATACATGCACATCATACAGAGTACCCCTAGAAGGAGATTTATCGAGTAAATGATGCATGCTCACGCACAACAACCTAAATAATGTGACGAACCTTTAAGCGAAAATAATTAAGAATTTACCTTTCTCATTAGGTAAACAAATGTGGATATTGTTCGCGGATTTCGGTTGCGCGTTCCCAAGTAGCTTCAGCGTCCGAATGATTTCTCCACTTGACTAGTACCAATGGAATCAACTTAGTCCGCAAGACTTGATCACGACGATCCAAAATAGCAATCGGTTCTTCAATCACCGTCATATCCTCCAGAAGCTCTATTGGTTGGAAATCCAAGACGTGAGTCGGATCGCGTACATAATGGAGTAGCATGGACACGTGAAATATGCATGCTTGCCAACTGTGGTGACAAGGCAATCCGATAAGCCACTTCGCCAACCCGTCTGAGTACCTCAAATGGTCCAATGTATCGAGGACTCAACTTTTTGCGTTTCCCAAAACGCATGACACCCTTGGTTGGCGAGATCTTCACAAACACCTTGTCTCCAACCCGAAACTCCACTTGCTTCCGATGAAGATCCATATAGCTCTTTTGATGGCTTTGGGTCATCCTTAATCTTTCGCGAATCACCCTAACCGTCTCGGTGGTACTGTCCACGATCTCTGGTCCTAAGACAAGCTTCTCACCGACTTCTTCCCAATTCAGTGGAGATCTGCATCGACGTCCATATAAGGCTTCATAAGGCTCCATCCCAATACTTGACTGATAACTGTTATTGTAAGCGAACTCGATCAGAGGCAAGTGTTGATCCCATAAACCATGAAAGTTCAACATACACGCACGCAACATATCCTCTATGATCTGGTTCACTCTCTCTGTCTGCCCATCTGTCTGAGGATGAAATGCTGAGCTGAACTCCAATTTAGTACCCATGCCTTCCTGGAATCGTCGCCAAAACTACGATGTATATAGCGGATCTCTATCACACACGATGCTGACCGGTATGCCATGTAATCGAACTATTTCTTTCGTACTGTTTCGGCTAGTTTATTGGTGTAAATGTAGTCCGACTGATGAAAATGTGCGATTTCGCAAACTCTACAATAACCCAAATGGCATTGTTCTTTCTCAATGTGCTCGGCAATCCTAGTATAAAGTCCATAAAAATGGCTTCCCATTTCCACTCTGGCACTGGTAATGGTTGCAACAAACCCGCTGGATTCCGATGGTCCACTTTCACCTGCTGACAAACCAAACATCGAGAAACATAATCCGCCACATCCTTCTTTAATCCTCTCCACCAAAAACTTCGCTTGAGATCTTGGTACATCTTGGTACTCCCAGGATGTATAGCATATGTAGAATTATGCGCTTCCTCCAAAATTGTGTCTTTTAGGTCCTTTGTATCCGGTATGCATATCCGATCTCGAAATAACAAAGTGCCATCATCCTTGATGGTAAAATTAGGTCTGATCTCGTTGATCACATCCCTTCTAATTGTCATAAGTTCATCGTCAATCATCTGGAGCTTACATACATTGTCAAACAATGTGGGACGTATCACAATGGTAGCCATCAGTGTCCCTGAACCTCTGACATCAATCAGCGTATCACATAAGGCCAGGTCCTCAAGTAGATGCCACCTTTGTACTCTGGTGATAAGATGTGCCAACTGAGCTGAAGACTTTCTGCTCAAAGCATCTGCCACAACATTGGCCTTCCCAGGGTGATACTTGATGGAGCAATCGTAGTCTTTCAAGAACTCCATCCATCTGCGCTGTCTCATATTCAAATCCTTCTAGGTAAACAAATATTTAAGGCTTTTGTGGTCGGTGTAGATATCAAACGTTTCGCCGTATAAGTAGTACCTCCAAATCTTCAAAGCAAAGATCACCGCCACTAATTCCAGATCGTGAGTCGGGTAGTTTCTCTCATGTTCCTTAAGTTGTCTAGAGCCATATGCAATAACCTTCTTATGTTGGTTGAGGACACAACCCAAACCATTATACGATGCGTCACTATAGATAGCCAAGCCTCCTCTGCCAGAAGGTATAGCTAGCACTGGTGCTGTAGTCAGACGCGTCTTCAATTCCTGAAAACTTTTCTCGCATTGTTCAGTCCAATCAAACTTAGCATTTTTCTTAGTGAGCTGAGTAAGCGGACTTGATAGCTTAGAGAAACCTTCTACGAATCGCCTGCAGTATCCTGCCAAACCAAGAAAACTACGGACCTCATCCTTTGCTTTTTAGGTTCCCGATTCACGGCGACCCGATCTTTGTCGGATCTACAGTTATACCCTTGGCGGAGACAATATGGCCCAGGAAACTCACTTGGTTCAACCAAAATTCACACTTACTGAGCTTTGCGTATAATTTGTGTTCTCTGAGGGTCCGCAAGACTACATGTAGATGCTCTTCATGTTCCTCCTTTGTCTTAGAATAGACAAGGATGTCGTCTATAAAAACAACCACTGACTTGTCCAAGTGTGGTTTAAACACACGATTCATCAGGTCCATAAACGATGCGGGTGCATTCGTCAATCCAAACGGCATAAC
This sequence comes from Chloranthus sessilifolius, assembly GCA_021018995.1. NCBI lineage: Eukaryota > Viridiplantae > Streptophyta > Magnoliopsida > Chloranthales > Chloranthaceae > Chloranthus > Chloranthus sessilifolius. The sequence goes on from CM037593.1 coordinate 97,620,169, forward strand.
TAAGAATTCATAGTGTCCATATGTCGGTTACGACGCCGTCTTCTCCACGTCTTCGACCTTGACTCGTAATTGATGGTAACCTGATCTCAAGTCGATCTTCGTAAAGAACCTCGCTCCTTGCAATTGATCAAACAGATCATCGATCCTAGGAAGTGGGTAACGATTCTTAATTTTCAACTTATTCAACTGTCGATAGTCAATGCATAGACGCATCGAACCATCTTTCTTTCTGACAAACAATACTGGTGCTCCCCAAGGAGACATACTCGGTCGAATAAACCCTTTGTCAAGCAGTTCTTGTAGTTGCTCCTTCAACTCTTGCAATTCTGCTGGAGCCATCCGATACGGAGCTTTAGATACTGGTTCAGTGCCTGGAACCAAATTGATTGCAAACTCAATCTCCCGAACTAGCGGTAGTCCTGGCAATTCCTCAGGGAATACATCGGGATACTCGCATGCAACGTGAATATCAGATATCACATTTGTCTCCTCCCGTTGTTCTTGTAGAAAGGCTATATATCCACTGCATCCACTCTTCATCATCCTCTCCGCTCGAATAGCGGATATACACGGAGCTACCTTAGACTTCACTCCGAAGAATCTAAAGGATCGCTCCTTTGGAGGGCGGAAAACTACCATCTTCCGAAGACAATCCACACTTGCGTGGTAAGCAGATAGCCAGTCTATTCCCAAAATGATGTCAAATCCCTTCATATCCAACAGAATCAAATCTGCCCGTGTCTCGTGATCATCTACTGCCACTACCACTGATTTACACACAGTGAGTGCATTCACTGCACTACCCATGGGAATTGACACTGTCAGAATAAAATCTAGTTGTTCTGGAGTGGCACTCAATTCCTTTGTAAATTGAGGCCGTACAAAAGAATGCGTGGAGCCTGGGTCTATTAGAGCTCGTGCTCTATGGAAGCAAATGTCGCAACTCCTATACAGTTTCAGCTCACCTATACCCCAATTTCAGCATTACTTTAACGTTTTAGATGTGTAGGTTTATGTGTACTATTATAATCAAAATAAATCAATTAAATTCTATATTTTCAAATTTTCCAGTTCATTATATTAAACAACACCATATCTCTTGAATTCTAATCATACCTTGAATGACGTCATTTGATGTCAGAGCATCGGTTGCGGTGACGGCATAAGCTCGACCGTGAACCACTGGTCGAGATGATCTTTGTGTAGAATCTTGATCTGACGCTCCTTGCTCTCCTCAGGGCAATTCCTAACCAAGTGGCCCATCTTGCCACACCTGAAGCATGCCCCTGTCTCTCTCCTGCAGTCCTCTATCTTGTGTGGTTTCCCACACTTTACACATATCGTGCCCGGAGTGAAGGACGAGACTCTTAAAGGTCCCTGAGTCACTGAGGCCCCGCTACCAGAAGATCCAGCTGGTCGAAATGATCTGGAAGATGTAGGCGTTGCTGTTCTCTGATATGAACTCGGACCTGAAGAAATCGTCGGTCGAGAGTGCGTAGGGTATCTCGGAGGTCTGGAAAATCTAGCCCTCTTGTTCTGCTCTGTATCCTGAGGTTGCCCTTGGAATGGTCTCTCTCTCGCCTGCTTGTCCCTCCAAGAGAATTGTTTCTGGTTCTCCTCCTCAGCTATGAGAGCCTTGGCCATGACTCCCTCATAAGTCTCCATTTCCCACATGGCGACGCCTTTCTGCAAATTTTGTCTCAGGCCAAGTTGGAATTTCCTTGCTCTCATCAACTCCGTGGCTACATGTTGAGGCGCAAACCTAGCCAATCTATCAAACTCCGCTCCATAGTCCCTTACTGACATGGCGCCTTGCTTCAACTCTATGAATTTCACTTCCCATTGATGCCTCACAATTTTCGGGAAGTATTTGTGATAAAACACCTCCGTAAACTCCTCCCATGTCCAAGGAGTGTGAGGAAACTCTCTCTGTCTATTTTGTGACACCGACTTCCACCAAGGTCCGGCGTCACCATCCAATTTGAAAGTGGCCCAACGCACTTTCTCCACGTCACTACACTGTAATACTTCAAAGAGCTTCTCCATCTCTTCTATCCACCCTTCTGCCTCTATGGGATCCGTTTGACCCGAGAAGTTAGGAGGTCTCATTCTCCTAAACTCATAAATCCACTAGGTGAGGGTGGTCTAAGCCTGTTGAGCCAAAGCGGTACATCTGTTGAGCGACGTTGGTAGCTAATGCTTCCAACACCTGCTCCATCCTTTCTTCATTTCTTCTTCTACCTCCTCTTGGTCCCACTGGAACCGCATTTGCATGTGAGAGGAATTCCAAACCCCTCGACATGCCTATGACCTCGGGCACATCCCTCAGAGGGATCTCTCTCTGACCTGTTCTACCTCCACTGTGCCCTCCTCGGAACTTAGGGCCCATACTGGTCTGTCATTGTGAAAACAACAACATTGATCAGTACATAGATTGTGAAAACAATCCAACCTGAACCCGTAGTTCAACCTAACGTCTAGGCTCTGATACCAACTGTGACAGCCCGAATTTCTGCACCCAGAAATCCGTGCCATCAGGATCATACTCTGGATGATCCCCAGGACAAATCGCGAAGTGTCTGCTCGTATAGCGGAAACCAAGCAGACACTGTCCAGTAGTGGTAGATCGAGTTATCACAAGGCATTTAAAATAGAAAGAAGCAATGAAACAAACATGTATCTAAATATATAAAAATATACATTCCCAAAAAGGAACCAAGAAGAACCAATGGTGATGGACATCCATCACCCAAAACAATGGTTCTTAATAATGGTTCCAATAGAATGTATAGTAATACTATAAAAGGAAGAAAATATCTACAGAAAGTAAATACAGAAGTGGCCACCAGGCGCACAATAATCCAAAGGTTTACACAAAATCCCAAAAATAGCAGACTCGTATACCCAGACTAAGGATAAAAGTCGTCCGCCTGGACGTCAGTCTCCTCGTCCTCGGCCTACCTCCGGATCATGAAATCAGGTCACTCTCGGTCTTGAGCTCTCAGAACCTAAAATTGATTTAGAAAGCAGGGTGAGCTACATCATAGCTCAATAGAAGAATTCCAACTAAACGAATTGAATATGCAGATCATGCTATCTCATAACAGAAATCAAATCAGGAACGTATAATCATGACGAATCAAACTAAAAGCTGAGATTTTATGCAAGAAATCAGATGTTATGCAAGTATATTATCAGAGTACTTAAATTGTGTGTATTTAACTTAAGAAACTCCCGTGACTATATAGCACGGAGTAAACAGGAATGTCCGATAGGAAACCCCAACCAATCGTCGTTCACATGAACAATTTTGAAAGTGCAACAATGCCTCATCTATGGAGTGCAATTGTGCCGAGGATTGAAAGCAGGTGCACAAGTGTGCCAGGCATCGGATATACCGCCGGGTCGGTGGGGATCATCTGGTTTAAATCATCAAATCACATACGTATATACCTCACAGATCAGATAGCAGAATCAGAAGCAAGTTTCAGAATACGAATCAGGAAACAGAAATCAAAGATAGCAGGAATTTATGATATGCATACATGCTTGTTAAAAATAGAATCAGGGCACAGATATAAAATAAACATGAAATCATACTCAAAAACAGTTTAGGTTGGTTTTCCCCTACCTCAGGTCGATTTATCTTCTAAGCAAATTCAAAGCCTTTTCAAAGTGTCAGGGTTTGATCCTAGACCATAAACATAGCACTTTAAGTGTTAGGGATATCAGAAAGTTAACCGGCACAATGTCCGGTGGTGTTTAACCCATAAAACCAAAACTCAACAAAACAGGGGTGATTGATCGATCACCACTCTTTTTGATCGATCACCTATCATCATTGATCGATCAATACACTCATTGATCGATCAATAACCTCTCTTCTACTTACATTTAACACAGCTCAAATTGATCGATCACCACTTGGGTTGATCGATCAATGCATCCTGTTGATCGATCAATGCCCTCATTGATCGATCACTAACCCATTTTCAATTTTTTTCCCTCTTCTGTTCACATTATCTGCCTATACAGATTGATCGACCAATGCCTTCATTGATCGATCAAAACCCAACAGTGATCGATCAATACCTATGTTGATCGATCACCAACTGTCATTGATCAATCACTCTCTTGTTGATCGATCAATGCCCAGGATTGATCGATCAATGCCCAATTTGATCGATCAATGCCCTTCGGGCATTGAACTTCCAGAATTTTGGGGCTTCTGTTCCCCCTTTCTGTCTTATACAAATTGATCGTTCACCACTTGTCATTGATCGATCAATAATGACAGAAACTCTGTCATTAATGGAGTTCATCTCCAACCCTATTTTAACCCATTTTTCATTAATGGTTCTCAACAACCATTAACACAACATCAATGTACATACATGGGCTTCTCATTTGCCCCTATTTAAATATACAGACTCACCTTTGCTTGGGCTCTCTCGGGGTTTCAAAGAAATCATTAGGATGAGGGTTTGGATCTATCTCTCGGGGTTAAACCGATCTGAGTCCGACGAGCAACCCTTTAGCTCCGGTTCAGCATGCAGAGACTTTATACACATACCTTAGACCATACCTAAGCTCATTTCATTGAACTCTACCTACCCTAGCTTAGGAAACTCATCCTCTCACTCTTGCTAACCCTATTTTCTCTCCAAAAACCCTCTTGAAAACCCACCTAGCTACAGATCCTTTAGCTACTGGAGCAAATAGGGCAAGAGAAGGAGAAGAAGAAGAAGTGGATCTCTCCCTAACTCTCCCTTCCTTCTCTTATAAGTTACTAAACAGATATTTCTGTTTTGCCCCTAGTTCACGTTCCGGTATGGAGCACGAACACGGTTGCTACGGTGCAACGTGTCACATTGCCCCTCTACACAACTCAGACTTAAACGAAAATGTACATGTGAACTCATCTGATCACCGTGAAACTTTATCTTAACTAATATTAATTCTAAAGTTTTAAGTCAGCCTCGATTTCCGTGCCGAGCACGTAGATCGAAACAGTCAGGTTCGTGTTCTAGATTTCAGGGTCGTTACACTCTTTGTCTATTCTGTGACACCGACTTCCACCAAGGTCTGGCGTCACCATCCAATTTGAAAGTGGCCCAGCGCACTTTCTCCACATCGTTGCACTGGAGCACTTCAAAAAGCTTCTCCATCTCTTCTATCCATCCCTCTGCCTCAATGGGATCCGTTTGACCCGAGAAGTTAGGAGGTCTCATTCTCCAAAACTCCGCGAATCCGCTAGGCTGATGAGGGGGTCTAGCTGCCTGCTGAGTCAGAGTAGCTGTCTGCTGAGCGACGTTGGTAGCCAATGCTTCCAACACCTGCTCCATTCTCTCCTCATTGCCTCTCCTACCTCCTCTCGGTCTCACGGGAATCGCGTTCGTGTGCGAGAGGAATTCCAATCCCTGCGACGTACCTGCCACATCAGGTATCTCCCTCAGAGGAACCTCTCTCTGACCTCCTCTACCTCCACTGTGTCCACCTCTGAACTTAGGGCCCATACTAGTCTGTCATTGTGAAAGCAATAACATTGATCAGTACATAGATTGTAAAAACAATCCTACATGAACCCGTTGTTCAACTTAAACCCTAGCCTCTGATACCAACTGTGAGAGCCCGAATTTCTGCACCCGAAAATCCGTGCCATCAGGATCATACTCTGGATGATCCCCAAGACAAATCATAAAGTGTCTGCTCGTACAACGGGAATCGAGCAGACACTGTCCAACAGTGGTAGGTCAAACCATCACATAAGATATTTAAATAAATAAATAAACGATAAACAACACATGTATCTAAATATATCAAAAGAACATACATTCCCAAAAAGGAACCAAGAAGAACCATTGGTGATGGACATCCATCACCCAAACAATGGTTCCTGATAGTAGTTCTAATAGAATGTATAAAAGCACATAAATATAATATCTATAGTAATATATACAAACGGTGGCCACCAGGCACACACAATAATCCAGAATATCAAAATACAAATATCGGACTCAAGTACCCAGGCTACGTATAGAACTCGTCCGCCTGGATGTCCGTCTCCTCATCCTCGGCCTCAGCCTCTGGGTCAGGCTGGTAATCTGGGTCGCTCTCGGTGCCGGGATCTACAACCTCAGAACTTATAAATGATTTAGAAATAGGGTGAGCTACATCCTAGCTCAATAGAAAAATTCCAGTTAAAGTTGCATCTTAATTGTAAAACATGGTTGCAGAAGATATGAACGTAACTGAACAGATGTAAACAGATGTATCAAATATGCAAAAATTATCAAAGCAGGCCGATCTTATCAGAGTGTAGAGAGTATGATGCATATATTGTTTAATGACTTAGGATAATAAACTTAAATAACTCCCGTAAGTATAGCACGTGGTAGCCTGATTTGGTCTAATGGGTAATCTCGACCATCGTCGTTCACATGAACAATTTCAGGAAATGCAACAATGCCTCAACTACGAAGTGCAATTGTGCCTAGGATTTCCAAGCAGATACACGAGTGTACAAGAAACGGATATACCGCCGAGTCGGTGGGATTCGTCAGAATATTAAACCATAAATCACATGCAGATATATCTTATTGAACGGGAATCAGATGACAGATATCAGAGTTATCACACACATGCTATACGTATCTGGACAGTAAAAATTTAGACTATGTAGTCAAATACAGAAAATTTGGGACCATGAGATAAAAAATAAATGCAATTTTAATTGAATTCCTCTACCTCAGGTCAGACTTCTTTCTAAGCAAATCCAAAGCCTTTCAGAAAGTCATGGTCTGATCCTAGGCGCTAAACATAGTATTCTAAGTGTCAGGGATGTCAGAACATAAACTGGCACAATGTCCACTGAGGTTTTATTCACAAAACTAAAACATGCAGAAAACAGGGGTGATTGATCGATCACCACTCTTATTGATTGATCAATCCCTCTTGTTGATCGATCAATGACCCCATTGATCGATCAATTCTCTCTTCTCTTTAACAAGCAACAGAGTAAATTGATCGATCAATAGCCTCTATTGATCAATCACCACTCATCATTGATCGATCAATACCTTTGTTGATCGATCAATAATCCCTTTTCACCTCACTTTAGCACAGCCAAAATTGATCGTTCACCAGCTTGGTTGATCGATCAATGCCTCCTGTTGATAGATCAATGCCCTCATTGATCGATCAATAGTCCAAAATCTCATTTTTCCCACCTTCTATTCACATTTAAAATTTATACAGATTGATCGATCAATGCCTTCATTGATCGATCAATACACACCAGTGATCGATCAATACCTTTGTTGATCGATTACTAACAATAATTGATCAGTCATCCTCTCTGTGATCGATCAATACTAAGGATTGATTGATCAATCCACAAATTGATCGATCAATACCCTTCGTGCATTGAACTTCCATAATTTTCAAGGCTTCTGTTCACTTCTTTGTCTTATACAGATTGATCGATTAATGGCTTTCATTGATCGATCAATAATGACAGAACTCTGTCATTAATGGAGGTCATCTACTTCCCTATTTTTGCCCCATTCTCATTTATGGTTTCTTGCAACCATTAATACACCCACACACACATATATAAGGGTTCTTATTTGCCCATATTCAAAGCATAGGCTCACCTTTGCTTGGGCCCTTTTTGGGGTTCCGGCAAAAAGGTCCGAAAGGAGTTTCGGATCTGGAACTCGAGCTGTATCGCCGGTGCGACCCTGACAATCAATCCATCAACTCCGATTCAGCATGCGGAGGTCTCACATACACGTAGACTATGATTGGGTTCGCTTCATTGAACTCACTCTAGCTCATCTAGTGCCTATGAACGATCCTCGTGGCTCTAACTCTATTTCTTCAAAGAACACTTTCGGGACCCAACCTAATCACTGGATTCTAGCTCAAGAACAAGAGGAAGGAGAAGAAGAACATCTCTCTAGGTTTCTCCCTTCCTTTATAAGCTATCTAAACTGAAATATCTTTGATATTTCAGTTTAGACCCTAATTTGCACTCTGGTGTTAAGCGTGCACACGGTCGCTACGGCATAACGTGCTACGTTGACACCTTACACAACTCAGACTTAAGCGAAAATGCATATGTGAACTCATCTAACAATGGTGCAACTTTATGTCAACTAATATTAATTATAAAATTTTCAAATCGGTCTCGATTTTCGTGTCGGGCACGTATATCGAAACAGTCAGTTTCTTGTCCGGAATTTCAGGGTCGTTACATGTATAGAATTAATGAATATAACTAAGTGGGCATGAAGTACCTTATTAAGGGGGCGCGTCTATCAACGTAGGTTATATGGGCAATGGTTAGGTCCATCTGGTTGAACTTGATTCTGTGTTCAACCAAATCTGCAGCCATTGATTAGGAGATAATCTTGACTTTCACAGTTCCCTACTTTATAGGATGATGTGTAGGCAAAATTCTCTCCTAATTATTAATGGCTGCGTATCTGGATGAGCACAAAATCTGTGACGACCCGACTTTTCCAATCCCTAAGGTATAGGAAAGGCCGGTTCATCAACTTATTGATTTCTCAATAAGCCGTAACAAACAGAAGCCGGCAACATAAACTAAGGTCTAAAGACAGAGGCAACATTGTTAATCCAAAAACAAAAGCTTCATATAACAAAATTAGATATATCATTGTCAGGAACCAAAAGGAACCACCGGTGATGGCCAATCCGATCACCTAAAATAGAGGTTCACAATAATGGTTCCTCGAGTGATATCAAAAGATCAAAATAATAGCCTAAGGCTCATCAATCCAAAAATAATATCCAGACAAAATACCAAAAATACAGAATCTAAGATCACGGGAAGAACTCCTCAGCTGGTATGTCCAAATCCTCCTCGGGAATATAATCGGAGTCCTCCGGATCCTCGACCCAAAATTCGGTCTACATGACGTATAGTCGAGGGTGAGCTAACAGCCAAGCTCAATAGAGGAAGACAGATCTATTTGCATTTCTTTATAAGTAAAGGTTTTCAAAAGACAGAATCAGATCAAATATGGTTTTTCAATGATGCTTTTCAAATTAAATCTCCAGTTCTAATCTTGAGTCAAAACTGATAATATAATCTAAAGTGTTCAAAATGTTCTGATTTAGCATGCTTCTTGTCTTAAATTTATAACTTAATTTTATCTCTCAAATTTCCTATAGCATGAGAGCAGACTACGTGACCGATGGGAAGACCCTACTGACCATCGTCGTTCATGAACCCATTTCGAAAATGCAACAAGCCCCTACGCTATGAGGGAAACTTGGGCCAAAGTTTTACCGTCAACACGGTTGGTAGAATCTAGGGCATCGTACTTATGAACCCAAAATCAAATGCAAATGCTAACACATATCCAAGCTTATTATTCATATCATATACTGATTTTTCAAAGTTCTGATTCGAAGTTCTGATTCAAAATTTAACTGAGGTTCTGATTTAAATTTAGCTGAGGTTCTGATGTCTAATGATTCTTATTTATGACAAGGTTTACAAATTTTCGGATTGTATCATATGTTCAAAGTTTTAATTTCACTGTGTGTAATGAAATTTCTATATTTCATGCTTCTAAAAATAAAATGATTTATGACAGTTTATGCTTATAATTCATGCAAATAATAATTAGGATTCCCCTACCTTAACCAAGAAAATTCACAAGCATGAACAAGCAGTCCTCTCCAAGGACTCCCAATTGTCAAGACCTACATATATTAACACCCTCAGTGTTAATATAGAACCCAAAAATCAACCCAAAAGCTCACAAAATAAAAATCCAATCAAATATTTAAAAGCCAAAAGCTGGACAGAATTCGACCATCGATTTCAAATTCGATGGTCGATTTTAAATTCGACCATCGAATTTTAGAACTCTGTTTAAAGTTTAAAATCTCATTTTCGACTGTCGATTTCCAATTCGACAGTCGATTTCCAATTTCGACAGTCGATTTTGAAATCGACATTAATTCCTGTGGTGGTCATTAATTCAACATGCGATTCTTTTCATCATTTTCTACATCCATTCAATCCTTTCTAGAATCCAAATCTTAATTTCTTAACAAAACCCAATAAATTTACATAAGGAGGTTTCAAGGCATACCTCTTGTAGCTTAATCTGTTGATCCCTTTGTGATTCACGCATTTAAGCTTCTATGATTGAAGGTTTAAAAGCTTCAAGTCATTATTATAACCCTTCTTCCATTGCACAGATCCTAACAACACAGTGATATCCTCTCCTCTAACCTTCTCTTCCAATATCTCAAACTGATCCAATTTCAAATACCAAATAAACCAATGGTTGAGATGGGAAGAGGAGCTCTCACTATCTTAAGATCTAAATATCAAAAGCAGCCCAATTAGTTTGCAAATTTACTTTCAACCGAAAGAGAGAAGTGTAAATTCTCTCAAATCTCTCTCTCTTTATAATATAAAACAAAACCTACTAAAAATCTAGATATTTATAATTACTACTTATCTACTTAAGTTTAAACATTATCCGGTGTTAAACACAAACACCAATGCTATTGTGTGAGTCATAGATTACATGACCTGCACACCTCTTAAAACGAAATCCTTATACCAAAAGTCTTATCATAGACTTAGCTTACCAAAAATCTAAAATAGTCCACAATATTTTTCGGACACGCTTATCGAGGTAAACGAAAATAGGTCAAAAATATCAGGGATATTACAAAATCAGGCTTAACAGGTTAGACCTAACCAATGGCGGATTATGTACTTTATCATCTATGGTTATATTTTTAATTGTTTTGTTTTTTTCGAATGAATAACTAATCACATGCAAAACACATTGGTATATAATCACTACACCTGCAATTATGACGACGAGCGCAATGTCATCATCCATCGGATGCTCGCCTCTTCCATCTACAACTTGCTCGTGAACTGCTTTCATTTCTAATCTGTAAAAGAAAAAATAAATTAAGGGCATGGTAATCAAGAATTAGAGGAGGAGGTATTTAAGCGGATGGTAATAAAAAATTAGAGTAGGGGGAGGTATTTATAATAATAATAATAATAACTGATTTAATGCATATAAGGACGTGTAACTGAACCCACTTCATTTTTTTTTTTGTTTTTTGTACAAATTGATTACCGTCATACCGATACCACTCTTAGGATTGCATCTAATCCTCCAGTTAAGTGCCTCCTGAGTCATTAGATCAATGATTCAAACCGGTTAAGTGCCTCATGAGTCATGAGATCAATCGATTCAAAGCGTAACGTGACTTGCTTAATTTAGACCTTTGACTTTGAATTGGTTGGTGCCATGGTGGATCATTCAAGTTAGCTTCTCTCCTCATTTTCCTCATTTACGAAATAAACTAACAAGATTTGCATGAGGAAAAAAAACATTGGGCGCTTGGAGAAAAGAGGATTCATGTTATAAAAGTTTTGTAGTATTATACTACTTCAAAAACTTTTTAATCAGATCGCTGCAATTTTTGGATTCAAAATTTTGAGTATTCACGGATTTCAAGGACACCAGATTTCAGTGCGTCCTGATTATGCAAAACTTTTCCGTTTGGTTTAATAGCGCAAAACGCTTTCTTCCCGGTACTGTTTCTGTAATTATGCCAAAACCATTGATATATTTCAATTTTAGGTGCTCTTGTTATTCTTTTTAATTTTATTTTGTTTTTAGTTTTAAGAATGGTATTTATTTAGGGTTGCAATTTTTGAAAATAAAAGATGGTTGTTCTACAAATCATCTCAAGTCCCACGCTCTTCTTCTTCTACTTCTTTTTCTTCTTTTCCCACAAGTTGTAGAACAACAATAAATGGCTGTTCTACAAATCATCTCATGTCTGAAAATAAAAGATGGTTGTCATCTAAACTATCTTATGTCTGAAAAACTTTATCTCAGGTACACCATTAATGGAGGTCGTCACTTTTAATTTCTGTGAAAAATCTTAGGGTCTCTTATTGTTTCATCTTTTAATCCGAAGGCATAGATTGCAGACGCAGGGGATGGTTTTATGACCGGAGATAGTTTCATTTTCAGAGCAGCCATTAAACTTTACGAAGAAGAAAAAAAAGAATAAGTGGACCTCAGACAATTTTATTTACAGACATTACTTGCATAGCAGCCATTATTGACTGCTTTCCCACTTCACGACAAAGAAGAAGTGGACCTGAGATTGATTTATTTGCAGAGCAGTCATTAATGGTTTCTCTGTAATTTCACGAAGAAGATATGCACTTAGAAGAGGAGGAAGAAGAACCATAAAGTTTCAACTTGAAATGATTTTTAGAGCAGCCATTAGTAGCTGCTCTGCACCTTGACGAAGAAGTGGGTGTTATAGTAATTTCAAATCACCGTTTCCCTCACAAGTTGACCGAATAAAATTTTTGAGACCTTGAGTAGCGTCTCATCCCATATTTCTAACTTGTTTTTGAAGTAGCTTAATAGGCTAAAGCTTTCTCCAAGTAGGCATTTAAAAGAATAGTCCACTACTTTTCACCAGATCTTCACATTGGGTGTTCACATTACATAGGACATATGATAAAAAATAGTGCAATATGTGCAAGTTTGGTGACCCGTTTCAAATCTAGATTGGGAATAAGTCGGTTTCCATTCACTCCATCTTCTATACATCCTCTTCTATGGGTAAAAGCGTAAATTTGTTCCCGTTCTTGCATGTGTTACTAAGGGTATGTTTGGCAACACTCCCCGCCCGCTCTGCGTCGTGCCAGAGCAGCACACGTTTGGAGCACTGGCCGGGAGAGAGGGGAACTGTGGAGCGCTAGAGGAGGGGTTCCAGCTGGAGCTTAAATCGCTCTAGGAGGGAGTGGGCGAGGAGTGGACTGGGGAGCTGGCGCACGCATCCGGCATGAAACCAAACGTAGCCTAAATGACTGCTATATTGAGCATTAGTCTTATGAAAAAAAATGAATGACAAAACATAATAAAACACAGTGTGGAAAACGAACGAAAATAAATAAAATAAAGGAACAAAGTCCGTTTTGTAGGTAGATATCTTTAGTTAGAAGGCTCAACATATTATACAATGTAAAGGTGCATAGCTTTGTCATCTAGATACTAGTTATATGAATTTTCTTTCTTTTCTTTTGTAACAATTTTCCTTACTTTAGATGTACCTATATATTTGTTATTTCTTCCTGTGGGATGAAAATTGGTCTAGTTGGCCAATGCATACGAATTTTTTTTCTTCTGTTCCATTTGGAAAGGGATTTTTTTTTCTTGTGTTTTGGGGCCTTTTTTCACATTCAGTTTCTCTCTCATTCCATTGAATGTTTTCTAGATTATAATAGCAAGCGCCATTATGACATAAAGTTGCTTTAATATGCACTCATGCTAAGTGAATTATATAATATTTTTTCTAACCCAAACCTAAACTCAAAATAGGTGTAAAGTCCCACATCATATAACGACTAGTCTTGACCTTGGGAGATAAGTAACGACCTCCGCACTCCTATTCAAACGCGTTTTGAGTGGGTAAGACTATTCCAAAAATAAAACCTTAAAGAGAAAGGACTGTTGGTGGGATCAGGGTAAAACCTTAAAGAGAAAGGACTGTTGGTGGGATCAGGGAAAGGACTGTTAGTGGGACCAGGGAAGGCTGGTGTGACCAAGCGAAACCACCCAAAGAGGACAATTTCTTGACATGTGGGTCTAGGTCGTCATAGAAGGGTATTAGAGCCGAGGACAGCTCAATTACAAGATGGGAAGATTGTAAAATCCCACATCATGTAACGACTGGTCTTGACCTTGGGAGATAAGTAACGACCTCCACACTCCTAGTAAGACGCGTTTTGGGTGGGTACAGCCATACCAAAAATAAAACCTTGAAGGGAGAGGGTTGCTGGTAGAACTAGGAAAGGCTGGTGGGACCAAGTGGTGTCACCCAAAAAGGACAATTTTTTGACATGTGGAATCGGCGCGTTACATTAGGTTTGACTCATTCTTGGACCTGGACTTGGACCTAGGTTCAACATTAATGGTTTAGTTATGGATCTGATTTGACCGGAGTCCAAATAAAAAATGGGTCCATTCATTTATTACCTCATTGCACCCATAATTTTCGTTGGTATTTAAAAAAGTTTTACATTTATTATCTTGCTACCTTGCTCCAAAATTATTAACCTATAGAAGTTGATCTCACCTCCCACCGGCTTAAAATAGGAAAAATGTAATTCATAATTTTTAAATCAAATTGGGGTTGATGGGTCCCCACCCTTTACTAAAGGAAAAAGAGAAGATTACCGTCGATTATAGATTTTACATAGATCTTCTCTAAAGAGATTACAAAGGGTAAGCGGTAAATTAATAGAATCAACCCATTATTGTATACTATCCATCTCCGCCCCACGATTTGCCAACCTATGCAACCAGCACAGCTATTGACCTCTCTCCACACATGATTGAATTTGCAATCATCAAGCTGACCTTGTATGCTTCTAATCTTTCTGATTTTTGTAGTTAACCTCCAAGGCACCTTGCACCTTCCTTGAATACATTGCACAACAATTTGGTTATTAGATTCCACAAGTAGCTTATCAGTGCCTACATTTCTTGCAAACTGTACTCCATGAAGAATAAAATGAATTTCAATTTCTAGAATATTAATGCCTTCATATGGTCCTGCATAGCATCCTGCAATATTTCCTTGGATATCTCTAAGAATACCCAGCCGCAATATCGGAGAGCGACCCATCCGTGTTGAGTTTGATGTATCTGACATTAGGCATGGTCCATCGGCATCGGTTAATTTCTTTTGTTTTAAGTTCATAGGCAATGTTCCATTGAGAGAGGATTGCTTGATCTTCAATGGTGATGCCCTCCATATTAGAGTTCTCAATCTTGATTGTAATGTCCTCCACAATTTTTTTAAGGACCTCTTTCTTGTGCGCCTGTTCATTATCAAAGATTCTATTATTCCTTTCAGCCCAAATATGCCAAATAAATGAAGCAAACCCCAATCTGACCATATCTCATCTGATAGATTTTCTTTTAGTGATTTGTATGTAGTAATCCAATTCATCCTGAATGGTTCCAATATTGTATCTTCTAATGTGTAACCTTTCCATCAAAGACTTCCATACCCATTTACTATAACTACATTGGTAAAAAGTATGGTTGTTAGTTTCACAATCACTCCAACACAACACACACCTAGATGGTATATAGAAACCGCGACGCATCAAATTTTCAATCATTGAAAGCCTCTAGTGAATCGCAAGCCAAGCACACATCGAATGTCTTGGAATAAATTTAGGGTGCCAAATAAATTTGTGCCAAACGACTTTACTGGTGGATGTCCGAATTTTCTCCCAAGGTGATTTCAATGAGAACTCCCCGCTAGCTATTAGTCGCCATCTAGATAACCTTATCATCATATCCCTCAATTGGGATAGATTGATTTCTGATCTCGTTCCAAGCCATTTCCATGCGTAAAGTGGTGGGTTTCGGAAGATTTCATTCCCTATTAAGAATCAGTTCACACACATTGACTGCATTTTCGAGGCCAACTTGCATTTTTAAATCATCTATGTATCTTCGTTGTAATAATATAGCTCATCAATTTACGCATCTAACTTTTATTTAGCAAGGATATTTTATTGAGTGTGTATTAGAGCTATCATGTGACCACCCGACTTTCTCAATCCTAGAGTATCGGAAAGGTCGGCTTGCCAAGGCACAGGTACAATCATAAAAGAGAAGAATGCAAAGCAGATATAAACATTAAACTCAACTTAAACAAAATAAACAAAAGCGATCTCTCATATCTTTCATAGCTAAAAAAGGAATGAAGAAGGACCACTGGAGACGGCCAATCCAACACCTAAAATAATGGTTCCCAACAATGATTCCTAAAGATACATAGACAAAATAAAAAAAATATAGGGCCTCAGACCCAACATCCAGCCAGTATCTAAATCCAAAACACAAAAAGAACTATACCTAGATCACAAGTCTAGGTCAAAGGAAAGAACTCCTCAGGAGGAATCTCTGACTCCTCTTCCGGCTCATAGTCTGGATCACTCTCATAACCCTAAGCCTGAGTATCTACTCCTGTGACGTATAGTTGGGGTGAGCTAACAGTCTAAGCTCAGTGGAAGAAACTCAAATTCTATTACATTTTTATCAGAACAATATGGTTTCAAAGACTGAAACCAGAGCATATATGTTTTCAAAACATGTATTTCAAATAGATTCATTTACTAAATATCAATTCTAAAATCAGGTGATGTGTTATGAACGGAAATCAAACAACTCCAGAGTTCATATAGTTTCAGATTTTGATTAATGCATGTTCCTTTATTAAATGACTTAAATCATGACATAAAGTTTCCTCTCAAGTTACTATATCATGAGAGCAGGAATAATACCGATGGAAAACCCTACTAACCATCGTCGTTCAATGAACCATTTTTCAGGAATTGCAACAAGTTGCATTATAAGGGAAACTTGCACCAGGCGGATTTACCGTTACTACGGTTCATGGAATCACTACAAAAAATAAGACTATTAGCGATAGTTTTTTTAACAAAAAACTGCTCCTATTAGTCTTGTCGCTACCAAAAATTGTTGCTATTAGTCTTACCATTACCAAAAATTGCCTTAATAGCAAGTGCCACTAATACACCTTATTTTTGTAGTGAGTTTAGGGTTTCGTTCTAGTGAACCTTCAAGTGCATATGCTAATCATATAATTCGATGTATTTTAATACATTTTCTGATTTAGGATTCAGAGTTTCAGATTCAAAATTTCAGAGTTTCAAGATTCATATGCAAATTCAAGATGTATTCGGAATTCATGGTTCAGAGTTCATGCTAAACAAAATTATGACAAATTCAAATCAAATTCGGAGTTCATGATCGAAAATAAATTCATATTATCTTAAACAAAATGCAATAAATATTGAGGTTCCCCTAGCTAGACTCGGATCCGATCCAAGCTATCCAAATGTCGTCACCAAAGGTTTCCCACATGTACCCTAGATTTAAATAACACCATACTATGTGTTAATAGTGTATAAAACAAACAGACAAAAGTTTCTGAGAGTTTTTCCAAAGAAAATAGAGAAAATCAGAAACAGGGGAAATTGATCGATCGATTTTCCAAGTCGATCATTCGATTTTCGAATTGAACGTTCGATTTCCTCATAAATCAAGCTTGTCAGGCTGTGTCAAAATCGATCGTTCGATTTCAAATTTGAACGATCAATTTTGGATTCGAACGTTTGATTCTTACAGATTTCTGCAGTTTCTAGCATTTACCATCTTGACTTATTTTTCTTCAACACCTAACTGATTTCTTCTTAAATTTCACATGCTAACAAACCTAAACTTAGGTATAAATAATTAACATGATGGCATTAAGAGATTACCTCTCAAGGTTGACTCTTGTGGCTTCCAATGATTCAATTCCAAGGTGTCGGATTAAGCCTGGTGAAATCTCAAGCATCTATTCCGTTAGTTAATCTAATAACGCAAGTCATTTAAATATTTTCCATTGTAAATTATACACATAGCTTTAAATATATGAAAGGAACAACATATATCCCCCTTTCATATTTATCTGTCTCTCTTCTCAAGTCACATCTCTCTCTCTCTCTCTGCAGTTTGCACAATTGCTCTGCAAAACAATGTGAGAAAAGAACAAAAATTAACAAAATGACGTATTCAAAACATATATCTCTATAACCTCCACTTTTACACAATATTCAAAGTTCTGATCTCAATCTCCTTGTTTCAGGTTCTTGAAGAAGCTAAAAAGCATAAAAGAGAAACGAAACCCATCGAAGCTCTACACTTCAAACTACAGAAACTCATTTCGAAGGAAAAAGAAGAAGATGAAGCAGAAAAAGTGGTGGAAAAATGCCCTTTCGTTCTGGAAATGGAGCTTGGTTGACAAACAGATTGGCTGTGATCACCCACAAATTGATGGTTGGATTCACCATCTTAGTCAATGTCTTTCACTGAAACCGAACCGTCCGAACCAACACACCGACTGAGTGATTGGGCTGAAGCAAAACTGACTGAACTGAACCGAATACCGAAAATATCGATTTCAATTTGGTTTCTGTTCGGTTTCGGTATGTTTGGAAATCGGTAGACTAAACCAAACCGATTCAAATTTCGATTCAGTTTCGATTTGTAGAATACCGAACCGAACACCAAAAAAATCGGGTTCGATTCTGTTCAGTACTCCAAACCTGCATCCCTACTCCAACATCTTTTAAGATGGCTTTGGTCAGGTCCAAGTGGTTGGATTCTAAACGTAGTTTAAACAATTTTTTAGATCGTTGGATGCACAGGTTCCAAAAGTGAATGCAAATCAATAAAGATAAAATTCAAGATTCCTTTGCATCCAATGGCCTCAAATATGTTTGAACCGCATTTATAGTTCAACCAGTTAAATCTGATCAAACCATAGCAACTCGGCTTGCCAATTAAGACCCCACCTTTAAATGTACCTTTAAATAGCTCAACTGAATCTTTGAGAGCGCCCATGTAAGACCCCACCTTCAAACGTACCTTTAAATACCCCAACTGAATCTTTGAGAGCGCCCATGTTAAAACCTATTGACTGCTTTGAATTGGATGCTAAGAGCATTTTTCGTTCCAATCTTTAACACACTTGATCTTGAGATTATGGGCGTACCATCAGACAGTCAGATATTGATTTGACGTGCACAGATTCCAAAGTGACCTTAAAATCAAATTTAAACTAGATGAATGGAACATGATTTTATCAAAAGTGATTTTACCTTTAAATATGCCCACCGAATCTATGAGGGCAGCCATATTAAAGCCAATTGACAGTTTTGAACTAAATGATGGAGAATGTTTTTTGTTCCAACCTTTCACACACTTGATCTCGAGATAATGGGCGTACCATAAAATGGTCAGACATTTATTTGACGTGACACAAATCCCAAAAAAGTGACACAGCCAAAATCTCATTTTTCCCACCTTCTATTCACATTTAAAATTTATACAGATTGATCGATCAATGCCTTCATTGATCGATCAATACACACCAGTGATCGATCAATACCTTTGTTGATCGATTACTAACAATAATTGATCAGTCATCCTCTCTGTGATCGATCAATACTCAGGATTGATTGATCAATCCACAAATTGATCGATCAATACCCTTCGTGCATTGAACTTCCATAATTTTCAAGGCTTCTGTTCACTTCTTTGTCTTATACAGATTGATCGATTAATGGCTTTCATTGATCGATCAATAATGACAGAACTCTGTCATTAATGGAGGTCATCTACTTTCCTATTTTTTCCCCATTCTCATTTATGGTTTCTTGCAACCATTAATACACCCACACACACATATATAAGGGTTCTTATTTGCCCATATTCAAAGCATAGGCTCACCTTTGCTTGGGCCCTTTTTGGGGTTCCGGCAAAAAGGTCCGAAAGGAGTTTCGGATCTGGAACTCGAGCTGTATCGCCGGTGCGACCCTGACAATCAATCCATCAACTCCGATTCAGCATGCGGATGTAACGACCCCGAAAATTAGAACACGAGCCTGACTGCTTTGATTCGCGTGCCCGGCACGGAAACCAAGGTTGATTCAAAAACTTTAAGGTTATATTAGTTTAAATAATGTGGCACCGCGATGAGAGGAGATCACGTGTGAAATTTCATCTAGATCCGAGATGTGTAGAGGGTAGGTGGAACACGTTGCGCAAAAGCAACTGTGTTCGTGCTTCACACCGGAGCAGACACCAAGGGCAAAACAGAAATTCTGTTTTGAGGGGGTAGCTTATAGAAGAAGGAAGGGAGACAAAGGAGAGAGACTTTCACTCTTCTTCTCCTTCATCCCCGTGCCCTACGTGCTCCATAGGTTGGAGACTGTGCTAAGAAAGTGTGAAAGAGGTCCCTTGTGAGAGAAGAAAAGGGTTAGCAAGAGAGAAGATGAGGGATTTCTAAGCTAGAGGAGCTGGACCTAAGTGATTGAGTTACCTGGGGTTTAAGATTGGTGTGAGAGACCTTGATCTGACGAACCAGAGCTGAAGAGCTTCTCGCCGGATCCGGATCGAGGGAGAGCTCCGAGATCTAGGTTTGAAACCCTCTTTTCGGGTCATTGCCGGAACCCCAAGAAACCCACGAACAAGGTGAGTTGTGTGTGTTAAATAGGGTTAAATGAGTAGTTTAAAGGGTGTGTTTATGATGTATTAATGGTGATTGCACAACCATTAATGGAGAGAGAGCAAAAATGGAAGGAAGGTGAACTCCATTAATGACAGCTTTGCTGTCATTGGTGATCGATCACCAAGGTGGTGATCGATCACTGAGGGTTGGTGATCGATCACCAAGGGCTGGTGATCGATCAATCAGATAAGCACAAGAGACGAGACCCCAGAGATTTGAGAAGTTGAGGCCCGAGGTGGTGATCGATCACCAAGGTGGTGATCGATCTACAATGAGTCTGGTGATCGATCACCAAGGTGGTGATCGATCTACAATGAGTCTGGTGATCGATCACCAAGGTGGTGATCGATCTACAATGAGTCTGGTGATCGATCACGAAGGTGGTGATCGATCTACATATAGAGCAGGATCGATCACCAAGGTGGTGATCGATCAATTTGTATAAAATTAATGAGGACGGAGGGAGGAGTTTTGAAATTTCTTGTGGTGATCGATCACCAAGGTGGTGATCGATCTCTGAAAGTTGGTGATCGATCACCAAGGAGGTGATCGATCAACCTTGACTGTGTTGAGGAAGAGATATGGAGGTTGGTGATCGATCAACAAGGTGGTGATCGATCTACTGTGGGTGGTGATCGATCTACAGTGGGTGGTGATCGATCACTCACCCCTGTTTTTGTCTGTCTTGACTTCATGAAGTAGACACCCCGGATATTGTGCCGGGTAGTTCTCCGACATTCCTAACACTTAATGTACTGTGCATATGGTATAGGATAAACCCTGACACGACGAAAAAGCTTTGGATTTGCTTCGAAGATAAACTGATCTGAGGTAGGGGAAAATTCAACTTAAAGTGTATCTAAATTTAATTGCATGATATCTTAACATTGTATTCTTTCTCTGATTTTCGAAAGCATGCCTGCATATGCATTAAACTCGATTCCGTATTCGATATACATTTTACATTCTTTGCATATGCTCTGATAATCTGCTCCGATAATCTAATTCATGAGGTAATAAGTATGTATTTGATTTGAGGTTTAATATTGACGATCCCCATAGGCTAAAGATATCCGCTTTCTTGCACAATGTCGCGATTGCTTGAAAATCCTCAAAATATGCACTCCATGTGTGGGCATTATTGCATTTCGAAAATTGTTCATTGAACGACGATTGGTTGGGGTTTCCTATCGGCACAAATCTGGCTACCACGTGATATATATACACGGGAGTTACTTAAGTTAGAGATATGTATGATTTAAGTCATTTAAATCTAATAAGCACAGCATCTTGCTAATTCCGAAGTTCAGTTTACTTTTGCCAGTTATGCATTCTGATTTCCTGTATGTTTGAGCATCAATCTATATCTGTTCAGTTTCGTTTCACTTATCGATCTAAGATATGTTCTGCAATCATGTTTAATAATTTAGATGTAAATTAATTGAAATTCTTCTACTGAGCTAGGATGTAGCTCACCCTGCTTTCTGAAATCTTTTAGGTTAGGTTACGTTGCGATTGCACGTCTTGAGCGATCCGGATTATCCGGATCCCGAGAGGCGGGAGGAAGACGAAACGTTCGGTGAGACGAGTTCTATCCTTAGCGGTATTGATGCGACATTTTGTACTTTTGATCTTTTGGATTTCTTTGTGTGCCTGGTGGCCACCTTTGTATAAACATATGTAGTTCTACATTTACTTATTTTATGTTAGTCCACATTCCATTTCGGAACCACTATCGGGAACCATTGTTTGGGTGATGTACGTCCATCACCGATGGTTCTTCCTAGTTCCTTTTTGGGAATGTGTATGTTCTTCCTTACATTTAAATATTGTTGACGTGTATTTAGTGTAGAAATTGGTTGACTGACTACATTTTGCTGGATGTGTCCACCTAGCTTCCGCTATATCTTGCGGACACGTGTGATCGATCCGGGATCATCCAGAGTATGATCCTAATGGCACGGATTTCTGGAGACGGAAATACGGGCTGTTACAGTTGGTATCAGAGCCTAGACTGTAGGTTGAACTACGGGTTTAGAGAGGATTGTTTTCACAATCTATGTACTGATCAATGTTGTTGTTTTTACAATGACAGACCAGTATGGGCCCTAAGTTCAGAGGAGGGCATAGTGGAGGTAGAGCAGGACAGAGAGAGATTCCCCTGAGGGATGTGCCAGAGGTCACGTCGCGGGGCTTAGAGTTTCTCTCGCAACCAAATGTGGTTCCGGTGGGACCAAGAGGAGGAAGAAGAAGAAATGAGGAGAGGATGGAGCAGGTGTTGGAAGCATTAGCTACCAACGTCGCTCAACAAACAGCTGCGTTGGCTCAACAGGCAGCTAGACCACCCCATCAGCCTAGTGGGTTTGCGGAGTTTAGGAGAATGAGACCTCCTAACTTCTCGGGTCAAACGGATCCCATTGAAGCGGAAGGATGGATTGAAGAGATGGAAAAGCTCTTCGAGGTGCTACAATGTAGTGATGAGGAGAAAGTGCGTTGGGCCACTTTCAAACTTGATGGTGACGCCGGACCATGGTGGAAGTCGGTGTCACAAAATCGACAAAGAGAATTCCCTCACACTCCCTGGACATGGGAGGAGTTCACGGAGGTGTTTTACCACAAATACTTCCCGAAAATTGTGAGGCATCAGTGGGAAGTGAAGTTTATAGAATTGAGACAAGGCGCCATGTCGGTGAGAGACTATGGAGCAGAATTTGACAGGTTGGCTAGGTTTGCTCCTCAGCATGTAGCCACAGAGTTGATGAGGGCCAGGAAGTTTCAACTTGGCCTTAGACAGAATCTACAAAGGGCGTAGCCATGTGGGAAATGGAGGCGATGAGGAGTCATGGCCAAGGCTCTCATAGTGAGAGGAGAACCAAAACAATTTTCTTGGAGGGACAAGCAGACGAGAGAGAGACCATTTCAAGGGCAATCTCAGGACACGGAACAAAACAAGAGGGCTAGGGTTGCTAGACCTCCGAGATACCCTACACACTCTCGACCGGCGATATCTTCGGGTCCTAGTTCCTACCAGAGGGCGGCAGCACCTACTTCTTCTAGATCATTCAGACCAGCTGGATCTTCTGGTAGCGGGGCCTCAGTGACACAGGGACCTTCAAGGATCTCATCCTTTACTCCGTGGTTTGTGCAAAGTGTGGGAAACAACACAAGACGGAGGATTGTAGGAGAGATACCGGGGCATGTTTCAGGTGTGGCAAGATGGGCCACTTGGTTAGGAATTGCCCTGAGGAGAGTAAGGAGCGGACAGGATCGGTATCAACAGAGAGATCATCTCGACCAATAGTCCACGGTCGAGCTTATGCCGTCACCGCGACCGATGCTCTGACATCGAACGATGTCATCCAAGGTATGATTCGAGATTCAATGAATGTGGTTTAGTGATATAACGAATTAAGAATTTTGAAAATATAGAAATTGTTGAGTGATTGTGATAAAAATAGTATATGTATGCATGCATAGTTAAGGGGGTGAGATAACATTGAAATTGGCGTATAGGTGAACTGAAATTGTATAGGAGTTGCGACATTTGCTTTCGAGCACGAGCCTTGATAGATCCGGGCTCTCGCACTCTTTCATTCGACCTCAATTTACTAAGAAATTGGGTGCCACTCGAGCAGTTAGACTTTATTTTGTGATTGTCGGTTCCCACGGGTATCTTGTGAACGCACTCACCGTAAAAGTCGATGATAGTGGCGGTGGAAGAACACGAAACACTGATTTGATTACATTGGATATGAAAGGATTTGACGCGTCATTATGGGAATGGATCGCTATCGCATCGGCGCAAGTGTGGATTGCCTTGAAGATAGTGGTTTTCGTCCACCTAGCGGCGATCATTTAGATTCCTTGGGGAAAAATCTAAGGTGGCTCCTTTGATATCCGCGATTGAGCGGAAAAGATGATGAAGAATGGTTGCGGATATGTGGCTTTTCTACAAGAACAACGGAAGAAACAAATGTGCTATCCGATATTCCCGTCGTGTGTGAGTATCCGATGTATTTAGGAAGAATTGCAGATTACCACCGGTTAGAGAGGTTGAGTTTGCAATTAATTTAGCTCCGAACGCAGAACCCGATCTAAGGCTCAGTATCGGATGGCTCCAATGCAATTGCAAGAGTTGAAGGAACAATCGCAAGAATCGCTTGACAAGGGATTTATTCGCCAAGTGTGTCTCCTTGGGGAGCACCGGTGTTGTTTGTCCGAAGAAAGAGCGGCTCAATGCGCTTATGCATTGATTATCGGCGATTGAATAAGTTGACGATTAAGAATCGTTACCGCTTCCTAGGATCGATGATCTATTTGATCAATTGCAAGGAGCGAGGTTCTTTACGAAGATTGACTTGAGATCAGGTTACCATCAATTACGGGTCAAGGCTGAAGATGTGGAGAAGACGGCGTTCAGAACCAGATATGGGCACTATGAGTTCTTAGTTATGCCATTTGGATTGTGAAACGCACCGCATCATTTATGGACACGATGAATCAGATATTTAAACCACACTTGGACAAGTCGGTGGTTGTTTTTGTAGACGACATTCTTGTCTATTCCAAGACAAAGGAGGAACACGAAGAACATCTACATGTGGTTTCGGACCCTTAGAGAACACAAATTATCATAAAGCTCGGCAAGTGTGAGTTTTGGTTGAACCAAGTGAGTTTCTTAGGCCATATTGTCTCAAAGGTATAACGGTAGATCCCACAAAGATCGAGGCGGTTGTGAATTGGGAACAACTAAGACAAAGGATGAGGTCCGTAGTTTTCTTGGTTTGGCAGGTACTACAAAGCGGTTTGTAGAAGGATTCTCTAAACTATCGAGTCCGCTTACTCGACTCACAAAGAAAAGTGCTAAGTTTGATTGGATGGAACAATGCGAGAAGAGTTTCCGAGAATTGAAGACGCGCTAACTACGGCACCAAGATTAGCTATATACAGCAGAGGAGGTTTTGCTATCTCGATGCATCATATAGTGGGTTAGGTTGCGTCCTCAACCAAAGATAAGAAGGTTATCGCCTATGGCTCTAGACAACCAAGGAACATGAGAAGAATTACCCGACTCATGACTTGGAATTAGCAAGTGATCTTTGCTCGAAAATTTGGAGGCACTACTTATACGGTGAGACCTTCACATCTACACCGACCACAAAAGCCTAAAGTACTTGTTTACACAAAGGACTTGAACATGCGATGTCAGATGGAGGTGGATGGAGTTCTTAAAGGACTACGATTGTTCCATCCAGTATCACCCTGGAATAGCCAATGTGGTGGCGGGTGCTTTGAGCAGGAAGTCTTCAGCTGAATTGGCACATTTGATCACCCGAGTGCAAAGGTGGCATTTATTGGAAGACACGGCCTTATGTGATACGTTGATTGATGTTAAGGGTTCGGTACCTTGATGGCCACCATTGTGATATCGACCCACATTGTTTGATAATATCTGAAGCTCCAAATGGTGATGACCGAGCTTATGACAATTAGAAGAGATGTGATCAATGGGATAAGGCCTGATTTTTCTATTAAGGATGATGGCACCTTGCTATTTCGAGATCGGTCGTGCATACCGGATACCAAAGATCTAAAAGACACAATTTTGGAAGAAGCGCATAAATCTACGTATGCTATACATCCGGGTAGCACCAAGATGTACCAAGATCTCAAACGAAGTTTTTGGTGGAGAGGGTTAAAGAAGGATGTGGCGGAGTATGTTTCTCGGTGTTTGGTCTGCCAGCAGATGAAAGTAGATCATCGGAATCCAGGAGGTTTGTTACAACCCTTGCCGCGATGCAGTGGAAATGGGAAGCCATCTCTATGGACTTTATTTTAGGATTACCGAGTACACTGGGAAAGAACAACGCAATCTGGGTTATTGTTGATCGTTTGACGAAATCTGCACACTTCCTACCATATCGGACTACAATCACAGCCAATAAACTAGCCGAGTTATATGTGAAAGAAATAGTTCGATTACATGGAATACCCATCAGTATCGTGTGTGATAGAGATCCTCTGTATACGTCGCAGTTTTGGCGACGGTTCCAAGAAGGCATGGGTACGAAATTGGAGTTCAGCTCAGCGTTTCATCCTCAGACAGATGGGCAGACTGAGAGAGTGAACCAGATCATAGAGGATATGTTGCGAGCATGTATGTTAGACTTTCATGGCTCATGGGATCAACACTTACCTCTGATCGAGTTCGCGTACAATAACAGCTATCAGTCGAGCATTGGGATGGCACCTTATGAAGCCTTATATGGACGTCGATGCAAATCTCCATTGAACTGGGAAGAAATCGGCGAGAAGCTTGTCTTGGGACCAGAAATGGTAGATAGTACCACTGAAACAGTAAGTGTAATACGTGAAAGGTTGAAGATGGCCCAAAGTCGCCAAAAGAGCTATGCCGATCTTCACCGAACACAAGTGGAATTTCAGGTATAATCAATTACATTAATGATATGACCATGGTTAAAATTTAACTACGAAGGAATTGACCCTTGTTTTCAGGTTGGAGACAAGGTGTTTGTGAAAATTTCGCCAATCAAGGGCGTCATGCGTTTTGGGAAACGTGGGAAGCTAAGTCCTCGGTACATTGGACCATTTGAAGTACTTGGACGAGTTGGCGAGGTAGCATATCGGATCGCCTTACCCCCACAGTTAGCAAGCATGCATAACGTATTCCACATATCCATGCTACGCCATTACGTACGTGATCCGACTCACGTCTTGGATTTCCAACCAATAGAGCTTCAGGAGGATATGACGATTGAGGAACCGATTGCTATTTTAGATCGTCGACATCAAGTCCTGCGGACTAAATTAATCGGTACTAGTTAGGTGGAGAAATCATTAACGCCGAAGCTACTTGGGAGAGAGTAACACCGAAATCCGTGAGCGATGTCATCTGTTCACCTGATGAGAAGGTAAGTCTCGATACTTCATCTAGGAATTCGTTGCCGTGATTATAAATTGGTGGGTGAGCATATACTTGATGAATTTCTCTTTTTGGAACACTTTATATGGCGTGTATGAATCGGAGTCTCAAAATCCGCATCACAATATTAGGGAGATCGAGCGGATGAAAGGTGGTGTTCTGTCACCGTGATCGATCTACACCAAGTCGGTGATCGATCACCAATAGGCCGTGATCGATCTACACCCAAAGTGATCGATCTACAAGAGACCCGTGATCGATCTACACACTTGGTGATCGATCAAAGAGGCGGGTTTGGAACTTAAAGATTCCTTGGTGATCGACCACGGCCCCTTGGTGATCGATCACCAATGGGCGTTAAGTTATAAGAGAGGGGGAGTTTGAAAGGTCATTTGCAACATCACAACTGCAAGAGACGAAAGGGCTTTGCGGTTTCGACCTTCCCCAACCACTTTCCGACTATTCTCCGGCTATTTCGCTCGTTCTCCTTTCGATTTGAGTGTCTCATTCACCTAAATCTTCCATTTCCTTGATCTTTGATTCCTTTCTTCATTTAACCCAATCTATACCATGGGACCACGCACGAAGAATCCTTCGTAAGGTACCCACATCCCGGCTCGTACTCGATCGCCTTCTATTCCAAATCCCACGTCTGCATCACCCATGGCACCGGCTTCACCTCTACCCCCGCCTGCCTCAAGATCCGCGCTCACTATTGAGCGTGAAATCCCCAACGCCTGGTGGGCTTCCAAAACCTTCCTACCGGAATATGTTTTTGTGTCCTCACTATATGAGGACCGACCCGAAATGGCTTGGGCCAAGGGTTACATACAAAAGCTAGGGCTTAAACCCTTACTCGCACCCTTCCATGACCATTATCGCCACGACAGCGGCTTTTCTTTCAAAACCTCAAATGGGGTGATAGTCGCCATCGACTCGTCACAACCATCGACTTGAATATAAATTCAACCATTTCCACGTCGCGGCGGCACTCCAATGCCCGTTCGCGTACATTGAGACCAGTGGCCTCGAGCCTCCTTACGTCAAGGAGGTACCATGTGGTCACCAAGATGACCCAAGGCCAACACGGTAGGGGCCAAGCCATTTCTAGGCCCAACTACTGGATGCTTGATACCTACATCAAGTGTGCCTCAACCCTTTCTGCACAAGTCCTCACGGACCGGGTAGTGCAACAGCACTATTCTCGCCTATGAGAACCGGGTTCTCTATGGCGATCTGGTCATTGATGGCATCATAAATGCCAATGACACGATGTCTCGAAGAGGCGATCTGGAGCAAAGAACAGATCCCCTATGCACGCCTCGTCACCAAGCTCGTGAAGCGATATCGCCTCACGCGAGGCCTACGTCTTGACTCCTCACGAGCCTCGTTTGAAAACAACACTAGGGTCTTTCACGAAAGATCGGACAAAGAGCTACAACTTGTTGGTTAAGCGTCTTCCGAGGAGGAAGAGGGCGGGAGCCCGTTCTCCCCGATGTAGCGAGGGTTCATCCTGCAGAGCAGTTGATCAGATGTGCGCGACCACGGGGCGAGACACCACAGGACCTACCACCCGGCCAGAGCCATCTGTCCACCAGCCCTGTTCCACCCGCCCGATCGATTCGTCACGCGCCGCCTCCCCACCGTCTTCCTCCGGCAGCGTCCTGCGATGCCGCGAGTTGGTGGAAGCAATCGCCGCATCCACGTGAGGCTCGGATGGCGTTGAGGCGTTCGAGCAGATGCATCGTGCGCGGACTATCACGCTGGTATGCATGAGCTAGTCATGCGGCACCTCTATGCCACGCGTCACGCCGATGATCGCGCCGCCCGCCTACGGTGGATCCACGCGACTATCATTCACCGCCCGTAGCGTCCGAAGAGACAGACGCTGATCACGCCGGCCCATCCGATGTCCTCGCAGGTATTACCATGCTATCATACCTAGTAGTTAATTGTATGTGTACATTCTATTTATATTCATTGCATGCCTCATAAATTCTGTTAAGACTTTCATTTTTCATGCCTGATATATGTATAAATTCCGTAAGTGTTTTAATTACCCTGCATGACACGTAGACCAAATTTCTGTATTAGTTTAGCATGTGAGTTTTAGAACTACAAAAGCCTGAATCGCGCTCTTAGACATTTTCGAGGCGAAAATTCCTAAGGGGGGATAATGTAACGACCGAAAATTAGAACACGAGCTTTGGGCTTTGATTCAAGGTGCACACGGAAACCAAGGTTGATTCAAAAAACTTTAAGGTTATATTAGTTTAAATAATGTGGCACCGCGATGAGAGGAGATCACGTGTGAAATTTCATCTAGATCCGAGATGTGTAGAGGGTAGGTGGAACACGTTGCGCAAAAGCAACTGTGTTCGTGCTTCACTTCCGAGCAGACACCAAGGCAAAAAACAAATTTGTTTTGAGGGGGTAGCTTATAGAAGAAGGAAGGAGACAAAGGAGAGACTTTCACTCTTCTTCTCCTTCATCCCGTCCTCGTGCTCCATAGGTTGGAGACTGTGCTAAGAAAGTGTGAAAGAGGTCCCTTGTGAGAGAAGAAAAGGGTTAGCAAGAGAGAAGATGAGGGATTTCTAAGCTAGAGGAGCTGGACCTAAGTGATTGAGTTACCTGGGGTTTAAGATTGGTGTGAGAGACCTTGATCTGACGAACCAGAGCTGAAGAGCTTCTCGGATCCGGATCGAGGGAGAGCTTGAAGATCTAGGTTTGAAACCCTCTTTTCGGGTCATTGCCGGAACCCCAAGAAACCCACGAACAAGGTGAGTTGTGTGTGTTAAATAGGGTTAAATGAGTAGTTTAAAGGGTGTGTTTATGATGTATTAATGGTGATTGCACAACCATTAATGGAGAGAGAGCAAAAATGGAAGGAAGGTGAACTCCATTAATGACAGCTTTGCTGTCATTGGTGATCGATCACCAAGGTGGTGATCGATCACTGAGGGTTGGTGATCGATCACCAAGGGCTGGTGATCGATCAATCTGTATAAGCTTAAGGGGAACAGAGACCCCAGAGAGATTTGAGAAGTTGAGGCCCGAGGTGGTGATCGATCACCAAGGTGGTGATCGATCTACAATGAGTCTGGTGATCGATCACCAAGGTGGTGATCGATCTACAATGAGTCTGGTGATCGATCACCAAGGTGGTGATCGATCTACAAGGGTATTGGTGATCGATCACCAAGGTGGTGATCGATCAATTTGTATAAAAATTAATGAGGACAGAGGGAGGAGTTTTTGAAATTTCTTTGTGGTGATCGATCACCAAGGTGGTGATCGATCTACGAAGAGTTGGTGATCGATCACCAAGGAGGTGATCGATCAACCTTTGACCTGTTGAGGAAGAGATATGGAGGTTGGTGATCGATCAACAAGGTGGTGATCGATCTATCGTGGTGGTGATCGATCTACGGGGTGGTGATCGATCACTCACCCCTCGCTTTTTGTCTGCCTTGACTTCATGAAGTAGACACCGGATATTGTGGTAGTTCTCACATTCCTAACACTTAATGTCTGCATATGGTATAGGATAAACCACGACACGTCGAAAAAGCTTTGGATTTGCTTAGAAGATAAAATCTCGAGGTAGGGAAAATTCAACTTAAAGTGTATCTAAATTTAATTGCATGATATCTTAACATTGTATTCTATCTCCGATTTCGAAAGCATGCCTCAGATATGCATTAAACTCGGATTCCGTGATTCTCGATATCTGCTTCGTTTGCATATGCTCGATAATCTGCCTCGATAATGCTTTCGATAATCATTCATGAGGTAATAAGTATGTATTTGATTTGAGGTTTAATATTAGACGATCCCCACCGACTCGGCGGTATATCCGTTCTTGCACAATGTGCGCTTGCTTGAAAATCCTCGGCAAAATATGCACTCCATGTGTGGGCATTATTGCATTCTGAAAATTGTTCATTGAACGACGATTGGTTGGGGTTTCCTATCGGCACAAATCTGGCTACCACGTGATATATATACACGGGAGTTACTTAAGTTAGAGATATGTAGGATTTAAGTCATTTAAATCTAATAAGCATAGCATCTTGCTAATTCAAGTTACATTTACTTTTTGCGGTTATGCATTACGATTTCGTATGTTTGAGCATCAACCTATATCTGTTCAGTTTCGTGTCACTTATCGCTCTAAGATATGTTCTGCAATTATGTTTAATAATTTAGATGTAAATTAATTAAAATTCTTCTACTGAGCTAGGATGTAGGTCCCCCTGCTTTCTGAAATCTTTTTAGGTTCTGAGGCTGCAGCGTTCGTCTTGAGAGCGATCCGGATTATCAGCCGGATCCCGTGGCCGAGGCAGAGGACGAGGAGACGGACGTTCAGGCGGACGAGTTCTATCCTTAGCCTGGGTATTGATGCCCGACATTTTGTACTTTTGATCTTTTGGATTTACTGTGTGCCTGGTGGCCACCTTTGTATAAACATATGTAGTTCTACATTTACTTATTTTATGTTAGTCCACATTCCATTTCGGAACCACTATCGGGAACCATTGTTTGGGTGATGTACGTCCATCACCGATGGTTCTTCCTGGTTCCTTTTTGGGAATGTGTATGTTCTTCCTTACATTTAAATATTGTTGACGTGTATTTAGTGTAGAAATTGGTTGACTCCGACTACAGCTGCTCGGATGTGTCCACCTAGCTTCCGCTATATGCGCGGACACGTGTGATCGATCCGGGATCATCCAGAGTATGATCCTAACGGCACGGATTTCTGGAGACGGAAATACGGGCTGTTACAGCGGAGGTCTCACATACACGTAGACTATGATTGGGTTCGCTTCATTGAACTCACTCTAGCTCATCTAGTGCCTATGAACGATCCTCGTGGCTCTAACTCTATTTCTTCAAAGAACACTTTCGGGACCCAACCTAATCACTGGATTCTAGCTCAAGAACAAGAGGAAGGAGAAGAAGAACATCTCTCTAGGTTTCTCCCTTCCTTTATAAGCTATCTAAACTGAAATATCTTTGATATTTCAGTTTAGACCCTAATTTGCACTCTGGTGTTAAGCGTGCACACGGTCGCTACGGCATAACGTGCTACGTTGACACCTTACACAACTCAGACTTAAGCGAAAATGCATATGTGAACTCATCTAACAATGGTGCAACTTTATGTCAACTAATATTAATTATAAAATTTTCAAATCGGTCTCGATTTTCGTGTCGGGCACGTATATCGAAACAGTCAGTTTCTTGTCCGGAATTTCAGGGTCGTTACATGTATAGAATTAATGAATATAACTAAGTGGGCATGAAGTACCTTATTAAGGGGGCGCGTCTATCAACGTAGGTTATATGGGCAATGGTTAGGTCCATCTGGTTGAACTTGATTCTGTGTTCAACCAAATCTGCAGCCATTGATTAGGAGATAATCTTGACTTTCACAGTTCCCTACTTTATAGGATGATGTGTAGGCAAAATTCTCTCCTAATTATTAATGGCTGCGTATCTGGATGAGCACAAAATCTGTGACGACCCGACTTTTCCAATCCCTAAGGTATAGGAAAGGCCGGTTCATCAACTTATTGATTTCTCAATAAGCCGTAACAAACAGAAGCCGGCAACATAAACTAAGGTCTAAAGACAGAGGCAACATTGTTAATCCAAAAACAAAAGCTTCATATAACAAAATTAGATATATCATTGTCAGGAACCAAAAGGAACCACCGGTGATGGCCAATCCGATCACCTAAAATAGAGGTTCACAATAATGGTTCCTCGAGTGATATCAAAAGATCAAAATAATAGCCTAAGGCTCATCAATCCAAAAATAATATCCAGACAAAATACCAAAATACGAGAATCTAAGATCACGGAAGAACTCCTCAATTTGGTATGTCCAAATCCTCCTCGGGAATATAATCGAGTCCTCAGGATCCTCGACACAAGGTCGATCTACACATGGCGTATAGTCGAGGTGAGCTATGACCAAGCTCAATAGAGGAAGACAGATCTATTTGCATTTCTTTATAAGTAAAGGTTTTCAAAAGACAGAATCAGATCAAATATGGTTTTTCAATGATGCTTTTCAAATTAAATCTCCAGTTCTAATCTTGAGTCAAAACTGATAATATAATCTAAAGTGTTCAAAATGTTCTGATTTAGCATGCTTCTTGTCTTAAATTTATAACTTAATTTTATCTCTCAAATTTCCTATAGCATGAGAGCAGACTACGTGACCGATGGGAAGACCCTACTGACCATAAATGGTTCATGAACCCATTTGAAAATGCAACAAGCCCCTACGCTATGAGGAAACTTGGGCCAAAGTTTTACCGTCAACACGGTTGGTAGAATCTAGGGCATCGTACTTATGAACCCAAAATCAAATGCAAATGCTAACACATATCCAAGCTTATTATTCATATCATATACTGATTTTTCAAAGTTCTGATTCGAAGTTCTGATTCAAAATTTAACTGAGGTTCTGATTTAAATTTAGCTGAGGTTCTGATGTCTAATGATTCTTATTTATGACAAGGTTTACAAATTTTCGGATTGTATCATATGTTCAAAGTTTTAATTTCACTGTGTGTAATGAAATTTCTATATTTCATGCTTCTAAAAATAAAATGATTTATGACAGTTTATGCTTATAATTCATGCAAATAATAATTAGGATTCCCCTACCTTAACCAAGAAAATTCACAAGCATGAACAAGCAGTCCTCTCCAAGGACTCCCAATTGTCAAGACCTACATATATTAACACCCTCAGTGTTAATATAGAACCCAAAAATCAACCCAAAAGCTCACAAAATAAAAATCCAATCAAATATTTAAAAGCCAAAAGCTGGACAGAATTCGACCATCGATTTCAAATTCGATGGTCGATTTTAAATTCGACCATCGAATTTCAGAACTCTGTTTAAAGTTTAAAATCTCATTTTCGACTGTCGATTTCCAATTCGACAGTCGATTTCCAATTTCGACAGTCGATTTTGAAATCGACAGTCGAATTTCCCAGGCTCTGTGGCTGTTAATTCAACATGCCCGGATTCTTTTTCATCATTTTCTACACATCCATTCAATCCTTTCTACTGAATCCAAATCTTAATTTCTTAACAAAACCCAATAAATTTACATAAGGAGGTTTCAAGGCATACCTCTTGTAGCTTAATCTGTTGATCCCCTTGTACCGATTCACGCACCGGAATAAGCTTCTATGATTGAAGGTTTAAAAGCTTCAAGTCAGCCCATTATAACCCTTCTTCCATTGCACAGATCCTAACAACACAGTGATATCCTCTCCTCTAACCTTCTCTTCCAATATCTCAAACTGATCCAATTTCAAATACCAAATAAACCAATGGTTGAGATGGGAAGAGGAGCTCTCACTATCTTAAGATCTAAATATCAAAAGCAGCCCAATTAGTTTGCAAATTTACTTTCAACCGAAAGAGAGAAGTGTAAATTCTCTCAAATCTCTCTCTTTATAATATAAAACAAAACCTACTAAAAATCTAGATATTTATAATTACTACTTATCTACTTAAGTTTAAACATTATCCGGTGTTAAACACAAACACCAATGCTATTGTAATATCCCTGATATTTTGACCTATTTTCGTTTACCTCGGGAAGCGTGCCCGGAAAATACGGTATAATATTTTTGGACTTTTAGTAAGATAAGGCTATGATAAGACTAGTGGTAAGAGGTTTTTGTCAAACGATGTGTGCAAGTCATGTAAGCGATGACTTACACCATAACGTAGGTGTTTGTGGTTAGCGTCGGACACTTTTTCTATTTTAGGAGATAAGTTACAAAAATATAATATCTAGATATTAATTTGTTTAGTTTTCGGTTATAAGAGAGAGAGTGCAAGAGAAGATTAATCTCTATCTCTCGTTGGAAATTTAAGCCTTAAAGGCCTTGCTTCATTGATCTTAGATCTTGTAAGATTTAGAACTCCTCTTCACATCTCAACCATTAATTAACCTTAGATTTGTATTCGGATCATTTTGATCTATAGAAAGAGAAGAGTGATGTGGAAAGTGAGAACCTCTGTGTGATTTAGTTGACTGATGAAAGTGGTCACCTTATTGGATGGATCAAGTGAAAATTTGAACTGCGAGCTTTGAGATGTTTTCGATGCGTGATTGGTGCAACAAACAACTAAATATCGTCAAAAGGTAGGTTTTAAAAACACATTAGTTAAACATGTTATGTTGTATTTTGTTTAGTTTATAAAGGTAATTATTGGCTAAACAATCTGTGGCGAAAAAAAAAAAAAAAAAAGAGAAAAAATTAAGAAAAAGGAACAAGAACCAACATTTTACAAAATTAAATGTCTGAGAAAATCGACTGGCGATTTTCAAATCGAGGGTCAATTTAGAATCGACCATCGAATTGAAAATCGAGTGTCGATTTTCAATTTTATGTCTGAAGTGTAAATTGAAATTAGTCGAATTTAGAATCGACCATCGAATTTCAAATTCGACCCACGAATTTGAATTCGAGGGTCGAATTCTGTCCTGTTTCTGGCATTCAAATCTTTTGTTGGATTTTTGATCCGCAATCTCTTAGTTTGATTTTTTGGTTTTTATATTAACACTGAGAGTGTTAATATATGTAGGTTTTGACTGTTGGGAGTCCTTGGTGAGGATTTTTTTGTGCTTGATTGGGAGCTCTTTGTTAAGGTAGGGGAACCTTGTATTTTATTTACATTAAATTGTAAGTAAAGACGGTTTTACTGTTAAATTAAGAAGTATGAATTTGGAAATTCAGTTGCACACAGCATGAATAAAACTCTGATTATATGACACAAATCTGAAAATTTGGAAACTTTGTTATAACTAAGAACTTTGCAAATTGAACCTCAGAACCTCAGTTAAATCTTGAATCAGAACTTTTGAATCAGAACTTCCGAAAATCAGTATTATGTTATGAATATAAGTATTGAAATACGTTAGCATTTACATTTGATTTGAGGTACGTCAGAACGATGCCCTAGATTCTACCAACCGTGTTGACGGTATAACTTTGGCGCAAGTTTCCCTCATAGCGTAGGGGCTTGTTGCATTCAGAAAAAGGGTTCATGAACGACGATGGTCAGTAGGGTTTTCCCATCGGTAATGCACCTTGCTCTCATGCTATAGGAAATTTGAGAGATAAAATTAAGTTATAAATTTAATATAAGAAGCATGCTCAGTCAGAAAATTTCGAACACATCAGATTTATGTATTCAGTTTTAACTCAGGATTAGAACTGGAGATTTCGTTTGCAAAGCATCATTTGAAAACCATATTTGATTCGAATTCTGTCTTTTGAAAAACCTTTACTTATAATGAAATGCAAATAGATCTGTTTCCTCTATTGGGCTTTGTTGTTAGCTCACCCTCGACTATACGTCAGTCTTTGACCCGATTTGGGATCGGAGGATTTGGAGGATTCTGACTATATTCCTGAGGAGGAATTAGATTTACCTGCTGAGGAGTTCTTCCCTTGATCTCTAGATCCTATATTTTTGGTATCTTGCTCGAATATTGTTTTGAATATTGGGCCCTAGGCCTTATTTTGTTCTTTTGATATCACTTGAGGAACCAACATCGTGAACCATTAGTTTAGGTGTTGGATTGGCCATCACCGGTGGTTCCTTTTGGTTCCTCATAGTGATAGAATTGTTATATCAAGCTTTTGATTTATGGTTTATCTCTACTTTGCCTCTGTTTTAGATCATTGTTATGTGCCTAGCTTTGAATACGACATTGAAAATCAATAAGTTGATGAACCGGCCTTTCCTATACCGTAAGGATTGGAAAAGTCGGGTCGTCACAGTTGGTATCAGAGCCATGCTCTAGGTTCAGAGTCTTAGGACTAGGGATAGATTGTCTTGACAATCTTACTGATCAATTGTTATTGTTTTTCAACAATGACAGATCAGCATGCCTCCATGTTTAGAGGCGAGGCCGAGGTATAGAGGACCTCGTCTGGCTCGTATTGAGGAGATAGATGAGGCGTAGGCACCTCACATGGCGAGGAGCCGAGTTGCCAGCCCCTAATGCGAGCCTTTGGGAGCGCTAGGCAAGACAGAGGAATGTAGGCGAGGTATTGGCGGCCTTGGCTACTAACATGGCCCACAATTGCAGCCATTGATAGACAGACAGAGATCTTGGCGACGGACATCGAGGATTCGCGGAGGATGAGACCTCCTACATTCTCAGGACAGACGGATCCTATGGAAGCCGAGGCGTGGCTTGATGAGATAGAGAAGATATTTGAAGTGCTGCAGTGTACAGATGTTGAGAAAGTACGCTGGGCATCCTTCAAACTTTTGGGAGAGGCCAGTCCGTGGTGGAAGTCTGTTTCTAGGATGAGAGAGCAGGACTACCCTAATACTCCATGGACTTGGGCAGAGTTTGTGGAGACGTTCAACGATCAATATTTTCCTAAGATCGTGCGTCATCAGTGGGAAGTCCAGTTCATCGAGCTGAAACAGGATGAGATGTCTGTGCGCGAGTACGGCGCTGAGTTTGATAGACTCTCCAGATTTGCACCCTTGCACGTGGCCTGCTGAGTTGAAGGAGCTCAAGGAACAGCTTCAAGAGTTGTTAGACAAAGGCTTTATTCGACCGAGTGTTTCTCCTTGGGGTGCACCGGTTCTGTTTGTGAAAAAGAAGGATGGATCGATGCGTCTGTGTATCGATTATAGGCAACTCAACAAGATGACGATTAAGAATCGTTATCCTCTTCCGCGGATAGATGACTTGTTTGATCAATTGCAAGGTGCCAAATTCTTTTCAAAGATTGATCTGAGGTCAGGCTATCACCAACTCAAGATCAAGGTGGAAGATGTATCCAAAACTGCGTTTCGGACGCGTTATGGCCACTATGAGTTTCTAGTGATGCCATTTGGATTGACAAATGCGCCTGCATCTTTCATGGATCTGATGAACAGGGTGTTCAAACCACACCTTGATAAATCTGTGGTTGTTTTCGTAGATGACATCCTCATCTATTCGAAAACCAGAGAGGAGCATGTGCAACATCTAAGGATGGCTCTTCAAACACTCAGGGACCATCAATTATATGCCAAACTCAGCAAGTGTGAGTTTTGGCTCGATCAGGTCAGTTTCTTAGGCCACGTTGTCTCTGAGTCAGGCATTTCAGTGGATCCTACAAAGATCGATTCTGTGGTGAACTGGGAACAGCCTACGACAGTTACAGAAGTCCGGAGTTTCCTTGGTTTGGCAGGGTACTATCGGCGATTTGTCGAAGGTTTCTCGAAATTATCTGGTCCGCTTACACAGCTTACGAGAAAGAATGCAAAGTTCGATTGGACAGAGCAGTGTGAGCAGAGTTTTCAGGAGTTGAAGCGTCGCTTGACTACAGCACCGGTACTTGCTATACCTTCAGGCAGTGGAGGCTTCGCAGTGTACAGTGATGCTTCTTATGGCGGATTAGGCTGCGTGCTTAATCAACACGAGCGGGTTATTGCTTATGGTTCTAGGCAGTTGAAGGACCATGAGAGAAATTATCCGACGCATGATCTCGAGTTAGCACCAGCTATATTCGCTCTCACGATCTGCAGACATTACCTCTACGGTGAAATATTTGATATATTCACCGATCACAAGAGTCTCAAGTACCTGTTCACTCAGAAGGACTTGAACATGAGGCAGCGACGATGGATGGAGTTTTTGAAAGACTATGATTGCTCGATTCAGTACCATCCAGGAAAGGCAAATGTCGTTGCTGATGCTCTCAGTAGAAGGTCTACAGCACAGTTATCACATCTTGTGAGCCGGATTCAGCGATGGAAGCTTTTGGAGGATATGGCTTTGGGCAGCTCACGGTTCGATGTAGACGGCTCGGGAGCATTGATGGCTACTCTTGTACTACGCCCTACGCTCTTCGAGAATATTAGAAAGCTTCAGATGACCGATGATGAGCTGATGGCGATTCGACGAGATGTCGAGTGTGGCAGCAAGAAGGATTTCTCCATTCGAGCAGATGGAACCTTGTTGTTTCGTGACCGTGTATGTGTACCGACAAGCTCAGAGCTTCGGGACACTATTCTAGAAGAGGCTCACAAATCCATGTATGCCATACATCCTGGTAGCACCAAGATGTATCAGGACTTGATGAAAAGTTTTTGGTGGCGAGGTTTGAAACGCGACGTCGCTGAGTACGTATCGCGGTGCCTAGTTTGTCAGCAGGTTAAGGTTGACCATCAGAATCCAACAGGGTTATTACAGCCTTTACCTGTGCCTGAATGGAAATGGGAAGCCATTTCGATGGACTTCATTCTAGGTTTGCCGAAAACACTGAGGAAGAACAATGCCATTTGGGTCATTGTCGATCGGCTAACCAAATCTGCTCATTTCCTACCATACAATACCTCGTATACAGCTAGTAGACTTGCAGAGTTATACCTCAAGGAGATTGTTAGGATCCGCATGGGATACCGGCTAGTATTGTGTCGACGAGGACCCGTTGTTTACTTCACACTTTTGGCAGAAATTTCAGGAAGGAATGGGTTCTCGTCTTGACTTTAGTTCTGCATTTCACCCACAGACGGACGGCCAGACTGAGCGAGTGAATCAGATCATTGAGGACATGCTGAGAGCTTGCATGTTGGATTTTCACGGGTCATGGGACCAACACTTGCCTCTGATCGAGTTCGCCTACAACAATAGCTTTCAGGCTAGCATCGGTATGGCTCCGTTCGAGGCTTTATATGGACGACGGTGTCGATCGCCGTTGAACTGGGAAGAAGTGGGTGAGAAGCTCATTATTGGACCTGAGATAGTTGAGCGCACGACCGAGACGGTTCGGTTGATACGCGAGCGACTACGAGTAGCTCAGAGTCGTCAGAAGAGCTACGCCGATCTCAAGAGGCGACACGTGGATTTTGAGGTAATTTAACTGCCTTAAAATGCATTTTGCACTTGGTATTTAGTCCATGTGATGCTTGACACTAATAATAAATTTTTCAGGTTGGCGAGAATGTCTTTGTTCGGATTTCGCCTACGAAAGGCGTTATGAGGTTCGGAAAGCGAGGGAAGTTGAGTCCTCGGTACGTTGGGCCTTTTGAGATATTAGGCCGAGTCGGAGAGGTTGCTTATCGAGTGGCCCTACCACAATTGTCTAGCATGCACAACGCCTTCCATGTGTCGTTCCGATACATACGTGACCCGACTCACGTGCTTGATTACCAACCCATTGAGCTTCAGGATGGTTTGACGGTGATTGAGGACCCGATTCAGATTTTGGATCGCAAGGAGCAGATCCTATGCACTAAAACGATTCCTTTGGTTCTTGTACAATGGAGGAATCATACACCGGAGGAAGCCACTTGGGAGCGTGAAGCTGAGCTCCGGGACCAATTTCCGAGCCTTTTTGCTTAAAATTTTTTTTTTTTTTTTTTTTTTGATTTCTCACTTTGTGTAGACTGAGTAATAATTTGACATTTATGTGTACCTATTGGTTTTATATATACATATAAATATTTCTGTGAGAAATTTTGGAGGATCAAGGTATTTTTACTGAGTGGGTCTATATCGAAATCCCTACATTATAGAAATCGGAAAAATTTTTGGGCCTTAGACCCAATTCTGGTATGCTACTCACTATAGGTCTAGTGACCTAAATTCGGTCTATGGTCACTTACCTATTTGGACATTTACTGAACCATTTGGCCTTGACATGTCATGGTCATGGTCCAAAATATGCTCATTTTGTAACTCTTTCACAGTTTTTCCTTGCTGAACAAACCAGAAAAAAATTACGAGTCCAATCAGACCCGGACTTGCTATTTTCCATCACAACAAATTTTTAAGTTTATTTTCGTAAAACTTTTTAGCCCAAATTGACCTGAAATATAGCTATTATCTCAGAATCGAGTTGTTTTGCATGAAATGGACACACAAATGGTCCATTTGGACCCAAGGTAATGCCTTAAAATGTCAAAATTTGAAATTTTGAAGACCTCGGACACTTGAAAAATCGAGGGTTTACGAAATCGAGGGTCGATTTTTTTGCATTGTTATAGGCATTTTAAGGCCAAATTTAGGCCTGAGAAATTTTCACAAAAATCGAGTGTCGATTTTTGAATCGACGGTCGAATTCAAATTCGACCCACGAATTTGAAATCGAGTCGATTTTCTCGATTTAAGTGGGGCTCCTATTTGACTCTGTTATTTTGATTTGCTTTTACATGGGTTTTGAGCTAGGGTTTGGAGCGATTGGCGATTTGGAACTTCTCGAGTATTTTGAGCTGCAAATCCAAGGAGAGTGCCCCACATTGTCAAGGGGATTCGAAAATTTTCCTTGCAAAACCCGATTTGGGGCTTTTCACAAGGTAACTCCTCCCACGCCCCAATTTATTTGC
This sequence comes from Chloranthus sessilifolius, assembly GCA_021018995.1. Lineage (NCBI taxonomy): Eukaryota > Viridiplantae > Streptophyta > Magnoliopsida > Chloranthales > Chloranthaceae > Chloranthus > Chloranthus sessilifolius. Next base: position 97,661,703 of record CM037593.1, read on the forward strand.
AATTTGTGCATTTTCTGTGGGTTTTTGTTACATTTTTTGTTCATTGTTCAAATGGGGCCTAAGAAGGCCACCCTTATTCGCAACCCCACCTCCAAGAGGCCGGCTTCGAAAGCTGGTTCCTCTAGCCGCCCCCACAGACACGCCCAGAACCACCTCAGTCGGTTCCACCACCTTCTCAGCCCACACCATCTGTGCCCCCTCCAATGCCTGAGCAGCCCAATGAATTTTGGAGCATCAAGGGCTTCGCCTATGAGTATGTTTTTCACCCGGAGTTGTTTGACCAACAAACTACCACCACGTTGGTAGTGAATACCTTGAAAAGCCAGTGACCTTCACATGCCTTTGAATTTAGTGACCATTTTTATCCTCGTTTAGTGCGCCTGTTTTACCAACATATGCGCCGCAAGGACGGGAAGAAAATTTACACTGAAATTGATGGGCGAGATTATACTTTTGACTTAGATGACATGGCTGTGGCACTACGTTGCCCGTTGAAATACTCTAAAACCATGGGATTAGGTCCTCCCTTTCCCAAACCAGTCCCTTCTCACGAGGTAATGGCTCAAATGACGCAAGGACGTCACGGGTCTGGTAGGTCCATTGTTCGCACACATATGCCAGAATCTATGTGGATTTTGGATAAAATTTTTAAGACTACCCTTTACCCTCTTGGACATAAATCTGAGCGCACCGGTCCCCTCCAACAGATTTTATTTGCTGCTTTTAAAGAGCGATGGTTTAGTGCTCCTGAGGTACTTTTAAAGGGGCTTATTAAGGCACGTGAGAAACTGGGGAAACAAATAAAAACGCCGAAGAAGGGCATTCCCTATGCCCGTTTAATTTCTATCATGATTGAAAATTATCGAGCGGGTCCCGAATATGACATTTCTCCTACCGAACTCAAGTCTACTGCTGGTAGAAAGATGTATAAACTGGTCAATTGGGGTCAAACCTACGGTCGCCTTGTGAAACCTCCTAAAGAACCAGCAGTTCCTGATGCGGATGCACGTGATGCCGATGAGGATCCTGCTCATGTTGCCCCTGCTCAGCCCCCACAGAGCGATATCCTTACGCTCTCAGAGTTCACACGACAGATGGCCGCGATGAGCCACCAGATCCACGAGCTCACACATGCCATACCCGAGTCTGGTGCATGGCGCGCTCTTTCTTATCTCGATGCGGACGCGTTCGATGATTACACCACATACCTGGCTGACTTACGCGCTTCGGTCTATCGCCCTTCGACGTCGGGCGCTGGTTCTGATATTCCTTCTACAGCCGGCGCAGATGCGGGTGACGATGTTGGTGCGCGAGCTGATGATGCGGATCAGGCGGACACATCTCGTGTGGGGGATTTCTGAGTATTCCATGGTGGGGGGGGGATCTGTTTTTGTTTTTGTGGGCATGTATTATTTTCTACAGCCTGGATTATTTAGGGCCTGGTGGTCCTTATATCTTTTGTTATCTCTTATATACTTTTTGACGTGCATTGGATATTCTGTTATTTTGGTTTGACATGCTACGTGCGTCTATTTTCATATCCATTCCTTCTTGGCACGGTACTTGTTCTATTGTGGATATGTTTCGATTTCTGTTGCACTCCATATGTGGGGTTTTTATGCAGGTTGGGCTTGGTCTCTGGCTTTGTACTCTCCCTAGTACCTCCGCTCTGTTCCTTGTGTTTGCTTGTTTATGTCTGTTTTTGCTCTGGTTTTGCTCTGTGTGTGTGGGTGTGACGGTTTCCCGGCACGTGACACTTGGGGTGGGCATCCATGTACGGATGCAACCCACTATGGCCCTTCCGGTGCCACATGTAGTGCATCCACGTTACTACGGATTTCATCCCTTGACTTGCGTGCCCTGTGAGACCATCGCACTGTGCACCCTGTTATTTTCTCGTTTCCTTTTTTGTGGTATATGTTGTCTTCAATTTTCGAGGACGAAAATTCCTAAGGAGGGGAGAATGTAATATCCCTGATATTTTGACCTATTTTCGTTTACCTCGGGAAGCGTGCCCGGAAAATACGGTATAATATTTTTGGACTTTTAGTAAGATAAGGCTATGATAAGACTAGTGGTAAGAGGTTTTTGTCAAACGATGTGTGCAAGTCATGTAAGCGATGACTTACACCATAACGTAGGTGTTTGTGGTTAGCGTCGGACACTTTTTCTATTTTAGGAGATAAGTTACAAAAATATAATATCTAGATATTAATTTGTTTAGTTTTCGGTTATAAGAGAGTGCAAGAGAAGATTAATCTCTATCTCTCGGAAATTTAAGCCTTAAAGGCCTTGCTTCATTGATCTTAGATCTTGTAAGATTTAGAACTCCTCTTCACATCTCAACCATTAATTAACCTTAGATTTGTATTCGGATCATTTTGATCTATAGAAAGAGAAGAGTGATGTGGAAAGTGAGAACCTCTGTGTGATTTAGTTGACTGATGAGGCTGTGGTCACCTTATTGGATGGACTGAAGTGAAAATTTGAACTGCTGAGCTTTGAGATGTTTTCCGATGCGTGATTGGTGCAACGGAAACAACTAAATATACGTCAAAAGGTAGGTTTTTAAAAACCTGTTAGTTAAACATGTTATGTTGTATTTTGTTTAGTTTATAAAGGTAATTATTGGCTAAACAATCTGTGGCGAAAAAAAAAAAAGAAAAAAATTTAGAAAAAGGAACAAGATCCAAATTTTTACAAAATTTAATGTCTGAGAAAATCGACTGTCGATTTTCAAATCGAGGGTCGAATTTCAGAATCGACCATCGAATTGAAAATCGAGTGTCGATTTTCAATTTTTATGTCTGAAGTGTAAATTCGAAATTCGAGGGTCGAATTTAGAATCGACCATCGAATTTCAAATTCGACCCACGAATTTGAATTCGAGGGTCGAATTCTGTCCTGTTTCTGGCATTCAAATCTTTTGTTGGATTTTTGATCCGCAATCTCTTAGTTTGATTTTTGGTTTTATATTAACACTGAGAGTGTTAATATATGTAGGTTTTGACTGTTGGGAGTCCTTGGTGAGGATTTTTTTGTGCTTGATTGGGAGCTCTTTGTTAAGGTAGGGGAACCTTGTATTTTATTTGCATTAAATTGTAAGTAAAGACGGTTTTACTGTTAAATTAAGAAGTATGAATTTGGAAATTCAGTTGCACACAGCATGAATAAAACTCTGATTATATGACACAAATCTGAAAATTTGGAAACTTTGTTATAACTAAGAACTTTGCAAATTGAACCTCAGAACCTCAGTTAAATCTTGAATCAGAACTTTTGAATCAGAACTTCCGAAAATCAGTATTATGTTATGAATATAAGTATTGAAATACGTTAGCATTAACATTTGATTTGAGGTGCGTCAGAACGATGCCCTAGATTCTACCAACCGTGTTGACGGTATAACTTTGGCAAGTTTCCCTCATAGCGTAGGGCTTGTTGCATTCGAAAAAGGGTTCATGAACGATGGTCGATAGGGTTTTCCCATCGGTAATGCACCTTGCTCTCATGCTATAGGAAATTTGAGAGATAAAATTAAGTTATAAATTTAATATAAGAAGCATGCTTTCAATGTAAAATTTCGAACACATCGATTTATGTATTCGCTTAACTCGAGATTAGAATCGGAGATTTAGCTTTTAAAGCATCATTTGAAAACCATATTTGATTCGAATTCTGTCTTTTGAAAAACCTTTACTTATAATGAAATGCAAATAGATCTGTTTCCTCTATTGGGCTTTGTTGTTTGCTCACCCTCGTCTATACGTCACAGTCTTTGATCGGAGGATTTGGAGGATTCTGACTATATTCCTGAGGAGGAATTAGATTTACCTGCTGAGGAGTTCTTCCCTTGATCTCTAGATCCTATATTTTTGGTATCTTGCTCGAATATTGTTTTGAATATTGGGCCCTAGGCCTTATTTTGTTCTTTTGATATCACTTGAGGAACCAACATCGTGAACCATTAGTTTAGGTGTTGGATTGGCCATCACCGGTGGTTCCTTTTGGTTCCTCATAGTGATAGAATTGTTATATCAAGCTTTTGATTTATGGTTTATCTCTACTTTGCCTCTGTTTTAGATCATTGTTATGTGCCGGCTTCTGTTTGAATACGGCTTATTGAGAAATCAATAAGTTGATGAACCGGCCTTTCCTATACCGTAAGGATTGGAAAAGTCGGGTCGTCACAGCTATTGTGTGAGTCATAGATTACATGACCTGCACACCTCTTAAAACGAAATCCTTATACCAAAAGTCTTATCATAGACTTAGCTTACCAAAAATCTAAAATAGTCCACAATATTTTTCGGACACGCTTATCGAGGTAAACGAAAATAGGTCAAAAATATCAGGGATATTACAAAATCAGGCTTAACAGGTTAGACCTAACCAATGGCGGATTATGTACTTTATCATCTATGGTTATATTTTTAATTGTTTTGTTTTTTTCGAATGAATAACTAATCACATGCAAAACACATTGGTATATAATCACTACACCTGCAATTATGACGACGAGCGCAATGTCATCATCCATCGGATGCTCGCCTCTTCCATCTACAACTTGCTCGTGAACTGCTTTCATTTCTAATCTGTAAAAGAAAAAATAAATTAAGGGCATGGTAATCAAGAATTAGAGGAGGAGGTATTTAAGCGGATGGTAATAAAAAATTAGAGTAGGGGGAGGTATTTATAATAATAATAATAATAACTGATTTAATGCATATAAGGACGTGTAACTGAACCCACTTCATTTTTTTTTTTGTTTTTTGTACAAATTGATTACCGTCATACCGATACCACTCTTAGGATTGCATCTAATCCTCCAGTTAAGTGCCTCCTGAGTCATTAGATCAACTGATTCAAACCAGTTAAGTGCCTCATGAGTCATGAGATCAACTGATTCAAACGTAACGTGACTGCTTAATTTAGACCTTTGACTGCTTTGAATTGGTTGGTGCCATGGTGGATCATTCAAGTTAGCTTCTCTCCTCATTTTCCTCATTTACCTGAAATAAACTAACAAGATTTGCATGAGGAAAAAAAAACATTGGGCGCTTGGAGAAAAGAGGATTCATGTTATAAAAGTTTTGTAGTATTATGCTACTTCAAAAACTTTTGCGTAATCAGGACTGCACGAATTTTTTGGATTCAAAATTTTGAGTATTCACGGATTTCAAGGACACCAGAATACAGTGCGTCCTGATTATGCAAAACTTTTCCGTTTGGTTTAATAGCGCAAAACGCTTTCTTCCCGGTACTGTTTCTGTAATTATGCCAAAACCATTGATATATTTCAATTTTAGGTGCTCTTTTTATTCTTTTTAATTTTATTTTGTTTTTAGTTTTAAGAATGGTATTTATTTAGGGTTGCAATTTTTGAAAATAAAAGATGGTTGTTCTACAAATCATCTCAAGTCCCACGCTCTTCTTCTTCTACTTCTTTTTCTTCTTTTCCCACAAGTTGTAGAACAACAATAAATGGCTGTTCTACAAATCATCTCAGGCCCACCATCTCATGTCTGAAAATAAAAGATGGTTGTCATCTAAACTATCTTATGTCTGAAAAACTTTATCTCAGGTACACCATTAATGGAGGTCGTCACTTTTAATTTCTGTGAAAAATCTTAGGGTCTCTTATTGTTTCATCTTTTAATCCGAAGGCATAGATTGCAGACGCAGGGGATGGTTTTATGACCGGAGATAGTTTCATTTTCAGAGCAGCCATTAAACTTTACGAAGAAGAAAAAAAAGAATAAGTGGACCTCAGACAATTTTATTTACAGACATTACTTGCATAGCAGCCATTATTGACTGCTTTCCCACTTCACGACAAAGAAGAAGTGGACCTGAGATTGATTTATTTGCAGAGCAGTCATTAATGGTTTCTCTGTAATTTCACGAAGAAGATATGCACTTAGAAGAGGAGGAAGAAGAACCATAAAGTTTCAACTTGAAATGATTTTTAGAGCAGCCATTAGTAGCTGCTCTGCACCTTGACGAAGAAGTGGGTGTTATAGTAATTTCAAATCACCGTTTCCCTCACAAGTTGACCGAATAAAATTTTTGAGACCTTGAGTAGCGTCTCATCCCATATTTCTAACTTGTTTTTGAAGTAGCTTAATAGGCTAAAGCTTTCTCCAAGTAGGCATTTAAAAGAATAGTCCACTACTTTTCACCAGATCTTCACATTGGGTGTTCACATTACATAGGACATATGATAAAAAATAGTGCAATATGTGCAAGTTTGGTGACCCGTTTCAAATCTAGATTGGGAATAAGTCGGTTTCCATTCACTCCATCTTCTATACATCCTCTTCTATGGGTAAAAGCGTAAATTTGTTCCCGTTCTTGCATGTGTTACTAAGGGTATGTTTGGCAACACTCCCCGCCCGCTCTGCGTCGTGCCAGAGCAGCACACGTTTGGAGCACTGGCCGGGAGAGAGGGGAACTGTGGAGCGCTAGAGGAGGGGTTCCAGCTGGAGCTTAAATCGCTCTAGGAGGGAGTGGGCGAGGAGGGATCAGAGCTGGCGCACGCATCCGGCATGAAACCAAACGTAGCCTAAATGACTGCTATATTGAGCATTAGTCTTATGAAAAAAAATGAATGACAAAACATAATAAAACACAGTGTGGAAAACGAACGAAAATAAATAAAATAAAGGAACAAAGTCCGTTTTGTAGGTAGATATCTTTAGTTAGAAGGCTCAACATATTATACAATGTAAAGGTGCATAGCTTTGTCATCTAGATACTAGTTATATGAATTTTCTTTCTTTTCTTTTGTAACAATTTTCCTTACTTTAGATGTACCTATATATTTGTTATTTCTTCCTGTGGGATGAAAATTGGTCTAGTTGGCCAATGCATACGAATTTTTTTTCTTCTGTTCCATTTGGAAAGGGATTTTTTTTTCTTGTGTTTTGGGGCCTCGTTTCACATTCAGTTTCTCTCTCATTCCATTGAATGTTTTCTAGATTATAATAGCAAGCGCCATTATGACATAAAGTTGCTTTAATATGCACTCATGCTAAGTGAATTATATAATATTTTTTCTAACCCAAACCTAAACTCAAAATAGGTGTAAAGTCCCACATCATATAACGACTAGTCTTGACCTTGGGAGATAAGTAACGACCTCCGCACTCCTATTCAAACGCGTTTTGAGTGGGTAAGACTATTCCAAAAATAAAACCTTAAAGAGAAAGGACTGTTGGTGGGATCAGGGTAAAACCTTAAAGAGAAAGGACTGTTGGTGGGATCAGGGAAAGGACTGTTAGTGGGACCAGGGAAGGCTGGTGTGACCAAGCGAAACCACCCAAAGAGGACAATTTCTTGACATGTGGGTCTAGGTCGTCATAGAAGGGTATTAGAGCCGAGGACAGCTCAATTACAAGATGGGAAGATTGTAAAATCCCACATCATGTAACGACTGGTCTTGACCTTGGGAGATAAGTAACGACCTCCACACTCCTAGTAAGACGCGTTTTGGGTGGGTACAGCCATACCAAAAATAAAACCTTGAAGGGAGAGGGTTGCTGGTAGAACTAGGAAAGGCTGGTGGGACCAAGTGGTGTCACCCAAAAAGGACAATTTTTTGACATGTGGAATCGGCGCGTTACATTAGGTTTGACTCATTCTTGGACCTGGACTTGGACCTAGGTTCAACATTAATGGTTTAGTTATGGATCTGATTTGACCGGAGTCCAAATAAAAAATGGGTCCATTCATTTATTACCTCATTGCACCCATAATTTTCGTTGGTATTTAAAAAAGTTTTACATTTATTATCTTGCTACCTTGCTCCAAAATTATTAACCTATAGAAGTTGATCTCACCTCCCACCGGCTTAAAATAGGAAAAATGTAATTCATAATTTTTAAATCAAATTGGGGTTGATGGGTCCCCACCCTTTACTAAAGGAAAAAGAGAAGATTACCGTCGATTATAGATTTTACATAGATCTTCTCTAAAGAGATTACAAAGGGTAAGCGGTAAATTAATAGAATCAACCCATTATTGTATACTATCCATCTCCGCCCCACGATTTGCCAACCTATGCAACCAGCACAGCTATTGACCTCTCTCCACACATGATTGAATTTGCAATCATCAAGCTGACCTTGTATGCTTCTAATCTTTCTGATTTTTGTAGTTAACCTCCAAGGCACCTTGCACCTTCCTTGAATACATTGCACAACAATTTGGTTATTAGATTCCACAAGTAGCTTATTAGTGCCTACATTTCTTGCAAACTGTACTCCATGAAGAATAAAATGAATTTCAATTTCTAGAATATTAATGCCTTCATATGGTCCTGCATAGCATCCTGCAATATTTCCTTGGATATCTCTAAGAATACCCAGCCGCAATATCGGAGAGCGACCCATCCGTGTTGAGTTTGATGTATCTGACATTAGGCATGGTCCATCGGCATCGGTTAATTTCTTTTGTTTTAAGTTCATAGGCAATGTTCCATTGAGAGAGGATTGCTTGATCTTCAATGGTGATGCCCTCCATATTAGAGTTCTCAATCTTGATTGTAATGTCCTCCACAATTTTTTTAAGGACCTCTTTCTTGTGCGCCTGTTCATTATCAAAGATTCTATTATTCCTTTCAGCCCAAATATGCCAAATAAATGAAGCAAACCCCAATCTGACCATATCTCATCTGATAGATTTTCTTTTAGTGATTTGTATGTAGTAATCCAATTCATCCTGAATGGTTCCAATATTGTATCTTCTAATGTGTAACCTTTCCATCAAAGACTTCCATACCCATTTACTATAACTACATTGGTAAAAAGTATGGTTGTTAGTTTCACAATCACTCCAACACAACACACACCTAGATGGTATATAGAAACCGCGACGCATCAAATTTTCAATCATTGAAAGCCTCTAGTGAATCGCAAGCCAAGCACACATCGAATGTCTTGGAATAAATTTAGGGTGCCAAATAAATTTGTGCCAAACGACTTTACTGGTGGATGTCCGAATTTTCTCCGAAGGTGATTTCAATGAGAACTCCCCGCTAGCTATTAGTCGCCATCTAGATAACCTTATCATCATATCCCTCAATTGGGATAGATTGATTTCTGATCTCGTTCCAAGCCATTTCCATGCGTAAAGTGGTGGGTTTCGGAAGATTTCATTCCCTATTAAGAATCAGTTCACACACATTGACTGCATTTTCGAGGCCAACTTGCATTTTTAAATCATCTATGTATCTTCGTTGTAATAATATAGCTCATCAATTTACGCATCTAACTTTTATTTAGCAAGGATATTTTATTGAGTGTGTATTAGAGCTATCATGTGACCACCCGACTTTCTCAATCCTAGAGTATCGGAAAGGTCGGCTTGCCAAGGCACAGGTACAATCATAAAAGAGAAGAATGCAAAGCAGATATAAACATTAAACTCAACTTAAACAAAATAAACAAAAGCGATCTCTCATATCTTTCATAGCTAAAAAAGGAATGAAGAAGGACCACTGGAGACGGCCAATCCAACACCTAAAATAATGGTTCCCAACAATGATTCCTAAAGATACATAGACAAAATAAAAAAAATATAGGGCCTCAGACCCAACATCCAGCCAGTATCTAAATCCAAAACACAAAAAGAACTATACCTAGATCACAAGTCTAGGTCAAAGGAAAGAACTCCTCAGGAGGAATCTCTGACTCCTCTTCCGGCTCATAGTCTGGATCACTCTCATAACCCTAAGCCTGAGTATCTACTCCTGTGACGTATAGTTGGGGTGAGCTAACAGTCTAAGCTCAGTGGAAGAAACTCAAATTCTATTACATTTTTATCAGAACAATATGGTTTCAAAGACTGAAACCAGAGCATATATGTTTTCAAAACATGTATTTCAAATAGATTCATTTACTAAATATCAATTCTAAAATCAGGTGATGTGTTATGAACGGAAATCAAACAACTCCAGAGTTCATATAGTTTCAGATTTTGATTAATGCATGTTCCTTTATTAAATGACTTAAATCATGACATAAAGTTTCCTCTCAAGTTACTATATCATGAGAGCAGGAATAATACCGATGGAAAACCCTACTAACCATCGTCGTTCAATGAACCATTTTTCAGGAATTGCAACAAGTTGCATTATAAGGGAAACTTGCACCAGGCGGATTTACCGTTACTACGGTTCATGGAAACACTACAAAAAATAAGACTATTAGCGATAGTTTTTTTAACAAAAAACTGCTCCTATTAGTCTTGTCGCTACCAAAAATTGTTGCTATTAGTCTTACCATTACCAAAAATTGCCTTAATAGCAAGTGCCACTAATACACCTTATTTTTGTAGTGAGTTTAGGGTTTCGTTCTAGTGAACCTTCAAGTGCATATGCTAATCATATAATTCGATGTATTTTAATACATTTTCTGATTTAGGATTCAGAGTTTCAGATTCAAAATTTCAGAGTTTCAAGATTCATATGCAAATTCAAGATGTATTCGGAATTCATGGTTCAGAGTTCATGCTAAACAAAATTATGACAAATTCAAATCAAATTCGGAGTTCATGATCGAAAATAAATTCATATTATCTTAAACAAAATGCAATAAATATTGAGGTTCCCCTAGCTAGACTCGGATCCGATCCAAGCTATCCAAATGTCGTCACCAAAGGTTTCCCACATGTACCCTAGATTTAAATAACACCATACTATGTGTTAATAGTGTATAAAACAAACAGACAAAAGTTTCTGAGAGTTTTTCCAAAGAAAATAGAGAAAATCAGAAACAGGGGAAATTGATCGATCGATTTTCCAAGTCGATCATTCGATTTTCGAATTGAACGTTCGATTTCCTCATAAATCAAGCTTGTCAGGCTGTGTCAAAATCGATCGTTCGATTTCAAATTTGAACGATCAATTTTGGATTCGAACGTTTGATTCTTCTGATTCTGCAGTTTCTAGCATTTACCATCTTGACTTATTTTTCTTCAACACCTAACTGATTTCTTCTTAAATTTCACATGCTAACAAACCTAAACTTAGGTATAAATAATTAACATGATGGCATTAAGAGATTACCTCTCAAGGTTGACTCTTGTGGCTTCCAATGATTCAATTCCAAGGTGTCGGATTAAGCCTGGTGAAATCTCAAGCATCTATTCCGTTAGTTAATCTAATAACGCAAGTCATTTAAATATTTTCCATTGTAAATTATACACATAGCTTTAAATATATGAAAGGAACAACATATATCCCCCTTTCATATTTATCTGTCTCTCAAGTCACATCTCTCTCTCTCTCTGCGGTTTGCACAATTGCTCGCAAAACAATGTGAGAAAAGAACAAAAATTAACAAAATGACGTATTCAAAACATATATCTCTATAACCTCCACTTTTACACAATATTCAAAGTTCGATCTCAATCTCCTTGTTTGTGTTCTTGAAGAAGCTAAAAAGCATAAAAGAGAAACGAAACCCATCGAAGCTCTACACTTCAAACTACAGAAACTCATTTCGAAGGAAAAAGAAGAAGATGAAGCAGAAAAAGTGGTGGAAAAATGCCCTTTCGTTCTGGAAATGGAGCTTGGTTGACCAACAGACTGGCTGTGATCACCCACCAACTGCTGGTCGGATTCACCCAACCGTCAACCAACACACCGAGTGATTGAATTGAATAAAATGAGTCGAATCAGAATACCGAAAATATCGATTTCAATTTGGTTTCTGTTCGGTTTCGGTATGTTTGGAAATCGGTAGACTAAACCAAACCGATTCAAATTTCGATTCAGTTTCGATTTGTAGAATACCGAACCGAACACCAAAAAAATCGGGTTCGATTCTGTTCAGTACTCCAAACCTGCATCCCTACTCCAACATCTTTTAAGATGGCTTTGGTCAGGTCCAAGTGGTTGGATTCTAAACGTAGTTTAAACAATTTTTTAGATCGTTGGATGCACAGGTTCCAAAAGTGAATGCAAATCAATAAAGATAAAATTCAAGATTCCTTTGCATCCAATGGCCTCAAATATGTTTGAACCGCATTTATAGTTCAACCAGTTAAATCTGATCAAACCATAGCAACTCGGCTTGCCAATTAAGACCCCACCTTTAAATGTACCTTTAAATAGCTCAACTGAATCTTTGAGAGCGCCCATGTAAGACCCCACCTTCAAACGTACCTTTAAATACCCCAACTGAATCTTTGAGAGCGCCCATGTTAAAACCTATTGACTGCTTTGAATTGGATGCTAAGAGCATTTTTCGTTCCAATCTTTAACACACTTGATCTTGAGATTATGGGCGTACCATCAGACAGTCAGATATTGATTTGACGTGCACAGATTCCAAAGTGACCTTAAAATCAAATTTAAACTAGATGAATGGAACATGATTTTATCAAAAGTGATTTTACCTTTAAATATGCCCACCGAATCTATGAGGGCAGCCATATTAAAGCCAATTGACAGTTTTGAACTAAATGATGGAGAATGTTTTTTGTTCCAACCTTTCACACACTTGATCTCGAGATAATGGGCTTACCATAAAATGGTCAGACATTTATTTGACGTGACACAAATCCCAAAAAAGTGACATTAAAATCAAATTTGGTGTCAATAATGACAACCATATGAAAATTACCATCAGACGGTCAGGCATTGATTTGATGTGACATAGATCTCAAAAAGTGACCTTAAAGTCAACCATTGAATAAGATGAGCTTTTTAAAAAACTCCACAATCTATCCTTATTTAGATGAACATTAATTACTAAGTCTAATATAATAAAGAAATTCTCACTCTCTTAAAATCTATCTGAAATGGTTTGAAGGGCATGATGCTGTGATTTAATTTTATTTTTTTACCAAGGATGGGTGCAAAATATGATCTCTATCATATAATTCGCATAGCCAACTATTGAATCAGATGATAGACTTTGACTGTATTCAATCTTATGGTAGAGTTCATGTTTTGTGCAAATGTTTGACCCCTAGATCTTTACATTGTCATCATCAAATCAGATGACTTAGATTTGTTTTTAGATGACAAAAGTCCGGGTAGTACTGTTTGCCTCGATAGGTTCACATAAAGCACTTACGTCCAAAACCATGTGAAAATCATTGATAGCTTGGGATAAATAATGGAGATCGTTTCACACCCTCATCTTCCACACAAAGGATGTTGAGACCATGATCTAACTAGACGGCGGCCAATTTTTGATTTCATATGGCACATACCCCAAAACAATTGCCTTCAAATTGAACGTGATGCGTGCCATGTGATTTTAAGCCTATTTTTTATGGATTTGTGCCACGTTGAATCAAAACTTGATTGTCTGATGGAATGCTCATGGTCTCAAGATCCGCTTTCTAGAATATTGGGGGACAAATGATCTGCATCATATTATTCCAATAAGCAATGGGTTTCAAGGGATTTTTGATATAGGTGTTCACTGGCGTAGCCACATAGAAGGGTGTCGGGGCTCAAGCTCCCATTTAACTCTAGACTTTTTATTAAGTATGATTTTTATACAACCTTTGTTTGTAAATCTATGATATAGAAGTCCGTAAATCAGCTCAAGCCCACATTTAACTATAGAGTTTCTATTAAGTATGGTTCTTTATCATTTGTAGACCCCACTAACAAAAATTCATGGCTATACGCCCCTATAGGCACTTTAAGTAAACATACAGATCAAGGTACCAGCATAAGTCCTATAAATATCAATTTCTCATTTAAATTAAGTGCAATAGTATAATTTTCCGGTGCAAGTAATCATCCCCCGTATTTTTTATAGGTACCTTTGTCTGCACCTACGTCTAAAGACAATTCAAACCCATTGACTGTTTGGAGTCAAAAGATGAAGATCGTTTTTCCCCCCAATCTTCCACTAATAGATCTAGAGACCATGGGTGTACCATCAAACAATCATTTTTTATTTCATGTGGCATAAATCGTAAAAATATTGCCTGAAGTCACACTCAAATGTGATTGTAGGGCCTCTTTTTGGGATATGTGCCACGCAGAATAAGAAACTATCCATCCAAGGGTAAGATCGTGGTCTCAAGATCTATTCTACGAAAGACTAGGGTGAAAAACGATCTCCATCACCTATTTCCAAGCAATCATGTATTTGAAGGGAGCGCAATCACTATTTTATTATAGTAAGCTACTTTTTCAATTTTCACATCCTACCTAACAAATTCTTGGTTTTTGCCCTAATAATCGAAACGAGTCGAGAATAGGCTCAGTATTGGTTTTTGGGTAAGTTTAGATTAGTTTGATTTTCCGGTTTTCAGCTCAGGTTTCGACTAAAAACTTGCACCCTATGTATGAATGGACATTACTATTCATCTTTTTTATAATAATTAATAAATAAATAGGGTCTAAAAATTTGAAGCCTATTGATTTAGTTACATTAGTTATTATAAAATTAAAGTAGAAATTAACAATTAAGATAAATTTATTAAACATATAAAATTACTATATCATCGAATTAATCGAATGTGATAGGATAGAAACATGTATCTATTGAAATAACCGGAAATTTTTGAAAAAGTTGAATCGTTGACCTTTGACGAGAATTTGACCTTTTGACTTATTTGACCCGAGTCAAATCATTTGACCTGGGTAACTTGTGTAATATCCCTGATATTTTGACCAAATTTCATTTACCTCGATAAGCGTGTCCGAAAAATTTTACGGGATTTGTTGGACTTTTGGTTAGCTTTGTATTTGATGAGAATGATGGTAAAATAGTATTGTCAATAGATGTGTGTAAGTCATGAAAACGATAACTTACACAATAGGATAGGTGTATGTGTTCAACATGAAATATTTTGCAAATTTAGAGGATAAGTTATAAATAAAAATATCTAGATTTTTGTTAGGAATTGTTTTATCTTATAAGAGAGAGAGTGCAAGGGAAGTTAACTTCTCCCTCTCGGTGGAAATCAAACCTCTAAGGCTTTGCCTCCTTGTTAATCTTAGATCTAGTGAGCTTGAGAACCCCTCTTTCCATCTCAACCATTAATTAGCCTTGTGCTTGAATTTGGATCAGTTTAAACTATTGAAAGAGAAGAGAGATGTGGAGAGTGAGCAGTTCCTTATAATTTTGTTG
Organism: Chloranthus sessilifolius; assembly: GCA_021018995.1. NCBI lineage: Eukaryota > Viridiplantae > Streptophyta > Magnoliopsida > Chloranthales > Chloranthaceae > Chloranthus > Chloranthus sessilifolius. Next base: position 97,676,810 of record CM037593.1, read on the forward strand.
TGGCTGAGGCAATGACAACCTCATTTGGATGATGAATTGTTTTGGAGATTTAAGCCGTTGAACTTCGAAGATTGGTTCCGGTGCGTGCTTTGGTACAACGGAGGCAACGGCTTAAACTACAAGAGGTAGACCTTTAAACATCCTTTTATCTTTTGAATTCAATTTAGGTTTAGAATAGTATGTGGTATGTTTAAAGGAGATCTAAGGCTGTGTTTGGAAATGAAGAAAAAGAATCCGGACATGTTGAGTTAATGTACCACAGAGAATTGTATCGTCGATTGAAAATCGACTGTCGAAATTGGAAATCGACTGTCGAATTGGAAATCGACAGTCGAAATGAGAATTTTTGGCCTGAGACAAAATTCTGAAATTCGACCAACGAATTTGAATTCGATGGTCGAATTCTGTCCTGCTTTTGGCTTTTAAAAGTTGGTTGGATTTTTATTCTTCCATGAGCTTTTGGGTTGATTTTTAGGTTCTATATTAACATTGAGAGTGTTAATATATGTAGGTTTTGACGATTGGGAGTCCTTGGAGAGGACTGCTTGTTCATGCTTTTGAAACTTCTTGGTTAAGGTAGGGGAACCCTAATTATTATTTGCATAAATTTATAAACACAAACTGTTATAGACAATTTCTTTCAGAAGTATAAAATTTGGAAATTTGGTTGCACACAGTATAATTAAAACTTTAAACATATGACACAATCTGTAAATTTGTAAACCTTGTCATAAATAAAAATCTTTGAATCAGAACCTCAGCTAAATTTTGAATCAGAACCTCAGCTAAATTTTGAATAAGAACCTCGCTAAATTTTGAATCGAACTTGAATCGTAACTTTGAAAATCGGATATGATATGAATAATAAGCTTGGATATGTGTTAGCATTTGCATTTGATTTTGGGTTCATAAATACGATGCCCTAGATTCTACCAACCGTGTTGAGTAAAACTTTGGCAAGTTTCCCTCATAAGCGTAGGGGCTTGTTGCATTTTCGAAATGGGTTCATGAACGACGATGGTCAGTAGGGTCTTCCCATCGGTCACGTAGTCCGCTCTCATGCTATAGGAAATTTGGGAGATAAAATTAAGTTATAAATTTAAGACAAGAAGCATGCTAAATCAGAACATTTTGAACACTTTAGATTATATTATCAGTTTTGACTCAGGATTAGAACTGGAGATTTAATTTGAAAAGCATCATTGAAAAACCATATTTGATCCGATTCCGTCTTTTGAAAACCTTTACTTATAAAGAAATGCAAATAGATCTGTCTTCCTCTATTGAGCTTGGCTGTTAGCTCACCCTCGACTATACGTCACAGGTGCTGAGACTGACCTTGGGTCAGAGGATCCGGAGGACTCCGATTATATTCCCGAGGAGGATTTGGACATACCAGCTGAGGAGTTCTTCCCGTGATCTTAGATTTTGTATTTTTGGTATTTTGTCTGGATATTATTTTGTAATGTTGAGCCTTAGGCTATTAATTTTGTTCTTTTGGATATCACTTGAGGAACCATTATGGTGAACCTCTATTTTAGGTGATCGGATTGGCCATCACCGGCGGTTCTTTTTGGTTCCTCACAGTGATATATCTAATTTTGTTATATGAAGCTTTTGTTTTTGGATTAACAATGTTGCCTCTGTCTTTAGACTTTGTTTATGTTGTCGGCTTCTGTTTGTTACGGCTTATTGAGAAATCAATAAGTTGATGAACCGGCCTTTCCTATACCTTAGGGATTGGAAAAGTTGGGTCATCACAGTTGGTATCAGAGCACGGCTCTAGGTTCAGAGTCTTAGGACTAGGGGTTAGATTATTTCTAACAATTAATTACTGATCTAATTGTTATTGTTAATGACAGATCAGCATGCCTCCACGGTTTAGAGGCAGAGGCCGAGGTATAGAGGGACCTCGTACAGCTCGCATTGAAGAGATAGATGAGGGCGTAGGCACCTCATATGGCAGAGGGCGGAAGCGTGCAGCCCTAATGCAGAGCCTTTGGGAGCTGCTAGGCAAGACAGAGGGAATGTGGACGAGGTGTTGGCAGCCTTGGCTACTAACATGGCCCAGCAGACTGCAGCCATTGACCGACAGACCGAGATGCTGGCAGCTAGACATCAGCCAGGAGGATTCGCAGAGTTTAGGAGGATGAGACCTCCTACATTCTCAGGGCAGACGGATCCTATGGAAGCCGAGGCATGGCTGGATGAGATAGAGAAAATATTTGAAGTGTTGCAGTGTCAATGTTTCAAACTTTTGGGAGAGGCCGGCCCGTGGTGGAAGTCTGTTTCGGGATGAGAGAGCGGGACTACCCCAATACTCCATGGACTTGGGCGAGTTCGTGGAGACGTTCAGCAATCGATACTTCCGAAGATCGTCACGTGTCGTGGGAGGTTCAATTTATCGAATTGAAAGCAGAATGAGATGTCGGTCTTGTGCAGTATGGCGTAGAATTTGATAGACTTTCGATTTGCACCTACATGTGGCCGAAATGATGAGGCTCAGAAATTTCAGAGAGGTTTGAGGTCGAACATTCAGGAGAGGGTGTTGATGTGGGAAATGGAGACGTATGCTGGTGTGATGTCCAAGGCCCTCATTGCAGAGGAAGATATTCAAAAGCAGTACTTGAGGCGAGAGCAGGGTAATAAAAATAGGTTTGGTCAGGGACAGCAGAGTGCTTCAGAGCAGGTGAACAAAAAGCCGAGGTTCTCTAAACCTCCTCCCTACCCTAGTCAGCCATCATATTCTAGACCGGCTGTTGCTTCAGGACCAGTGACGTCTTCCTATCAGAGACCTCAGAGTTCGTCACCAGGACGACCTTTCAGAGCCGGGAGCACTACTGCAAGTGGAGCTTCTGTGGCTCAGGATTCGACGAGAGGATCAGCTGTTACTCCTGTTTCTACCCCAGTGTGTGCAAGATGTGGGAAACCACATAAGACAGAGGATTGCAGGCGGAACACTGGAGGATGCTTCAGGTGTGGACAGGTTGGTCACATGATCAAGGATTGTCCTACTATTGAGAAAGGGCGGACTACGACGGTCTCTACGCAGAAGTCGACGCGACCTACAGTTCAAGGTCGGGCTTATGCGGTGACTGCACAGGATGCCCAAACGTCGAATGACGTCATTCAAGGTATCATTAAAGTTGAGACGTCATTTATGCATTGATTCAATTATTATTGTTTAAATTTAAATTCAAGTCAAGTATGTTACACCACAAAAGAATCATGGTATATATGATTAACAAACTTTTTAACTAAAGGTACACTTATGATGAGTAGTCGAGACGACATGAATAAAATTGAAGCACCAGTACTTATAGACCCTGGGTCTACACACTCGTTTATTACTCCTTCCTTCTCAGAGAAGTTAGGTATTACTCCCGAACCCCTTGCTTTCATTCTAGATGTCAAGATTCCTACCGGAAGTTCAAGATGTCTTGTCTGACATGATGTCGATCATCGTGATGATTGATGAGCACGAGACATTGACCGACATGATTACGTTGAGCATGGAAGGGTTTGACGTCATTCTCGGAATGGATTGGTTGGCAGCTTATCACGCGAGCGTGGACTGTCTTCGGAAGATAGTGACCTTCCGATCGCCAAAGCGAAAATCCTTTGATTCTGTGGAGTCAAATCGAAGGTTGCGCCGTTGGTTTCAGCCATTAAAGCTGAGCGTATGATGAAGAATGGTTGCAGTGGATATCTGGCCTATTTGCAAGATTCTATCGAAAAGAAGAACGACTTGGCTCTTATCAAGGTGGTCTGTGATTATCCCGATATCTTTCGGAGGACTTACGGATTACCACGGCCGAGAGATTGAGTTCGTGATTGAGCTAGCAGATGCAGAACCGTTATCTAAAGCTCCATATCGGATGGCGCTGCTTGAGTTGAAGGAACTCAAGGAGCGAGTATTAGACAAAACTTTATACGACGAGTGTCTCTCCTTGGGTGCACCGGTTCTATTTTGAAAAGAAGGATGGATCGATGCGTCTGTATCGATTATAGGCAGCTCAACAAGATGACGATTAAGAATCGTTATCCTCTTCCGGATAGACGACTTGTTTGATCAATTGCGAGTGGTGCAAGGTTCTTTTCAAGATTGATCTCGAGGTCGCTATCACCTGCTCAAGATCAAAGCGGAAGATATATCCAAGACTACGTTTCGGACGCGTTATGGCCACTATGAGTTTCTAGTGATGCCATTTGGATTGACGAATGCGCCTGCATCTTTCATGGACCTGATGAACAGGGTGTTCAAACCACATCTTGACAAATCTGTGGTAGTTTTCGTAGATGACATCCTCATCTATTCAAAAACCAGAGAGGAGCATGTGCAGCATCTGAAGATGGCTCTTCAAACACTTAGGGACCATCAGTTGTATGCCAAACTCAGTAAGTGTGAGTTTTGGCTTGAGCAGGTCAGTTTCTTGGGCCACGTAGTCTCTGAAGCGGGTATCTCAGTGGATCCTACAAAGATAGATTCTGTGGTGACATGGGAACAACCTCGGCGATTCTGAGGTCCGAAGTTTCCTTGGTTTGGCAGGGTACTATCGGCGATTTGTCGAGGGTTTCTCGAAGATATCGGGTCCACTTAAACAGCTCACAAGAAAGAATGCTAAGTTCGACTGGACAGAACAGTGTGAGCAGAGCTTTCAGGAGTTAAAGCGTCGCTTGACTACAGCACCAGTGCTTGCTATACCTTCCGGCAGTGGAGGTTTCGCAGTATATAGTGATGCTTCCTATGGCGGATTTGATGTGTGCTTAATCAACACGAGCGGGTCATTGCGTATGGTTCTAGGCAATTGAAGGACCATGAAAGAAACTATCCGATGCATGACTTAGAGCTAGCAGCAGTTATATTCGCCTTGAAGATCTGGCGACATTACCTCTACGGTGAAATCTTTGATATATTCACCGATCACAAGAGTCTCAAGTACCTCTTCACTCAAAAGGACTTGAATATGCGGCAGCGACGATGGATGGAGTTCTTGAAGGACTACGATTGCTCGATTCAATACCATCCGGGAAAGACAAATGTCGTTGCTGATGCACTTAGTAGGAGGTCTTCAGCACAGTTGTCACATCTTGTTAGCCGGATTCAGAGATGGAAGCTTTTGGAGGATATGGCTTTGGGCAGCTTAAGGTTCGATGTAAAAGGCTCCAGAGCATTGATGGCTACACTTGTATTACGTCCTACGCTCTTCGAGAACATTCGGAAGCTTCAGATGACCGATGATGAGTTAATGGCAGACGAAAATGTCGAGAATGGCGTAAGAAGGATTTCTCCATTCGAGCAGATGGGACCTTGCTATTTCACGACCGGGTATGCGTACCGTCGAGTACCGAGCTTCGGGACACCATTCTGGAAGAGGCTCACAAATCCATGTATGCCATACATCCTGGTAGCACCAAGATGTATCAGGACTTGATGAAGAGTTTCTGGTGGCGAGGTTTGAAACGCGACGTCGCTGAGTACGTATCGCGGTGCTTGGTTTGTCAACAGGTTAAGGTTGATCATCGTAATCCTGCAGCCTATTGCAGCCTTTACACTGCTGGTGGAAATGGGAAGCCATTTCGATGGATTTCATACTCGGGTTGCAAGAGAGGCGAGGAGGAACAATGCCATCTGGGTTATTGTAGATCGGCTAACCAAGTCTGCTCATTTCTTGCCATATAATACCACCTATACAGCCAGTAGACTTGCAGAGTTATACCTGAAGGAGATTGTTAGACTGCATGGGATACCAGCTAGTATTGTGATCGAGACCTCGTTGTTTACTTCACATTTTTGGCAAGATTTCGTGAGGGCATGGGTTCTCGTCTTGACTTTAGTTCGACATTTCACCCACAGACGGATGGCCAGACCGAGCGCGTGAACCAGATCATTGAGGACATGTTGAGAGCATGTATGTTGGATTTTCACGGGTCATGGGACCAACACTTGCCTCTGATAGAGTTCGCCTACAATAATAGCTTTCAGGCTAGCATTGGTATGGCTCGCTCGAGGCTTTATATGGACGTGTGTCGATCACCGTTGAAGGGAAGAAGTGGGTGAGAAGCTCATTATTGGACCCGAGATAGTTGAGCGCACTACCGAGACGTTCGTTGATACGAGCATACGAGTAGCTCAGAGTCGTCAGAAGAGCTACGCCAATCTCAAACGGCGACACGTGGATTTTCAGGTAACTTTTTATATGTCAAGATGTATTCCTTCACTTGGTATAAATTCCATGTGAAATTGGTATTAATACTCAATTTTCAGGTCGGCGAGAATGTCTTTGTTCGGATTTCGCCTACCAAGGGCGTTATGCGGTTCGGAAAACGAGGGAAACTGAGTCCTCGGTACGTTGGGCCTTTTGAGATATTAGGCCGAGTTGGAGAGGTTGCATATCGTGTGGCGTTACCGCCGCAATTATCTAGCATGCACAACGTTTTTCATGGCCGATACATCCGTGACCCGACTCACGTACTTGATTACCAACCCATCGAGCTTCAGGATTGTTTGAAGGTGGTCGAAGACCTGATTCGTATTTTGGATCGCAAGGAGCAGATCCTACGCACTAAAAGCATTCCTTTGGTTCTCGTGCAATGGCGGAATCATACATCGGAGGAAGCCACTTGGGAGCGTGAAGCTGAGCTCCGAGACCAATTTCCGAACCTTTTTGATTGAATTTTGAGACATTATGTGTTGAATGTATGATTTCTTGAATTTTTATGTAATTACTGATTTTATACAGATGATTTGGCGAGAAAATTTTGTCGGTCCAATATACAGATTAATTGGTGCATGTTTGGAAGACTCTACATTATGGAAACTTCGATAATTTTGGGCCTAAACCTGGTATGTTCCACACTACTGGCCATGTGAAATAAAATTGGCCCTATAGTTAGCTACTTCCTTAAATTTCACTGAGCCATTTGGCCTTGATACAGATGTCATGGCCCTATATATATATATATATATTTTGTAAATGTTTAACAGTTTTTGTTTTTGTGTTACGTTGTGGAATTCCTGAACATTTTGGGAGCCCGACCAGACCCGGACTTGTTATTTTTCCGAATAATTATATGAAATAGTTTGGCCAAAAAAAAATAAAAAAAATGCTTAGCCTATTCTTTAATTTTCTACGCCAATTTCGGCTGTGATAATGCGGATAATGTAATGGGAATGAAATGGGATCAAAGAAGGTCCATTTAGACCCAATGGTATGGTTTGAACTTCAAAAATTTTGAAAAATTTTAAAGACCACAGTGTGACAAAATTCGACTATCGAAAATGGAATTCGATGGTCGAATTTTTTTTAAAGGTCACAAGCAATTTTCAGCCAAAAACAGGTCCTGAGAAAATCGACTGTCGATTTCAAAATCGACCATCGATTTGGAAAATCGACCATCGAATTTGAAATCGATGGTCGAATTTATCGATTTAAGTTAGGGGTCTAAAATTCTTTTGGCATTTCGGGTTCCAAATTTGGGGGTTTTGAGCTTAGGGTTTTGAGGGTTTTTGGCGATTTTGGGGTGTATCATCCATTTCGGCCGAATTCCGGGGAGAGATCCATTGCAAATTGAAAAAGGGGCTTCGATTTTACCTTGTGGAAACCGGATTTGGGCTTTTTACAGGTAAACTCCTCCCACATCTACATTATTTGGGGAATTTTTCATCCTCTTTGTCTGTTGTTCTTTTTGTGTATTATTGTTGTTCAATGGGGCCTAAAAAGCAGACCCCCATTCGAAATCCTACCTCAAAGAGGCCAGCCTCTCGAGCTGCATCTACAAGCTGATCAAAACAGCCCACAGAACCACCATAGTCGGTTCCACCACCCACTATTTCTCCAATGCCTGAGCAGCCCAATGAATTTTGGAGCATTAAAGGCTTCACCACTGAATATCTGTTTCACCCGGAGTTGTTTGACCAACAAACAACCACACAATGGGCGGGTGAATACCTTGAAAAGGCCAAATTAACCTCCCTGTGCACATCTTTTAGTGACCATTTCTATCCCCGACTCGTGCGCCTATTTTATCAGCACATGAGCCGCGAAGACGGGAAGAGAATATACACGGAAATTGATGGCCGAGATTATACATTCGATCTAGAAGACATGGCTGTGGCATTGCGATGCCCTTTAAATCACTCCCAAACCATGGGTTTAGGTCCTCCTTTCCCCAAACCGGTTCGTTTTGAGGATGTGATTACACAAATGACGCAAGGCCGTCATGGGTCCGGTAAATCCATCGTCACGGTCCATATGCCGGAGACCATGTGGATATTGGATAAAATTTTAAAGGCCACCCTTTACCCTTTTGGTCATCAATCTGAGTGTACCGGTCCCCTCCAACAAATTCTATTTGCGGCCTATAAGGAGCGATGGTTTAGTGCACCTGACGTCCTTTTCAAGGGGATTATCAAAGCCCGAGAGAAAATGGGTAAACATGTGAAGAAATCGCTGAAGACTATGCCCTATGCTCGCTTAATTTCAGTGATGATTGAGAACTACCGAGCGAGCCCTGCTTATGATATCCCTCCTACTGAACCCAAATCCACAGCGGGTCGAAAAATTTATAACTTGGTCAATTGGGGTCAAACCTACAGTAGGTTGGTAAAGACTCCAAAGGATGCAGAGGCACCTGATACAGCTAGCGAGGATGATGATGACCCTACTCATTCTGCCCCTGACACTGCTACCCCTGCACCTCCTCAGCCCCCACAGAGTGACATCCTTACACTCTCAGAGTTCACCCGACAGATGACTGCCATGAGCCACCATATTCAAGAGCTCACCCACCATACCAGCTCTATGCGTCAGGAGTTGGATGTCCATGGCGGCGCTCTCTCTTATTTGATGCAGCACACGTTTCCCGAGGATTACACGACATATATGGCCGATATCCGTGCTTCAGTATATCGCCCTTCGACATCGGGCGCTGGTACTAGCATGCCTCCTGCGACCAGAGCGGATACGGGTGATGATGATGCTGCTGAGGGCGATGGTGTTTCGGATCGGGCGGGTCCATCTACTGCCGGGGATTTTTAGCCTGCTTGAGAAGTCCGGTTTATTTGTGGTTGTTATGGGTCTGTATTTATTATCCAGCCTGAATTATTTAGGACCTGGTGGTCCTTCTTTTGTTATCTTTTATCTTTCTGTCTTTACTTTGCTTCAGATACTATGTTATTTTTGTTTGTATATGGTTCAGTTCGATACTTGTTCTGATCTTCTCTATATGCGTTTTCGATCTCCGTGTGAGTTGATTTTGCTGTTATTTTTGGTATATGGTTCATTTAGATACTTGCGTGGATTTACTCTCTGTCACTTTTGTACTTTCTGTTTCTTTGATGGATTTTTATTCTCTTTATGGCTTTCATGCGTCACTGTGCATCGGTCTCCCGGCACGTGACACTTGGGGTGTGGGCATCCATGTACGGATGCAATCCACTATGGCCTTTTGATGCCACATGCAGTACATCCATGTTACTACGGATCCCATCCCTTGGCTTGCGTGCCCTGTGGGATCGAAACACGGTGATCCATGTTTTCTTTTCTTTTGTTATCTGGTGTGTGTTATATTCAATTTTCGCGGACGAAAATTCCTAAGGAGGGGTGAATGTAATATCCCTGATATTTTGACCAAATTTCATTTACCTCGATAAGCGTGTCCGAAAAATTTTACGGGATTTGTTGGACTTTTGGTTAGCTTTGTATTTGATGAGAATGATGGTAAAATAGTATTGTCAATAGATGTGTGTAAGTCATGAAAACGATAACTTACACAATAGGATAGGTGTATGTGTTCAACATGAAATATTTTGCAAATTTAGAGGATAAGTTATAAACAAAAATATCTAGATTTTTGTTAGGAATTGTTTTATCTTATAAGAGAGAGAGTGCAAGGGAAGTTAACTTCTCCCTCTCGGTGGAAATCAAACCTCTAAGGCTTTGCCTCCTTGTTAATCTTAGATCTAGTGAGCTTGAGAACCCCTCTTTCCATCTCAACCATTAATTAGCCTTGTGCTTGAATTTGGATCAGTTTAAACTATTGAAAGAGAAGAGAGATGTGGAGAGTGAGCAGTTCCTTATAATTTTGTTGTGGCTGAGGCAATGACAACCTCATTTGGATGATGAATTGTTTTGGAGATTTAAGCCGTTGAACTTCGAAGATTGGTTCCGGTGCGTGCTTTGGTACAACGGAGGCAACGGCTTAAACTACAAGAGGTAGACCTTTAAACATCCTTTTATCTTTTGAATTCAATTTAGGTTTAGAATAGTATGTGGTATGTTTAAAGGAGATCTAAGGCTGTGTTTGGAAATGAAGAAAAAGAATCCGGACATGTTGAGTTAACAGCCACAGAGCCTGGAGAATTCGACTGTCGATTTGAAAATCGACTGTCGAAATTGGAAATCGACTGTCGAATTGGAAATCGACAGTCGAAATGAGAATTTTTGGCCTGAGACAAAATTCTGAAATTCGACCAACGAATTTGAATTCGATGGTCGAATTCTGTCCTGCTTTTGGCTTTTAAAAGTTGGTTGGATTTTTATTCTTCCATGAGCTTTTGGGTTGATTTTTAGGTTCTATATTAACATTGAGAGTGTTAATATATGTAGGTTTTGACGATTGGGAGTCCTTGGAGAGGACTGCTTGTTCATGCTTTTGAAACTTCTTGGTTAAGGTAGGGGAACCCTAATTATTATTTGCATAAATTTATAAACACAAACTGTTATAGACAATTTCTTTCAGAAGTATAAAATTTGGAAATTTGGTTGCACACAGTATAATTAAAACTTTGAACATATGACACAATCTGTAAATTTGTAAACCTTGTCATAAATAAAAATCTTTGAATCAGAACCTCAGCTAAATTTTGAATCAGAACCTCAGCTAAATTTTGAATAAGAACCTCAGTTAAATTTTGAATCAGAACTTCGAATCAGAACTTTGAAAAATCAGTATATGATATGAATAATAAGCTTGGATATGTGTTAGCATTTGCATTTGATTTTGGGTTCATAAGTACGATGCCCTAGATTCTACCAACCGTGTTGACGGTAAAACATTGGCGCAAGTTTCCCTCATAGCGTAGGGGCTTGTTGCATTTTCGAAATGGGTTCATGAACGACGATGGTCAGTAGGGTCTTCCCATCGGTCACGTAGTCCGCTCTCATGCTATAGGAAATTTGGGAGATAAAATTAAGTTATAAATTTAAGACAAGAAGCATGCTAAATCAGAACATTTTGAACACTTTAGATTATATTATCAGTTTTGACTCAGGATTAGAACTGGAGATTTAATTTGAAAAGCATCATTGAAAAACCATATTTGATCCGATTCCGTCTTTTGAAAACCTTTACTTATAAAGAAATGCAAATAGATTTGTCTTCCTCTATTGAGCTTGGCTGTTAGCTCACCCTCGACTATACGTCAGTCTTTAGGCCGACCTTGGGTCAGAGGATCCGGAGGACTCCGATTATATTCCCGAGGAGGATTTGGACATACCAGCTGAGGAGTTCTTCCCGTGATCTTAGATTTTGTATTTTTGGTATTTTGTCTGGATATTATTTTGTAATGTTGAGCCTTAGGCTATTAATTTTGTTCTTTTGGATATCACTTGAGGAACCATTATGGTGAACCTCTATTTTAGGTGATCGGATTGGCCATCACCGGCGGTTCTTTTTGGTTCCTCACAGTGATATATCTAATTTTGTTATATGAAGCTTTTGTTTTTGGATTAACAATGTTGCCTCTGTCTTTAGACTTTGTTTATGTTGTCGGCTTCTGTTTGTTACGGCTTATTGAGAAATCAATAAGTTGATGAACCGGCCTTTCCTATACCTTAGGGATTGGAAAAGTTGGGTCATCACAACTTGGGCCTTAACCCGAATGTCAATCCGAGCCCCAAATTTTTCCTAATCCATAGGTCCTAGTCAGATGCGTGTCCATTAGGAAACACTTCACCGTTTCAGATATTTTAAACGGGATCATTTCGGGTCCGTTTGAGCTTAGTTTAAGACTTTTTTATCAAGGCTTATACAGCACGGTGGTGTACTGGCTTAACATCGTATCTTGTGTGACTCATGGGTTGGGTGTGTAAGCCCCATACGGAACCAAAGGTCTTTTGGTGTAATACGATACACCTTACTTACGTGTATCCGTTTCACGCGGAAGCTAAGATCTTTGGATAAGAACTAACACCCAAATGAGTCTATATGTGTTTCGCAAGGGAACCAGGCCCTTTTAAAATAAAAAGGCAAAGCTTCTTTTGGAAGTCATTATTGGTTGCAAATTTTGGAGGCTTTGGGTTTATAAAGAGAGAAAGAGCTTGAGGAGATTGTCCGTGGACGTCCAAAGCTCGAATCGGCTCCGCTAGACTTTGAGGTATTGACTTCGTGATTGGTTTGCGCACCGCAAGAAGTCACCAAGTTCTGATGCGACGAAAAACCATGAAGAACGAGGATTTCTTCTTCCCCAAACCTTCTTTTGTTTTGAGTTATTTTGAAACCCCGATGTTTGTGGATCTCGCAAGATCCATTAATTGTTGAGTACGTCATGTGCGATTAAAGGATTTGATTTTCAAATTTTACGTCGTTGAGATCGGAGAGAAGAGACCGAACCATTAGAGGAGCAAGAGGGTTTGACGCCGAAATCCATCAATTTTGGTTGCCGTAGAACTTGCACACACATGATTAGAAGGTAAGATTTGATTTATTTTGGTTAGAATTAGTTTAGTGTTGGTTTTTGTGTGGAAGGAATGATGATCCTTTGATTTTGAGTTATTTGGACTAAGGAAGAGGAAGCCGAATTAGTTCTGAACCCCTCGAAATCGAACGTTCGAATCTGAAATTGAACGTTCGAAATTGCAATCGAACGTTCGAATATGAAATCGAACGTTCGAAATTGAAATCGAACGTTCAAAATTGAAATCGAACAATCAATTTTGACAAGAGGTGCCAGATTTCCGAGAAAATCGAACGTTCGAATTGAAAATTTGACCGTTCGATATTGACTGAATGTGCCGACACAGCTTCGGTATTTTGGTCAGTACTTTTTACTCTGAACTCCCATTGATGCAATTTTTATGGTGTTCGAAAGAAGACAACGAGCCCTATAAATTTTGTGAATTAATAAATTAGTGACTTAAATGTTTTAAAGGTCAAAATTAAGTGAGAAGTTAGGTCAAGTTTTGAGTCAGCACGAACTTGCCCGTTTCCACCTCGATTTTGAGAAAACACTTAAATACGTTAAAGTTATTAGTAGTTAAGATCAATTCTAAATACATCATCATAATTGTGATGTAGGTTAAGAACGGGAGACTGTAGATGAGGACCTTTGGATCGCTTTGAACGGCTCAAAGTTTAAGGTAGGGAAACTTCACTACACAATAGTATTTGTCTTCGATTCATGGATCTTATGATTTAAATTTGAATGGTGATCGTTTGAACATGGAATTTGGACCCTTTGAAATTAGATTTGAAATGATATTTTAAATTAATGAGCATCGATTTCTTAGAGTAATTGTAGGAATGACTCAATACACAATGACACTTCAAATTCGATTCATAGATTTGCATGATATGATTGGGTTAAATTGTGATAATTTTGCAATAAATGATATTTGATTTTGTTGAATTTGTTGTATCTGCATATTTGAAATGCTTTTGACCATTAAGAATCTATTTTCATTTGAGTATTTTAATGCATTGAACCTTTGAAAGTTGCATCAAAGTTTCTGAAATATTAAACTCTTTGAAATTGAAATTCTAATTTGAAAAATAAGTATGAACACCGACTTTTTGAACTCAGACTCTGAATCTTAAACTTTCGCTCATTAAACTCCAGTTATTGATTTCTAAACATTGAACTCCGTCATTTACTGTGAACTCTAAATCCGAATTCTAATATGTTCGAATCTGAAAAATGAGCGGCGGAGAGGAGTTGATCTCCGAAGAGGGGTTAAGCCGTTGGGGTTTTTACCTTATTTTCGCTATGGAATGTTTTGGCCCCTCGTTGATTGTGTTACATGATATGTTTTGTTCCCCGCTAAGGGATTATTTCATCTAATATATTATGTTCCCCGCTAAGGGATGATTTGATATGATGCTTATGTCACACATCGGTGATAAAGAGGAGTTGAGGCTCCGGGGCTTTTACTTTTTTCCTGCTATAGGATGCTTTGTTCTGATGTCTGACATTCTGATTCATTCTATTTCTGTTATGCTTTGATCCGATGTTCTGACCCGATCCATTCTGTTTTCGCTTCTGACCTGATCCATTTTATTTCTGCTTCTCATCTGAATCGTTTTGTTTCTGCTTCTAATCTGATTCGTTTTGTTTCTATTTATGATTCGTTCTGTCTAACTTGCATACAAACTTTGATTTTTGAATGAATAAGAGACTATGTATGATAAGAAAATGTAATACGATAAGACACGACTTTTAAGCTTGAGTCACAGTGAGGTCTCTTTCTCAGGCACGTGAAACTTGAAATATAAGTATTCATGTACGGATGCAACTCCTCTATGGTAGTATGGGATACCACATAAAGTACATCCAGGTTACTACGGACCCTATCTCTTGAAAAGCGTGATTGATAAAGTCTATCGCTCTATTTCCGTACATGACATGATTAGTTCTATTTCTGCTTATGATTTTCTTATATGACACGTTCTATACACTACTTCGGTTCTCTGATATGACATGTTTTAATTGTGACTTCGAAAAAAAAAGTATTGTTACAGATTTCGTATTTGATATGAAAATAATTTTGAATTCAGTCATTGAATCCGTGCTTTGAATTGATAAGATATGATCTTTACATTGACTTTTCTCTGCTAAGCTTAGACTGTTAGCTCACTTCGACTATACGTCACAGGTGTAGTTCCACCGGAGCTTGAGAACGACCCAAACTACGTGCTGAAAGACGAAGGACATCCCCCTGAGGGTTTCTACCCTTAGATTTGGGACGTGGACTGGGTATAGTGACTTTTGGATTTTGAGGTTTTGGGCTTGGTACGTTCAATTGTTTTGTAGAATGATAGAATTAGATTTTTGTATATATATTTTGAGTACCATTATTTGGATGATGGTTGGCCATCATCGGTGGATTGTGTTAGTTTATTTCATGTTCTGTATAGAAATGGAAATTTTTAGTTCTGTCATATGTATATTTGCTTTGATTTTCGCATCTTTGTGGATATACCAAATGTTCTGTAATCAAATTGTGTTATGCGATCTGGCAGTCCGAGTTTTTTCCCAGTGTGTTTAAAGTTAAAGAAGAAAAAAATATATCTCAAAAAATTGTGATGGGAAAATCCGGGCTGTCCCAGTTGGTATCAGAGATATGGCTCTAGATTTGGATTTCATCGGACTATGGGCATGATTATCTTTACAATCGATACTAATCAAATGTTATTGTTATTTAACAATGATAGATCAGCATGGCCTCAAGGTTCAGAGACAGAGGAGGAGGTAGAGACGGACCAAGAACGGTTCGTGTGGATGATATCCCTGAGGGCATCGGTACATTAAGGGGTGCTGGAATCACTACCAGTCCCAATAATATATCTATTGGGGAAAGAGCTCATGATGGACATGTTGACCAAGTGTTGAGAGCATTGGCCACCAATATGGCTCAGCAGACAGCTTCGATGGCTCAGTAGACTGCTGCTATGGCTCAGGAAGCAGAGTTACTGGCAGCTAGGCACCCTCCGGGTTTGCAGAGTTTTGAAGGATGCGTCCTCCTACATTTTGGGATCAGATTGCTCTGATTGAGGCAGAGGGATGGCTGAATGAGATGGAAAAGATCTTTGATGTGCTACAATGCACCGAAGTCGAGAAAGTTAGGTGGGTAGCCTTCAAGTTAGATGGCGCGACTGACCCATGGTGGAAGTCAGTGTCCAGGACTAGGGAGTTGAAAATTCCCAATACGTCATGGACTTGGGCAGAATTTGTAGAGATTTTCAATGATCAGTACTTTCCCAAGATCATAAGGAACTAGTGGGAAGTCTAGTTATAAAACTGGAGCAGGGAAAGATGACAGTGTAAAAGTATGGGGCAGAGTTTATTAGATTATCGAGGTTTGCACCTCAGCATGTGGCCATAGAATTAATAAAGGCCAGAAAGTTTCAACTGGGCCTAAAGCCTAATATTCGAGAGAGTCTCAATCCTTGAGCTAGAGACGTACGTAGGGGTTATGGCTAAGGCCCTTATCACCGAGGAAGATATTGAGAAGATGCTTAAGAGGAGAGAACAACAGTACAAGAGTAGAGTGAGTCGGGTACAATCTTATGCCTCCGAGTTGGCAGGCAAGAAGTCGAGGATCTTAATGCCAGCGCCTACTCAACCTGCTCCAATCGCTTCTGCGAGGCCACCTACATCTACACCTACAAGGCCTTTCTGCCTTTCACGCCCTACGACGCCTGGAGCATCAAGGGTTCCCAACGCTTTACATACCTCTTCATCCACGTCAATTGATTCTTGCTCAAAATGCGAAAAGCAACATAAGACAGAGGATTGTAGGTTGCTATCAGGCGCATGCTTTGGTTGTAGTCAGAAAGGACATCGGGTGAGGAATTATCCTGAGGCGAGGTAAGCGGATCAAATAAAAGGTCAACAGTTAGTTTTTGTTATGGCAAGAAGAGAACTTTACGTACTTGGATTTGGTCTTGCGAACTATCGGGTCCTAGAGGCCCTACTTTTCATTTGGTTATCAAGTAAACATTAGTATTTTCCACTAGTTGTGGATATTCTTGATGATAATTGTGGTGATGATTAGCTTGTGGATATTTTTATGTAGTTGTGGATAATTTATGGTGATAGTTGTGATGATAGTTTAGTTGTGAATATTTTTATTTAGTTATGGATATGTAGGATGAATGTATGGGTACTATCATAGTGAATACTCACTAAATTGTCTTGACTGATTGATAAATTGATTCTCTAGTCATTTGCACTATGGCAACTGAGAACTAATTGCATGATCATGGGTGTACCTCACATGGTAATGAGCTTGCATCATAAGGAAAGAAATTGCTTTTTGTGTAGGGTATTTCTTTAAGTGATTTCCATATTTATGGAATGCTTTGATCCATGATATGAGTATTTGTGGTTATTTTATGGCTTGATAAAGTAGTTATGGATATTATGGCAATGATCAATTAGTTGTGAACTACTGTTGAGTTACATCTGGATACACCTATCATGGTTGCGTCTTCCTTCATAGAGTGAACGGATATATCCTTGTATGCGTATTTTGTTGTTATTGGATGATTGAGGAGAACCTTATTTAGGCTTCAATTATATGAATCAGTGTTCAATAGTAGATTTTTAGCTACATGCTGTAAATTTTCCGTTCAAGGATTGTGTTCTCTTCCTACAGAGAATTTCAATCTCTTTATGTCTTTTATGTGTTCACTTACTCAAGAATTCCTACCACTAACTATAGCAATGCTTTCATTGCTTTGTATTGTATAAGGATGCAATTTAGTCTAAGCATTGTCTATGCATTCTCATGATGAGACTGGATACTTGGGCTTTTGTTTTCTTACCCAAATGTTACGTGAATTTTCAAGGACGAAAATTCCTTTAAGGAGGGGAGAATGTAATGTCCCACATTTTCAAACCATTGACGCATTTACATTCCGTCAATATGTTTGACCTTCGCGCCACACGTCTACTATGTTATACACTCCAAAAGTTTACGTCGTAAATTTTCAAGGACGAAAAGTCTTTAAGGTGGGAAGAATGTAATAACTTAAAATTTTTGAAAAAGCTGAATCGCTAACCTTTGATGAGAATTTGACCTTTTGACTGATTTGACCCGAGTCAAATCATATGACCTGAGTCAAATCATTTGACCTGGGTAACTTGGGCCTTAACCCGAACATTAATCCGAGCCCTAAAAGTTTTCGAATCCATAGGTCCTGGTCAGGTGCGTGTCCATTAGGAAACGCTTCACCGTTTCGGATTTTTCAAACGGGATCGTTTCGGGTCCATTTGAGCTTAGTTTAAGGCTTTTTTATCAAGGCTTATACACCGCGGTGGTGTATTGGCTTAATACCATATCTCGTGTGACTTGTGGGTTGGGTGTGTAAGCCCCATACTAAACCAAAGGTCTTTTGGTATAATACGATACACCATACTTAGGTGTATCCGTTTCACGCAGAAGCTAAGTTCTTTGGATAAGAATTAACACCCAAATGAGTGTATATGTGTTTCGCAAGGGAACCAAGCCCTTTTAAAATAAAAAGGCAAAGCTTCTTTTAGAAGTCATTACTGGTTGTAAATTTTGGAGGATTTGGGTTTCTAGAGAGAGAAAGAGAGAAAGAGCTTGAGGAGATTTCCCATGGACGTCCGAAGCTTGAATTGGCTCCGCTAGACTTCGAGGTATTGGCTTCATGATTGGTTTGTACACGACGAGAAGTCACCAAGTTCCGACGCGACAGAAAACCGTGAAGAACGAGGGCTTCTTCTTCCCCAAATCCTCTTTTGTTTTGAGTTATTTTGAAACCCTGATGTCCATGGATCTCGCAAGATCCATTTCGTGGGTCAATTGTTAAGTACGTCGTATGTGATTGAAGGATATGATCTTCAAATTTGACGTCGTTGTGATCGGAGAGAAGAGATCGAACCATTAGAGGAGCAAGAGGGTTTGACGCCGAAATCCATCGGTTTTGGTTGCCATAGAACTTGCGCACACATGATTAGAAGGTAAGATATGATTTATTGTGGTTAGAATTAGTTTAGTGTTGGTTTTTGTGTGGAAGGAATGAAGATCCTTTGATTTTGAGTGATTTGGACCAAGGAAGAGGAAGTCGAATGAGTTATGAACCCATCGAAATAACGTTTGAATATGAAATCCAACGTTCGAAATTGAAATCGAGCAATCAATTTTGACAAGAGGTGCCAGATTTATGAGAAAATCGAGTGTTCGAATTTGAAATCGAACGTTCGATTTGGAAAAATGAACGCTCGAATTGGAAAATCGATCGTTCGATTTTGACTGAATGTGCCGACACAGCTTTGGCATTTTAGCCATAACATTTTACTCGGAACTCCAATTGATGCAATTCTTACGGTGTTGAAAAGAGGATAGTGAGTCCTATAACTTTTGTGAATTAAAAATTTAGTGAATCAAATATTTTAAAGGTCAAAATTGAGTGAGAAGTTTGGTCAAGTTCGGAGTTAGCACAAACTTGCCCATTTCTGCCTTAGTTTTGAGAAAACACTTAAATACGTTAAAGTTATTAGTAATTAAGATCAATTCTAAATACATCATCATAATTGTGATGTAGGTTAAAAGCGGGAGAGTGTAGATGAGGACCTTTGGATCGCTTTGAATAGCTCCAAGTTTAAGGTAGGGAAACTTCACTACACAATGGTATTTGTTTTTTTTTCATAAATCTTATGATTTGAATTTGAATGGTGATCTTTTGAACATGAAATTTGGACCCTTTGAAATTAGATTTGAAATGATGTTTTAAATTAATAAGCATCGATTTCTCTGAGTAATTGTAGGGATGACTCAATGCACAATGACACTTCGAATTTGATTCATAGATTTGCATGATATGATAGAGTTAAATTGTGATAATTTTGCAATAAATGACATTTGATTTAATTGAATTTGTTACATCTGCGTATTTGAAATGCTTTCGACTATTAAGAATCTATTTTCGTCTAATTACTTGAATGCATTGAACCTTTGAAAGTTGCATTAGAGTTTCTGAAATATTAAACTCTTTGAAATTAAAATTTTGATTTGAAAAATAAGTATGAATACCGACTTTCTGAATGCAAACTCTGAATCTTAAACTTTCACTCATTGAACTCCCGTTATTGATTTCTAAACGTTGAACTCCGTCATTTACTGTGAACTCTAAATCCGAATTCTAATATATTTGAATATGAAAAACGAGTGGCGAAGAGAAGTTGAGTCTCCGAAGAGGGGTTCAGTCCTCAGGGTTTTTACCTTGTTTCTGCTATGAAATGCTTTGTTCCCGCAATGGGATGCTTTGGCCCCTCGTTGATTATGTTGCCTGATATGTTCTGTTCCTCGCTAAGGGATGATTTGATCTGATATATTATGTTTCCCGCTAAGTGATGATTTGATATGATGCTTTGGTCGCACATCAGTGATAAAGAGGAGTTGAGGCTTTGGGGTTTTTACTCTGTTCCTGCTACGGGATACTTTGTTTTGATGTCTGACATTCTAATTCATTCTATTTCTGTTATGCTTTGATCCGATGTTCTGGCCCGATCCGTTCTGTTTCCGCCTCTGACCTGATCCGTTTTGTTTTTACTTATGATCTAAATCGGTCTGTTTTCGCTTATAATCTGATTCATTTTATTTCTGTTTATGATCCGTTTTGTCTAACTTGCATACAAACTTTAAATTCGAATGAATAAGAGACTATGTATGATAAGAAAATGTAATATGATAAGACACGACTTTTAAGCCTGAGTCACAGTGAGGTCTCTTTTTCAGGCACGTGAAACTTGGAATGTAAGCGTTCATGTACGGATGCAACTCCTCTATGGTAGTATGGGATACCACACGAAGTATATACAGGTTACTACGAACCCCATCCCTTGAAAAACGTGGTTGGTAAAGCCTATTGCTTTGTTTCCGTACATGACATGATTAGTTTTATTTCTGCTTATGATTTTCTAATATGACACGTTCTATATACTCTTTTAGTTCTCTGATATGACACGTTTTAATTGTGATTTAACAAAAAAAGTATTATTACATATTTCGTATTTGATATGAAAACAATTTTGAATTCAGTCATTGAATCCATATTTTGAATTAATAAGATATGATCTTTGCATTGACTTTTATCTGCTAAGCTTAGACTGTTAGTTCACCCCGACTATACATCACAGGTGTAGTTCTATCAAAGCTTGAGAACGACCCAGAGTATGTGCCGAAAGACGAAGGTCATCCACCTGAGGATTTCTACCCTTAGATTTGGGACGTGGACTGGGTATAATGACTATTGGATTTTGAGGTTTTGGGCTTGGTACGTCCAATTGTTTGTAGAATGATAGAATTAATTTTTTGTATATACATTTTGAGTACCATTGTTTGGATGATGATTGGCCATCATCAGTGGATTGTGTTAGTTTATTTCATGTTCTTTATAGAAATGAAAATTTTTAGTTCTGTCATTTGTATCTCTACTTTGATTTTCACATCTTTGTGGATATACCAAATGTTCTATAATCAGATTGTGTTCTGTGATCTGGTGGTCCGAATTTTTTTCCAGTGTGTTTAAAGTTAAAGAAGAATATATATATATATATATATATATATATATATATATATATATATATATATATATATCTCAGAAAATCGTGATAGGAAAATTCGGGCTGTCACATCTAAAATAAAAAATAAATATTTAAACATAGTAAATATATATAACTGTATATTATTATGCATAAATAAAAATATAGTGTTTATCGTAAATGAAAAAATAAAGAAAAAAATAAGAAACTCCTGAAACCAAATAATTTTGGTAATTTTATTGGATATGAGATTGGATTTGTTACTTCACCAACCTAATTTTTTATTGATTTTATTGTCTTCATCGGTCAAATTTAAACTAATATTCTTATATACGTACCATTGAGTAAGACGAATTTTAATTAAATTTTAGATATTATAAAAGAATAAGTTTTACAAAATACTCGAATCAATATAATATTTAACAATAATTGTTATTAGTTTTTTAGTGATTAACTGATAATATACAATTATGATTTTATACGATTAGTCAATTTTAACTTATAATTAAAATCATCTTTGATCAAAATATTTCATTGTATGGTGTCCACGTGCAGCGCATGTGCACTTTTTCTAATTCACAATTTAAAAATCGATACATATCAGCATACTGGTTAGGTGGACATGTATTGTCCAAACCAATTGATATTCCAATCACTACAAAAAAAAAGACTATTAGTGGCAATTTTTTGCTCCAAAAAACTGCCGCTATTAATAAAAAACCTATTAAGACTATTAGCGGCAGTTTTATTGTTCATAGCGGCAGTTTTTGGCTGCCGCTAATAGTCTTGTTTTTGTAGTGAATTACTTCTTTTTATTTTTAAAATATTAAATATATAAAAAATTAATAAAAACATTTGCCCAAAAGGCATTAGTCGTATTACCTTTGATCTGTATCCAATATGGTATGATACGGCCGATATGAACCCGATATTTGACCTTGCTGAGTCGATTTTCCCTCCTTCACAAAATCGGGGGTGTATATCCTATTGAAAGGAGCCTAATCCGATAGATACCGTGTGATATGTGTCTGATATGTATTGGATATGGCCGATATTTACACTACGTGAAAAAGCCAAAAAAATCACTGCCTTAAACAATGATTTTTTCAAAAAACCACTGTCTTGGACAGTGATTTTTTTTCAAAAAACCACTGTCTTGTATAGTGGTAAAAAAAAACCACTCCTTTTTTCACAACTGTTTAGGGCAGTGATTTTTTTATGTAAATTTTTTAAAATATATATATATTTAAAAAAAAAAAATTACGTCGACAATTTTTTATGCAAATTTTTTTAAAATAATATTTTTTTATGCTTTTTGTAATACTTTTTTTAATGCAATTTTTTAATGCTTTTTTTTTTTAATACTTTAAAAAAAATTATATAAAAAAAAAAAACTATTAATCTCATATTTAAACACATCCATTCAACTCAAATGCAAATCATTCAATGCCATCAATAAATAAAATAGATGCCCAATTTTTTTATTCAAGCAAAAGATTGCATCCCAACTTATGATCCAACCTTTCAGATCAACCAAATATTTTAAACTTTACATACTCAATCCTTTTATTCAAACAAAAAAAAGAAGAAAAAAAAGAGAGTTAACAATCTAAGGACTCCATGACCTATTTTCATAATTTAAAAAAAAAAAAAAAAATGTGCTTCGCCTCTCCTGCCAAGTATCCCCATCCCCTAGTGATCCGTTTGAGGTGAGCTTCAAAATGAAAAGCTTTGCCTGAAATCGAAAGGAGAACGTAATTAAATATTTATAATATTAAGCAATTAAATTAAGATATTGATGATATTAAGGAATTAAACAAATAATACTCCAAGCATATAACAAATTTCAAACACATACTTCACATAAGGACAGAAGAGCCATAGAATCAGTCTTACTTTTGCGATACAATTGAAATCCCCACAAACAATAACAAGAGCATCATTCCAATCCCTAGAAAAAATAGATAATTCAAATGCATGAAAGATATTTTGGAATATATATTTGCAGCTAGAAAAAATAGATAATTCAAATGCATAAAAAATAAAATTTACACACTCAACGACAACAGCTTTTGCTGTAGAGAAAAGGAAAACCATGACATAGAAATTACTACTTACCCATAAAATAAAATAAAACAACCTTTCAGCGGATTACACAACTTTAGATAGTTTTAGAACAAAAATGGTCGTCATGAATTCTAAGGTCCTCCAAAGCTCATTCGGTTAATTTATAAGGGAAAGGGGATTTGAAATTACCAAAAACGCGCAAAAAGTCATTTGGTGAACATGAAAGAAACCTGTAGAGTTAAAATTATGAAAATATCTTTCTACGAATTTCCTAAAACAAAAATGATATCATGTATTTTTGAGAGAAGCAACAGTCAGATACCCAATGACGAGTTGCCTTGTTTTAGGGTCCAACGCCATGCTAACGAATACTATTAATACGAATACAATAAGAACTGCCACCAATAGCCCTGACATTCTCACCTGCCATTACAAGATTTAGAGTCTAAATAAGTTTAAGGTTTGGTAACCCACATATAACAATACAAGCAAATTACTAGGAGAAAAAATATGTACCTTTTTTCGATTCTCAGCATACATAATGAAGAGGAAAATGTACATTAATTGGAAAAAAAGCCCCGATTGAATTGACGGTGAAAACTAAGATAATGTCGGATGATACAAAGGGAAGGCCATACCATGAACAGATCAAGCAGTTCAAAAGGGCATATATATAGGGCAACCTCGAGAATGAAAAAGCTTTTGTTCTTCCTCTATCAATATAAACAAAAGTATAAACGAAATCAATTGTAGGAAATTTATAAAGAAAGAGTAAACTTGCAAGGTTTATAAGTTAAGAACAGCTTACCAAATTTCGAAACCAAACCAAGAAAAAAAAACCAAATTGTCTCCATAATCCTTATTTTTGACGTCAATGTATGAATCTGGCAATACCCAAAGAACTCCAGGTAGTCCTACATAAAGAACCGAAATAAGTTGATTCTTGCTACCCAATGAAATCCAAGTAAACCCCTTGCATGATATTTGATTCAATTGAATAACTACATGGATTTTCACTTACCCTTGAATTTTTTTGATGTTTCTTCAGATACAGTGCACTGAAAGCATACATGTTCTTCTTGGCTTCTTCCATACTGCAATAAGGAATGTCTAAGAGAGAGGAAGAACAAAAGCTTGTAAATGAAAAACTATTACTGAATGAAAAAAGGAAACGAAAAAGTGGGAGTTATGAGGCTTACATCGGCGACACAAACAGGACAAAAGCAAAGAGTGGACCCCTACAGGACGACACCTTATTACGGGCTCACAGAGTGGGGAATTTACTCTTTGGAACGGCCAATCGTTTAACTTTGAAATGATTCTTCAGGTACTAATTGGGTATTTTGCTAAACAATTCCAATTTTGAAGGGCTGAAATAGATATGTTTCTTTTATGATGCAGGCACATGATCAATCAATAAGGCCCATGTTTTGGAGTCGCAATGAGAATTGGATGGTTACTGGGGATGATGGCGGCTCAATCAAGTAAAATACTATAAAATCTTTCTACTTTCACTTTGTTATCTCCCATTAAATGGTTTAATAATTAACATGGTCTTTTTTGTCTCAAACCTATTTAATGGATAGTAATCTTGTATAGGTATTGGCAAAATAACATGAATAATGTGAAGGCAAACAAATCTGCTCATAAAGAATCAGTTCGTGACTTAAGGTATATCTTTACATTATTTATAGATGCTACATAATTCAATCTACAAGGAACTTAATGGTTAGGTTGTTTACAATATAATTTTTGTTTTAACAGTTTCTCTAGGACGGATTTGAAGTTCTGTTCCTGCTCAGATGACACCATTGTCAAAGTTTGGGACTTTGCACGATGCCAAGAGGAACGGTCGTTGTCTGGTAATTGTACCTTATATGGTCATTGGGTTTAGGAGTTAGTTGATCTCACTTTCTATGGATAAATCCTTTTCTTATATTTCCTACTTTTGTATCTTATTTGAATTAATTTCTGTTGAAACTGATCAACCTGTGCTTCTTTAGTGTTTGTTGTTGTATGCATGATTTGAATTTTTTGGATATTATGTACTTCAATTCAAAGTCTCAGTTGTCCAGCTTCATTATTTCTTCAAATAATGAATGTCATAAATATGTGGCACATTTTCAAGGGAAAGAAAATTTCGAGTTTTTAACAAGGTGTGGACAAATAGTTAAAGCCGTTTCCATAAAAACTCTATAAGGAAGATATATTGGAAAAAAGCAGCGAAAGAAGCAACTGCAAACATGAGCCGACAGCGAGAAGCTATAGCACTCTGAAAAAACAAACTTAGGAAACAAAGGAAGCAAACTAAAGCAACAAGGAAAGCCCATAAACCCCAAGGAAGCAACAATTGTCTACTTTGAAGCAAGAAAAAAAAACCACATTGTCTCCATAATCCTTATTTTTGAAATCATTAGCACCGCAGATGTTAGGCACCATCCATTTCCTTGTGTCAAAAAGGTTTGTTCCCTCCTTTATCTGTGTTTCTCTTAAATTCTTTCGTAAGGTAAATAAAATGAAACTTCTATAAATTGGTGCATGTTATATGTTTTAGTTGTAGTGGAGGAAAATGTTTCATATAGTAGTACTTGTCCCCATGTAAGGAAAAGCTATATATACAAGCTACCCCCCCCCCTACAAGTTGATTTGAGGAAATCTCCTAACAGTAATGAAATTAATTTCCTGCTAAATGATTTCATGTGGACATGAAATTTTTGTTGCTTGATTAGGTTGTTTGAGAAATGATTTTCAGTACAAATTGAATTGATTCCTCCTGTTTTTCAGTCTATCTAGAAAGAAGGGTTTTTTGTCTAAACAGTAAAACAATAGCCTTATTATGTGAAAATAAGTTTTATTATTTTAAATCAATTTAGTATTGAGATGACGAGAAAACGTTTATTGTGTTGGTGAGAAACTCAGTTTTAGTCATCTGAACGGATTACATTCTGCCTTAAATGGTTTGCTGTACAGGAACTGAAGTTTTGCGTGCGGGCCCTCTCTTTTCTTTCCATCTTGTAATACTATCAAACAGGAAAAGTATGGAAACTGAATTTCTTTTCCACCAGTATTTGTCATTTCCAAGTTTTGAACTGTGGCCTATAATCTTTTAGCAATTTGTAGCATTTGCATTGGTCTCCGAAAATTCATGGCAAGAATTGAGTATTTTCGGTTGAAAGTGGAGATGCTCCAGTAGTTCTCCTATTGACCATTTGAGGGAAATAATTTGGTGGGAAAGGATCAATCAGGAAAACTTGGTGGTGCAGTCAGTGATGGTCTAAGATTTGAAGATCATAATTTTATGTGGTGTTTGATTTATGAGATTCAAGATCGTACCGACGTCTACTCTTTCTAGGTATATCTTGACTTCAGGTTATAATGTATACATCTGCCTAAACTAGGCGTAGTAGGATCGTTGTGGTTAAAAGTCTTGAAGAGGAAAAGCCTTGAAATTGTATTAAGGTGCCATTGTACACTATTTTTTACAATTCAAGCTGCTCAAGTGACTATTTATCATATGAATAATGCTGACAAGACATGCCTACCATAAGATTTGCCATTCGTTTTGGGCATTTTAATGCAAGCCATTACTGATCACTTTATATATATATATTTTTTTATTTTATTTATAATCTCCAACCAACACAGGAAAACGAGGTGCAGAAGATAAATAAATTTTTCATTAACAAAGTTAATATTTCCTTCTAAAAATTGCATCCATAACCTATAATATAGATCTACTATTTCATACGTAACGGAGTCATCAGAAACGAAAACCGCACAGATGGCTTTGCATATGTTATTTCGTTATGAGATCAAGAGAAGGCAATAGATAGAGAAGAGAGCTCTAGCTTCGGTAAAATCTGAACGTATCCCAGTAATCCATCTATATATATTATATGATATTATTAAAATAATATGTATAACAAAAGTATAAAAACTAAGCAGCCCGAGCTGGGATAATGACCATCTGACTCTTACTGGGCCTACTTTAGATTGAGCTACTACCTAGTAGCAACTATTCAGGCCATATCTAATGAGTTGGGCTAAGAGACTTAAAAAAATTCTGAATTTTTCGGTAGGTGCTCACTGGGTTAGGTACAGCCTGGCCCGTTGACAGACTTACAAAAGCGGGTCAGTTAAGGGTTGGGGTGTACCAACCCGAATACTGAACATCTCGGTTTTGGAATACCCAACTTGCATCCCTATCTTTGGATATATGTTTTTGGCTGATCTAATTTATTCAAATGGCTAAAAATCATAAACAAATCATTTAGTCAAAGCAAAATCAAAACAAAATATGCTCATTCGAGGATATAAATTATTCGATCTAGAAAGTTTAATATAGACCACTAGTTTAATATAGATCATTGCTCATATCTATCATAAAGTCACCGGTTATGCAATAGCGCAACTAGTATCATAATCCCCATGCTTGCCAACCCTTTGTGCGGGTCTTCTCCCAGTATATTAGCACCGCAGCAGAAATCAACTATCTAGAAAAAAAAGGCTAGCAGTAAAAAATCCCACAGAAAAAATTTTCCAAAAATTAATAAAGCTGATAATCAAGTACTATAAGATTAAAAAAGTTCATTGAAACCACATCTATGTTGACATCTATCAAGAATTTCATACATTCCTGATCATTTACATATTAACTAGAAAGGTACCTCTGCTTTTATCATTATAGGTTACAGACACTGAGCAGTGAGCTGTTATGAATAAAGTGAAGTCATTAAACAGGTCTTAGTTCTAACTACATCAAAAACTACAAGTTGAGCAAAAAATTATTATATTTTACCTCACCATCTAAATAGTCAAATTTGAAGGCCATGATTTGAATCAAATGATGGTGATCCTTTTTCATCACAGACTTAGGCGCAATGGATCTTGAGAATTGACCACAGGCAGTAAATTTCCCAGTTTTTCCCATGAGCAAAGATTTAGAGGTCCCAAATATCTGCCAATGACCCAAAGTTTGCATGCAAGTTGGCTAGTGTGGAGCACCATGTGAGACACTTACTCAGCTAATACCAACAGATATTGCCATCAAAGCACCCATTTTAGCATTGTGGAATGGGCAATGGTCAGGTCCAAATAGTTTGAATCGGATTTTGAGTTCAACCACATATGTAACTTTTGGATACAAGAGAATGTGGACTTTCTTAACATGAAGTCAAGATTTTCTTTAGTTTTAAGGATTTTCTTTATTTTTAAGGACTGTAAATGTGGTTGAACTCAAAATCCGATTCAATCTAGTTGGACCTAATCATTGCCCTTATGGAATATAGCTTTGATCATTTAAAGTGCTTTATGTCTCGTGTGAATGATCATCGCTTTTACTATGCTCAGCCTTAAGATTATAAATATTAAAGCATTAGCGCTATCCGACGAAAGCACTTTGTTACTAAATGTTAAAGAATTGTGCACAACCATCAACCTTCCATATTAGAGTGGATCCATTTTTTTCCCGTGATAGATCCCGTTATAATCTATCATTTTGGTGTTTAAAGGTCAAGTCAGAGCTATTCATGTTTATAGTAAAATAACATGAATGTAGACATATAAGCAAAGAAAGATAACATGTATATGTGCACTACAAGTATATAAATATCTAATGAGCACAATGTCCAAGCCATTGGAGTTGAGTTTACTAATACTAAAACTAGTTAATGAACAATGAAGAATGACCCTGCGATCATTATCACACACAATAGTCAAAGAATGACTTGAAACTTGAGAAAGGGAACATGCACAGAAAAATAATTCCAAGATAAAGAGCATGTACATGGCAAGATATGTAATGTACTTACGCCTTTATGGTCAACAGAGGAAGAGGGGAACAGCTGACAGACCTCTCTCTACATCATGCCAAACAAAATACGATCATGAAATACTTCAAACAATAAAACAATTAGAAATAACAATATAATAGGTAGCTTACTATACAAAAGGAAGATAGTTTAAAATAATAACTCACTTATTTTCTACGAATTGAAGCTGTACATGGCTTGAAAAAGCTCAACTATTCCCGCCAATGCCTTCTCTCTTGTAGATCCCCTTTATCAGGAAAAAGAAAAAGAAGGGAACTTTATTCAACTTCAGATAAGAAACACTACAGATTAGAAGATTGTCTATACTAACATATAGTTCAAATAAAAGATGACAGAACAGATCAAAACCCAAAAGAATAATAATAACAGCATGACACACTAAAAACCTTACTCGACGCCACTGTAGACTTACCCAACATTGAAGATGAAAAATACAGCCCATGCTCAAGATCTTTCCCAAAATACAGCCCATGCCAAAGCTTGCGGAGTCAACTTGTTGTGCAAGAAAGACTAGTTGGATCCGTAACATATGAGCACAATCCTACTTGTGCAACAGTGTACGTGGGAAGAGCAGAATAACAAAATTTTGAAGTAAAAGAGCACAGAGCCAAATGGTCTATGATAGCAGATTACAAACCTTAATGTCCTATTATCAAGTAGCATGTAATAATATTTTGCCCAAAATTCATGTCTAGACCATCAATTTCCGTACAATCTTAAGACTTTCGTTGTAGAACGCTAAGAAAAGACAAACCCTTTGACAATGCCATTAGGATTTCCAAGGATGCCATTTGAAACAGAAGGAATAGCAGCAGGGGTGGCAATATTAGTTCCTACTATCTCAATTTTCATTGGCTTCCCATCAAGCCATACATTGTTGTATCTCTTGACAGCTACTACAGCATCTCCCCGCCGTGAAAAGACGACTTCTGATGTTCCCTAGAAGGAAGGATCTATTCTTAATCATAGCAGGTTTAAAAGAATCCCTTGGATGAACCAAGCAGGCCAAAACTTGATACCATACCTTCGATCTTCCGCTCCTATCATAATGGATCGAATAACGCTTCAGGTCACCAGCCTCCAAAAAGAGTTCCTGCACATATAAGCACTGCTTATTAGAACAAGACAAAAAATATTTGGACCTAGGAACCCAAAGGACACAAAATGGGATGCTCCTGGGTATTATAAGAAATATAATAAATATATTTATGAAAATAAAATCACTCATTAAAATAGAATCAAATTTACCTCTAAACAAGATCAAATAAAATCTACAAGTCCCTTGGGCCAAGTAATAATATCACCAATTGTAACATCGCCAAATGTTCCTTCGCTCGCATATAATTCTGTATTGATCTCGAAAATATTATCAATTATGATGGCGTATGAATCTCTTGACGTTGTCGCCTCTCTATGCATTCGCCCTAGTGCAATGGCTTTATTCTTTAAGTTTTTCAATAGATAGAGCATGGATGGTTGGTTCACAAGTATCTCGGGCTGAACCGATGACGGTCGAGTTCCTTACAAAAATTATAGCCTTTAAACTGTAGAGTTTAAGAGAGACTAAGACAACAATGCAAAAGTACTTTCAAT
The DNA here is from genome assembly GCA_021018995.1 of Chloranthus sessilifolius. Lineage (NCBI taxonomy): Eukaryota > Viridiplantae > Streptophyta > Magnoliopsida > Chloranthales > Chloranthaceae > Chloranthus > Chloranthus sessilifolius. The sequence continues at coordinate 97,707,593 of CM037593.1, forward strand.
AAGATATGACAATGACAACTCCAATGATTATCATTTCATAACATTGAATTTATACCTGATAAGAATCGAATTGGTCAACCGATGTCGATATAGATGTCCCTTTAGAAGGAGCTAGAGGTGATAGTAAATTCACTTTTTCCTCAAGGATCTTGCGTGCTCTACGCTCCTCATCAAGCTCATGTCTAAGCATATCAACCTGTGATTGAATGCTCTCACGTGCTATCTTTTCCTGGTGAGCAATCTCCCTAGCCTGAGCAGACGCTTGAATAGAGGTCTTAGATACACCAGTACCCATACCTCGTATGTTGCCCCTTCCATCGTGACCACAAACCGTAGCAACAGGGTCATTATCTAAATCTTTTTCTCCGAGGAATGGATCAGATAAGGCAAGCCTCCTAATTTCATCCTAAATAAAATAAATAATAATTAAATATAGTGATACTAAAGATCAATATTAATTATTTATCAATGGCAAATGAATAATTAAAATAATCTTACTATTTGTGTGCCCAAGGACGTCCCATCCTTCTTAGTATGAGAGGCTAAAAATATTTGTGTCCTCGTCACTGTACCAGTCGAACTCTGCTTTTTCTGTACAATAAGGTCACAAGCAATTGTGAATATTCTAACAAATTTATTTAAAAAATTTATGTGATAGATTTTACCATCTCTTCTGCCATCTTAGCTGATCCTCGTCTACCAGTGGTGTGTGGGTTCATCATCATTTTCCTACAAGTCTTCCCCTTTTCTCGGCGTGCTTTATCTTTCTCTGTCGAGCACATTTTAATAAACGCTTTCCAATCATCTCCCTTCACATTCTTTGGTCGATACTTCATCCGCTCTGCATCCGTTTCATATTTATCATAAACGGTGCGAAGGTCATGTTTCCATTGCTTCCAAGTTAAATTCGCTTTCGTTAAGACCATCTTTTTTTGACTAATTGGAACATTATATTTATCCTATAATGAAAATAAAACGATATCAAAATTATTTATAGAATAACTAAATGAAAATGGCATGAACAACATGCACTCACTGAGACAAAGCGCCATATTTTCTCCTTTATAGAAACAGGTACAATTTTCCAAGATTCATATGCAGGTGGACAATGAGTCCTCGTCATCCGACCAACAAATGTGGCAAATTTAGTTGAAGCATCTCCAATAGGCTGCCCATGTTCATTCATCTGAATTTTCAAACGCGTACCTGGATAAATAAGATATTGTTAATAATTTTTGTACATAACATTTACCAAACAATAGAAAATAATAGACTAACCACTCTCTTGAGTTCCAACTGATTCAGATCCACTTGATTCTGATCCAAACTGTGCCATTATCTTTTGATGAAAACATTGACAAACTCTAGTTGTTGATCAAACTATAATTTAAGGATATAAAATGCATTAATAAGATAATTGAAAATTGTAGCTAACTTATAACAACATTAAAATGGGAAAATCAACAACAAGAAATGTAAGTAATTCTTTTGTTACAATTATTGGATAGAAGAAATAAGGTTCAAGTGAACAATATGAAAGAACTAGATTAATCTTCGTCCTCGTCCTCATCCACAACATCAGTTGCTAATGCTAATGCTAAAGCATCTGCTTTTGGTCTTCCTTCAAGTGCTAAGGGATCTTCATAGGCATCCACATCCCGAGTCAATCTCTTTGGAGCATCTAATACGACATACCAATCATCCCTAGTTTGATCTTTACAATAGAAGACTTGAGTGGCTTGAGAGGCAAGAATAAACGGCTCATCATCTTCATGTGATATCCTCATAAATCTCCTAAGATTAACAAACACTAACCCAATTTCTAGGTCAACCACACAACCATTTTTTTTATCTTCTATACGAGCCCAGCCACAATAGAAGACTGTTTTTTTAAAGTAACCATAATCTAACTCAAGTATTTGTTTGATAATACCATAATAAGTAACTTCTTCTTCCACATGGTTCTTATCTTTCACACTTGACCTGAAGCTAGTTAAAGCCTTCATGGATACTCCACTATTTTGTGTGCTTTTATTCATTTCTGATTGTGCGGTACAAAACTGATAACCATTGATCATGTAAGCATTATATGATATGGCATTGAAGTCTGGACCATCAGCAAGGCTCTTCATGATAGAATTTTCTTCATTTTCTAATTCTTTTCTTAACCAAGGAATGTAGTTGTCCCTCTGATGCTTATTGCTTGACTTGTGATATTGAAGATAAGTCTGGTACTTCCTGTAAATATTAACTCTTAATTATATTATATCATTTTAAAAATAAAATACATAATTTAAAAATATATAGCTGACCTGATCAGTATAATTGTGTTAAATTAATGGCTAATTATGGCTTGCATAAATGGTTTCTAATCTGGACAATCAGAATGAGATGCATCCAATAATTTTAGCAAATAAACAAGTCAATGAATGGGGATATGATGCTTAAACAGGATTGTAAAGGGGTGTCCCTGCTCGGAGAAATAGAAGGGACTATTGTGGCTGATTATTGTGCCTCAATTCTAGCTGCCCGATCAGCAAATTGGGGGATGCAACTATCAAGTGTGGGCTGGTGATGTGATGAACATGCAAGGACCCACGTCAGGGATGTGTGAGGATTGGATGCTTAGAACTGATTGCTATTCTGTGTATTGATCATGAAATAAATTGAACAAAGTAAATATTGTAGTCGAAGGATTCAGATCTCAATCTTCTCCGTTCCACATGAATCCCCTACACAAAGCATTCCACAAACAACAAACCCTAGTTTGAAATCTGAATCAGAAATCCGTTTTTAAATATGCCATTTGGAGAACCAAAGTGAATATAGGTCCACTGATTTTGTCTAACATAAAAATTTGTAATCCGCATTCGAAACCTAACCAAACTGAGCTGACACATCTTAATTCTGAGTCAATCAATAAGTATTTGTTGATTGACAAAATGAATTTCAGCATATTTCATATTTTTAGACCTTGTTAGTTAAATATTTAGACAAAATGAAAATGGTTGAGGGTGTGAGACCCTATTAGGTAATAAGAATATCGTTGAACCTAGATAAATATGGAGTGCTTGGAGACACTCCCAGGTAAAATGAGCAGTCATGACCCTCTTGATTTAATGTCCATCGAGTCAGTTTCTTGATTTAATTTGTTGTAGCATGTTTTATTTATCAAAAAGTAAATAAATAAATAAATCTGGTATGCATGTTTAAATTCTATTAATATAATATTTTTTAGCAAATTGGGACTTCATTTGGATGCCCAATCACAAACAGTCTCAACTAATATTAAGGTTATCTGATTTTGCAACTAGAGAATCTTACATTGGCACCAAGGTTTTTATATGCAAAAACTATTGACTGCTTTAAAACAGACAATGACCATCTTTTATGCCCAATATTTTATATAATAGATCATGAGATAATGGGCGTGCCTTTAGACAATCAGATGTTGATTCCATAAGATACACATTCCAAAATCTGATATGAGAACCATGTGTGATGGTTGGCCCATGATCAACCAAAATCTAAAATATTTTCTTTACCGAGAGATTTAAGAAGAGTGATCCAAGTTGGGTGCGCATCTACCCCTGGCATTAGACGGGTGCTCTAAGAGGCCCGGATACCCACGTTATCCAAAAAAAAAAAAAAAAAAAGAGTGATCGAAGTTATTCTCTCTCTCTCTTTCTCTCTACACCTGCATAGGATGTTACCCGCTAGTTCAAGGAATAATGAACAATGTCGAGTATTTAAGTACCTATTTTAGGCCAATGTCTTTTACTTTCTATCATTTGGATGGCCGCTACCATAATCAAAGTAAAACTCACTGAACCATCTGATAGCTTTGATCAGATGGTTCCACTGCTCTAATGTGTGAATTCTTTTGTTGGGTGTGGTATAAGTAATGGGCCTCATGGTCATTGCCATCCCCAAGAAACACTTAGACCATAAAGTACATATTACAAGTGGCCTAAATGGGTGCTTCTCTTATCACCATGGAAGTAAAGTAGTCATAGGAGTGGGACTGTTTTCAATTGTGATCAAATTACTTTTTCAATTGTGATCAAATTGATTGAGAAAAATAATAATAATAACTATCATTAGGGACATTATAAAATAATGAAGGTTACGTGTGACGACCCGACTTTTCCAATCCCTAAGGTATAGGAAAGGCCGGTTCATCAACTTATTGATTTCTCAATAAGCCGTAACAAACAGAAGTTGGCAACATAAACAAAGGTCTAAAGACAGAGGCAACATTGTTAATCCAAAAATAAAAGCTTCATATAACAAAATTAGATATATCACTGTGAGGAACCAAAAAGAACCACCGGTGATGGCCAATCCGATCACCTAAAATAGAGGTTCACAATAATGGTTCCTCAAGTGATATCAAAAGAACAAAAATAATAGCCTAAGGCTCAACATTCCAAAATAATATCCAGACAAAATACCAAAAATACAGAATCTAAGATCACGGGAAGAACTCCTCAGCTGGTATGTCCAAATCCTCCTCGAATATAATCGAGTCCTCCGGATCCTCGACCCAAGGTCACCTCAAAGACTGTGACGTATAGTCGAGGGTGAGCTAACAGCCAAGCTCAATAGAGGAAGACAGATCTATTTGCATTTCTTTATAAGTAAAGGTTTTCAAAAGACGGAATCGGATCAAATATGGTTTTTCAATGATGCTTTTCAAATTAAATCTCCAGTTCTAATCCTGAGTCAAAACTGATAATATAATCTAAAGTGTTCCAAATGTTCTGATTTAGCATGCTTCTTGTCTTAAATTTATAACTTAATTTTATCTCCCAAATTTCCTATAGCATGAGAGCAGACTACGTGACCGATGGGAAGACCCTACTGACCATCGTCGTTCATGAACCCATTTCGAAAATGCAAGCCCCTACGCTATGAGGGAAACTTGCGCCAAAGTTTTACCGTCAACACGGTTGGTAGAATCTAGGGCATCGTACTTATGAATCCAAAATCAAATGCAAATGCTAACACATATCCAAGCTTATTATTCATATCATATACTAATTTTTCAAAGTTCTGATTCGAAGTTCTGATTCAAAATTTAACTGAGGTTCTGATTCAAAATTTAGCTGAGGTTCTGATTTCCAAGGATTCTTATTTATGACAAGGTTTACAAATTTTCGGATTGTGTCATATGTTCAAAGTTTTAATTACACTGTGTGCAACGAAATTTCTAAATTTTATGCTTCTAAAAGAAATGGTCTATAACAGTTTATGCTTATAAATTCATGCAAATAATAATTAGGATTCCCCTACCTTAACCAAGAAATTTCAAAGACATGAACAAGCAGTCCTCTCCAAGGACTCCCAATTGTCAAAACCTACATATATTAACACTCTCTGTGTTAATATAGAACCTACAATTCAACCCAAAAGCTCACAAAATAAAAATCCAACCAAAATTTGAAATTCGATGAAATCGATTCGACCATCAATTTGAATTCTATTCGACCAAAATTCTCATTTAAATTAATCGATTTCCAATTCAGTCAATTTCAATTCGACGATCGATTTTCAAATCGGCAATTGTCTCTAAACTCTGTGGTATTAACTCAACATGCCCGGATTCTTTTCCTCCATTTCCAAACACAGCCTTAGATCTTTTTTAAACATACCATATACTATTCTAAACCTAAATTGAATTCAAAAGATAAAAGGATGTTTATAGGTCTACCTCTTGTAGTTTAATTCATTGCTTCCGCTACACCGATTCAATGTCCAACAAATCTCCAAGCTCAAAGGTTTAGATCATCAAATCAGGTCCATCAAAAGAACATTAACTCAACATGATCACGCAGATTTTCTCACTCTCACATCACTCTTCTCTTTCAATAATTCAAAGCAGATCAGAATTGAAGCACTAATCTAATCAATGGTTGAGATGGAGAGAGGAACTTTTAAACTCTCAAGATCTAGGATCAACAAGGAGGCAAGGCCTAGAGGCTTGATTTCCAACGAGAGGGAGAAGCTAACTTCTCTTGCACTCTCTCTTTCTTATAAGATAAAACAATTCTTAACAAAAATCTAGATATTTTTATTTACAACTTATCCTCTAAATTTGCAAAATATTTCATGTTGAACACATACACCTATCCTAGTGTGTAAGTTATCGTTTTCATGACTTACACACATCTATTGATAATACTATTTTACCATCATTCCCATCAAATACAAAGCTAACCAAAAGTCTAACAAAACCCGTAAAATTTTCCGGACACGCTTATCGAGGTAAATGAAATTAGGTCAAAATATCAGGGATATTACATTCACCCCTCCTTAGGAATTTTCGTCCGCGAAAATTGAACATAACACACACTAGACAATAAAAGAATAGAAAACATGGGGCACCGTATTTCGATCCCACAGAGAACGCAAGCCAAGGGATGGGATCCGTAGTAACATGGATGTACTGCATGTGGCATTAAAAGGCCATAGAGGATTGCATCCGTACATGGATGCCCACACCCCAAGTGTCACGTGCCGGGAGACCGACGCACAGTGACGCATGAAAGGCATAAAGAGAACAAAAATCCATCAAAGAAACAGAAAGTACAAAAGTGACATAGAGAGTAAATCCACACAAGCATCTAAATGAATGATATACCAAAAATAACAGCAAAATCAACTCACACGGAGATCGAAAACGCATATAGAGAAGATCAGAACAAGTATCAAACCGAACCATATACAAACAAAAATAACATAGTATCGAAAGCAAAGTAAAGACAGAAAGATAAAAGATAACAAAAGAAGGACCACCAGGTCCTAAATAATCCAGGCTGGATAATAAATACAGACCCATACAACCACAAATAAACCAGGACCCCCTCCCCCAAGCATGCTAAAAATCCCCAGCAGTAGATGGACCCGCCCGATCCGAAGCACCATCGCCCTCAACAGCATCATCATCACCCGTATCCACTCTGGCCGCAGGAGGCATGCTAGTACCAGCGCCCGATGTCGAAGGGCGATATACTGAAGCACGGATATCGGCCATATACGTAGTGTAATCCTCGAGAAATGCGTGCTGCATCAGATAAGAGAGAGCGCCGCCATGGACGTCCAACTCCTGACGCATAGAGCTGGTATGGTGGGTGAGCTCTTGAATCTGGCGGCTCATGGCGGTCATCTGTCGGGTGAACTCTGAGAGTAAGGATGTCACTCTGTGGGGGCTGAGGAGGTGCAGGGGTAGCAGTGTCAGGGACAGAATGAGTAGGGTCCTCATCATCATCGCTAGCGGTATCAAGTGCCTCTGCATCCTTTGGAGTCTTTACCAGCCTACTGTAGGTTTGACCCCAATTGACCAAGTTATAAATTTTTCGACCCGCCGTGGATTTGGGTTCAGTAGGAGGGATATCATAAGCAGGGCCCGCTCGGTAGTTCTCAATCATCACTGAAATTAAGCGAGCATAGGGCATAGTCTTCAGCGGTTTCTTCACATGTTTACCCATTTTCTCTCGGGCTTTGATAATCCCTTTGAAAAGGACGTCAGGTGCACTAAACCATCGCTCCTTATAGGCCGCAAATAGAATTTGTTGGAGGGGACCAGTGCGCTCAGATTGATGACCAAAAGGGTAAAGGGTGGCCTTTAAAATTTTATCCAATATCCACATGGTCTCCGGCATATGGACCGTGACGATGGATTTACCGGACCCATGACGGCCTTGCGTCATTTGTGTAATCACATCCTCAAAACGAACCGGTTTGGGGAAAGGAGGACCTAAACCCATGGTTTGGGAGTGATTTAAAGGGCATCGCAATGCCACAGCCATGTCTTCTAGATCGAAAGTATAATCTCGGCTATCAATCTCCGTATATATTCTCTTCCCGTCTTCGCGGCTCATGTGCTGATAAAATAGGCGCACGAGTCGGGGATAGAAATGGTCACTAAAAGATGTGCACAGGGAGGTTAATTTGGCCTTTTCAAGGTATTCACCCACCCATTGTGTGGTTGTTTGTTGGTCAAACAACTCTGGATGAAACAAATATTCAGTGGTGAAGCCTTTAATGCTCCAAAATTCATTGGGCTGCTCAGGCATTGGAGAAACAGTGGGTGGTGGAACCGATTGTGGTGGTTCTGTGGGCTGTTTTGATCGGCTTGTAGACGCAGCTCGAGAGGCTGGCCTCTTTGAGGTGGGATTTCGAATGGGGGTCTGCTTCTTAGGCCCCATTGAACAAAAATATACATAAAAAGAAAAACAACAGACAAAGAGGATGAAAAATCCCCAAATAATGTAGCTGTGGGAGGAGTTTACCTGTAAAAAGCCCAAATCCGATTTCCACAAGGTAAAATCGAAGCCCCTTTTTCAATTTGCAGTGGATCTCTCCCCGAAAATCGGCCGAAATTGATGATACCACCCAAAATCGCCAAAAACCCTCAAAACCCTAAGCTCAAAACCCCCAAATTTGGAACCCGAAATGCCAAAAGAATTTTAGACCCCTAACTTAAATCGATAAATTCGACCATCGATTTCAAATTCGATGGTCGATTTTCCAAATCGATGGTCGATTTTGAAATCGACAGTCGATTTTCTCAGGACATCTCAGGTCCTGTTTTTTTTGGCTGAAAATTGCTTGTGACCCTTTTATAAAAATTCGACCATCGAATTTCATTTTCGATAGTCGAATTTTGTCACACTTTGGTCTTTAAAATTTTTCAAAATTTTTGGAATTCAAACCATACCATTGGGTCTAAATGGACCTTCTTTGATCCCATTTCATTCCCATCACATTATCAGACTATGACCGCATTATCACAGCCGAAATTGGCGTAGAAAATTAAAGAATAGGCTAAGCAATTTTGGCCAAACTATTTCATATAATTATTCGAAAAAATAACAAGTCCGGGTCTGGTCGGGCTCGCAAAATTTTCAGGATTTCCACAACGTAACCCAAAAACAAAAACTGTTAAACATGTACAAAATAATATATATATATAGGGCCATGACATCAGTATCAAGGCCAAATGGCTCAGTGAAATTTAAGGAAGTAGCTAACTATAGGGCCAATTTTTTTATTTCACAGGGCCAGTAGTGTGGAACATACCAGGTTTAGGCCCAAAGTTATCTAATTTTCCATAATGTAGAGTCCTCTAAACATGCACAAAGTAATTTGTATATTGGACTGCCAAAATTTACTCGCCAACTATCTGTATAAAATCATTAATTACATCAAAATTCAAGGAATCATACATTCAACACATAATGTCTCAAAATTCAATCAAAAAGGGTCGAAAATTGGTCTCGGAGCTCAGCTTCACGCTCCCAAGTGACTTCCTCCGGTGTATGATTCCGCCATTGCACGAGAACCAAAGGAATGCTTTTAGTGAGTAGGATCTGCTCCTTGCGATCCAAAATGCGAATCGGGTCTTCGACCACCTTCAAGCCATCCTGAAGCTCGATGGGTTGGTAATCAAGCACGTGAGTCGGGTCACGGATGTATCGACGCAGCATCGACACATGAAAAATGTTGTGCATGCTAGATAATTGCGGCTGTAACGCCACACGATATGCAACCTCTCCGACTCGGCCTAATATCTCAAAAGGCCCAACGTACTAAGGACTCAGTTTCCCTTGTTTTCCGAACCGCATAACGCCCTTGGTAGGCGAAATCCGAACAAAGACATTCTCGCCGACCTGAAAATCGAGTATTAATACCAATTTCACATGGAATTTATACCAAGTGAAGAATACATCTTGACATATCAAAAGTTAACTGAAAATCCACGTGTCGCCGTTTGAGATCGGCGTAGCTCTTCTGACGACTCTGAGCTACTCGTAGTCGCTCGCGTATCAACCGAACCGTCTCGGTAGTGCGTTCAACTATCTCAGGTCCAATAATGAGCTTCTCACCCACTTCCTCCCAATTCAACGGTGATCGACACCGCCGTCCATATAAAGCCTCGAACGGAGCCATACCAATGCTAGCCTGAAAGCTATTATTATAGGCGAACTCTATCAGAGGCAAGTGTTGGTCCCATGACCCGTGAAAATCCAACATACATGCTCTCAACATGTCCTCAATGATCTGGTTCACGCTCGTCCGCCATCCGTCTGTGGGTGAAATGCCGAACTAAAGTCAAGACGAGAACCCATGCCTTCCTGAAATCTTTACCAAAAATGTGAGGTAAACAACGGGTCTCGATCAGACACAATACTAGCCGGTATCCCATGCAGTCTAACAATCTCCTTCAGGTATAACTCTGCAAGTCTACTGGCTGTATAGGTGGTATTATATGGCAAGAAATGAGCAGACTTGGTTAGCCGATCTACAATAACCCAGATGGCATTGTTCTTCCTCAGTGTCTTCGGCAACCCGAGTATGAAATCCATCGAAATGGCTTCCCATTTCCACTCGAGAATTGTAAAGGCGCAATAGGCTGCGCAGGATTCTGATGATCAACCTTAACCTGTTGACAAACCAAGCACCGCGATACGTACTCAGCGACGTCGTGTTTCAAACCTCGCCACCAGAAACTCTTCATCAAGTCCTGATACATCTTGGTGCTACCAGGATGTATGGCATACATGGATTTGTGAGCCTCTTCCAGAATGGTGTCCCGAAGTTCGGTACTCGACGGTACGCATACCCGGTCGTGAAATATCAAGGTCCCATCTGCTCAAATGGAGAAATCCTTCTTGCTGCCATTCTCAACATCTCGTCTGATTGCCATTAGCTCATCATCGGTCATCTGAAGCTTCCGAATGTTCTCGAAGAGCGTAGGACGTAATACAAGTGTAGCCATCAATGCTCCCGAGCCTTTTACATCGAACCTTGAGCTGCCCAAAGCCATATCCTCCAAAAGCTTCCATCTCTGAATCCGGCTAACAAGATGTGACAACTGTGCTGAAGACCTCCTACTAAGTGCATCAGCAATGACATTTGCCTTTCCTGGATGGTATTGAATCGAGCAATCGTAATCCTTCAAGAACTCCATCTATCGTCGTTGCCGCATATTCAAGTCCTTTTGAGTGAAGAGGTACTTGAGACTCTTGTGATCGATGAATATATCAAAGATTTCACCGTAGAGGTAATGTCGCCAGATCTTCAAGGCGAATATAACTGCTGCTAACTCTAAGTCATGCGTCAGATAGTTTCTTTCATGGTCCTTCAACTGCCTAGAACCATACGCAATGACCCGCTCGTGTTGATTAAGCACACAGCCTAATCCGCCATAGGAAGCATCACTATATACTGTGAAACCTCCACTGCCGGAAGGTATAGCAAGCACTGGTGCTGTAGTCAAGCGACGCTTTAACTCCTGAAAGCTCTGCTCACACTGTTCTGTCCAGTCGAACTTAGCATTCTTTCTTGTGAGTTGTGTAAGTGGACCCGATATCTTCGAGAAACCCTCGACAAATCGCCGATAGTACCCTGCCAAACCAAGGAAACTTCGGACCTCTGTAACTGTCGTAGGTTGTTCCCATGTCACCACAGAATCTATCTTTGTAGGATCCACTGAGATACCCGCTTCAGAGACTACGTGGCCCAAGAAACTGACCTGCTCAAGCCAAAACTCACACTTACTGAGTTTGGCATACAACTGATGGTCCCTGAGTGTTTGAAGAACCATCTTCAGATGCTGCACATGCTCCTCTCTGGTTTTCGAATAGATGAGGATGTCATCTACGAAAACTACCACAGATTTGTCAAGATGTGGTTTGAACACCCTGTTCATCAGGTCCATGAAAGATGCAGGCGCATTCGTCAATCCAAATGGCATCACTAGAAACTCATAGTGGCCATAACGCGTCCGAAACGCAGTCTTGGATATATCTTCCGCCTTGATCTTGAGCTGGTGATAGCCTGACCTCAGATCAATCTTCGAAAAGAACCTTGCACCCTGCAATTGATCAAACAAGTCGTCTATCCGCGGGAGAGGATAATGATTCTTAATCGTCATCTTGTTGAGCTGCCTATAATCGATACACAGACGCATCGATCCATCCTTCTTTTTCACAAATAGAATCGGTGCACCCCAAGGAGAGACACTCGATCGTATAAAGCCTTTGTCTAACAGCTCCTGAAGCTATTCCTTGAGTTCCTTCAACTCAGCAGGCGCCATCCGATATGGAGCTTTTGATAACGGTTCTGTACCCGGCGCTAGCTCAATCGCGAACTCAATCTCTCGGTCAGGTGGTAATCCAGGTAAGTCCTCTGGAAAAACATCAGGATAATCGCAGACCACCTTGATAAGAGCCAAGTCGTTCTTCTTCTCGGTAGAATCTTGCAAGTAGGCCAGATACCCACTGCAACCATTCTTCATCATACGCTCAGCTTTAATGGCTGAAACCAACGGCGCAACCTTGGATTTGACTCCACAGAATCGAAAGGATTTTCGCTTTGGCGGTCGGAAGGTCACTATCTTCCGAAGACAGTCCACGTTCGCGTGATAAGCTGCCAACCAATCCATTCCGAGAATGACATCAAACCCTTCCATGCTCAACGTAATCATGTCGGTCAATGTCTCGTGCTCATCAATCATCACGATGACTGACTGACATGCTGTATCAGTGCATACCGAACTCCCCGTAGGAATCTTGACATCTAGAATGAAAGCAAGGGGTTCGGGAGTAATACCCAACTTCTCTGAGAAGGAAGGAGTAATAAACGAGTGTGTAGACCCAGGGTCTATAAGTACTCGCGCTTCAATTTTATCCACGTTGTCTCGACTACTCATCATAAGTGTACCTTTAGTTAAAAAGTTTGTTAATTATATGCAATGATTCCTATGTGGTTTAACATAATTGACTTGTATTTAGATTTAAACAATAATAATTGAATCAATGCATAATTGACGTCTCAACTTTAATGATACCTTGAATGACGTCATTCGACGTTTGGGCATCCTGTGCAGTCACCGCATAAGCCCGACCTTGAACTGTAGGTCGTGTCGACTTCTGCATAGAGACCGTCGTAGTCCGTCCTTTCTCAATAGTAGGACAATCCTTGATCATGTGACCAACTTTGTCCACACCAAGCATCCTCCAATGTTCCTGCAATCCTCTGCCTTATGTGGTTTCCACATCTTGCACACTGGGGGTAGAAACAGGAGTAACTGATCCTCGTCGAACCCTCGAGCCACGAGCTCCACTGCAGAGTGCTCCCGGCTCGAAAGGTCGCCCCGGTGACGAACTCGAGGTCTTTGATAGGAAGACGTCCATCGTCTCAAGCAACAAATGGTCTAGAATATGATGGTGACTAGGGTAGGGAGGAGGTTTAGAGAACCTCGGCTTTTGTTCACCTGCTCAAGCACTCTCACGTCCCCGCCAAACCTATTTTTATTACCTGCTCTCGCCTCAAGTCGCTTTGGAATATCTTCCTCGCAATGAGGGCCTTGGACATCACGCCAAGATACGCCTCCATTTCCCACATCGACACCCTCTCCTAATGTTCGCCTCAAACCTCTTCAAATTTCTCGAGCTCTCATCACGTGGCACATGTAGTGCAAATCGAAAGTCTATCAAATTCTCGCCATACTCAAGCACCGACATCTCATTCTCGCTTCAATTCGATAAATTGGACCTCCCAATCGACACGCACGATCTTCTAAAGTACCGATCGTTGAACGCCTCTACGAACTCCGCCAAGTCCATGGAGTATTGGGGTAGTCCCTCTCTCATCCTGAAACAGACTTCAACCACGGGCCCTCGCCCAAAAGTTTGAAAGATGCCCACAGACTTTCTACATCATCTTTGCAACACTTCAAATATTTTCTCTATCTCATCCATCCATGCCTCGGCTTCCATAGGATCCGCTCGCCACGAGAATGTAGGAGGTCTCATCCTCCTAAACTCGCGAATCCTCTGGTTGATGTCGTGCCAAATCTCGATCTCTGGTCATGCTGGTCAGCTGGGCCATGTTAGTAGCCAAGGCTGCCAACACCTCGTCCACATTCCCTCTGTCTTGCCTAGCAGCTCCCAAAGGTTCTGCATTAGGGCCAGACGCAACTCGCCCTCTGCCATATGAGGTGCCTACGCCCTCATCTATCTCCTCAATGCGAGCTGTACGAGGTCCCTCTATACCTCGGCCTCTGCCTCTAAACCGTGGAGGCATGCTGATCTGTCATTGTTAAACAAACAATAACAATTAGATCAGTAATTAATTGTTAGAAATAATCTAACCCCTAGTCCTAAGACTCTGAACCTAGAGCCTTGCTCTGATACCAACTGTGACGACCCAACTTTTTCAATCCCTAAGGTATAGGAAAGGCCAGTTCATCAACTTATTGATTTCTCAATAAGCCGTAACAAACAGAAGCCGGCAACATAAACAAAGGTCTAAAGACAGAGGCAACATTGTTAATCCAAAAACAAAAGCTTCATATAACAAAATTAGATATATCACTGTGAGGAACCAAAAAGAACCACCGGTGATGGCCAATCCGATCACCTAAAATAGAGGTTCACAATAATGGTTCCTCAAGTGATATCAAAAGAACAAAAATAATAGCCTAAGGCTCAACATTCCAAAATAATATCCAGACAAAATACCAAAAATACAGAATCTAAGATCACGGGAAGAACTCCTCAGCTGGTATGTCCAAATCCTCCTCGGGAATATAATCGGAGTCCTCCGGATCCTCTGACCCAAGGTCAGTCTCAGCACCTGTGACGTATAGTCGAGGGTGAGCTAACAGCCAAGCTCAATAGAGGAAGACAGATCTATTTGCATTTCTTTATAAGTAAAGGTTTTCAAAAGACGGAATCGGATCAAATATGGTTTTTCAATGATGCTTTTCAAATTAAATCTCCAGTTCTAATCCTGAGTCAAAACTGATAATATAATCTAAAGTGTTCAAAATGTTCTGATTTAGCATGCTTCTTGTCTTAAATTTATAACTTAATTTTATCTCTCAAATTTCCTATAGCATGAGAGCAGACTACGTGACCGATGGGAAGACCCTACTGACCATCGTCGTTCATGAACCCATTTCGAAAATGCAACAAGCCCCTACGCTATGAGGGAAACTTGCGCCAAAGTTTTACCGTCAACACGGTTGGTAGAATCTAGGGCATCGTACTTATGAACCCAAAATCAAATGCAAATGCTAACACATATCCAAGCTTATTATTCATATCATATACTGATTTTTCAAAGTTCTGATTCGAAGTTCTGATTCAAAATTTAACTGAGGTTCTGATTCAAAATTTAGCTGAGGTTCTGATTTCCAAGGATTCTTATTTATGACAAGGTTTACAAATTTTCGGATTGTGTCATATGTTCAAAGTTTTAATTACACTGTGTGCAACGAAATTTCCAAATTTTATGCTTCTAAAAGAAATGGTCTATAACAGTTTATGCTTATAAATTCATGCAAATAATAATTAGGATTCCCCTACCTTAACCAAGAAATTTCAAAGGCATGAACAAGCAGTCCTCTCCAAGGACTCCCAATTGTCAAAACCTACATATATTAACACTCTCTGTGTTAATATAGAACCTACAATTCAACCCAAAAGCTCACAAAATAAAAATCCAACCAAACCTTAAAAAGCCAAAAGCTGGACAGAATTCGACCATCGAATTCAAATTCGTTGGTCGAATTTGAAATTCGATGGTCGATTTTAAATTCGACCATCGAATTTCAGAATTCTATTTCAGGCCAAAATTCTCATTTCGACTGTCGATTTCCAATTCGACAGTCGATTTCCAATTTCGACAGTCGATTTTCAAATCGACAGTCGAATTCTCCAGGCTCTGTGGCTGTTAACTCAACATGCCCGGATTCTTTTTCTTCATTTCCAAACACAGCCTTAGATCTCCTTTAAACATACCATATACTATTCTAAACCTAAATTGAATTCAAAAGATAAAAGGATGTTTAAAGGTCTACCTCTTGTAGTTTAATTCATTGCTTCCGCTACACCGATTCAATGTCCGGAACAAATCTCCAAGCTCAAAGGTTTAGATCATCAAATCAGTCCATCAAAAGGGCTGTTAACTCAACATGATCACGCAGATTTTTCTCACTCTCCACATCACTCTTCTCTTTCAATAATTCAAACAGATCAGAATTGAAGCACTAATCTAATCAATGGTTGAGATGGAGAGAGGAACTTTTAAACTCTCAAGATCTAGGATCAACAAGGAGGCAAGGCCTAGAGGCTTGATTTCCAACGAGAGGGAGAAGCTAACTTCTCTTGCACTCTCTCTTTCTTATAAGATAAAACAATTCTTAACAAAAATCTAGATATTTTTATTTACAACTTATCCTCTAAATTTGCAAAATATTTCATGTTGAACACATACACCTATCCTAGTGTGTAAGTTATCGTTTTCATGACTTACACACATCTATTGACAATACTATTTTACCATCATTCCCATCAAATACAAAGCTAACCAAAAGTCTAACAAAACCCGTAAAATTTTCCGGACACGCTTATCGAGGTAAATGAAATTAGGTCAAAATATCAGGGATATTACATTACGAGTAAAATATTAGCACTAAAATGTTGCAACAATTGAGATTGACAGGTGGAGATTTCGAACTTTCCCAGCTCTAGATTTCGAATGGGTCAATGATTTTGCAGATGTGACACTATTGGACCACACTTTGCATACATATCGATAAGCGAATTATATAGTGTAATTCAACATAATGTTGAATTATGCCATGTGGTAATTTAATCATCTGATGGGCATAATGTTAAATTATCTTAAACCGCCAATGGTTGAAGATGTGGTTGATATCAATGATTGAAGATGTGGTTGATCAGTACAACTATAAAACCATTTTGAGGCTATTACATTAAGATAATAAATGAGACTCATCACCAATAGTAGGAACTTATAGGGTTGCATTGGTGCAGCAGGGAAGAGTCATTCCTTAACGTGGGGAGTGAAGAAAAATAAAGAGTTTACATTCTAATGGTGTTGGACTGCATGCAAAGTTATTTGAAACAGTGGAGTAGATTTTGTCTATACAAGAACTTATGACCAACAGAACAGATATTTCAACAAAACAACAAAAACAATCAAAGTTCACTCTAGGGCCATTTAACTAAAGAGACTTACCTGATCAAAGTAAAAAATTTAGAACGTGATATTTTAAATCCTGCACTAGCTAGGGTATACCTTATCGGTCTATATCAGCTGATATTGATATCATATGGGCTGATATAGCTGATATTTATTGTTTTGATGTTGAAAATGCCCTTTAGTTAATATCGATTTAATTTTTTCTCAATTAAAATGATGTTAAAAAAAAATTAAAGGCTTAAAATATCGTCCGAGACAGCCGATCCGATATGGATCTGCCTGACTTCTGGATAAGAGGCTTGCATACCTCCTTCCAAATTATAAGACTAAGAGTTTTTTTCAGAGACCAAAAGACTTGGTAACCATTGAAGACCGATTTGTTCCAGTACCTCGTTTCATTATGGAAATTAGAAAGATAACGACACAAAAGGATGATGATTTTACGATAATCAGATTGAAAATGAAGCAATCAACTAAAATATATTACTGAAATTCAATAAAAATT
Organism: Chloranthus sessilifolius; assembly: GCA_021018995.1. Lineage (NCBI taxonomy): Eukaryota > Viridiplantae > Streptophyta > Magnoliopsida > Chloranthales > Chloranthaceae > Chloranthus > Chloranthus sessilifolius. The sequence continues at coordinate 97,725,120 of CM037593.1, forward strand.
ACTAAAGGAAACAATGACCTGTTCGAGATGGCCGATCTCCGTAGCTTTCCCCAAGGAAACCAATATAAAAATCTGTTAATTAATAAATATAACAGTTGTGCTTTTTTATCAAGCTGAAACCTCGCGTGGCCCTAGCAGAGCCAGGTTAAGGTTTGGCCAGTTCAGACCTTGCAGCATTTGGGCCAGGCTAGGGCTCAGCCTTTGGCCTCTAGGGCTGGGCTCTAATAGACCGATCTGAAATACAGAGATATAAAATTACATAGATGAGATCATATTGATCAGGCGGTGGAGATCAGATAAGGTATGGTGATCATATTGATCAGGCGGTGGAGATAAGATAAGGTATGGTGATCATATTGATCAGGCGATGGAGATCAGAGCTTGGATTTTCAAAAAAAAAAAATACATAGATTAGATCATCAGAACGAGAAAGATCAGATCTGAGATTTGAAACATACAGATTAGGGCCTCAACTAGTTAGATTCGATCTCTTCATCTCCTTTCGAATCTACCAAGTCCTTTTTCAAGTTGATGTTTCTTCCAATGCATGCGATGGCAAAATGTGGTCGAATTGGTTCAGAGAAAACCTTATCGACCGCCTCTGCAATAGAAACCTGGAAAATGAGATGCGAAATCGAGATGGATGAGAAGAGAAAGAGAAAGGATCTGGAATAGCTTCGATTTCGATCCTCCAATCCACAAATGCTTATAAAAAACCAAAAAATTAGAAAGAAAAGGTGAAGACGCCTACACAGATTTGATCCTCCAATGCTCTGTAGATTCCAAACTTGATCGAACCCTAACCACAAATTCGACGCTCCATAGCTGTTCAAATCCTAATGGTTTCGACGAGAGAGGATCATTGGCTCTTCAAACCCTAACCACGGGATTTCATTAGAGAGAAGAGAGAGGGAGATGGAGGCTAGGGTTTCGAAGAGGGAGAGAGAGTGAGAGAGGGGAGGAGGTGAAGAGGTGGAGGCGGTTTTGTTAGAGAAATAGGGTACGAAAAATAAATAAATAGTAAAGGGCTTTCTTCTGGGTCGGCCCGATAACTTTCGCATGAGATTTGAACGGGATAGTGGACTGTAAATACTACCGTCTGAGGGAGTGGAATTTTAGACCACTATTTTAAGCAGTGGTCTGTTTTATTCTGCTAGAGTGGTTGTTTCTCCAATTTGACGTAGTGTTAAAACCATAGTTTTCACATCTAATTGTTTAATGACCGGTCTACCCTTCAAAGAATGACACATAGAGGGGTGGAAAAAAAACCCAAAAAATACTAAAAGCCAACACAATCCAACCGATAAAAATCAAACCGAACCGACACTGATTTGGGTTCGGTTCAGTATCAGTTTTGGGTGCCAAAAACCTATATAGTAGGAAGAGAAAAACTAATAAAAGTTTTTAAAATTCGATAAAAATTGAAAATCCCTTTAAATTATTGAAAAAAAAATAATCGAAAGCCGATATGAATCTGTTTTTTCAATATCAGTTTTGGTTTTTTGGTTATTGGTTTACCGAAACTGAAACCGATAAATTTTGGTTCGGTGTCGGTCTTGGCCAAACCGATACTGATACCGAAATATCGGTTTGGTATGGTAAATTTCCAGCCTTAGCTACATATAGGAAGAGTACCCACTCTTAAAAGAAAAGACGGCCGGGCAATGTCTTCTGCATGACCCGGCATAGAACAGTGAACACACATTGATAGAATCATTATGCTTATTTTGCACATATCTATCCATATATAGTCAACTTGTATTGCACCATTAATCACATTTTATAGTTTCCTTCGTTTGTGGGTCCCACACTAGCTTATACCCTTTAAGGTTGTTAGAAGGGCTGTCAACGGGCCGGGTTTGGTCAAACTTTTTTACCCAACGGGAAAATGGTTTTCCGTACCTGGCCCACAATCCCACCCAACTCGGTAAAAAAAACCTCTAGTTTTTTTATATATAAATTACTGTGTCGGATCAAGTACTCTTAATTAACCCAACCTAACTTCGTTTTGGACATGATAAAAAACCATCTTTCATATATATATATATATATATATATATATATATATATATATATAATATTGGGTCGGGTCAGGTCCCGTTATTTGACCTGCCTGACCCGAAGGCTGGGTTGGGCTAGATGTTTCATTTCCGACCAAACCTGACGGGTCAAGTTCAGGTGCCCGACCCAGTAAAATATAGAGTTGGGTTGAGTATAAGATCGACTCGACCCCCTTACTGCCCTAGTTGCTTCCAAGCCTCCATTCTACATAACGAGCCTTGTGTTATTGTAACGACCCTAAAATTCTGAATGAGAACCTGATTGCTTCGATATGCGTGTCCGACACGAAAATCGAGATAAATTTAAAAATTTTTAAATTAATATTGTTGGAAATAATATTAATCCGTAGTTAGGTGAATTCATGTGTGACTTTTTTGTTTAAGTCTGAGTCTTGTAAGATGTTGATGCGGCGTGTTACGCCGTAGAGACCGTGTAAGTGCTCCACACCAGAGTTTAAATTGGGGGAAACTGAAATATCAGAGATATTTCATTTTCTTGGCGTATAAGGGAAGGAAGAAGGTTAGAAAACCTATCTTCATCTCCCTCTTCTTGTTTTTTTTTAGAAACCCTAGCTAGGAAATTGGGTTGGAATCGTTTCCTTGAGAAACCATAGTTGAGAAAGAGAACCTAGATTAGGATTGCTCGATTCGAGAGCATGGAATCGACGTCGGTACGTCGAAGTTGTCTTGCGAGGACGTGTGTTAACACGGTGTGTCGAAACGGAGCCACAAATTAGCTGTTCTGAGTCGTGACGGCGACTAATCTGAGATTTTCGGATCTAAAACCCTCTTTGGATTGCTTTGCCAAGATCCCAAAAATGGCCATCAAATAGGTGAGTTCTAAAATTAATATAGTTAAGATTTGAATACCATAAATGTGTAAGAAGGGTTAGGTATAAGTGTGAAAAGAGATCATTAAGGATCAGGGTCAAAATAGGAAGAACTTGGTGATAGCCATTAATAACAGAGAACTGCCATTATTGATCAATCAAGACAGTGAATTGATCGATCAATACTGGGATTGATCGATCAAGGTTGAGAATTGATCGATCAATTTGTATAAACAATAAATGGGAACAATAGAGCATGTTTCTGGAAGTTCAGTGTCCGATAGGCATTGATCGATCAAATTGGTGTTTGATCGATCAATTCTAAAGGTTGATCGATCAAATTGGATATTGATCGATCAATATTAGTAGCTGATCGATCACAATAGAGTGATCGATTAAGGGAAAAGATTGATCGATCAATGAGGACATTTGTAAAGACCCGTATTTTAAACCCGAGTTAGACTGACCCTGTGTGTGTATTCAGCTCGGCAACCAACGTCACCATTTGTTTTGGATTTTTATCTAAATGTGATTGTGCGGACAAATTTTAATTTAGAGCCCATTTGGACCCTCGTACGAAAGTTGTGCACCGACCTCGGTGTGGCCGCTCAACACCAGACTTGAGTTTTAAAATTAGAAGTGTATAATACATAAGAGGTGTGTGTGTGCTTAACTTTGTGAGCAATCCTATTATAAGAAGGAATTGCATTCCCGTATTATACTAGGTTTTGTTAAGAGAGGAAGAGACGTGAGTGCCATGAAGAACCGTAGTCGTTTGATAGTTACCCAACCGTGTGAAACTCCGTCTTCTCTCTTCTTCAATCATCGTAGGAGATCGGTTTAGAAAACCTCCTTCTCTAGAACCCTCTTTGTTGAAAACACTTAAACCTTAGAAAGAACTTGAATCAACCTTGGATTCGTAGTTGGCTATTGGGAGAGGTTGAGATCATTGGGGACGTGTTGGAATTGTCTCTGTGAACTCGTGGGATCGATCGCGGCGCGAATTGTTGAGGAAACCCGTCGGTTTCATTCCGAAGCTCCATTCGCGTGACTCATTTCTAATCTAGGAATCCTTAGATTAAAGGTACGTTTTAATTAAACTTTTTGATTAAAATCATTAGATTAGCCATGGGTTTTGCGTTGGGATGTATGGGTTTCGATTTGGGTGAAAACGAGCGAAATCGCATCGCTGTAGCTTGCTCGAGCGAGCTATTATCATCGCTCGAGCGAGGATACATTAAAATACTTAAAAGGCATTCCCTGCCTCGCTCAAGCGAGCTTTTGTCATCGCTCGAGCGAGAAAGTTCTGAAGGATCTCGCTCGAGCGAGCTATTATCATCGCTCGAGCGAGGTATTGCCGAACTCCGATATTGTCTTAGTATGCTAGTCATAACGTTTTATCCCGAACTCTGATTGAGCCGATTCTTTTTGCGTTGGAAAGCTAATGGAAAAATCTACAACTTTCATGTTTTGACCAACTTGTGAATCAATCGTCTTGATGGTAAAAAATATATGAAAATGTTACGTCAAATTCTAAGATTTGAGCAACTTGCCTGTTTTGACTTGTTTTTGAGAAAACACTTAAATAGGTCTATATTATTAGTAATTAGAGTTAATCTTAATGCATGAACGTATATTGTGATATAGATTGAGAGTGAGAGGCCATCAATAAGACCTTACTTGACTTCGCATAACTCTGAGTTTTAGGTAGGAGAATCTCATCTTTACAGTATTTTATTTTAATTCGCATGGATATTTTGAATTAAAATCTTTGAACTTGCATATACCATTGAAATCACATCTGTAAATTGAAATTGATATGAATGACTGAAAATCTAAATCTACCTGAATCCTGAAACCTGAATCTGCTTAAGCTCTGAAAATCTGAAATCAAGAACCTGAACTATGTATAAGAGACTTGCATCTGATTTATATTAGTATCTACATTTGTTTTATGATTGACCTGAACGACCCCTCAAAAATTCCTGAACAACTTCCTGGCACAAGTTTTCCTCATTACGCAGGGGCTTGTTGCATCCTGAAAAAGGGTTCATGAACGACGATGGTAGGTAGGGGTTCCCATCGGCTATATTCCTGCTCTCGAGATATAGTTTACTCGGGAGGTATTTTAAGTTGAGGATTAAGTCATGAATTACTGAACTTTGCATATAGAAGTTAGAGAAACTAAGACACCCAAACACCGTGATCTGTTTCAAACTGTTTTCACACATTTAGAAATAAATCTTACATATGATTTCCGCACCTAAATTCAGTTTATTATCTGCTTATATGCTTGACAAGCTATATTTCGATATTTGTTTTGAAACCATGTTAGTTAAAGTAAAATGCCGTAGATGTCTTTCTTCTACTGAGCTTTGTTGGTTAGCTCACTCCGACTATACGTCGCGGTGTTCAGATCTTGGCGTGGCTATTCTTGAGGTTCCTCTTGAGGAGTTTTTCCCAGTATAGAACTTACTGATTTTCTTATTTGTGGTGAGTTAGACTTGAATTTGTGGGCCCATTTTAGTTGGATATCATAGTTTTATACTTGACGTTGATTTCTGTTATGAGCCATATTTCGATGATGGTCGGCCATCATAGGTGGTTCTTTACTTTTAATTACTTCCGCATTTATTTTAGCTATGGATATTTATTGCGCTTTACTCTGATATGTGCCCTGTTTGTCCGGCTTATCATTTATTCGATAGGTTGGCGAACCGGCCTTTCCTATACCTGAGGGATTGAAAAAGTCGGGTCGTCACAACATTGATCGATCAATGAGAGAGATTGATCGATCAAATTTTATAAATAAAGTGTGGGAACAGGAGGTGGGAAATTTGAATTTCTGCATGATTGATCGATCAATGAAAGATTGATCGATCAAATTAGTGGATTGATCGATCAATAAGGAAGATTGATCGATCAAATCCCACCTGTGGTTTGTGAAATTAAGGAAGGTATTGATCGATCAATTGAGGTTTTGATCGATCAAGGTTGTGGATTGATCGATCAAACAAGGGTATTGATCGATCAAATCCCCATTAATACTTGTGTGTAAATTGAACGATTGATCGATCAGTGAGGGCATTGATCGATCATGGTGATGGATTGATCGATCATGGTGATGGATTGATCGATCAAGCAAGGACATTGATCGATCAATCACCCATGTTTTCTGCCTGTTTTGGTTTTGTGAATTAAACACTACTGGACACTGTGCCAGTTGATATTTTGACATCCTTAACACTTAGTATACTATGTTTATGGTCTAGGATCAGACTGTGATGTCTTAAAAAGCTTTGGATTTGTTTAGAAAGGTCTAACCTAAGGTAGGAGAAATATAACCTAAAAATATATCTGAATATGATTTCATGGTTTCTTCACATTTGTACCCTGATTTTTGTTTTAACAAGCATGTTTGCATGTCAATAAAACTCTATCATCTCTGATTCCTGCATTCTGAATTCTGTCTTCTGATGCCTGTTCCTGATTTCTGCTATCTGTCCTGATGTCTGAATCTTGAGGTCGTATGTATGTATTTGATTTTAAGTATTTAATTCAGATGATCCCCACCGACTTGGTGGTATATCCGTGCCCTGGCACAATCGTGCATCTGTTTTGATAATCCCTTGGCACAATTACACTTCATAGATGCGGCATTGTTGCACTCTGAAAATTATTCATATAAACGACGATTGGTTGGGATTTTCTATCGGCATACACCTAATTACCATGTGATATATATTCACGGGAGTTTCTTAAGTTAGAATTATGCATGATTTAAGTCACAAATTATACATTGATAGCATCTGTTCTGTTTTTTGAAAACTCCGCATATGTCATCTGATTTATCCTGTCTGCATATTCTGATTTGATTATCTGTTTGAGATACTACCTGCAAATCATGTCTTACATTTTCAGTACAATTTTAGTTGAGATTCTTCTGCTAAGCTTAGATGTAGCTCACCCTGTTTTCTATAATAATTATAGATTCTGAGGTTAGGGCTCCCGGTACCGAGAGCGACCCGGACTACCAGCCAGAGACAAAGGGTGAGGCCAAGGACGAGGAGACTGATATCCAGGCGGACGAGTTTCACCCTTAGTCTGGGTATATTAGTCTTATATTTGGGTTTTTGTTTACTATATTCTGGATTATTGTGTGCCTGGTGGCAACCGTTTGTACTTATTATTATAGATGTTATATTACTTATATTATTATACATTCTATAGGAACCACTATTAGGAGTCATTGTTTTGGGTGATGGATATCCATCACCAGTGATTCTTTTATGTTCTTTTTTGATGATGTATATTCTTTTGTTTTTATAGATATGCATTATTGATTTTTCTTTCTTTTAAAGTCATATATGATGACTTGATCTATCACTGCTGGATGGTGTCTGCTCTGATTTCAGCTATATGAGCTGACACTCTGTGATTTGTCTTGGGGATCATCTAAAGCATGATCCTAATGACACGAATTTTCTAACGAGAAAATACGAGCTGTCACAGTTATAATTTGAAATAAGTTTCTTTAGGAACCTCTTTCTTGATCATGGTTTTTGATATTCGACTTAATTGGCTCAAAAAATATCCACGATTATCCCAAGGTTGATGGAGGGAGATTGAGCCAGGCGCTGGTGCTTGGGTTGGGTACTCAATAACAACTTCTAACTCTCTAAGGGGACGCTCGATCGTTTCAACTTCTAACTGTATTAGGGGACGCTCGATCGTTTCAACCCACGCTAACAACATAAACCTTAAACATGTAAAGATTGGTACGAAAGGTGTGACTTGCCTTGCACAGGCTCCTAAGATTAAGAAAGTCATTTTAATCCACTGAAAAGTTCCAGACGCTGACTTATGGAGTAATCTAGGCTTGCTCACTGTAATTTTCACCGGAACCAGTGGTTAAGGTTAAACATGATGGCCCCCCGTAACACTATACATAGGCCCATCTGTCAGACACCTTTCAAGTCACCCAATCCTCCCGCTCTCTTCATGGTCTCCCTGTTCAAGAAATGAACATCCTGGTGAGTTTTCGTACCTTCCAAGTTATTTATTTTTTTATTTTTCACTGAAGTTCTTCTTTTCTAGATTACATGCAAGTATTATAAAAGGCTCAATGTGGCATATAATCTATTACTCGAAGGTACGTACCGTCCTTTGATGCTTTATTTATTCCAATCACACATGATTGGTGACTGTATCACTCCATGTGTCACCTAAAGGCTAAAACAATGTTTTAGTACCTTGTTAAACAAAGTTGCATTATTATATCATCTTTAAAAAAAATAACAATTCACTTCCATCATGTATTTTCGAGGCTTGAAATTTGTACCATGAAAGCCCATTAGTATTTGAAAATTGTCTTTAAAAAAAAGCAAAGAATCTACATATTGAACCGAGCCTAACTCACAATAAAATCAAAACAATGTTTTGGGTGTCATATCATATTGGGGCACCTTACAAGGAGGTATATATATATATATATATTTTTTTTTTTTGATGGGGATTCTTTTTATTACTTTGGGTACAGGTTATTGACCATACAGGGATGTCTTCGCGCATTGCCCCATCACCAGCTCTAGGTGACCTGTCACCTATTGGAATTGCAATGATTTCTCTTGTGTTACTTATTTCAAGTACAGTAGTTATATATGTTGCGGTTCTTGCTTGTAAGGATAAGCGTAAATCGGTTTCCATAGCCCCATTCCCACGCATGATGGAGATGACTCCCGTGATTCGAGTATAATACCCCCTTTTAAGAATGCTGATCAGTTTATGACTTGTTAGATCTTAGAGGAGGCTATTGAATCAAAGCACTTTTTGCCCCTCAATCTTGTAGATGCGCACTTTTATAAATTTGCATGGTAACACTTCATTTAAAATGTTTGAATCGGATCAATATTTTGTTAGAATAGTCCCATATTGCATATGGGCTTGGAGGTCTTGGGCTATATATAATTTGGGCACTCCTCACCTTACAAGCTGGTTTTGTGAGGTTGAGTTAGGCCCGTTAGCTTTCTTTTCATGGTATCAAAGCAGGTATTTCTCCACTCCACTAGTACAAAAAATAAGGCTATTTTTTTTTATTTTTTATTTTTATACGAAACTGCTGCTATTAGTCTTGTCGCTATAAAAAACTACCGCTATTAGTTTTGCCGCTACCAAAAATTGTCTTAACAACAAGTTCCGCTTAAACACCTTATTTTTGTAGTACACGTCACCTAATGCAATTGTCCATATGATTTGGCTTGACTTAATCCGGCTAACGCATGCGGGGGCGTGTTAGAATAGTCCCACATGACATGTGGACTTGGATGTCTTGGGCTATATATAATCTAGGCACTCCCCACCTTACAAGCCAGTTTTGTGAGGTTGATCAGTTAGGCCCGTTGGTGTGACGACCCTAAAATTTCAAGAACATCTGACGGCTTTGGTATCCGTGTCTAGCACGGAAAACGAGACAAATTTAAAATTTAATAAATTAGATTATTAATATCAAGATTTTTAATCCGTGAGCAGGTGAAGTGATGTGTCACGACACAAATCTGAGAGCCGATTGGACCTTCTATAATGACCCTAAAATTCTGAACGGAACTCGACTGCTTTGATATTTTTGCCCGACACGAAAATCGAGACAGATTTAAAAATTAAAAATATATGATTATTAATATGAAGACTTTTAATCTGTGAGCGTGTGAAGTGATGCGTCACTTGCGACACATGCTTGAGAAGTGATTAGATCCTTTATCGGATGTTGTATACATGTGTGGTGTGTGTGCGCTCAGCACCGGAGCGAAGTATTAGAAATGGAAATATCCAAGATATTTCCATTAGATAGCTTATAAGGGAAGAAAGGTTAGAGGATACACATCTCTTCCTTCTCCTAACCTCTGCTTGCAAACCATTACTAGAACTCCCTCTGTGAGAAACCCAAGCTCGAGAAGCCCTAGATTTTATTCTCTGATAAGTGAATGGACGTGGGTACGCCAGTCTGTTTGAGAGAGCAAAACACACCTGTGTATTAGCGTGGAGTTGTACCTTTGGTTCATTGGAGAACTCGAAGCGGAAAACTCTCTGATTTGGATCCGAAACCCACGACGGATCGCAAATGCTGTGAACGAAGGAGCAGTCATCAAACAGGTGATTCACTATGCTTATATAGGATCTTTGAAGTCATAAATGTGTATTTATGTGGGTGTGATTGATTCATGAAGAATCATAATGAGTTAAGGTTGAAATGGGTTAAAATCAATAAACCCCATTAATGACAGCTTTACTGCCATATCCGATCGATCAATAGAGAATTGATCGATCAATCTGTAAATCCGATCGATCAAATATGGGATTTGATCGATTGAATTTTATAAGGCCTCTTTGAAACAGAAGGATAATTTTCTTGAGAAGTTGGAGCCCGATGTACTCGATCGATCAAAATGGGAGTTTGATCGATCGAATTTGGTATTGTTCGATCAGAAAATGAAATGATCGATCAGGTGTGAACTGATCGATCAATTGAGAATTGATCGATCGAACTGTGAAATTGATCGATCAAATCAGAGATTCGATCGATCAAATTTTATAAGCACACTTGGGAACAGGAGGTGTGTTTTTCTCAAATCTTGACCTAATCGATCAAGCATGGGGATTGATGGATCGAATGGAAGATCCGATCGATCAATGAAGGGATTGATCGATCATTGTTCCTCTGTTCTGAAGGTGTGAAAATGCTGGTTTTGATCGATCAATTGTGGGAATTGATCGATCAACTTGAGAATCTAATCGATCAACCATGGAGTTGATCGATCAGATTTCTTTTATACAGACTATTTAGGTTTGGGGCATCTGATCGATCAATAAAGAGATTGATCGATCAGATGTGAAACCGATCGATCAAACAGAGGGATTGATCAATCGAATGGAAGATTCGATCGATCAATGAAGGGATTGATCGATCATTGTTCCTCTATTCTGAAGGTGTGGAAATGCTGGTTTTGATCGATCAATTGTGGAAATTGATCGATCAACTTGAGAATCTGATCGATCAACCATGGAGTTGATCGATCAGATGTCTTTTATACAGACTATTTAGGTTTGAGGCATCTGATCGATCACTAAAGAGATTGATCGATCAGATGTGAAACCGATTGATCAAACAGAGGGATTGATCAATCGAATTTCCCCTATTTCTGTTGTTTTGGTTTCTGGATAATTTAAGACTAGACCTAGTGCCAGTTACTGTTCTGACACTTCTGACACGTAGCATATTGTACATATGGTCTAGGTCAAGATCAGGAAATCTTAAAAAGCTTTGGATTTGCTTAGAAAGACTTGATCTAAGGTAGGGGAAATTTAACCTAACTTGTATCTGATTTTGGACTATATGATTTTTCTAAGCATCTATATCTGAGTTTGTTGTTTAAAAAACTTTGTCATCTGTTTCTGTTATCTGTTTCTGCCATATGTTCTGCTATCTAACTCGGAGGTCTTATGTGTATTAATTTAAAGTTCATCTGACGAATCCCATCGACTCTGCGGTATATCCGTGACCGGCACGGTGAAATATTCATGCAATTGCTTTGAAAATTTCTCGACACAATTGCGCTCCTTAGATGAGGCATTGTAGCATTTTTGCAATTGTTCATTGAACGACGATGATCAGGGTTACCCATTGGCACACATCTAGCTACCACGTGCTATATTCATGGGAGTTATTTTAGTATATAAAATATAATAACTACTGTACACATGCATCTGATCACTCTGAGATTAAGTCTGTCTTTGTGGTTTTACATATGCTCTGTTCACTAAAAGTTATGCATTCTGATTACTCTGCATATCTGATTTTCTGCCTGCATTTATTCTGCTCTGTCTGTACTCTGCCTTATTTATCCATCTGAGTTATATTCCGTAAGCCATGTTTTACATTTTCATATGCAATTTACTTGAGTTTCTTCTATTGAGCTTAGATGGTAGCTCACCTTGTTTCTATAATATTAGGTTCTGAAGCTAGGGCTCCCGACACGAAGAGTGACCCAGATTATCAGCCAGAGACAGAGGCTGAGGCTGAGGAGGAGGATACTGATATTCAGGCCGACAAGTTCTACCCTTAGCCTGGGTATAGTAGTCTTGTATTTTAGGATCTGGATATGTATATTTTGGATTATCTGTGCGCCTGGTGGCCACTTTCTGTATTATTTTATTATAGATGTGGTTACTTATAGTTATATACATTCTATAGGAACTACCATTGGAAACCATTATTTTGAGTGATGGATGTCCATCACCAGTGGTTCTTCTTGGTTCTTTTTTGGAGGATGCATATTATTATTTTGATTTATATGTGCATTGTTTACTCTCTTTCCTTTCTTTTTGAGCCTTATATGATGACTCGATCTGTCACTACTAGACGGTGTCTGCTCTGATTTCCGCTAGATGAGCAGACACTCTTTGATTTGTTCAGGGGATCATCCAGAGCATGATCCGATAGCACCGGTTTTCGAGTGTGGAAATTCGGGCTGTCACAATTGGTATCAGAGCCTAGGCTTTAGGTTGAACCACGAGTTCAGGTTGGATTGTTTTTACAATCTATGTGATGATCAATGTTATTGTTTTCACAATGACAGATCAGTATTATAGGCCCAAGGTTCAGAGGCGGACGTAGTAGAGGAAGAGAAGGACAAAGAGAAGTCCCACTGCGAGAGATTCCCGATGTTGTTGGTACCTCGAGTGGATTAGAGTTTCTATCGGATGAGAATGCCATTTCGATAGGACCAAGAGGAGGAAGAGGAGGTGGTGACAGTAGGATGGAGCAGGTGTTGGAAGCTTTGACTACCAACATCACTCAACAGACAGCTGCTATGAATCAACAAGCAGCTAGACCAGCTCACCAACCCGACAGTTTTGCCAAGTTTAGGAGAATGAAACCTCCTAATTTCTCAGGTCAAATAGATCCCATTGAGGCCGAGGGATGGATAGAAGAGATGGAGAAATTATTTGAAGTATTCTAGTGTACTGATGTGGAAAAAAGTGAGTTGGGCGACCTTTAAACTCGATGGTGATGCTAGAATTTGGTGGAAGTCGGTATCAAGAAACAAAGAGAGAGAATTCCCTAATACTCCTTGGACTTGGGAGGAGTTCACTGAAGTCTTTTATAATAAATACTTCCCAAAGATAGTGAGGCATCAGTGGGAGGTTAAATTCACCGAGTTGAAGCAAGGTGCTATGTCAGTAAGAGAATATGGTGCTGAGTTTGACAGGTTATCTAGATTCGCACCCCAGCATATAGCCACTGAGTTGATTAGAGCTCGTAAATTTCAACTTGGCTTGAGGCAGAATCTTCAGAAGGATATAGCCATGTGGGAAATGGAGACATATGAGAGTGTTATGTCCAAAGCTCTCATCATAGAGGGGGAGAATCAGAAACAATACATGTGGAGAGATAAGCAGAATAAGGAGAGGTCATTCCAAGGATAATATCAGGACCCTGAGCACAACAAGAGGGCTAGATTCTCTAGACCTCCGAGATAACCCACTCACTCTAGGTCAGCTATATCTTCAGGCTCGAGTTCATATCAGAGGCCAGCAGTACCTACATCGTCCAGACCATTCAGATCGTCTTGTTCGTCGATTAGTGAAGCTTCTATTGCACAGGGATCTTCACAGGTCTTTTCTTTTACACCGGCTCTATTATGTGCAAAGTGTGGGAAACCACACAAGACAGAGGACTGTAGGAGAGATATAGGGGCATGCTTCAGATGTGGCAAGATGGGCCACATGGTTAGGAATTGCCCTGAGGAGAGCAAGGAGAGCAAGGAATGGGCTGGATCGGTGTCCACTCAGAGATCCTCTTGACCTATTGTTCAAGGCCGAGCGTTGCCGTCACTGCAATAGATGCTCTGACATTGAATGATGTCATTTAAGGAATCATTGCGCTTTGAGAGTTAATTTATGTCGTTAGATTAATATATTTGAATATGTTAGTAAATTTTAGATGCATAGGAATATTGGCAACTGCTATATATTAGATTATATGCATGACCGTATAAGTTTGATATATAAATTAAGGTACTCTTCCTATACGTCAAGAGCAAGACATCTGTGAGACCGAAGTGAGACTATTGATTGACCCTGGGTCTACGCATTCCTTTATTACCTCGATGTTCTCAGCACGTATATGAATTAAGCAGGAAAAATTAGATTTCATTTTGGGGTAATGATTCCTACGGATAATTCAATGAAAATAGACACAACGAACAAGTCAGTGGTTATTAGAGTTGAAAAGGAGGACACTCGAGCAGATATGATATTGTTGAATATGGTAGGCTTTGATGTGATCTTGGGGATGGATTGGCTATCCGCTTATCATGCTAGCGTAGATTGCCTACGGAAAATCGTAGTCTTCCGCCCTCCGAAGAGAAAGTCGTTCAGATTTTTTGGGGTGAAGTCCAAAGTAGCATCGTTTGTATCAACTATTCGAGCTAAGAAGATGATGAAGAATGGGTGCAGTGGCTATATGGATTTTCTGCAAGAGCAACGAGAAGAGAAGAATGTTATTTATGACATTCACGTTGCTTGCGAGTACCCTGATGTGTTTCCTGAGGATTTACCAAGACTACTACCAGCTTGAGAGATTGAATTTGCTGTCAATTTAGTTTCGGGTACTGAGCCATTGTCTAAACCTTCATATCGTATGACTCCTATAGAGTTGAAAGAATTGAAGGAGCAACTGCAAGAATTACTTGACAAGGGGTTTATTCGACCTAGTGTGTCTCGTTGGGGAGCACCAATACTGTTTGTCAGGAAGGACAGTTCGATGCGACTCTGCATTGATTACCGACAATTAAACAAGTTGACGATTAAGAATCGTTACCCGCTTTCAAGAATAGATGATCTCTTTGATCAGTTACAAGGAGCGAGGTTCTTTTTCAAGAGACTTACGAAGTGAGACAACGAACAAGTCAGTGGATTGAAGAATGCACCGACGTCTTTTATGGATCTAATGAATCAAGTGTTTAAACCACACTTGGATAAATCCGTGATCATTTTTGTAGATGACATTCTCATCTATTCAAGAACAAAAGAAGAGCATGAACGACATCTGCATGTGGCTCTACAAACTTTCAGGGATCACAAATTATATACAAAGCTCAGTAAGTATGAATTTTGGCTTGACCAAGTCAGTTTCTTAGGTCAT
The DNA here is from genome assembly GCA_021018995.1 of Chloranthus sessilifolius. Taxonomy (NCBI): domain Eukaryota; kingdom Viridiplantae; phylum Streptophyta; class Magnoliopsida; order Chloranthales; family Chloranthaceae; genus Chloranthus; species Chloranthus sessilifolius. The sequence goes on from CM037593.1 coordinate 97,740,212, forward strand.
ATTACCTCTGAGAAGAGTATAACAGTTGATCCGACTAAGATAGAGTCTGTAGTGAATTGGGAACAACCGAGGATGGTAACTGAAGTCCGTAGTTTCCTTAGCTTGGCAGGATACTATAGACGGTTTGTAGAAGGTTTCTCTAAACTTGCAAGTCCGCTTACTCAGCTTATGAAAAAAAATGCTAAGTTTGATTAGACCAAGCAATGTGAGAAGAGTTTTCAAGAACTCAAGACGTGTTTGACTACAGCACCAGTGTTAGCCATACCTTCTAGTAGAGGAGGTCTTGCGATATATAGTGATGCGTCTTATAGTAGTTTGGGTTGTACTCTCAACCAACACAAGAAAGTTATTACATATGGCTCTAGACAACTTAAGGACCACAAGAAGAACTATCCGACTCATGATCTAGAGTTAGCAGTGATAATTTTTGCTTTGAAGATCTAGAGGTACTACCTATATGGTGAGACGTTTGACATCTTCACCGACCACAAGCGCCTTAAATATCTTTTCACCCAGAAGGATTTAAATATGCGACAACGCAGATGGATGGAGTTCTTAGAGGATTACGACTGTTCCATCCAGTATCACCCTGGGAAGGCCAATGTTGTGGCGGATGCTTTGAGCAGAAAATCTTTGATTCAGTTGTCACATCTTATCACCAGAATACGAAGGTGGCATTTACTTGAGGACCTGGCATTATGTGATACACGGTTTAATGTCAGAGGTTTAGGAGCATTGATGGCTACTATTGTGATACAGCCTACATTGTTCGATAACATACATAAGCTTCAGATGATTGATGACGAGCTTATGGCCATTAGAAAGGATGTGCTCAATGGAACTAGAATAGATTTTTCTATTAAGGATGATGGTACTTTGTTGTTCTGAGATCGGGTGTGCATACCTGTTAATAAGGGCCTTAAAGACACCATTTTAGAATAAGCTCATAAGTCAACGTATGCTATACATCCTAGGAGTACCAAGATGTATCAAGATCTGAAGCGAAGCTTCTGGTGGAGAGGATTGAAGAAAGATGCTACAAAGTACGTGTGTTTGGTCTGCCAACAAGTGAAAGTAGATCATCAAAATCCTGCAGGGTTATTGCAACCATTACCAGTGCCTAAATGAAAATGGGAGGCTATTTCTATGGATTTCATATTAGGGTTGCCGAGGACATTGAAGAAACACAATGCCACTTGGGTCATTGTGGATAGACTGACTAAGTCTGCATATTTTATGCCGTATCAGACGACATATACTGCCAACAAGCTAGCAAAGATGTATATGAAAGAGATAGTTCGACTTTATGGTATACCAGTTAGTATTGTGTGTGACAGAGATCCACTTTATACGTCGCAATTCTGGCATCGATTTCAAGAAGACTTGGGCTCTAAACTAGAATTTAGCTCAGCTTTTCATCCTCAGACAGATGGGCAGACTGAGAGAGTGAACCAGATCATTGAATATATGTTGCATGTATGTATGTTGGACTTTCATGGGTCATAGGATCAACATTTGCCTCTGATTGAGTTCGTGTATAAAAATAGCTATCAGTCTAGTATTGTCATGGCTCCCTACGAAGCTTTATACGAACGTCGATGCAGATCTCCATTGAACTAGGAGAAAGTCGGTGAGAAACTTATTTTGGGACCTGATATCGTGGACAGTGCGACCGAAACAGTTCGGTTAATCCGCAGAGGTTGAGAATTGCTCAAAGTCGTCAGAAAAGTTATTCCGATCTTCATAAGACGCAAGTAGAGTTTTAGGTGACCTTGATTACACTAAATTCAATGGAACTTGTTCTCAATTATTAGTATGGATTTAACACCTGTTTTTAGGTCAGAGACAAGGTCTTTGTCAAGATCTCGCCAACTAAAGGCTTGATGCATTTTGGGAAACGTGGGAAGTTAAGTCCCCGTTATATTGGACCTTTTGAAGTACTTGGACGGGTTGGAGAAGTTGCGTATAGGATTGCTCTGCCACCTCAGTTGGAAAGTATGCATAATGTATTTCATGTTTCAATACTGAAGAAATACGTAAAAGACCCAACACATGTCCTAGATTTTCAACCGATTGAGCTTCAAGAGGACTTGACCTTGGTAGAGGAACCTATGCAGATTCTAAATGGTAAAGAGCAGGTCTTACGAACTAAGATGATCCCACTTGTGCTCTTAAAATGGAGGAATCATTCATCTGCAGAGACCACCTGAGAGCGCGAAGCCGAAATTCGCGAGCAATACCCCCAGCTATTTCATTGAGGTGCGAGGTAACAATTGATTCTAATGTACTTCGTTTTGTTACATAATACTCAATTATAAATGCAATTACACTGATATGAAAGAGTGCTTAACTCATGAAGCGCTAGTATATCAATAGGAAATAACATTGGGTCCTTAGAGTTTGGTTCACAAGTCTATTACACCTGCATTTTTGAAGGACAGCTTTGCTGTCAAATTCGATAGATCAAAGTGATGATTTGATCGATCAACTGTGAGTCCCATCGATCAACCTGACTAGCTGATCGATTAATCTTGAAATTTCAAGTTAAACCAATATGATCGATCAAATGAACTATTTGATCTATCAACTGTTGAATTCGATCGATCAATTCAGGGATTGAACGATCAAGTGGATTTTGGTTTCTGTACATATTTGATCGATCAATTGGATGAATTGATCGATCAATTTTGGCATTCGATCAATCTACCTAGAGGATTGATCGATCAATCTGTCAGGTTAGGGCATTTTAAGTTACGAACTTCGATCGATCAATTGAGCATTGATCAATTGAATCTAACTCTTTAAGTGGCGCTGGGTTTTAAAAAAGCTCATTTGAACGATCAAAAGACACCCATCGAGCGAGAGCACTTTGTCTCCCTTGCTTTTGATCTTGTTTTTCTGCCACTCCCGACTGCCGAATCTTAGCTCTCTTGATTCTTTGGATTGCTTTTAGAATCCCTAGCATGGTAAACCCTAAAATTTTCAATTTTGTTGGAGTTTTTCTTGTATTTTCTCTTTTTAGACCATGGGACCGTGCACGAAGAATGCTCCACACAAGGTTTCTACGTCACGGGCACGTATACCTACCCCGCCTGTAGAACCGATCGTACCACCCTTGGTACCGCCTGTGGCACCGCCCGTACCGACCGTGCCACCCGTTCAACCACCTTAACCGCCACTTCTCGAGCGAGAACTCCCAACGAACGTGTGGAATGCCAAGAGCTTTCTACCCGAGCAAGAATTTACCCCAACTCTTTTTAACGATCGTCCCGAGATGGCTTGGGCGATTGCATACCTTGGAAAGCTAGGGCTCAAGCCCATGGTTAAAACCTACCATGACTACTATTGCCCGTGCATAGTACGTCTCTTTTACCAGCACCTTCGACGTGGAAGTAGCCGCCATCAAATGGTTACTACGATCGATGGGTTGGAATATCGATTCAACCAATTTCACGTCTCCGCCGCTATGCAGTGCCCCTCTGGGTACATGGAGACGTGTGGGTTAGCGGTGCCCTACATCAAGGACGTCTCTTTTGAGGATGTCATCGCTGAGATGACACATGGATTGCATGGATCGGGCCAATCAATCAAAAGGGCCCAACTACTCGATAACCTATGGATGCTTGACACCTACGTCAAGTGCGCCATTTATCCCTTTCTACATCGGTCAGAGTGTACGGGTCTCGTACAGTAATTTCTATTCTCCGCCTTTGAGAACCATTGGTTCTCCGTTGCAGACATTGTCATCGATGGTATGCTCGATGCCTTTGATCGGTTGACTAGAAAGTTGAAGGCGAAGAGGGAGATGCCTTATGCCCTTTTGATCACCCGCATGGTCGAGCAGTATAATTATGTGCGAGAAGCCTATAGCATGGCTCCTGGGGAGCCTAGGAGAAATGACAATGTTAAGGTCTTCTTGCTAAAAGACTGGACCAAAAGCTACAATCTTTTGGTCAAGCGACTACCTGATGAGGAGGAGGAGGTTCCCCCAGTGGAGGCGGGCATAGAGGCTGCAGAGAGAGCTCCTGATGCAGGGGAGGCACAGCCTGACCGTCCACCTCAGCCTATGGTACCTACTAGACCTGCCCCTACTACTTCGCGTCGACCTGCCCGTGCCTCTACTTCGAGCAGACCCGAGCCTTCCACCCTTACTCTCCAAACCCTCCTTGCCGTCATGAACGAGAACAACAAGAGAATTCACAAGCGGCTGGACGGGATGGAGGAGTTCCATCGTCAGGTGCATCGCCGATTGGATTATCACGAGGGCATGCTCGAGCTATTGATGCAGCACTCGTATGCTACCACTTCTACCCCGATGATAGCTCATGCCCGCCAGCATATAGTGGACCCTCGCGACTGTTAGACTGAGCCATCCAGACCGAGCCCACCCGACCCACCTACGGAGCCAGGTCCACCAGCAGGTGATTACTATGCCATTATGTGTTATTTTTATATTTCTAATTGTATATGTATAATTCTGTTTTTCCAAATAATTTATGTTCTGCATGCACCATCATTACTGCATGATATCTTGTTGTGCCTACTTCTGCCTGATTGATTCGATATCTGTTTTGCATGCTCTACTCCCTGTGTATTGTTTATGTTCTGTGTATGTGTCTGAACCCGTCTGACATTTTCGAGGATGAAAATTCCTAAGGGGGGGGGGGGAGAATGTAATGACCCTAAAATTTTGAACGAAACTTGACTGCTTTGATATTCGTGCCCGACATAGAAATTGAGATAGATTTAAAAATTAAAAATATATGATTATTAATATGAAGACTTTTAATCTGTGAGCGTGTGAAGTGATGCGTCACTTGCGACACATGCCTGAGAAGTGATTAGATCCTTTATCGGATGCTGTATACATGTGTGGTGTGTGTGCGCTTAGCACCGGAGCGAAGTATTAGAAATGGAAATATCCAAGATATTTCCATTAGATAGCTTATAAGGGAAGAAAGGTTAGAGGATACACATCTCTTCCTTCTCCTAACCTCTGCTTGCAAACCATTGCTAGAACTCCCTCTATGAGAAACCCAAGCTCGAGAAACCCTAGATTTCTGATTCTCTAATAAGTGAATGGACGTGGGTACATCAGACTGTTTGAGTGAGCAAAACATACCTGTGTATTAGCGTGGAGCTGTACCTTTGGTTCATTGGAGAACTCAAAGCGGAAAACTCTCCGATTTGGATCCGAAACCCATGACGGATCGCAAATGCCATGAACGAAGGAGCAACCATCAAAGAGGTGATTCATTATGCTTATATAGGATCTTTGATGTCATAAATGTGTATTTATGTGGGTGTGATTAATTCATGAAGAATCATAATAAGTTACGGTTGAAATGGGTTAAAATGAACAAACCCCATTAATGATAGCTTTACTGTCATATCCGATCAATCAATGGAGAATTGATCGATCAATCTGTAAATTCAATCGATCAAATATGGGATTTGATCAATCGAATTTTATAAGGCCTCTTTGAAATAGAAGGATGATTTTCTTGAGAAGTTGGAGCCCGATGTGCTCGATCGATCAAATTGGGGGTTTGATCGATCGAATTTGATGCTGATCGATAAGAAAATCAAGTGATCGATTAATTGAGAATTGATCGATCGAACTATGGAATTGATCGATCAAATCAGGGATTCGATCGATCAAATTTTATAAGCACACTTGGGAACAGAAGGTGTGTTTTTCTGAAATCTTGACCCGATCGATCGAATGGAAGATTCGATCGATCAATGAATGATTGATCGAACAATGTTCCTCGATTCTGAAGGTGTGGAAATACTGATTTTGATCGATCAATTATGGGAATTGATCGATCAACTTGAGAATCTGATCGATCAACCATGGAATTGATCGATCAGATGTCTTTTGTACAGTCTGTTTAGGTTTGGGGCATCCGATCGATCAATAAAGAGATTGATCGATCAGATGTGAAACCGATCAATCAAATAGAGGGATTGATTGATCGACTTTGCCTTGTTTCTGCTGTTTTGGTTTCTGGAGAATTTAAGACTGGACCTCGTGTCAGTTACTATTCTGACACTTCTGACACGTAGCATACTGTACGTATGGTTCTAGGTCAAGATTAGGACATCTTAAAAAGCTTTATATTTGCTTAGAAAGACTTGATCTAAGGTAGGGAAAATTCAACCTAACTTGTATCTGATTTTGGATTATATGATTTTCTTGAGCATCTGTATCTGAGTTTGTTGTTTAAAAAGCTTTGCCATTTGTTTCTGTTCTCTGTTTCTGTCATCTGTTTTGCTATTTGACTCTGAGGTCTTATGTGTATTAATTTAAAGTTCATCTGATGAATTCCACCGACTCGACGGTATATCCGTGACCGGCACAGTGGAATATCCGTGCATCTGCTTTAGAAATTCCTCGATACAATTGCACTCCTTAAATGAGGCATTATCGCATTTCTGTAATTATTCATTGAACGACGATGGTTAGGGTTACCCATCGACACACATCTGGCTACCACGTGCTATATTCACGGGAGTTATTTAAGTACATAAAATTTAAGATAATAACTACTGTATGCATGCATCTGATCACTCTGAGATTAAGTTTGTCTTTGTACTTTTACATCTGCTCTATTCACTAAAAGTTCTGCATTCTGATTACTCTGCATTTCTAAGTTTCTGTCTGCATTTATTCTGCTCTGTCTGCACTCTGCCTTATTTATCCGTCTGAGTTATATTCTGTAAGCCATGTTTTACATTTTCATATGCAATTTACTTGAGTTTCTTCTATTGAGCTTAAATGGTAGCTCACCATGTTTCTATAATTTTAGATTCTGAGGCTAGGTCTCCCGGCACGGAGAGTGACCCAGATTATCAGCCAGAGACAGAGGACGAGGCTAAGGAGGAGGATACTAATATCCAAGCCGACGAGTTCTACCCATAGCCTGAGTATAGTAGTCTTGTATTTTAGGATTTGGAAATGTATATTTTGAATTATCTGTGCGCCTAGTGGCCACTTTTTGTATTATTTTATTATAGATGTGGTTATTTATAATTATATACATTTTATAGGAACCACCATTGGGAACCATTATTTTGAGTGATGGATGTCCATCACCAGTGGTTTTTCTTGGTTCCTTTTTGGAGGATGTATATTCTTTTGATTTATATGTCCATTGTTTACTCTCTTTCTTTTCTTTTTCAGCCTTATATGATGACTCAATCTGCCACTACTAGACGGTGTCTGCTCTGATTTTCGCTAGACGAGCAGACACTCTCTTTGATTTATTCAGGGGATCATCCAGAGCATGATCCTGATAGCACGGGTTCTGAGTGCAAAAAATCGAGCTGCGGTAGCTTCGTAGAATGTTATCCATGTGAGTATGTGTGTGTGCACTCAACACCGTAGCAAAAGAATTGGGAAATAGAAATATCTGAGATATTTCCATGGGTAGCTTATAAGGGAAGGTTAGAGAAGACATCTCTCTTCCTTCTCCTAAAACTCTACTTGCAAGACTGAATGCTAGAAACCCTCTGTGAAAACCTGTGTGAGAGAAACCCTAGATATCGGATCCTCTGATTTATTTCGTGAAAGAATCGACGTGCGTTGAATCTGTTTAGGAAAGCAATACACGTCTGGGTGTTGACGTGGGGATGTACTTCTGGTTTTACGGAGAGTTCAAAGCAGCAAACTCCTAAATCCCAAATCTAAAATCCACCGTAAACCAAGGATGCCGTGAACCAAGAAACAATCATCAAAGAGGTGAGTTATTATAGTTTTTTTGGTAGATTTAAATGTCATAATTATGTGTTTAATGAGGGCTTGAATGATTCATGGAGAATCATAAAAGCTATGGGTGAAAAGGGTTAAGATTCAACAAATCCCATTAATGACAGATACTGCCATATCTGATCGATCCATCTGTAATCTGATCGATCAAATTTGAGATTTGATCGATCGAATTGTATAACCTCCATTTGAAACAGAAGGGTATTTTTTTTCTGAGAAGTTAGAGGTCGATAGGATTGATCGATCAAACTGAGGATTCGATCGATCAATTATGGGGTTGATCGATCAAATTTTCCTCTGTTCTTTATTGATGAAAGGTTGGTTTTGATCGATCAAAAATGGGAATTGATCGATCAACTTGAGAATTTGATTGATCAAATGAAGATTGATCGACCAGATGTTCTCTCATCTGTCTGTTTAATAGTGAGGCATCCGATTGATCAAATGATGAGTTGATCGATCAGATGTGAATCTGATCGATCAAATATGGAGATTGATTGATCGAATTCCTTGTTCTATCTTGTTTTGGTTTTTTGGGAAAAACACTACTGGGCAGTGTACCAAATTATATCCTGACATGTAGTATACTATATGTATGGTCTAGGTCAAGGTTAGGACACCTTAAAAAGCTTTGAATTTTTTTAGAAAGACTTGATCTGAGGTAGGGGAAATTCAGCTTAACTTGTATCCAATTTTGACTGCATGATTTTCTGAGTATCTGTATCTGGTTTATTCTATTTAAAAGGTTTTGTTATCTGATTCTGCCATCTGTTTCTGCTATTTGACTTGAGGTCTTTATGTGTATTGATTTCAAGTTCATGTGACGAATCCCTCTGACGTGGCAGGATACCCACGATCGGCACGGCAGGATATCCGTGTATCTAATTTGTACACTCTTAGCACAAGTTGCTCTCCTTGTAGAGGCTTGATGCAATGATCTGAAATTATTCATTGAACGACGATGGTCGGGGTCATCCATCGGCACACATCTGGCTACCCCATGCTATATTCACGGGAGTTATTTAAGTATAGAATTTAAGTAATTTAATACTATATGCATGCATCTGACAACTCTGAAAGTAAAGTCTGTTCTGACGATTCTGCATTTGCTCTATCCATTAAAAGTTCTGTATTCTGATTATTCTGCATATCTGATTATCTGTCTACATATATCATGTCATGTCTGCACTCTGCCTTCTTTATCTGTTTGAGTTATATTCTGCAAACCATGTTTCATAATTAAGATGCAAATTACTTGAGTTTCTTCTATTGAGCTTAGATGGATAGCTCACCCTGTTTATATATAGTAGGTTATGAGGCTAAGATTCCTGGTACAGAGAGTGATCCCGATTATCAGTCGGAGCTGGTGGCTGAGGTAGAGGAGGAGGATACTGACACCCCTATTGACGAGTTCTATTAGCAGCTTGGGTATTAGTTTTGTTTTGAGATCTGGATATGTATTTTTTGGATTATCCGTATGTCTGGTGGCCACCTTTCTGTATTAATTATTATAGATGCTACTTATAGCTCTATACATTCTGTAGGAAACATTATTGGGAACCACTGTTTTGAGTGATGGATGTCCATCACCATTGGTTCTTCTTGGTTCCTTTTTGATGATGTATATTCTTTTGATTTCATATATATATATATATATATATATATATATATATATATAGGTTCATTGCATATCTTTTCTTTTTGGAACCTCATATGATGACTTGATCTGCCACTTTCGATGGTGTCTGCTCTGATTTCCGTTAGACGAGCACACACTCTTTGATTTGTTTCGGGGATCATCCAGAGTATGATCCTAATGGCACGGGTTTTCGGGTGCGAAAATTCGGGTTGTCATAGTTGGATTTCTTATCACATTGTAGCATTATTCTTTTAGGCAATTGGAAGGAACATAACTAGGGCAGTTAATGGGCTGGCTTTTGACCTGATCCCAGCCTGGGTTGGGTCGGGTTTGGGCTTAAATAAACCCAAGCCTGAAAAAAATCGGGCCAAATTCGGCTGATTTTCTATATGGGATGGCTCGAGTTTTTACCACGTTAAATCTATGATAAAACGTCTTACCATATCACATTTTATCATGTATTCCATGTATTCAAACAACCCCTTAGGTAATGCAAATTGGACCTACCAAAACCTAACGATAGCCCTACCAAGTTCATTTATATTATGGAAAAAGACCAAGCTGACCGAAATTAAGTGTCGTAACTTGTGGCTGAACGTTGGTGCATTGGTTTCATGGATCAAAATTTCGGCCGATACCGATACGTATCGGACGATATGTATCGGTATCGAACCTGAACGATACGGTACATTCAATGTACTGTATCATTCAATTGTATGGAAGATACCAAACGATACATTGAATGTATCGTTTGGTATCATCTGATACCGATACGTATCGGTTTTAGGCTCAAGCGATACGGTACCGATACCCGGTATTTTGATCCTTGATTGGTCTATCTCTTTCCGCCATCTTTGGGTAATGCATAGATGTTCTTACGCCAAAGTTTTGTCAATGGTCGGAAAAGGTTTCATTAATTCAAATGCTCATAAACATTTGTGGCTCATCCAAGGTTTCCATTGTAAAATGTTGACTGTCTTGAACAAGGGGATCAAGATTTTTTTCTTCTTCTCAATCTTCTACATAATAGATCTTGAAATCATGGCCAATTATCAGACGCTCGGATGTTAATTCTATAGGAAACACGTTTCCAAAAGTGACCTCAGAACCCTTCTCATGGTACACCATGATCACATCACTTTTGGGAATTTGTGTCACTAGAAATCAATATATTACCGTTTAATAGGTTGGCCACGATCTCAAAATATATTGTGTGCAACGTTTGGATAAAAAACGATCTCCATTATCAATTAAGGCAGTCAACAATTTTAACGATGGCGAACCGCTAGTTGCGGAAACTACTCCGCCATAATTACTGGTACCCTTTACATTATATTATTACATTTGTAGAGAAATGTTTTTTAACCCACGAATTTCCACTTCCTCCATGTCTAGTGTAGTGAAAAAAATATAAGGTTAACTTTAGAGGCACCCACGGAATCTTGTTGGGCACATATGCTAAAAATCATTGATTCCTTTTACGCAGATGATGGAGATCATTTTTCGGTCCAATCTTCCACAAAAAGGATCTTGAGATCATGGCGCGCCTATCGGACGACCAGTTTTCTATTTGATCATTTTTCATACCCGTTATGAGAAGGATACGAGCTAAAGTAAGTAAGCCCGATTCTTCATCCATGTCTTTCATATCAAATTTTGAAGCCAAGCTTTTTACTATTTTAAGATAAACTTTGATTGTTTAGAATCAGACTGTGGAGATCATTTTTCACAATAATTTTCTACCTAATGAATCTTGAGATCACGAGTCTATCATCATACAGTCAGATTTTGATTCGCATGACACACATATTAAAAAATGATCCAAGAACCATGCTTGATGCACGCCCACGATCATGATCACTTTTTGTACTATCTGCCATATGATATTAAAATTTGATCGCCTGATGGTAGACTACCATCTCAAAATTTATTGGGTAGAATATTATGTTGAAAAATGATCTCCATTATTATATTCAAAGCAATTAAAGTTTAGTTTATAAAAAATTTTAAAAATATATATATATATTTTTTCTATCCAAATAAGCCTAAATGCCCTAATATTCTAGGCTCCCCAATAAACAAAAGAGGTCCCAACTCCCAACGACATCTATTATACTAAATATACAAAATAAAAAGTAAAGAAAAAGAATAAAATAATAGTAATACAAAGATCTAGTCCTCTATATTCCTGTTATTATGAGAAAAAGATGAGAAAAGTTCTTACACAATGACATGTTGAGAGCAGTATAGAGTGGTGACCACAACAAATCAAACAGAGACTCTAACGGCCCTAAAATTCTGAAACTTTTGACTGCTTTAGTATACGTGTCGGGCACGGAAATTGAGACAAATTTAAAATTTAATAATTAGAATATTAGTATAAGGATTTTTAAACCATAGGCGTGTGAAGTGAGATGTCGCTTGCGACGCAAGTCCGACGTGCGATTAGATCCACTTGTGGAAGGTGATATGCGTGAGTATGAGTATGTACTCAACACCGGAGCAAAAGAATTGGGAAATAGAAATATCCTGAATATTTCTCCTAGTTGGCTTATAAGAGAAGGAAGGTTAAGGAAAACCCAAACCTCTCTTCTTAGCTCTGATTTTTCTGCATATAAGCTATTTCATGGGTGAGAGAACTCAGTGAAAAAATCAAAACTCGAGAAACCCTAGGTTACAGAATCTTTGATTGAGAATGTGAGGAATTGACGTGTGTGCGTCAATCTGTTGAGAGAGCAAAACACATCGGTGCGTTAGCGTAGAGTCATACCTCTGGTTCTTCGGAGAACTCAAAGCGACACTCCTAAATCTCGAATCTGAAAACCACCTTGAACCAAGGATGCCGTGAACCAAGAAGCAACCTTCAAAGGAGGTGAGTTATTATGAGTTTCATGTGGGTTTGATGTCATAAATAGGTATTAATATGCGTTTGAATGATTCGTAGAGAATCATGATGAGTTATGGATGAAATAGGTCAAGGATCAATGAACTCCATTAATGACAGTTACAGTCATTTCCGATCTATCAAATTATAATCCGATCGATCAAATTTAGGATTTGATCGATCGAATTGTATAACTCCCTTGAAACAGAAGGGTGTTTTTGAGAGGTTCAGGTTCGACATGTCCAATTGATCAAATCTGAGATTTGATCGATCAAATTTGGAACTGATCGATCAAAATATGAAATGATCGATCAAGTGTGAACTGATCGATCAATTGAGAATTGATCGATCAAACTGTGAATCCGATTGATCAAATAGGAGATTTGATCGATCAAATTTTATAAATAATGTATAGAATAGGAGGCCTATTTTTTTGAAATTTCTGACTTGAAATATCCAATCGATTAAACATGGGGATTGATCGATCGAATTGAGGATTCGATCGATCAAAGAGAGAATTGATCGATTGAATTTCCTCTGTTCTGTATGAATGAAATGTTGGTTTCTGATCGATCAAATATGAGAATTGATCGATCAATTTGTGAATCCAATCGATCAAATAGAGAATTGATTGATCAGATTTCCTCTGTTCTCTCTATATAGGAGTAAGGTATCCGATCAATCAAATGATGAGTTGATCGGTCAGATGTGAATCCGATCGATCAAATAGGAAGATTGATTGATCGAATTCTCTGTTCTGTCCTGTTTTAGTTTTTTGAGAAAAAAAACTACTGGGCAGTGTACCAATTTCTGTTATGACACTTGGTACACTATACGTATGGTCTAGGTTAAAACTAGGACATCTTAACAAGCTTTGAATTTCCTTAGAAAGACCTGATCTGAGGTAGGAGAAATTCAACCTAACTTGTATCTGATTTTGACTGTATAGTTTCCTAACATATGTATCTTATTTCTTTTGTTTTAAAAGCATGTCTTGCATATGATAAAAGCTCTGCCATCTGATTATGCTATTTGATTCTTAAGGTCTTTTATATGTATTGATTTAAAGTTCATATGACAAATCCCCCTGACGTGGCAGGATACCCACATCCGACGCGACAGGATATCTGTGTATCTGATTTGTAAATCCATGACACAAGTTGTTCTCCTTTGAAGAGGCTTGATGCAAATGTCCGCAATTGTTCATTGAACGATGATGGTCGGGGTTACCCATCGGCATGCATCTAGCTTTCACGTGCTATATTCACGGGAGTTATTTAAGTATAGAATTTAAGTCATTATATACTGTATGCATGCGTCTGAAAACTCTGAGATTATAGTCCGTTTCTGTTATGTTCTATTATTCTGCATTTGTCATTTGATCATCTCTGTCGGCATTCTCTGATTTGACATCTGTTCTGAGTTATGTTCTGCAAATCATGCTTTACATTTTAGATACAATTTACTTGAGTTCTTCTATTGAGCTTAGATGGATAGCTCACCCTGTTTCTATATAATAGGTTTTGAGGCTAGGGTTCCCGGCATGGAGAATGATCTCGATTATCAGCCGGAGCCGAAAATTGGGGCAGAGGAGGAGGATACTGACACCCCTGCTGACGAGTTCTATTAGCAGCTTGGGTATTAGTTTTATTTTGGGGATCTGAACATGTATTTTTAGATTATCTGTGTGCCTGGTGGCCACTTTTCTGTATTATTTATCGTAGATGTTACTTATAGCTCTATACATTCTATAGGAACCATTATTGGGAACCATTGTTTTGAGCGATGAATGTCTATCACTAGTGCTTCTTCTTGGTTCCTTTTTGAGAATGTATATTATTTTGATTTACATATATTTATTGTTTTTATTCATTTCTTTCATTTTAGAGCCTTATATGATGACTCGATCTGCCACGTTGGACAATGTCTGCTCTGATTTCCGCTAGACGAGCAGACACTCTTTGATTTGTTATGGGAATCATCCAGAGTATGATCCTTATGCACAAGTTTCTGGGTGCGAAAATTCGGACTGTCATAGACACCTACGTAAAGAAGCACCCCGTGAAATCATATTCTTCTTATTTTTGTTGGACAGTGCATTTGTGTTTGGGCTAGGTAGTTGGCCTGACTTGATCGACCCAAATGTCTCATGCCCAACCTGACCCGATGCCGTTGCCGTTGCCGTAAAATATCAGGTCAACCCTAGTTGTTAGGCACTTCTACAATGAGAATCTGGTTCCAAGCCTCCATTCGTCATATTGAACTTTCTCCAATAATTTCCATAAACCCACCCCAGGAACTTGCTCCTGTTCATGCTTTATGTATTCCAGGATTCTCCCAAGGTTGATGGAGGGAGATTGACCCAGGCGCTAGTAGCAATGCTTGGGTTAGATACTCAATTAACAACTCTGGATGATAGCCTCTGCGACTTCAATCCATGGTTTCAAATATGGGAATCAGTCACCAAATCGGTCAGCCCAAAATCGATCCGTATTAGTATCGGCAGATCAGATTTGGCAATCTCAATGCAAAAAATGTTTGAGAGCAAAACTTGCAATATGTATATTTAAAGTAATAAAATCTATGCACTACTGATTGAAGAACATTATATTTTATTTTAAATTTTATTAGTAATAAGTTAATAAAATTAAAGTAATAAAATTATGAAATTTATTAAAAACTAAAAACCACTTTATTATACAAAATGTGAAATTAGACTGTATAATTTGATAAAAGTTTGAGGCATTTAGATGGAGTACCAATCAATAATTTTAGCTATATGATGAAAGCCAAGAGAAGCCAATTCATGAGGAGCTATGGATTCATAAACCTCAGTGAAGAACACACATATAACAAAAATAATAAAAAAACAAACAAAAATGTGAATGGAAGAAGGAATATAAATAAGTGAAATGAAGAGAAGACTTCTCTTTTTATTGTTTCGTTTTACTTTTTTTATGAACTTTAGTGGTCCTGTAAAGAAGAGGACAACTCTTACTAGATGGTTTTAAAAGTTAGGGCTTTGGAGTTTACGTTAATTTCGTTTTTCACTTCAAGATTTATATTTGGTGTAAAACAATAGCACATTGTTTGGTGTTCTAACTCTGATTCTTTGTATCGGTGGATTGGCCGATCCGACTTAAATATCTCTCAGGGTCGGCGATCCAAATGATCCTGGCCAATACCCACGTAAAAACGATACAACACTAGTGAATCGGTATCATTTGAGCCCAGGATCTGATTTGGTCGATATTTGAAACCATGCTTCTATCTATGCTGATAAACCTTAAACATGTGAAGATTGGTACGTAACACATGACTTGCCGATCCCATGGACATGCATGTTGACCTGCCTACTGCCATCTGAGCTTCTCAAATGATGAACTACGACACTGCCACGTGTAGCATAATAAGAGAAAGAAAATGTTTCCACGTATGTACGGAATGTGATGCCCTGTGCAATGTACAGTATAGAGCACCGCTCGTGTTCCTTAAGGCCTTGGTTGATAACAAGGAAATGTAATTTCATTGGGGGAATGGAATTTAGTTTCCAATTGTTATTGGTTGATAGTTATTTAAGGAGATGGAAATGAAATTAAGTTGCCTTGCATGGAAATTGAAATTCCATACACCAAATCATTTCAGGAGAAAATCATTTCAACCTTTAAAGTGGCTGAAAATGAGTTTCCTACTAACAAAATAATATTTTTTTATTATTACAAATCTAAAGTTACTTGTAAAAAACCTAAGAGCAAAAAAAATAATTTTTTAATTATTAAAAAGTAACTACAATTTCTATGACCATCATACCAGCACGATCACTATGACCACCACATTATCTACATCATACTCTTTTCAGCTAATATTTGACTCTGGTAAAAGTTTGAATTTAATTAAACTTTAATTGAATTTATAAGTTATATAAAGTTTTGACTTTTGATCAAACTTTGACTATTGAAAAATGATAATAAGTTGTAAGTTAGTAATATATTATCAAATTTTTAGGGGTCAAGATTGATTTTAAGGTCAAATTTTGACTTTTAATTAAAATTTTACTTTTTATTGAATTTTGACTCTAATAATTTGATGACGAAAAAAGGATATTGCCGCATTGATGTATAATTTGATAATAGATTCTCAATTTTAATAGTCAATAATTTGACTTTTAGTCAAACTTCAACTTTTGGTCAAACTTTGACTTTTACACAATTTAGTTTTAGTCAAAACTCGAAACCTGCTTATAGATAGAGTCTATTATTACATAAATTTATACCGTATCACTGCAATTTTTTCTTAGCCAAAATTTAATTTTTTATAAAATGTTATAAATTTTTATTAGTGAAATATTATAATTAAAAATATCTATCATTATTTTAATTTATAACTTAAAAATACATTGCCTCATTTTTATTGGTCAAAGTTTGACTTTTATGCAAATTTTGACTATAGTCATAATTTGAGATGTGTATCTTTATAGTAGGTAGTGATTATTACTGTTGTTATTTGTATTTTGGAAATGTAAATTTTTATCGGTCAAAGTTTGATATTTGGTCAAACTTTGACTTTTTAATACAATTTGATTTTTTTAAACTTCTGTATCCCCAATGAGATTATTATTTTTTTAATTTATTACTTTGTAGTACATTATCAAATTTTATTTTACAATTTTTTACATTTGGTCAAAGTTTGACTTTTTAAAAGTTGATATTTGGTCATATTTTTTTCTAGTGTAACCTAGCAATGGATACGAATACTTTATATTAATTTGTAGGTTGGCGGCAGATTGTCGAATTTTTTATTGGTCAAAGTTAAAAAATTGAATTTTCTTTAAAGTATAAAAATTGAATATTGTTTCAACATGTAGCCTTAGAGTACATACTAGCATTTACTATATAATTGTACTTTAGTCTTAAAATATTTTATTAATCAAAGTTTTACGTTTGGTCAAAGTTTGGCTTTTATTAAAAGTAAATATTTGATCAAATTTTGACTAGTGTAACTTAACGATATATATGAATACTGTTATATTAATTTGCAATTGAACTTTTGTAACTTGTTGGTACATTGCAAAATTCTCTTAGTCAAAGTTTGACTTTTATAAAAAATTTAATTTCATTTCGACATATAAACTTATATTAGATACTAGCATTTACAATTTTATTATTTAACTTTACATATTTTTTTTATTAAAATTTTAAGTTTGGTCAAAGTTTGACTTTTTATTTGAATTTGACTTTTCAAACTCTGATTTATGTAACTTAGTAATAAATAGTGATTACTATGCTATTAATTTGTAACGTAATAGAATATTATTAAAAAAATTTGCTAATATTTGACTTTAATTATGATTTTAATAATAAATTATCAAAACTTAAAAACTCATTTTCTAATTCATTTTTAAAGATACTAATCAAACAAGAGAAATCAATTTCTAATAAAATTCATTTTTCAAACACACTAATCAAACAGTGGAAAATCCATTTCTAGACGAGATCATTCCCCAAGAAATCAACTAAGAAATTAATTTCATATCTTCTTCGGAGTTTCATTGCTATCAAACAGGGCCTAAATAAATTCAAGGTAAATTTACCATAATAACTCGCTTTTCAAAAGTAATGTCAATTTTAGACCCATTTCAAACGTTTTACTAGAAAATATAGTTTCATAAAATATTTACCTACATGATTATGCATCTTATTTAGCAAATGACCATATTACCCCTGTATTAAAGGCTTAATATGATATAAATCATGGGTACATATATAATTTTATAATAGAAGGAATATATTTGACATACCTTTTTCAGTAAATTTTATTTTTATAAAATCCTACACTACAAAAAATGAGACTATTAGCGGCAGCCAAAAACTGCCGCTATTAACAAAAAGTTGCCGCTAATACCCTTGCCGCTAATAGTCTTAATAGTTTTTTTTATTAATAGGGGCAGTTTTTTACTCCAAAAAACTGTCGTTAATAGTCTTATTTTTATAGTGCTATGTGGTTATTATTTTTCAAATAATATAAAATGATTATTATAATGGTTCCCTGTTTGGTCCATAGTCACAAAATCGGGGTTCAGCAATAGTTCGGCGAGGTTAAAATTCAGAAAAATCCGGCAAAATCGGGAAGCTCGGGAAAATATTCGGAGGAAAAATCGGTGAGAAAAATTAAAAATTAAAATAAAAAGATTTAAAATTATAAAAAAATAATAAAAAACATTAAAAAAAGTAGTTTGTCACAATTTTTTTGAAATATCTGGGAATTATTTGGGAATAATCCGCGAATTAGTCGCGAACTTCGGTGATTTGGTGAATTTTCGAAAATTCGCAAATAATTTGGGATTAATTCGGGGGACCTTAAATTCTTGAATTTATCAAAAATTCAACAATTTTTGTGACTATGGTTTGGTCTAATAGTGCCCTAAATTCAGTATAGGTAACTAATAAAAGCTACATAAATATATGATATATGCATGGTAAAAGATCTAACTTGAGAAAGAATGTTAGATTTTTCCTATTGAAGCAAAAATTTAAAAAGCAGCACCGAGACAGCTAATTAAGCATTCGCTGTGTTCTATATAAGGGATCGCTGTGTGGGCGCTAAGTAAAATATAAAACGTTATGGGTTTGAAGGAGATGGTTAAGCTTGTTTTATTAGCCTTCTATCTTTTAATTTGTAAGTGTGATGGCGTTGAAGGAGAAAGGAAGAGAGACGATATGGAGTTGGAAAGACAACTCAAGATTCTTAATAAACCTGCTGTGAAGGCCATTATGTAACTTGAGAGACTCTGTATCTACACAAATTAGGTCCATGACTACCCACTTTTACGCCATTTGGAGCAAGCCTCAGCCGGAGAATCAAACCCATAAATGCTTTGAAACCATCCAATTTGTGCACAAACAATATGCACAATCACCTTATTTTTGTATATGCACTATAAAAATAAAGTGGTTCAGCGGCAGCCAAAATTGCCCCTATTAACAAAAAGGGCACTTTAGAAAACAATGCCTCAAAAATAAACATTTTAGCAAAAAAGGCCCGACCTCAAATATTTTAGAAAAACGGCGCTTTCACAGATTTAGGAACTTCAGAAAACCGTGAAATCAGCTTTTAAAAAAATAATGTTTTCACGATTTTCTGAAGTTCCAAAATCTGTGAAAGCACCGTTTTTCTAAAAAATTTTGAGGTCGGGTCTTTTTTGCTAAAAAGTTTGTTTTTGAGGCATGTTTCTCTAATTATCCCTAACAAAAAACTGTCACTACTGAAACAACAAGCTTTTTTGTTAATAGCGGCAGTTTTTTGCTCCGGCTGAAACACCTTATATTTTGTAGTGACGGTAACTTCTAACAGAGCATACCATAAAAATGATTCATGTTTATTTTTTGGTGTGGCAGTAACACTGCTCTATATTTATTGTGGTTTTCTTGTTTGACTTCTTTTGCAACAATTTTATCGATTTTAAATGAACCGGAAAATTGGTTCCTTATTCCATAGTTTGTCTCATTGGGAAAATTTGGCAAAAAATCAGAAAGTAATTAGGAAAAAAACAAGAAAGATGAGAAAATAAGATTAATAAGTATGGAAAATATAATAAAAGTTGAATTTATTGAAAAATTTGCAGATTGATCACGATTTCATAAAAAATTCACGACTTTTTCAAGAATATAATTTTTGTAAAAGACGTATTTAGGAAATGAATTATTTATTTTCCGAATAAGTCATGTTTTCAAAAACTTGCCAAATTTGTTGGCTATAATTTATTCCATGGAGCTTGTTATTGAACCCAATGGACAGGGTCAGGTCCAAATATTGGACGTAAATGGAAGTCAGAGTTTGGCTCAATTGTGAAAATTCTTGCTCCACATAACAGATATATATTATAATCAGATTCACCTTAGGAAGTTATGAAGTTAATTTTCTGTATGATGCATTTTAATTGGTTAATTATAGTAATGAGCCCCCCAATATTTTTTGTTAAGTTGGGCCCACCATTTTAAACTTCTCTTATACATGGAGTTTCTATTAGAGGGTCTGGCTATCATAAATATCTCATAATAGTTCATGGTTTGGCTCAAACCATAGAAAACGGTTCTCATTGGGTTGCGTTGAATGTTTTGTTGAAATGAAATATGGTGTTTATTTTATTTGCTACCATCAAACTTCAGCCAATAACCTACCCTTGAGTTGCACTGGGGGTTTATAGGGTGCAAATAAAGCTACCCTACCATGAGAATGAAAATTTCTTATTTTTATTTTTTTTCATTTGGAACTACATTTATTTTATTTTTTAAAGTGGTTTTGGAGCCTTTTTGGTGTAGGGAGTTTTCCCTCATTCCAATTTAATTTTTCTTTTCTAGAATTATGGCATCTTCCTATGTTTTGTTAATGGAATATGCTTTTTCTACTGTAGAACCTTCTAATATCATCATTTATAAATGTGTTTTTTTCAATTATATAAAAAAATGTGTTGTTTTCTTAATTTTATAGTTTCATCATATAAAATAGGTTTTGTTGTGAGAAAAAAGCATTACTATGAAGGCACTCTTAATAATATAAAAGCACTCTCATTACCTAGAACAAAAATCCTGGAACTGGACCTGGACCTGATATTAATTGGTTAGAATGGATCTTGTTTGACCCGATCCAGACCAAAAATAGGTCCACTTATTTGCACAACTCCAACTTGAATCCGAGATGCATGTGTATATATAGAGGGAAGAGATCTCATCTGTGATAGCCCGAATTTTGACTCCCCGAAACCTGGGCCGTCGGCACGATTATAGAGACCATGCCCCCAGATTACTCGCAGAACATGTGGTACAAACACACAAAGCAGAGCAAAACATACTTTTTATAAAATAACAAGAGGTCAAGAGAAAAGGTCTCTTTGACCATCACATATCCTGCTACAAAATGGCCCAAAAGACGGTTCTAATCCCATGCCATCTACATGCACAAAAGAACCAAACCGAACCATCGGTGACATCCAAAGTCACCCTTGATGGTTCGCCAAAAATAACTAATATCTCATATACCCTTCCTTCAAGTTTACACAGCTGGACGTACCAAGCCTTACAAACTAATATCAGAATCACCCAGTAATGTCCACTAGAAGAAGTCCTCCGAAGGAGGCTCGTTCTCCTCAAGAGGCACTTAATCCGAATCCAATATGTCCTGGCCCTCTGCTACTGAGTCTTTACCTGTACCTGTGACGTATACTCGGAAGAGTGAGCTACATCATAGCTTAATAAGGAAAAATATATCTAACATGCGTATTTTCCATAACATATCTTTCATGATGTAATACATTACCTATCTTACTGGAAGAAGCACATAATTTAATGCAAATTGTAAATTTACGAAGACTAACAAAAGATGTCTATTCAGAATTTAACTTATCATTTGTAATATCCCGGATATTTTAGGGCTAATTTCGATTACCTCGGTAAGCGTGCCCGAAAAAGTTACGGGATAAATCTGATTTATTTGCGTAGGTTAAGGTATAAGGAGAATTTTGGTCAAAGGATTTTAATTTAGACTTGGAGAAGTCATACTTTTAACTTATACACTATGTGTATGTTTGCGCTTAACATTGAAACAAAATGCAAGTTAAGTGGATAGACTTGTAAATATAAAAGATCATGATATTTCCCCTTATTTTAGGCTCTTGTAAAATAATATTATAAGAGGGAAGAGTGGGGGAGAAGTTGCATCCTTCCTCCCTCTCGTGAGAAATATTTTAGGCTCTTGTAAAACTCCTTTGCTTCTTTGTTTAGATCCCCTGTAGTTATAATCCCTCTCCCCATCTTAGCCATTGACAAACCTTGTGATCATCTTTTGATTTGTTAGAGATATTGAGAAATAAGAATAGGGGAGAGTGGATACCTGTGTGAATGTTCTGGACTATTGCTCTAGCAGCAAGCTTGGAGATGGACTAAATTTTAGAGTCCAACTAAAGCTTGGATTTGATCCGGTGCTTGGATTTGGAGCAACGGGAGCTGAAGGAATTAACTTCAAGAGGTAGGCTT
This sequence comes from Chloranthus sessilifolius, assembly GCA_021018995.1. Taxonomy (NCBI): domain Eukaryota; kingdom Viridiplantae; phylum Streptophyta; class Magnoliopsida; order Chloranthales; family Chloranthaceae; genus Chloranthus; species Chloranthus sessilifolius. The sequence goes on from CM037593.1 coordinate 97,762,534, forward strand.
TTAAATTCCTTTGATTAAAGTTAATTGTGCCTAGTTTAGATTAGAAAAAAATGGTCAATATAGAATAGATAGTAGTTTTTGTATTCGGAAGAAAGAAAGCATGTAAGGAGGATAAATTTTTCGAACAACACAGACCTAGAGAAATTCAAGGGTCGAATTCAAATTCGACCCTCGAATTCAAAATTCGAGCATCGAAATTAAATTCAAGGCTCGAATTTTGCAAAATCTGACTGATGCACTTTTGGGTGAATTAGATGCTCGAATTCAAATTCAACCATCGAATTCTACCCTGTTTTCTGGTCTTTGGAAATGTCTTGGAAAATTTTTATGTTAGCTTCTGTTTGGATCGATGGACACTGTTATGGGGTTAATACTTGTAGGTCCCAATTTGAGTCCCCTTTTTGACACTGTTATGGGGTTAATACTTGTAGGTCCCAATTTGAGTCCACTGAGAAGACTTATTGGTGTAAGCTTAGACCAATTCAAGTCAAGTCAAGGTAGGGGAACCTTACGACTTGTTTGCATTTTATTCTAAGTATTGGTTAGTTTTGTGCAAGTATAAATTTTAAAATTTTTGTTATACACAACATGAACAAGAACTTTGAACTGTGACATAAATAAGAACTCAGAACTTTTGAAAATTCTGAACCTCGCCTTTGAAGGTGAATTTTGTATTAGAACTCAGAAAATTCGAAAATGTATTATTTACATAAAATTTGATATGTTAGTATCCGCATTTTGATTTAAGGTTAATTCGAACGAAACCCTAGATTCTACCAATGGTGTTGGCGGTAATTCAGACTAGCGCAAGTTTCCCTTATTACGTAGGGGCTTGTTGCACTTTCTGAAAAAGGGTTCATTAAACAACGATGGTCAGTAGGATTTCCTATCGGTGATACTCGTGTTCTCATGCTAGTATGTAATTTGAGAGGTATAATTAAGTTATAATTTTAAGATAAGAAGCATGTATGAAATTAGAATTTGAAAATATCAGAACATTGGGCATGATAGCTTTTCTTTTGATACATTGTTTTAGAATTGGAATTTAGTCAGCAGAGGATCTTTTAAAAACCATAACTGATTCGACTTTTGTCTTTGAAAGCCTTTACTTATGATAAAATATAAATAGATAAGTTTCCTCTATTGAGCTTCGATGTAAGCTCACCCCGACTATACGTTACAGGTGCTAAGATTGATTTAAGCTCAGACAATCTCGATCAAGAAGACTCTGACTATATCCCTGAGGAGGAGCTTGAGACCCCAGCGGAGGAGTTCTTTCCATGATCTAGATTTGTCTTTTTGGTACTTTTTGGATTAGAGTTATTTTGAATTATGGGCCTAAGGCCTTGTTTGCATATTTTGATATCTTATGAGGAACCATCATTAGGAACCATTTCTAGGTGATCGAATTGGCCATCACCGATGGTTCTTTCTGGTTCCTCTTGGAGATATATTTTTGTATAAGGTTTTGAGCTTTTGTCCTTGTTTATTTTAGTTTTGCTTCTGTTTAGAACTATGTTATGTTGTCGACTTTTGTTTAATATGCGGCCTATTGAGAAATCAATAAGTTGGCGAACCGGCCTTTCCTATACCTAGAGGATTGGAAAAGTCGGGTTGTCACAGTTGGTATCAGAGAGCGGCTCTAGGTTCAAAGTCTTAGGACTAAGGGCATAATTGTCTTTACAATCAATACTGATTAATTATTATTGTTCTTTAACAATGACAAATCAGAATGGCTCCACGATTCAGAGGCAGGGGCAGAGGTCGAGACGGACCTAGAACGGTTTATGTCAAGGAGGTCGATGAGGGCATAGGTACCTCACGAGGCAGAGAGAGATTTGTGTCTGACCCTAATACTAACCTTTTGGGTAGAGGCGGAGGAGGAAATATTGACCAAGTATTGGCGGCTTTGGTCACCAATATGGCTCAGCAGACTATGACAATGACTCAACAAATAGAGCTGTTGGTAGCCCGACATCAGCCAGGAGGTTTTACAGAGTTCAGGAGGATGAGACCTCCTACTTTCTCGGGTTAGACAAATCCAATAGAGGCCGAGGGATGGATCGATGAGATGGAGAAAATTTTTGAGGTGTTGCAGTGCACTGATGTAGAGAAGCTGCGCTGGATAACCTTCAAGTTGTTAGGCGAGGCCAGTCCTTGGTGGAAGTCTGTATCCAGGACACAGGAGCAGGACTACCCTAACACTCCATGGACCTGGGCAGAGTTTGTGGATATGTTCAACGATCAGTATTTTCCAAAGATCGTGCATAATCAGTGGGAATTCTAGTTCATTAAACTGGAACAGAACGAGATGTTGGTGCACGAGTATGGCACAAAGTTTGATAGACTTGCATGATTCGCAACTTTGCATGTGGCCACTGAATTGATGAGGGACCAGAAATTTCAGCAGGGCTTGAAGCGAAATATACAGGAGAAGGTAGCGATGTGGGAGATGGAAACCTTTGGGGGCATTATGTCAAAGGCCCTCATTGCAGAAGAGGAGAACCATAAGCAGTATCTGAGAAGAAAATAGGGTAATAGAAACCGGTTCGGCCAGGGACAGTAGAGTGCGTCTGAGCAGGTAAACAAAAAGCCGAGGTTCTCGAAACCTCCTCGCTATCCTATTCAGCCATCATATTCCAAACCGACTGTTTCTTCGGGACCAATATCTTCCTCTTATCAGAGACCACAGAGTTCTTCACAAGTGCGACCTTTTCGAGCTGCGAGCTCCACTACGAGCGTGGCTTCTATGGCTCAGGGATCATCTCGTGGACCATCTGTTACTCCAGTTTCACCTCCAGCATGTACATGATGTGGGAAACCGCATAAGATGGAGGATTGTCAAAGGAATACTAGAGGATGCTTCAGGTGTTAGAAGGTTGGTCATATGATCAGAGATTGTCCTGAGAAGGACAAGAGACGAACTACGTCAGTCTCTATACAGAAATCGTCATGACTTACAGTTCAGGGTCGAGCCTATGCGGTGAATGCACATGATGCCCAAACTTTGAATGACATGATCCAAGGTATCATTAAAGTTCAGATTATCAATTTTTGTATTAGTTGATATTGTTTTCAATTGTGAGTTCTTTAACGATAAATTTAAAAAGTACAATCATTGCATATAATTAATGAACCTTATTGATAAAAGGTACCCTTGTTATGCAGCGTGAAGGCAACGTGAGAAAACCAAAAGCACGAGTATTGATAGACCCCGGGTCTACCCACTCGTTCATTACTCCTCGTTTTTCCGAGAAGTTGGGCATCGTACCTAAACCCTTGCTTTTATTTTGGCTGTGACAGTTCCCACAAGAAGCTCGGTGAGCACAGATACGGTATGTCAGTTAGTTATCGTGATGGTTGATGATCACGAGACAATGACCTACATGATTATGCTGAGCATGGAAGGGTTCGACGTGATTCTCAGGATGGATTGGTTGTCCGCATACCACGCGAGCGTGGACTGTCTACGAAAGATCGTGACCTTCTGACCTCCAAAGCAGAAATCCTTTCAATTTTATGGAGTTAAATCAAACGTTGCACCGCTTATTTCTGCTATTCGAGTCGAGCGTATGATGAAGAACAGTTGCAATGGATATCTTGCTTACTTGTAAGATTATAAAGAAGAGAAGAAGGACATTGCGCTTATCACGGTTGCTTGTGAGTATCTCAATGTCTTCCCTAAAGACTTACCTGGATTACCACCTAATTGAGAGATCGAGTTCGCGATCGAGTTAGCACTGGGTACCGAACCATTGTCCAAGGCTCCATATCGAATGGCGCTTGCGGAGTTGAAAGAGCTTAAGGAACAACTATAGGAGCTGTTAGATAAAGGCTTCATTCGACCGAGTGTTTCTCCTTGGAGAGCGCCGATACTCTTTGTAAAGAAGAAAGATGGATCGATGCGTCTGTGCATCGATTATCGCCAACTCAACAAGATGACGATTAAGAATTATTAGCCACTTTCGCGGATTGTTTGATCAACTGCAAGGTACAAAGTTCTTTTCGAAGATTGATCTGAGGTCAGGCTATTATCAGCTCAAGATCAAGGCGGAAGATATATCCAACACCGTGTTTCGTATGTGATATGGTCGCTATGAGTTCTTAGTGATGCCATTTGGGTTGACGAATGCGCCTGCATCATTTATGGATCTGATGAACTGCGTGTACAAGCCACACCGTGACAAATCAGTGATAGTTTTCATAGATGACATCCTCATCTATTCAAAAACCAAAGAAAAACACATGCAGCATCTATGAGTGGCTCTTCAAACACTCAAGGGCCATCAGCTGTATGCCAAACTCAACAAGTGTGATTTTTGGCTTGATCAAGTCAGCTTCTTGGGCCACGTTGTCTCTGAGACTAGTATATCTGTTGATCCTACAAAGATTGACTCAGTGGTGAACTGGGAACAACCGATGACAGTTACTAAGGTCCGTAGTTTCCTTGCTATGGCAGGCTACTATAGGAGATTTGTCGAGGGCTTCTCCAAGATATCAAGTTCGCTTACACAGCTTACAAAAAAGAATGCAAAGTTTGATTGGACAGAGCAGTGTGAGCAGAGCTTTTAAGAGCTTAAGCGAAGATTGACTACAGCGCCGGTACTTGCTATACCTTCAGGCAGTGGAGGCTTCGCAGTGTACAGTGATGCTTCTTATGGGGAATTAGGTTGTGTGCTTAATCAGAATGAGTGTGTCATTACATATGGTTCTAGGCAGTTGAAGGACTATAAAAGAAATTATCCGACGCATGATCTCAAGTTAGTAGCAGTTATCTTCGCTCTGAAGATCTAGAGACATTACCTCTACAGTGAGATATTTGATATATTTACCGATCACAAGAGCCTCAAGTACCTATTCATTTAGAAGGACTTGAATATGAGGCAGCGATGATGGATGGAGTTCTTGAAGGATTATGATTGCTCTATCCAGTACCATCCGGGAAAGGCGAACGTCATTGCTGATGCTCTCAGTAGGAAGTCTTCAATGCTATTATCGCATCTTCTCCGTAGGATACAGAGATGGAAGCTACTGGAAGATATGGCCTTAGGCAGCTCACGGTTTAATGTGAAAGGCTCAGGAGCACTAATGGCTACCCTTGTACTTCGCCCTACGCTCTTCGAGAATATCAGGAAGCTGCAGATGATGGACGATGAGCTTGTGGCGATTAGGCAAGATGTGGTTAGTGGAAGCAAGAAGGATTTCTCCATTCGAGCTTATGGGACCTTACTATTTCGTGACCAAGTATGTGTACCGACGAGCTTAGAGCTTCGGGACACCATTTTAGAAGGGGCTCACAAATCGATGTATGCTATATATCCGGGTAGTACCAAGATGTATCAAGATTTGATAAAGAGCTTCTGGTGGAGAGGTTTGAAACGGGATATCGCTAAGTATGTATCGCGATGCTTGGTTTGTCAGCAGGTTAAGGTTGGCCATCAGAATCCTGCAGGGTTGTTACAACCACTATCTGTACCTGAGTGGAAATGGGAAGCCATTTCAATGGACTTCATTCTGAGTTTACCAAAAGCACTGAGAAAGAACAATGCCATCTGGGTCATTGTCGATCGGCTAACAAAGTCTGCTCATTTCCTACCTTACAATACGACGTATACCGCCAGCAAACTCGCAGAGTTGTACCTTAAGGAGATCGTTAGACTGCACGATATACCATTCAGTATTATGTTAGATAGAGATTCATTGTTTACGTCTTAGTTTTGGTAACGGTTTCAAGAAGGAATGGGTTCTCGTCTTGACTTTAGCTCGGCATTTCACCCACAGACCGATGGCCAGACTAAGCGAGTGAATCAGATCATTGAGGACATGCTTCGGGCCTGCATGTTAGATTTCTACAGGTCATGAGACCAACACTTACCTCTGATTGAATTCGCTTACAATAATAGCTTCCAAGCTAGCATTGGTATGGCACCGTTCGAGACATTATATGGACGGCGGTGCAGGTCTCCGCTGAATTGGGAAGAAGTGGGTGAGAAGCTCATTCTAGCCCCTAAGATTGTAGATCATACAACCGAGATAGTTCGGTTGATCCGCGAGAGACTACGTGTGGCACAAAGTCGTCAGAAGAGCTACACGGATCTCAAGAGGAGACATGTGGATTTTCAAGTGAGCTTAATTGCGTTAATCACCTTATACACTTTTAAGTGATGAAATTGTCGCTAATACTCATTTTTTAGGTTAGCGACAATGTGTTTGTTTGAATTTCACCTACGGAAGGTGTTATGCGATTCGGCAAACGAGAGAAACTGAGTCCTAGGTATGTTGTGCCTTTTGAGATATTAGGCCGAGTCGGAGAGGTTGCATACAGAGTGGCGTTACCACCGCAATTATCCAGCATGCACAACATGTTCCATGTGATTATGCTACGGAGATACATTCACGACCCGACTCATGTGCTTGATTACCAACCCATTGAGCTTCAGGATGGTTTAACGGTGATCGAGGACTCGGTACAGATTTTAGACCGTAAGGAGCAGATCCTACGAACTAAGAGGATCCCTTTGGTTCTCATGAAATGGCAGAATCATACGTCGAAAGAAGTAGCTTGGGAGTGCAAGATTGAAATCTGAGACCAGTTTCCGCACTTGTTCTAGTGATAATATGTTTTATTTTAATTTGGGTAGTGTGGATCCTTGACGTGATTTTTAAAGCGACCCTAGACCCTTTTGGGCATCGATCAAAGTGAAGGGGCCCCATCCAACAGATCTTGTTTTTGACATTTAAAGGGCGGTGGTTTAATGCCCCGGAAGTGGTATTTAAAGGTATCATAAAGGCACGTGAGAAGATGGATAAAAAGGTAAAGACCCTGGCCAAGGCCATTCCCTATGCTAGATTGATATCTTTGATGCTTGAGGACTACCATGCGGGACCGGCCTACGACATTCCTCATAATGAGCCTTAGTTCACTGCCAGTTTGAAGACTTATAAATTGGTTGTTTGGGGTCAAAACTATAGTAGGTTGTTAAAGGCTCCTAAAGGTACTGTGGTTCCTGACAAGGATGAGGAGGATGAAGATCAACCAGCTGCTGAGCATGTCGCCCCTGAGACCGACCTACCCTCACACACTGATGTGCTCACCTTATCGGAGTTCACACGCCAGATGACTGCTATGAGTCAGCAGATTCAAGAGCTAACTCAGCACACGGGCTCCATGAGCAGAGAGTTATAGATACACAGGGGGGCATTGACCTACCTGATGCAGCATCCCTTTCCTGCCGATGATGTGACCTATATGGCAGATATCCGTGCGTCTGTGCACCACGCTTCTACTTCTAGAGCAGGTGATGAGATGCCTACGGATGCGGGAGATGACGGCGAGGATGATGATGATAGTCACTACATCAAAATAGTCTATAAAAGACATAAAATAAGGCTGTATGTAACCATCTTAAATTTGACAATAAGACAATAAGACGGACGCATACTATATAATGGCACCAAAATTAATCACGATTGATAGGACGACATTAAGTAGTCTTATTTTCATGATACCTAGCTGCCATCTAAAATAAATTAAAAAACAAGCCATAACATAACCCATCTAAAATAGATAGACGCTTGTCTCATCCCGTCTCTTCTTCTCCCTCTGCCCCTCTCTCTCTCTCTCACAACCAAGTCTCTTCCTCTTCCTCTCTCATCTCTCTAAAAAAAAACCCTAGGTCATCCGGTCTCTTCTTCTCTCTCTCTCTCTCTCTCTCACAACCAGTCTCTTTCACTTCCTCTGTCATCTCTCTAAAAAAAACCCTAGGCTCATCCCGTCGATCTCCATTGCCGCCGCCTGCTACTGCCGCCCATTGAAAGGTAAGACTTGGTATTCGAATCTCTTTAAGGGCTTTTCAAACAGTTTTGTGCAAATCTTGGTATTCAATTTTTTTCTGAGGTTCCTGTTGGTATGAAGCTGTTTGACACTGCTACTACCTAGCAGTTGGATCGGTTTCTTTCCATCTAACTAATGGATGTGCTCTCGCACATTTTCAAGACCGCTTGAGAGAGATGCGGGAGTTTTTCTGAATCCTTGAAATCCTGCCTATTTCACACTTTTTAGGGTTTATGATCCCTGTGATATAGTTAACCCTCTGTTTGTTACTTGAGTTTGGATCCGTTTTCACCTTGCTATCTTTTGCCATTGGTTTTGCAAGATTGGGATTAGTGTTGAAGATGCTATGATAAAAAAATTTAAAGAGTTTTTTTTTCAATATTTGGGTGTATCAACAATGTAGGGGTTGTAATTTGGATATTTCTGGTGTAAATTGTTGTATGCAGGCTATTGTGTAAGTGTTTGCAGGCTCCTATCATATTTTGGGTGAAATTTGTGGTCCCAATGAGTTCATATGATATTTAGAGCATTGTATAATAGTGACATTAACCTAGGGAGGTCGTTGTTATAGGGGGGAATTATGTATTAACTGCTATTGTGGCTTTATAACCTATTTCTGACTATTTATTCAACGATATTGAGGTGTTTGGGTGAGGTTTCTCAGCCTCGGAATCTTCATTGTTGCTTGTGCCTCGTGGGCAACGGTATTGGTGTGTGACGAAAGGGGCTGCTTTGCGTACCTAGTCAGTACCTGGTTGTGGCTTTTAAGATTAAAGAATTAAGGACATTAATTAATACCAATAAGGTAAAAAACAAAAGGCCTATTGTCTATATTGTAATTAAGGATATATAAAGAGCAAAATGAGTCGACTTACTGATAAAACAATATGCAAATACAGTGATTCATGTGTTGACGTATTTCAAATAGCGAGTAATCTTCAAATAAAGATATTTGTGCTTCCAACCAGGGCCCAAAATAAAAGTAATTGGTCAATATTGTAATTGCAAATGGTCTTTTGGTACTACAAACTAAAAGACATGACTTACTATAATTTCCCTCTTTGTTTTTTAGTCTTTTTAGGTTCTGCCATGACTATGTTTTCATCCCTTATCATACTTTTACATTATCTTGATGTGTAGTTTTGAGGCAGATTTCTTCTTCTGGTTCTTTTAATTTGGTTTTATGTTGTTTGGATCTTCCATTATAGATCCCATTCTCTAAGGATGGCATAAAAGCACAAAAAAGTTAACAGGAGGCTGCAAACCTTACTTGGGTTCCATATATACGGTCAACATGATTTGGTGCTCACTTAGTATGATAGTCGAAAATATATGAGACTGTGTTACTAGTAGAGATTCATGTTGCAAACAATGCAATGCTAAAGGCTTTATATCCTAAAGAATCAAAATTCAACGTGCTTGGTTTCTTTTTCTTTTTTTTGGGAAAGTTTGAACTATAATTTTAAGAAATAGGATGAAATCTCAAGCATAAGTTTTAGCACATATGAGAGAATTCTTTTATTGTTGATAGAGATTTATGCTATAGAAAGATATTTGATAAGTTACTGATGTCTTTTGTATGGAAACCGATTGATTGTGGACTAATGCAAAAATTGACCATGGAGCTTCTCTTTTTATGTGTTTTAAAAAAATGGATGTGATTCCATAATGAATATATTTTAGACTGATGGTTAATTGGTAATGGTCTGTTTGGCAATGTGAAAACCAGAAGCATGGTAAAAAAATTTAGTAACTTCCACTGATTCCCGCCTCCCACAACACATTCACTTAAAACTGATTCCTGCAAGTTCTGTTTTGTATAAAAAATGGGTGTAACCCCCTATCATTTTCTGTCCCAATTGAATTAAACACAAAAAACAGAATTGACTTAACACAAAATTATGATTATGTTAATGCAATAGCAACTGATGCTGAAGATAATTTTAAAAAATGTGGAACTATGAACAAAAAAATTATAAAATGAAGCATCAACATCCAAAAAAACTGCAAATAAAAAAAGATTAAGAAAAAGATAAGGATCTATATGGAAAAGGCTAATGTAAGAGTCATGCTATTTATTTTAACTTATTGAAAGTCAAGTGTCTGAATGTGGAATGGAGAACCTACAACAGGTCCATGATCTCGTAAAAAATTTTGGTCAGTCGCGAAGGGAGATTTTGACTGTGTTTTTCAAGTCAGTTCAAACTATTCCCCTTTATGAACTTCTGTGCCCAAGAAATGCTAAAGCATCCAATGTATTTCTGGTTGAACAATAGGACTGAAAGTTTTAGTGTAATCCAATCACAGACCTTGATTCAAGCACTTCCAACAAGCATACCTTTATTGCTCAACACCTTTATCGGCTCAATACTTATTTCTGCACACCCATTGTGCATCTAACAACATTTTTTATTAGTAGGTCTTGAAACCGGAAAAGGTAGTGCTGCTAGAAGTTCTTTGATTGCATTAACTATATCTTTATTGATGCTTCTTCATGCAAGTTGATTTCTTGCATGTAGTTGTCCCATTTTAAAACAGCTGAGGTTCAAAGAGAAATTTTAATATGAAATGAATCGCTGGCATGTTGAATTCTCTATGACCTTTCCAAAACTATTTGAGAAACCAGATCTCTATTTCTTGTAGTGATTTTCTAGTTCATATTAGACTTTCGATGGCTTTCTATTTTGTGATCTGAAGTTCTGAACATCAGATATCAGAAAAGGTCACAATCTTGCTACACTACAACAGCTAAGACAAAATACATGTAACAATGCTGTAAACACGTACTTTCTAAGCAAATAGTGAGGTAGAAAGAGGAAAAAGCTGTGTCTAGATTAGCACAAAAAATAACAGTAAACAAAAATTTGCATGTGGACTTCATAAACCAGAGGATAGAGGCGCCTGTGTAGAGATCTCAACAAGGATAGAGATTATGGTTTATGTAACACTTGTAGCCGAGACGTAGGGCATTCACGAAAAACATTGTTACATGAAGAGAATATTGAAAATACCTTTAAAAACACCTTGATGGAGAATGCGGTTCAAAATAATTAAAGAGATAAAAACACCTTTAAAAATCTGCAGTCACTATATCAAAATACAGTCAAACATCCCTCCAATTCTGTGCAAAAACACAGCCACAAAACTATGATAATGACCAAAATCGGCCCAGAAATGTGTGTAAAAATAAGGATTAATAATAGTGAACCATAATCACTGATCTGTCCAGAAATTTGTGTTAAAACACAGATCTGATCTGCTTAAAATTTGTTACAGTAGCGGTGTAAGTCTTATGTGGCACATAAATAGGCTACCCAAGAGTCATGAACAAAAGAAGAAAATTTATATATGAAAATAAAATGACAGCTTCTACATAACCAACATCGAGATGTTTGAAATATGCTTGAGGAGGTATTCAATCACACTTTTTACAATCTTGAATCAGAGGATGAGATCATATTTTGTCCCAATCTTAATAACAATTGATCTTGACATAATGGGCATACCATCAGACGTTCAGTTTTTTATTTCACGTGGCACACATCCCAGAAAAATGACCTTAACCTCATGTGGAATTGATCACTCTGACACCTGATTTTAAGGTCACTTTTTTAGGACGTGTGCCACTTTTTCAAGTCACCATTCCAACTGAATGTTATCCTCATTGTGTAATGGGTGAAAATCTTTTATGAAGTTATCCAGGTTTGCTTAAAAGAATTACGAAGTTCTTTAGATTTATTTATGATTTTTAGGTAAATTGTAATCCTTTGAAATGGCTGTTGGGTGATTTAACTTTCAGGTAAAGTATGAGGAGTTCTCTCTATGTGTTACTGCTGTTATGTTGAGATTGTGCACTACCTTTCTTTCCTTCTTAAAATTTTTATTTTAAGCTCCAATGTGCCTTGAAATTAGCATAATATGAGTATCTTTGTTTATTATTTACATAGTTCTATGCAGGCATTTCGATAAAGGAGGGTGAGAACCATTTACTGCAGGCTGAGTTGGCTTATTCCCCTAGCACACCATCCAAGCAGGAAACACCTATTGTGTCATTTGAAAGCAAAACTAATCGAAAAAGAAAGGCGTGGCGAGTTTTTTGCCAGAAGAAGGATGCTCATTTCAAATTAATTTCACTTCTGAAGTCCAAGAAACAAAAGGAGGAGAAAGTCATAATTCTTCTATTGTTATTCTGCGGAAGTTTGACAAGAATTATGTCCATGGTATCAAACTCGGCGATACGTATCGGTTTCGTTGAGAGCCGATACTGATACCACCCCGATACATTGGGGTGGTATCAGTATTATTATCAGTGTCAGACTGATATGGGTCAGTATTGGCCGATATTGACTGATACATATTTATTTTTCCTATTTTTTTACTTTTTTCAAAATAAAAATAAAAATTGCAGATGGGGTATCGGCATGACCATATCTGTATTGGCGAGTACTTATCGGTCCAAGAAGGACCCATACCCGATACTGATACCAAGTTTGATACCTTGATTACGTCTCTCGGTTTCTATGTTGAAGTAATGTTTTACAATTTTCTTGTATATACTAAGTCATCTATAGGTGTGCTCAAAAACCTTCTGTGCTGCTGATACTTTTGCTTTGAAAGTCTTGTCTGGTCCTTATAAAGAGCTAATGTAATTTTCTTGTTTTGATATGAAGATGTGGATACCCTTTTTGATGTTCCTGTGGTCAGCAGGATAGTGGTTTTACTGAAATTCATTTCAATATTATTCCTCCAAGGGAACAACATTTATTTTTCTTTCATTTAATTTCACGCACTTCCTGGTTCTACTTACAAGGCCCTCTGATTAATGCATCCGTTAATGTTTAAATGAAGTGCAATGTTCTTGGATTTCATTTTATAAATGTCTTTCAATGACTAGTAACAGGTCTTTGTTCCTCTTCTCTTTGATTAGGCATCAATAAGGTCTCTATAAGAGCTCAAAGGTTGATCAAGACCATCAAGAACTTTTATATTTCCTTCCTCTTCCAAAATCAAGCATTTCTGCGGGATTGCAGAGGTTGATCAAGACCATCAAGAGCTTCTCCCAAATGTTCGGTAAGTAGCCGATTGAGAAAAATAGATTTAAATTTGAATCCATTATCATATTTATCGCTTTTTTTTTATTTTTGTTTTTTTAAGTCCACGAATGAAACTTCTCAAACTTAATTAAAATCCCAAAAGACATTAGAGGCAAAAGCATAATTATCTATATTTATGTGATTTTACATAAATGGATACTTTTTTTTCTTACAACACAATTCCACTTATATAATCCTTTTTTTTCCCTTAAAAAATAACACACTATATTATATGATTTTATTTTTTGGTGGGCAGTGTACAAAGAAGAGAGGTTTGAGAGATGGAGATAGGGTTTCCAATAGATGTGAAGCATGTAACACACATAAGATGGGATGGGTCAACTATAATGACGAATTGGGATGATTTCAAAGTTCCTGAATTGCTCTCTTCTATCTCTTTTAGGCAATTTAAGCTTGCCATGGTTGCATAAACAGATGCAATTTGAGTTTGTCATGATTCTGTTAAGATTATATAAGGAGATTTATGATGATAATGTTGTTGTTGATGTGTGTCTTTTATATGAACTTGTATAGCTTTCATTTTTAAGGAGATTTATGATGATGATGTCTGTCTTTTATCAAAACCTCTACATCAGGAAAGCTTATAGTGTGCATCTCCCCGTTTGTAATGCCGGTATAAATATGACAGCGGCAATTTTTTAGTTGCCACTACTATTGACAACTTAGCGGCAGTTTTTTAATTGCCACTATATATATGTGTGTGTGTTAAATTTGTAGTAGTAAATTTTTTTATTATACTCATTTGTGGTTTTGTTTTGGTAAAACAGGGTAAATTTTCATTGGATAAGCAGGGTAGATATGTAATTTTACTATGAAGTATTTTTTATGTTCATTTGTAATTTTCTAATGGATAAGCATGGTATTTTGCGGTACAGGTCCTTCCCATAATTACAAATATATTTTTTTATTACCATCAGGTAAAAAAATGACTGTCTAAGACCGTCCTATTTTCTTTTTTTTTTCCCAAAATTTTAAAAATAGGACAGTTCAAGACTGCCCTATTTGAGCCGTCATTCAAATAAGACGGTTCACAAAAGACTGTCCAATATAATAAATAAGACAACTCATGACCACCTCTAAATAAAGGACGGTTTATTAGAGACGGTCATGAGCTATCTTATTAAATGGTTGGTGACCATCTTCAGTGGTTAATATGAGACGACTTCGGACCGTCTTATAATAGGACTGTCGAAAATAGTCATTCCCTACCGTCTTATTTATGGAATATAAGACGGTTTAGAACCGTCTTATATATTTAAGACGCCTAAAAAAAGAACGGTTGTGAGGATGGTTTTCGGCCATCTTATTTTTAAAATAAGACAGATTTGGGCAGTCTTATATCGTCTATTTTGGCGTAGTGGGTGATGATGATGATCAGGCTTCGGCTGATCAGGATGCTAGATCCGGTGCAGACAGGGAGGATTAGATCAGCTGTGGTGATTTTATGGTTATATTTGCACTCTATTTTTGGATTGTACTTATTTCACGGTTGATGGATTATCTAGAACCTAGTGGTTCTACTTTTGCTACTCTTTATAACTTTTAGTTTGTTTTCTTTTGGTGGTTCGATCGGTTTCTTTTGTATATGCTTTATGCGATTTATGGATGCTTGGCATATGGATATGTGGTTGCCTTATGATTATTTTTTTTTTTGTTTATGTGGTTGAATTACATAGGGTTGTTTTGCATTGCTTATGATTTTGGTTGCTTTGCATCTGGTTATCGCTTATGTGATCACATATGGTTATGACTTTGGTTTTCCTTTGTTTTCTGCTTCGGTATTTTCTATCATTTGTGATTTGATCTATTCAACCCTATTAGATACATAACCTGTTTTGTGTACTTTGCGTTTTCACTTTGATCACCATGAGTCACGATGAGGTTGTTTCCCGGCACGTGACACTTGGGATGTAGACATCCATGTACGGATGCAATTCATTATGGCCCTTTGGGTGCCACACGCAGTATATCCAGGTTACTACGGATCTCGTCCCTTGACTTGAGTGCCTTGTGAAGCCATCGCATTGTGACCCATGTACTTTTGCTTTGGACTTGTGTTTTCAATGTGTTTCTGGACTTTTGGTCAGGATGGATTTCTTTGTGACCTGTTATGTGAATTTTACATTTTCGAGGACAAAAATTTCTAAGGAGGGGAGAATGTAATATCCCAGATATTTTAAGCCTGATTCTGATTGCCTCGGTAAGCATGCCTAAAAAAGTTACGGGACAAATCTGATTTATTTGTGTAGGTTAGGGTATGAGGAGAATTTTGGTCAAATGATTTTTGCTTTGGACTTGGAGAAGTCATACTTTTAATAACTTATACACTATCTGTATCTTTGCGCTTAACACTGAAACAAAATGCAAGTTAAGTGGATGGACTTGTAAATATAAAAGATCATGATATTTTAGGGGAAATATCATGATATTTTGAGGTGAAAATGATATTATAAGAGGGAAGAGTGGAGGAGAAGTTGCATCCTTCCTCCCTTTCGTGAGAACCAGATTTTAGGCTCCTGCAAAACTCCTTTGCTTCTTTGCTTAGATCCCTTGTAGTTATAATCCCTCTCCCCATCTTAGCCATTGACAAACCTTGTGATCATCTTCTGATTTGTTAGAGATATTGAGAAAGAAGAATAGGGGAGAGTGGATACTTGTGTGAATGTTCTGGACTATTATTCTAGCAGCAAGCTTGGAGATGGACTAAATTTTAGAGTCCAACTGAAGCTTGGATTTGATCCGGTGCTTGGACTTGGAGCAACGGGAGCCGAAGGAATTAACTTCAAGAGGTAGGCTTTTAAATTCATTTGATTAAAGTTAATTGTGCCTAGTTTAGATTAGGAAAAAATGGTGAATATAGAATAGATAGCGGTTTTTGTATTCGGAAGAAAGAAAGCATGTAAGGAGGACAAACTTTTCAAACAAGACAGACCTGGAGAAATCCAAGGGTCGAATTCAAATTTGACCATCGAATTCAAAATTCGAGCATCGAAATTAAATTCAAGGATCAAATTTTGCAAAATCTGATTGATGCACTTTTGGGTGAATTAGATGCTCGAATTCAAATTCGATCGACCATCGAATTTAGAATTTGATGATCGAATTCTACCCTGTTTTTTTGGTCTTTGGAAATGTCTTGGAAATTTTTTATGTTAGCTTCTATTTGGATCGATCCCCTTTTTGACACTGTTATGGGGTTAATACTTGTAGGTCCCAATTTGAATCCACTGAGAAGACTTATTGCTGACTTATTGGTATAAGCTTAGACCAATTCAAGTCAAGTCAAGGTAGGGGAACCCTAAGACTTGTTTGCATTTTATTCTAAGTATTGGTCAGTTTTGTTTAAGCATAAATTTTAGAATTTTTGTTATACACAATATGAATAAGAACTTTGAATTATAACATAAATAAGAACTCATAATTTTTGAAAATTCCGAACCTCACCTGTGAAGGTGAATTTTGTATTAGAACTCAGAAAATCCGAAAACGTATTATTTACATAAAATCTGATATGTGAGTATCCGCATTTTGATTTAAGGTTAATTCGAACGAAACCCTAGATTCTATCAACCGTGTTGACGGTAATTCAGATTAGCACAAGTTTCCCTCATTACGTAGGGGCTTGTTGCACTTTCTGAAAAAGGTTCATTAAACGACGATTGTCAGTAGGATTTCCTATCGGTGATACTCATGTTCTCATGCTAGTATGTAATTTGAGAGGTATAATTAAGTTATAATTTTAAGACAAGAAGCATGTATGAAATTAGAATTTGAAAATATCAGAATATTGGGCATGATAGCTTTTCTTTTGATACAATGTTTTAGAATTGGAATTTAGTCAGGAAAGCATCTTTTGAAAACCATTACTGATTCGACTTTTGTCTTTGAAAACCTTTACTTATGATAAAATGTAAAGAGATAGGTTTCCTCTATTGAGCTTCGATGTTAGCTCACCCCAACTATATGTCACAGGTGCTAAGACTGATTTAGGCTCAGACAATCTTGATCTAGAAGACTCTGACTATATCCCTGAGGAGGAGCTTGAGACACCAGTGGAGGAGTTATTTCCTTGATCTGGATTTGTCTTTTTGGTATTTTTTGGATTCGAGTTATTTTGAATTATGGGCCTAAGGCCTTGTTTGTATATTTTGATATCTTATGAGAAACCATTATTTAGGTGATTGGATTGGCCATCACCGGTAGTTCTTTCTAGTTCCTCTTGGAGATATATTTTTGTATAAGGTTTTGAGCTTTTGTCCTTGTTTATTTTAGTTTTGCTTCTGTTTAGAACTATGTTATATTGCCGGCTTTTGTTTGATATATTGCTTATTGAGAAATCAATAAGTTCGCGAACCGGCCTTTCCTATACCTAGAGGATTGGAAAAGTCAGGTCATCATATCATTATTCAAAAATATTTTTTCTCAACTCACACACTTAAAACATTCACTTAAATAATCCTCAAGCAATATAACATCGAGCCCCGATGGAATACCCACTATCGTCGTTTAATTGAACCAATTTTCACATAATTACAAGCCTTCGAGAATGGAGTGACTTGTCAGACGAAATATTTTCACAACTGGAAATTGAAGATCGGATATCCCGCCGGACCGGATCACAAGTTGTATGAATATCCCACCGTACCGGTCATAGATATCCCGCCGCATCGGTCACAGTTATACTGCCACGTCGGTCGGGTATTCACAAAACCTTAAACCAAAGTACAAAAACTACATATAGTTGTTCACCGTGAAAGTGCGATAAACATAATAGTTTCAAAATTTTTAAAGTTCACACCCACACATATTTTCACATCAACCTAATGTCACGTTCACATACATATATCGAAGTTACTTACTAAGAGCACAAGCGTGCTTATTAAAATCCGTAACACACACACATGATTTATCTTAGTGGACACACACCCATAACGAATCATGTGTAACCAAAAGCATAGAAATTTCATACTAAAACGTATTCATAAGTCATTTGCACAACACATCACTACGCACATGTTCACTCAATATAATTACGCATGTTAAATAGTTTTCCTTACCTGTGCAATGCCTTAGGCCTTCATGGTTCAAGCTTGCCTCGCGCTCGCTCAACGCTCGGTTCACCTAACATACACACGTTCATGCTTAGAACGTTAGAACCGATGGAAGATAGGGAATCATTCCATATTCCCAAGGTCTCCTAAACCACAACATAAGACAACATAAATTGTCAAGAATCGACCGGTAGAATCCCAAATCGACCAGTCGGTTTCGCTTAGGAAACCCACACCCTCACTTCACATCAAAACCGACCAGTCGATATCCAAAATCGACCGATCGGATTTCCAAAATCGACCGGTCGGTTTTAGTTCGACCGGTTGAGACCCAAAACTATAATTTTTTTATTTCTTGTTTCGTGGAAATCAACCGGTCGATTCTACTTCGACTGGTCGGTTTTTTGGGATCGACCGGTCGGAATCAACCTCAGGTTCTACCATTTCATCTCATAACGAAATCGACCGGTTGGTTCAAAGTTCGACCGGTCGATTTTCGCCAACCTTCACCTAGTCAAGGTTTGTTCTTCCCAAACCTATTTCCATCGATTTTTCTCCCATTTTCTTCTTTTACATACACAATTTAGCTACAATTATACTATACATTTTCATTATAAGAATTCTCAGAAATCATACCTTCGAATCGACCGATCCGTCGATCCAAGGCTTCACACTCCAAGCTAGGGTTTTGCAGCTAGAATTTCCTGATTTCGCACGATCCAACGTTGAATTAAATGCTCAAATTCCAACTCCCCGTGTACACAGAATCACACACCCTTCATAATTGCTTCTCTTCTTTACTTCTCTCCTCTCACCTCATAAATCATTCACTAATCAACATGAGAGAATTAATTTCTCTGTCCCCTTCTTAGATTAGTCTTTTTAGGTATAAGACACATACACCCATACTGGGTGTACTTAACCTATCCAAAGTATATATTCAGCCTTACACCCCCCTTAGTTTCACTTACTCATAACCTATTTGACTCGTCAATTTTTCACCGATCAAGCACATGCTCTGACGGGCACGCATCCTGAGTTACATCATCTTCTTCAAATGGAGCATTCTAAGTTTAATTTTTGAACTAATTTACATCTCTTCATCTAAATTTTTGAACTAATTTATTTGTTGTCATAATAAACACTGCCCTTTTCAATAGAGGTTGTATAGGGTAGCTAGCCATGCCCTTCATTATTGGGAGTGAAGGGGTGAAGGGGTCACTGATTCTATACAGGTGGCACCATGCTGTCACATGTTTCAATGGCCATACTATAGATTAGATTTAGCCTAAAGAATGCATAAAAAAATTCTCTCTTTACCACATGACTAAGAGGATAAATTGCAAGAAAATGAATGGCTAACATAAATTTAGGTAATCATGGGATTTAAAAAATAAAAAATAAAATAAATGCTATGGGATAGTTGTTCATTTTGTGACCCAATTAAGTTCTTAATCACATGATTCAAATAATTTTTTATATACATTCTTGCGATGATTCTGATCTACGTAATCACCCCATGCACCACATGACACCACGTGATGCCAAAATGGTGTCACTCAGCGGAGTTAATGCATTGGTTACCCTTCATAAATTCTTCTGAATTCGTTGTGCCTTCATACATATTAATTATATCAACCACAATAATAAGTTATTGAGAATTGCATCATCCTCGTACAATTTCTTATTATATATATATATATTTTAACTATGTTACTTATTTATATGTTATATATATCCTTGGGTGTATAAGTTTAGCACTTATATTTCTTATATATTTTTAAGTGAAAAATAATTTGCTCTATTGTGACGAGCCTAATACTTGTCATTTAACTAAATTATGAAAAATGTATACTGTAAAACAAAAGTGAAACAAGAACCCCCCCCCCCCCAAAGAACAAAGTACAAAAGTCACTTAACATTCATGCCACTTCCTTAATACTAAGTCCTACCTAGTTTTAACTCGTTTTATCTATCAACTATACCTTGACCCTGGTGAAAACCAAATCCTGGCTCCACCCCCGAGGTTAATAATCCTTGAGGAAGAAAAGGGTTGCTAATGAATCGAGCTCGCGTTGAGCTAAGCTCAGTTCGGTTTCGGTTCTACCATACAGAATATAAGCTCTAGCCTAGCTCTAGCTCTTCGTGTCACGACCCGAAATTCTACCCCATCCCGAGGGCCTAGAATTTCGAGTTATGACTCGCATATATCTCGGATATGCTAAGCGGACATACACCTAATTAGAGTTCTCGCGCAATAATGGTTCCACAAAATTTGTGAAAGCCAACACATAAAGGTGAAAATAAAATAGGCATAAATACTAGAATAAAAATAATGAAACTGAATAATCCACCAATAAAACAATAATGAAAGTCGGAGACAAATCCGATAAAATGAAATCATAAAATCAATGATAATAATAAGGACCAAATCTACTACCAAGTCTATAATGATCAATATCCGATACTCGGATCGAAATCAGTACCGTAGCCCTCCTGGTAGTCAGCTCTGTCACCCTCCCAAGGCTCCTGGTACTCAACACTCGCGGGATCAATGAGATCAGCGTCAGCGGGATCTAGATGGTCGGCGCCTACTCCACCAGCGACGTCACCTATGGCTATTAGATTATTGTGGGATTAGTTTACTCAGTCACGTAAACTCAGTGGTTACATCACCAATCCACCCCATACTACTCAGGTGCATTGTGGGTGCATCATGTGAGTGATAAACATAGTATCTCAAAGTAGATAGCAAAAGAAAGGCAAAATCACATGCATATCGTAAAATTCATATCATATCATAAATGCAAGACCATGATCTAGACACTCATATCCTAACGTACCTTACCATATCTCATAACATATTATATCATGTCTTATTATCATTTTCGCATATACGTCTGTACATCGCATGAGCGTAACTAACATACTAGTGAAATCCTAAACGACCTGTGCCAGAGTCGCAGCTCGAGCTACTATGGGAGGGTCAACATAGTATCATACCACCATATTATAACGCCCTCGTGTCATACTCATACTCCACCATCCAGCCAATGGGGAGACATAATGGCCAAACTCACTCATAACACACTCATACTCATAATCTCTCCCAGAGATCCGTCTTGGCTGAAAGACGTTGTTGCCCTTACGGTGGCTACGCAAGGAATGACACGTACAGAGACTTAAATTTTTTATCTTTTGCTGGCCTACACAGCGATGTCTTATTATCGTATTCGTATCATAACTTATCTTATCTTATACTCATATCTTATCATACTCTTATACTTAATCCTATGACAGACTATAGTGAGACAACCTTTCTAATTCACGCTTCTCAAGAAAAAGGTTCCGTAGTAACCTGGATGTACTTCGTGTGGTAGTTTATACTACCATAGAGGTGTTACATCCGTACATGGACGCCAATATTTCGAGTTTCACGTGACCTTAAAAGAAACCTTACCACAGCTAAGGCCCAAAGCCCGATTCTCGTATTATATCTCATATCTTATCCTCTCGTATTAAAACTCGGGGTGATAGGATCACTGTATATGCCACCGTATATAAAGTTATACTGAATTCACACTCACCCGACTTGTCATGGGTCCCATTCTATCATGAGTTATAAGGCATGTGAATACGGTGTATTCCTCGCTTCGATACCATCTCAGCGAATTACCACGCCTAAGCGTAGGCATGATCTCATACACTCTCGTACTTATGATCTAACATATTTTTAACTTGTATAAATTGATTAAGTTGCAAATATAAAAGTATCACACATACAGAATGGTTTATACTTAGATTTTGATTATGTTTATATTTATATTTATTTATATACCACACCAATATAATTATAGAATAGGATTATAAGTGTGATTTCGATAATCGTAAAGGTCAGAGTTCGATTTCATAAAGGCATCAAAGTTCTAACACTTTGTATTATCGAAGAGGTCGCGTTGAAGCGATAAAATTGAGATATATATATATATAATAATTAGATAATTAAATTAAATAGTATTTATACTTATTAAGTTATGATTTATCATGACCATCGATCGAAAGACCTTACAATATAATATACACAAGAACTTTGGTCATGAGAATTAGGAAATAATATTAAATTTGAATAGCCTTGAGTCATTCAAAATTGAATCCGACTTGTTGCTCTATTTTGACCTCTAAAACGTCAGATTCGTGAAATGGCAATTTCACACAAAGTTGTAAAGATTGCTGTCTTCTTTCTAATGCCGTAAGAATCGCATTAATCCGAGGTCGGAGTAAAATGTTATGACCAAAATACCGGGATCAACACATCGATGGTCGCGAGCTCGGGTTCGTGGCCGCGAATTCGGGTTCGTAGCCACAAGTTCGGATCCGAAACTTTAAGATAATACAATCTATTATTCTTTTAATTAAAATAAAATTTAGTTTAATTTTTGGGCTTAATTAATTTTAAATAAATAATAATGTATATTATTATAGTCTTAGTAGAAGGATAAATTTCTAACTATATAGATTTGGAAATAAACAATATCAATATGATATTATGCCAATTAAGTCAATCTATCAAATTTATGAATATTAGAGTTTAATTAATTTTACAGATATAAAAGAGGAAGTAACATTAAATATCCAGACCTAATAGAAGGTAAAATATTAATGGTCCAAGCAAAATGGATTCTTGAAAAGAAAAAAAAAATAACATATAAACCAAATTTACAGAATATACAACTTTCAAGGGAAAGCATATATTAAATATATAAGTCTATTACTTTATGAGATATTTTGGTTTAAATAAGATTTTTAAACCCGTCGATGCGCGATCGAACGCATCCTACGGGACAGAATCTGAGAAGAACAAGATGGATTGATGGGTACTTACCTCTTGAAGCGTGAACGAAAGATCAACGACGATTCGGGTTGAAAAGGTCGATGCCTAGGGTGTCGGTTTGTCTAAGTCTTCAGAGAGAATGATTTTTGATTATAGAGAGTAGAGAGTTTTTTAAGTTTTATTTATAATGGTATAAAATTTTAGGTCAACTCTAATTAACACTTTTTGTAGGAGATTTAATAGAATAGGAGATTTTTATACGGAATAAGAATTCATACGTAACTTGGATAGCTTGAGAAAAGGTTTCGTTCCAGCGTTTTGCATAAATACCAAAGCAATTGGTGTTTCTCTCCCGATATTATAATTATACCCTTTGATTTGCTTGATCACTTAAAATGGGCATAACTTTTTATATTCTTGTCAGAAGTCGTCAAATTATATATCGTTAGAATCGTATCGACGAGCACTTCGCAATGAGTCTAATTTTGATGTAGGAAAAATTAGAAATTTTCTATTTTAAAGGGTGGGTTTCGATTTCGATGTGGAGCGTTAGCACAGTGCATAGTGTGATACATCATCTAACACTATTAAAATAAAGTCTAAAAATCTGGGTTGTTACACTTTGAGCTTGAAAATTTTGGATATATAGCTTTATGTAGTGCCATGTGTATGATTCATCTTGCCATGAAATCCTTTGGTAATTGGAAAGTCTGAGTAAGATTTTTTGGTGAAATAATTTTCTAAATTGGTTCTACCCTTTCATATTAAAGCAAATACAATTAAATGTTAGGGCTTTTTTGTCTACCCCAGTGTTTTAACAATTTATGCTGCGGACCTTGCTTTTATGTTTTCTTTACTTACTGCCCCCTACGATAAAGGATCAACTATTGACTATTACAAAACTAACCTTTGATTGTTTTGAATCAGACGATGGAGATTATATTTTACTATAATCTTCCACCCAATGAATCTTGAGAGTGCTACCATCAAGTGGCCAGATATTGATTCTACAGGGCAGACAACCCAAAAAGTTAACATGATCATGATTGTACATCAAATGTGGTCCTTGGATCCCTTTCAAGATGTGTGCCATGTGAATCAAAATCTGACTGTTTGATTGTCGGCCCATAATCTCAATATCCACTGGTCAAAAATTCGGTGACAAAAAAACTCCCTCGTCTGATTTAACGCAGTAAAAGTTTATATTGTGGGAGAGTCAACCATTGTAAGGGTAATAAGTAAAGGAAACACAAGCAAGGGCCGCTCTATAAATATGTCAACCTGTTATAATATGACTTTTTAGAAAATTGTAGAGATGGCTCTTTTTTGTAGTGCCAAGTGTGTATGATTCATCCTGCATCAGATTTCCTTAGTAAATTAGAAGATCCGAATTAGATTTTCTGGTGATTATGGCTTGCTAAATTAGTATAAGTCTTTCCTATTAAAGCAAATTCAAATTAAATGTCATCTTAATTAGGCAATCAATGAGCAGATACATGGTGCTCTCTGTAACTAGGAGGCACTGACTGAAATGTTTAAAAATAAATAAAAATTGGTGAAGCCATATCTTTTAGACTGTAAAGCTTTTATGATATGGGTTTGAAGGAAATTGTAGTGCTACATCTTATTTTTTCTTTTGTAGTTTGTAAATGCCATCAAGTAGATGGAGAAACAAGAGTGTTGCCTAGAGATGAAGATTTTGAGTTGGAAAGACAACTCAAGATTCTAAATAAGCCTGCTATAAAAATCCTTAGGCCTTGTTTGATAACAAGGGAATGTAATTTCATTGTGGGAATGAAATTTAGTTTCTAATTGTTGTTGTTTGATAATTATTTAAGGAGATGGAAATGAAATTAAGTCGCCCAGCATGGAAATTGAATTTCCATACACCAAATCATTTTAGGAGGAAATCATTTCAACCTTTTAAGTGGCTGAAATTGAGTTTTCTATTAACAAAATAATAAGTTTTTGTCCTTGCAAATCTAAAGTTACTTGTAAAAAACTTAAAAGCAAAAAAAATATTTTTTACTATTAAAAAGTAACTTCAATTTTTATGATCATCATATCAGCACGATCACTATGACCACCACATTATCTAGATCATACTCTTTTCAACTAATATTTGACTTTGGTCAAAGTTTGAATTTTAATCAAACTTTAATTGGATTTATAAGCTATATAAAGTTTTGACTTTTGATCAAAATTTGATTACTGAAACATGATAATAAGTTGTAAGTTAGTAATATATTATCAAATTTTTAGGGGCCAAAGGTTGAGTTAAGGTTAAACTTTGACTTTTAATTAAAATTTATTTTTTATTAAACTTAGACTCTAATAATTTGATGACGAAAAAAGGATACTGCCGTATTGATGTATAATTTGATACTAGATTCTCAATTTTATTTGTCAATAGTTTAACCTTCAGTCAAACTTTGACTTTTGATCAAACTTTGACTTTTACACAAATTTTATTTTTAGTCAAACTCGAAACTTGCTTATAGATAGAGCCTACTACTACATAAATTTATATTGTATCAGTACAATTTTTTCTTGGTCAAAGTTTGACTTTTGCTCAAAGTTTGATTTTCTATAAAATATTATAAATTTTTATTTGTGAAATATTATAATTAAAAATATCTATTATTATTTTAATTTATAATTTGAAAATACATTGCCTCATTTTTATTAGTCAAAGTTTGACTTTTAGTCTAAGTTTGACTTTTATTCAAATATTGACTTTAGTTAAAAGTTGAGAAGTGTATCTTGACAGTAGATAGTGATTATTATTATTGTTATTTATATTTTGGTAATGTAAATTTTAATCAGTCAAAGTTTGATATTTGGTCAATTTTTGACTTTTTAACACAATTTGAGTTTTTTGAACTTTTGTATCCCGAATGAGATTATCATTTTTTTAATTTATTACTTTCTAGTACATTATTAAATTTTATTTTACTTTTTTTTACATTTGGTCAAAGTTTGACTGTTAAAAAGTTGATTATTAGTCAAAGTTTTTACTATTGTAACCTAACGATGGATACGAATACTGTTATGTTAATTTCTAGGTTGACTGTAGATTATCGAATTTTTTATTAGTCAAAGTTAAAAAAATTTAGTCAAAGTTTGACTTTAAAAAAAAATTAAATTTTCTTTCAAGTTTAAAAATTTAATTTTGTTTCAATATATAATACATACTAGCATTTTCTATATAACTTTGTACTTTAATCTTAAAAATTTTTATTAATCAAAGTTTTACATTTTGACAAAGGTTGACTTTTATTAAAAGTGGATATTTGATCAAATTTTGACTAATGTAACCTAAAGATATATATGAATATTGTTATATTAATTTACAGTTAGACTTTTTTAACTAACTTGGTGCATTGCAAAATTTTCTTTTGGTCAAAATTGACTTTTATAAAAATTTAATTTTATTTCAACGTATAAACTTACATTAGATACTAGTATTTACAACTTTGTTATTTAGCTTTACATATTTTTTTTATCAAAATTTTAAGTTTGGTCAAAATTTGACTTTTTATTAGAGTTTGACTTTTCAAACTCTAACTTATGTAACTTAGTAATAAATAGTGATTACGATGGTATTAATTTGTAACGTAATAGAATATCATTAAAAAAATTATTGATTAATATTTGACTTTAATTATGATTTTAATAATAAATGATCAAAACTTAAAAATTCATTTTCAAATATACTAATCAAACATGAGAAATCAATTTCCAATGAAATTCATTTCTCAAACACACTAATCAAATAGTGGAAAATCTATTTCTAGAGGAAATCATTTCCTACAAATCAACTAAGAAATTGATTTCATTTCCTCTTTGGAGTTTCATTGCTATCAAACAGGGCCTTAAGGTATATATAACTTTTCCTAGATATACACACATTCTATAGCCATTTTGTAACCAACCGTTTTATTTATTTATTTCTTATTTATTTGTTGATGAATACCTAGCCGCTAACAATCTAATTATGACTGTGTCACTGCTTTTCATCATGTGGGTCGTGTGATGTGAAGTAACCAATATGAATATCTAGTGGGCCGAAGATTGAATAAAAGAAGGTGGGTGGCTAAAACTACTTTTGGAAATGTACATCATAGAAGAATTAAAGGCATTTTGGCCAAAATTGTTTTGATACAATCTTCAACCCATTAGATCTGGTCATTGGGTCTTTGGCATAACCTGACAGCTGAAACACATGATAAAAAATAGGGCAATGTGTGCATGATCAATGACCCATTTCAAACATAGATTGGGAACAGGTCGGTTAACATTTACCACCTCCTCTATACCGTTAAATGCAAAAATTTGAGCCAGTTCTCCCATGTTACTAAGACTGCGTATGGCTTAGCTCTCTGCTAGCCCCTGCCCAACAGAGTTCACTTGCTTTAGTTGGTTCCCATTCTCTTTTCTAACTCCCTGCAAATGTGACGACCCGATTTTTCCAATCCTTTAGGTATAGGAAAGGCCGGCTCGCTAACCTATCGATTAAACGATAAGCCCAACGAATCACAAACAAATATCAGAGTAAAAGCACAAAAACTCTAATTCTACAAGGAAAACAAAAGTAACGGTTTTAACCCCAAGCAAAATCATGGGCAGAAGAACTGAAAAGAACCACTGATGATGGCCGACCATCACCGAAACATGATTCACAAAAAGAATTGTAACAGTTCCCCGATCCGACTTTAACCTTACATGGTATAATCACGGGTCAGGTCCGACCAGTACTTGATACATGTAGATGTCTTATGGTATATTGAATTCAGCAAAGTGATATGCCAGCCGATACGTATGTGTCTATGTGTATATAGCTAAACATCATTAAAAGTTGTAACCATTTAGTACGACAACCCATCCCAACCATACACATTTAACACAAAGAGAGAGTGCTTTATAGGCAAGCTAAGCCTCAGTTGGCTTAGTAGGTCAAAAAAATTGGTTTTGGCTTATATGGAGATGGAGATACATCTAATACCATAGATTAACTTTTCCTAGCTAAACACTAAAAGCAATATTTACACTTACCGTATATGGGACTTACACTCACATAAAGCCATTTTTGTTTTATCTGCTGCTAACATAGGTAGCATGTAGGTGCTGTATAAGGGATGCCAACTCTTTGTAGCTGATAAGCTACTTTCAGCTCATTCTTCTTCCACGGTTGCATGAGTCATGATTGATTCGCATGCACGCAAACTCTAAACCAGTATAAAAATAACATCTGAGTCTCATTCTTCTTTCTATTTCTTTGCATCCTTTGGCAAATCCTACCGCATACAGACATGCAAGTGACTTTCTGCTCTTCATATAAACCGATAGTTACACCATAGCTATTCAAGTACACCTCTGCACGACACCCATTCCGTTATTCCATTGGCACACCTCCAAGTCAATTTGAAACCGTGAATCGCAAAACTATCTTCTGAGCTGATTACAAGATCAGTCACACGTTCGGCAAATGCAAGTTCAACACCAATTTGGCATCCGCATAAAGAAAGAGTGCACTAAAACCAGTAAGTAGCCAGACGACCTATTTACTAATTCAGTTGACTTTATTGGTACAATAACGGCTGGTCTGTGGTGTCGATTTGATGTGATCGACTTGACACGATAGCACATAATCAACCATACAAGAAACAAGTAGGAATTATCTAAACAGTTAAAGAAGAGTACAAGACCAGAATGTTTTCAATCGCACCACGGCAAGCCATGTGCTCAGGCTTGCCGCGGCAACCTCACAAGGTTGCCGCGGCAAGGTGCACAGCTGAAGGCTTGCCGCGGCAACCCTTAAAGCTTGTCGAGGCAAGCCTATGCCTGGATGCCTTATTGACTCAATGACCCTTGGGCTATAAGTATGTGATGTGTGTGACCATCCAACACCTTTATTTGATCACACCTGTACTTGATCATGCCATAGGATCTTAGGTGACCCATTACCTTAATAATTACACTATTAATATCCATCAATATCTTTGAATAATAGGTGCCAATTGGTGCACTCCGAATCCTCCCTAATAAACTGAATATACATAAGATATATTATGCCCAATTCCATGCTAAATTAAAGAAGATAGATAGATATAAATATTATATCTATATATAGAATATATATCTAAGCAAAACCCCAAAGGAACCACGACACGTTGGTATTCCAGCTTGCCGAGGCAAGTTTGTGAGCTTGCCTAGGCAAGGTGCTTTCCTAGGAAAGGTTGTGAACTTGCCTAGCCAAGGTTGTAAGCTTGCCTAGGCAAGGTTGTGAACTTGCCTAGGCAAGGTTGTAAACTGGCTGAGGCAGGGTGCTTGCCGAGGAAAGCCTATGCTTTGACCACTGTTTAGTATTTCAATCATAACATTTGACCCCAAACTCCAAATAGCACGATTCTTGATACGTTGGAAAGGGAAAAACGAGACCTACAACTTTTATGATTTAAAAAAGTTTTGAATATAACGTTTAAAGTGTCAAAAATTAGTGACAAGTGGTGGAAATATGCTCAGCTGCAAAGCTTGCCGCGGCAACCTATGTTGCTTTCCGCGACAACCCTGCATCTGATGTACTTAGTGACACCTCTATCAGGGGTTTGTGCTAGGATGACTTTTTAAGTTTGACCATGAGACTTGGGACCATAAATGGTCCATATTTGGGGTTTATGTTGACCCAATAAACCATTAAAAATACTAGAACTATGACCATATATCCTAGGTATATGGTGCACATAACGCACTCATGCCGATGACTTCATTTGGATGCGTGCAAGCACATGACTGCAAGCAAGTCTCATACGTAATGCACAGGCTTCTTAAGGTAGGGAAATTACCTTCCTAATTTATGTGGTATTTTTTGATTCTCGTCTAGTTATGCAAGATATTAACATAAGCATATGTAGACCTATACGCATATTAGTTTTGGCATGAATAATGATAGAGACATTACTAGGAGTTCAGTTCAGTTTAAATTAAGAATGAATATGCTAGTATCAGAGAATATGATAGTTCTGTTCATCAAGTCTGTTCATCAAGTGATAGATATCATTGATGAGATGTGTGTTCCGATGTACTATCTGATGTAATATCTGATTTTGAAATCGATATTCAAGTCTTGATATACTAGTCTTGAAAATGGATAAAGTTATATGGCCATGCAATGTCAATTTGAATATGCTAGCTTGATAGTTCAGCTATGAGAGTTCAGATGTGATAGGACAGTTTTGAAAATTAAGCTTTGATAATTGCTAGCTCAGTTTTGCTGAAAAGTAAATAGGATGATCACGCTATGTTAGTTTTAGTTATGATCATTTGATAGTTCAGCTTTAGAATTCAGGCTTGATAAGTGCAGTTTTGATAATTTAGCTTTAATAAAGTATTAGCTTAATTTTATGGAATAAATGGATATAAACATACTATGTTATTATTGAGTATGCTAGTTTTCGTTATGTACAAGCATATGAAGCTCAGTTATGCTAGGCAAGCTTTGAGATACTTTTAAGTTATTACATGATGTAGCATACTTGAGGTATATATGTGCATGGTGTTCTCGCATACTTGAATCTCGTACATGGTCTCGTCTTGACACTCGCTTGCTTTGGATTTAGCCAAGTGACCCTGCTAACTTAGCTCAGGGGCTTGACTAGTCTTGTATCAAGTGACCTTGCTAACATAGCTCAAGGGCTTGATTTCTTGAGTCAAATGACCCTGTTAACCTTGCTCAGGGGCTTAATATCCCAGTCCAAGTGATTTCACTAACTCGGGAGCTTGATTTTCTTGGTCCAAGTGATCCCGCTAACTCGGGAGCTTGACAAGTGATCCCGCTACTCGAGAGCTTGATTTTCTTATCCTTTTACATGTCTTGTTTCAGCATGATTCCTTGATATTATCCTGCATGATTTCCTTGTCAGTACTCGTATTTGGTCAGCATGAACATGTCAGCATAAGTATGTCAGCATTGTCAGCATGATACAATAATTGCATGAATTAGTACTTGTCTGTGATTTACTGCTATGATATATTGATGCTAGAATAGACATAATATAAGATGACATGTGCTTCATTTTATTTTTGCATCTAGACATGAATTGATAATCTCTTATATAAATTAGCATCTTAATTGTCCCAACTGAGCTTTGATGATAGCTCATCTTACGACTTTATGTCTTAGCTGCAGATACTTCTCAAGACCCTGAGCACGAGGCTGTTCCTACCTACCTATCAGCCTGAGGAGGATGAGGAGGAAGGTTCTGCTGAGGACTTCTTTCCTTGAGAGGTTTTAGAGAGAGAGAGAGAGAGAGTAGTGATTTTAAACATATATAATAGCAGTATGGATTCAGATAGTTTACTACTTCAGGTATATTTTCTGTTTAATTTACTGCTTTAGATAAAGGAATGGATATCAGTTGTTGCCATATTTCTTCGTATCAGAGTTAATTAAATTTGCTTCCGCATATGCAACACTTTGTACACGATGCCCTTGTATGACAGGATCATGTTAGGTGATCCGACGGCGCGACCTTTCCCATTTTCGAGAAGGGAAAAAGTCGGGCTGTCACAGGTGGTATCAAAGCCCGGCGTTAAGTCTTTGGAGACTTAACTTTGGCACGGATATATGACAAGACTTTTGATGTTCGTTCAGTGTTAGAGCCTAGGTTTTAGGTTTTCGAGGGACTCAAGGCTACGGCAGTAGGTTGGTCTTCTAGGGACTGAAGGCTATGGTAGTAGGTTCTGGTTAGAGCATAGATTGTGGATCTTTACGACCACGTTTGATTGAAGGACTCAGTCAATAGTGATCGAAGTATGTCGATAGGATCCGAGTTAGGATGTAACTTTTGGCAAGTCGTGGGCTCATGATGATCATGATCATTGTTAATTGAAACATTTGTTTCATGTTGACAGATCAATATGGAAAATAGCAAAAGAACTAGGACCACACATGCTAGGAAGAATGATCATGAACAAACTAGGCAACTACTGAAAACAATGGTCAAAACAATGGCCCAACAGACTGAGTTACTTACGACGCTAGTGCAGCCCACTGCACGCACTTCTTCACCCGCACTCGTTGGGTCATGCTCACGGTGTAGAATACAGCATAAGACAGGGAAATGTAGGTGGGCTACAGGTGAGTGTTTTGGATGTGGCAGACTAAGATATCTGATAAAAGATTATCCTACGGTGAAAACGAAAAAGACAACACCTGAATCTCAGCAACCTGCTTAAGGTGTTATCTGAAACTGACTATATCTACACCTTTGAGGTCATTCCGTCACTCGAACCCTACTAGAATAGGAGCGTTTGGAGTTCCACAAACTTCATGCATCTCTTCATCCATTCCGTTCGCATTCTGTGGAAAATGTGAGAAGACACATAACATGGACGAATGCCGTAGAGCGTCTGGGGCATGCTTTCGTTGTGGTATGATGGGACATCGGATTAAGGATTGCCCAGAGATGGTAGGAACGACATCAAATATGACACAAGATGCCTAAACCAGCAACGATATTATCTAAGTCATGCCTCAGGTTACTGAAAAGTTGAGAAAGTTGGGAGTCACCCCAGAACCTCTCAACTTGCTTGTAGATGTGTCAGTCCCGACTAGACTGTCGGTCACTACTAACATGGTATGTTAATCAATCATCGTCATAATCCAAGGTCACAACAACTAGGAAGCAGTAGCCGAGTGATCTTACTCGATTTACTCGATATGTAAGGATTCAACGTAATCCTTGGCATGGATTGGCTATCCAATCATCATGCGAGCATGGATTGTAGAAGTAGATTGCCAATAGCCTGTGAATTCCCTAATGTCTTCCCTATTGAGTTGCCAGGATTTTTGCTTGGTAGGGAAGTGAAATTTGCTAGTGATTTAGCCCCGAGCACCAAGGAGGTATCAAAGGCGCCTTATCGAATGGCACCAGCAGAGTTGAAAGAACTGAAGGAGCAGTTGCAAGAGCTTCTTAATAAAGGCTTTATCAGACCGAGTGTGTCTTCATGGGGCGTACCGGTATTGTTTGTAAAGAAGAAAAATGGGTCAATGCGTCTTTGCATTGATTGTCGTCAATTAAATAAATTGCCAATTGAGAATCGATATCCACTCTCCAAAATTGATGATCTCTTTGATCAATTACAAGGAGCACGGTTCTTTACAAAGATTGATTTACGATCTGGGTATCACCAGATGAAGGTAAAAGCTGAAGATATTTCGAAGACAGCTTTTCGAACACGTTACGGTCACTACGAGTTTCTCGTCATGCCCTTCAGGTTGATCAATGCACCTACCGCTTTTATGGACCTAATGAACCGAGTCTTCAAGCCCTATCTATATCAGTGTATTGTAGTCTTCATCGATGATATACTCATCTACTTAAAGACGAAAGTAGAGCACGAAGGTCATCTGCGTTTTGCCTTGTAGACATTGAGAGACTCTCAGCTGTATGTGAAGTTCAGTAAATGTGATTTTTGATTAAATCAAGGCAATTTTCTGAGACATCATATTAGAAGCTGGTATTACCGTCGATCCTGCAAAGATCGAAGCTGTAGTGCAATGGAAGCAGCCACAGACAGTAACTGTGATTTGAAGCTTTCTAGGTCTTCAGGATATTATCGATGATTTGTTTAAGGAAAGGTTTTTGAAGCTTGCTGGACCACTCACGCAGCTCACTCAAAAGAATGTCAAATTCGAGTGGAATGAGGCATGTGAGCAGAGTTTCCAGGAATTGAAATGAAGACTCAATTCAGCACCAGTGCTTGCAATGCCATCAAGCAACGAAGGTTTTGTTGTATTCAGTGATGCCTCATATAGTGGGTAAGGGTGTGTATTGAATTCAAGGGAATGTTTGATCTCATATGGTTCTCGACAGTTGAAAGATCACGAAAAGGACTACCCATTCATGACCTGGAGTTAACAACGGTCATTTGGCGTCGAAAATCTGACGGCACTACCTATATAGTGAAACCTTCTAGATTTTCACTGATCACAAAAGTCTCAAATATCTCTTTACGCAAAAAAGAGCTGAATATGGTGTTATTCAGTACCCTCCCGGTAAAGCGAATGTAGTAGTGGATGCACTAAGTCGAAAGTCATCTGCTCAACTATCCCATCTTGTGATGCGATTACAAAGATGGAAATTGCTCAATAACACCAACTGGATGTTTACTTGCGACTGTTATGATCCGATCCATACTTTTCGATAGGATTAAAGAACTCTAGATGCATGATGTAGAGCTTATGGCCATTAGATAGGGAGTACTCGATGGGCTCCAGCTAGACTTTTCGATTAAGGACGATGGGTCACTTCTAAACAGATAACTATTCATATGAATTATTGTTCGAATAACTTACTGCATACGATATCTATAAAAGTTTTGAATGCATTGCTCGTATACTTAGGTATAAAATTAGGTATAAATTAGCAGTAGATAAATAGCGGGATATTAGATAAATTTGATAATGGCACATGAGATTACACATGATTCAACTTACTTTATATTATTCTAAATCTGTTATATGCCATTATTACCTAGTTCTATTTAATTTATCTTATAATGGGATATGCCTTCAACATATAACTAAATCTGATCTTCCTTCCCCGCCTTCTTTTATTTTCGAGGATGAAAATTCCTTAAATAGGGGAGAATGTAACAGTTCCCCGATCCGACTTTAACCTTACTTGGTATAAGCATGGGTTAGGTCCGACCAGTACCTGATATGTGTAGATGTCTTATGGTATATTGAATTCAACAAAGTGATATGCCAGCCGATACGTATGTGTCTATGTGTATATAGCAAAACAACATTAAAAGTTGTAACCATTAGTATGATAGCCCATCCCAACCATACACATTTAACACAAAGAGAGAGTGCTTTATAGGCAAGCTAAGCCTCAGCTGGCTTAGTAGGTGAAATAAACTGGTTTTGGCTTATATGGAGATGGAGATACATCTAATACCATAGATTAACTTTTCTTAGCTAAACACTAAAAGCAATATTTACACTTACCGAATATGGGACTTGCACTCACATAAAGACATTTTTGTTTTATCTGCTGCTAACATGGGTAGCATGTAGGTGCGGTATAAGGGATGCCGAGTCTTTGTAGCTGATAAGCTACTTTCAGCTCATTCTTCTTCCACGGTTGCATGAGTCATGATTGACTCGCATGCACGCAAAGTCTAAACCAGTATAAAAATAACATCTGAGTCTCATTCTTCTTTCTATTTCTCTGCATCCTTTGGCAAATCCTACCGCATACATACATGCAAGTGACTTTCTGCTCTTCATATAAACCGACAGTTACACCATAGCTATTCAAGTACACCTCAACACGACACCCATTCCGTTATTCCATTGGCACACCTCCAAGTCAATTTGAAACCGTGAATCGCAAAGCCATCTTCTGAACTGATTACGAGATCGGTCACACATTCGACAAACGCAAGTTCAACACCAATTTGGCGTCCCCATATAGAAAGAGTGCACCAAAACCAGTAAGTAGCCAGACGACCTATTTACTAATTCAGTTGAATTTATTGGTACAATAACAGCTAGTCTGTGGTGTCAATTCGATGTGATCGACTTGACACGATAGCACACAATCAACCATACAAGAAACAAGTAGGAATTATCTAAACAGTTAAAGAAGAGTACAAGACCAGAATGTTTTCAATCACACCACGGCAAGCCATGTGCTCAGGCTTGCCGCGGCAACCTCACAAGGTTGCCGCGGCAACCCTAAAAGCTTGCCGAGGCAAGCCTATGCCTGGATGCCTTATTGATTCAATGACCCTTGGGCTATAAGTATGTGATGTGTGTGACCATCCAACACCTTTATTTGATCACACCTGTACTTGATCACGCCATAAGATCTTAGGTGACCCATTACCTTGATAATTACACTATTAATATCCATCAATATCTTTGAATAATAGGTGCCAATTGGTGCACTCTGAATCCTCCCTGATAAACTGAATATAAATAAGATATATGATGCCTAATTCCATGCTAAATTAAAGAAGATAGATAGATATAAATATTATATCTATATATAGAATATATATCTAAGCAAACCCTAAAGGAACCACGACACGTTGGTATTCTAGCTTGTTGAGGCAAGTTTGTGAGCTTGCCTACGCAAGGTTGTGAGCTTGCCTAGGCAAGATTGTAAGCTTGCCTAGGCAAGGTTGTGAACTTGCCTAGGCAAGGTTGTGAACTGGCTGAGGCAGGGTGCTTGCCGAGGCAAGCCTATGCTTTGACCACTGTTTAGTATTTCGATCATAACTTTTGACCTCGAATTCCAAATGGCACGATTTGTAATGCGTTGGAAAGGAGACAACGAGCCCTACAACGTTTATGATTTAATAAAGTTTTAAATATAAAGTTTAAAGGGTAAAAAATTAGTGACAAGTTATGGCAATATGCTCAGCTGCAAAGCTTGCCGTGGCAACCTATGTTGCTTGCCGCGATAACCCTGCATCTGATGTACTTAGTGACATCTCTATCAGGGGTTTGTGCTAAGATGACTTGCTAAGTTTGACCATGAGACTTAGGACTATAAATGGTGCATATTTGGGGTCTATGTTGACCCAATAAACCATTAAAAATACTAATACTATGACCATGTATCCTAGGTATATGGTGCACATAACGCGCTCAT
The DNA here is from genome assembly GCA_021018995.1 of Chloranthus sessilifolius. NCBI lineage: Eukaryota > Viridiplantae > Streptophyta > Magnoliopsida > Chloranthales > Chloranthaceae > Chloranthus > Chloranthus sessilifolius. The sequence goes on from CM037593.1 coordinate 97,799,034, forward strand.
GCCGATGACTTCGTTTGGATGCGTGCAAGCACATGACTGCAAGCAAGTCTCATACGTAACGCACAAGCTTCTTACGGTAGGGAAACTACCTTCCTAATTTATGTGGTATTTTTTTATTCTCGTCTAGTTAAGCAAGATATTGACATAAGCATATGTAGACCTATATGGATATTAGTTTTGGCATGAATAATGATAGAGACATTACTAGGAGTTCAATTCAGTTTAAATTAAGAATTAATATGCTAGTATCAGATAATATGATAGTTCTGTTCATCAAGTCTTTTCATGAAGTGATAGATATCATTGATGAGATGTGTGTTCCGATGTACTATCTGATTTTGAAATCGATATACTAGTCTTGAAAACGGATGAAGTTATATGGCCATGCAATGTCAATTTGAATATGCTAGCTTGATAGTTCAGCTATGAGAGTTAAGATGTGATAGGACAGTTTTGAAAATTAAGCTTTGATAATTGCTAGCTCAGTTTTGCTGAAAAGTAAATAGGATGACCATGCTATGTTAGTTTTGGTTATGATTATTTGATTGTTCAACTTTAGAATTCAAACTTGATAAGTGCAGTTTTGATAATTCAGCTTTAATAAAGTATTAGCTCAATTTTATGGAATAAATGGATATAAACATACTATGTTATTGTTGAGTATGCTAGTTTTCGTTATGTACAAGCATATGAAGCTCAGTTATGCTAGGCAAGCTTTGAGACACTTTTAAGTTATTACATGATGTAGCATACTTGATGTATATATGTGCATGATGTTCTCGCATACTTGAATCTCGTACATGGTCTCATCTTGACACTCGCTTGCTTTGGATTCAGCCAAGTGATCCTGCTAACTTAGCTCAGGGGCTTGACCAGTCTTGTATCAAGTGACCTTCTAACATAGCTCAAGGGCTTGATTTCTTGAGTTAAGTGACCATGTTAACCTTGCTTAGGGGCTTAATATCCCAGTCCAAGTGATCTCGCTAACTCGGGAGCTTGATTTTCTCGGTCCAAGTGATCCCGCTTACTCGGGAGCTTAGCAAGTGATCCCGCTACTCGGGAGCTTGATTTTCTTGTCCTTTTTCATGTCTTGTTTCAGCATGATTCCTTGATATTATCCCGCATGATTTGCTTGTCAGTACTCGTATTTGGTTAGCACGAACATGTCAGCATAAGAATGTCAGCATTGTCAGCATGATACAATAATTGCATGAATTAGTACTTGTCTGTGATTTACTACTAGGATATATTGATGCTAGAATAGACATAATGTAAGATGACATGTGCTTCATTTTATTTTTGCATCTAAACATGAATTGATAATCTCTTATATAAATTAGCATCTTAATTGTCCCAGCTGAGCTTTGATGATAGCTCATCCTACGACTTTATGTCTTAGCTGCAGATACTGTTCAAGACCCTGAGCACGAGACTGTTCTTACCTACCTACTAGCCTGAGAAGGACGAGGAGAAAGGTTCTACTGAGGAATTCTTTCCTTGAGAGGTTTTAGAGAGAGAGAGAGAGTAGTGATTTTAAACATGTATAACAGCAGTATGAATTAAGATAGTTTACTACTTCAGGTATATTTTCTGTTTAATTAACTGCTTTAGATAAATGAATGGATATCAGTTGTTACCATATATCTTCATATCAGAGTTAATTAAATTTGCTTTCGCATATGTAACACTTTGTACACGATGTCCTTATATGATAGGATCATGTTAGGTGATCCGACGGCGCGACCTTTCCCATTTTCGAGAAGGGGAAAAGTCAGGCTGTCACAAGAATAAGTATAATTACAACTATTCTAATGCATAAAACAAAACCGGCCGGTCGTACCAAGCCTACGTCTGAAACCCACAAAAAGTGAACAACAGGAAGAATCCTAAACAGGGAAGAATTCCTCAAAATCGTAGTCGGGATCGCTCTCGTAGCCCAGAGCAGGAGTGTCTAAATCAGCATCGGTGACGTATAGTCGGAGTGAGTTAATAACAAAGCTTAGTAGAAGAGACTCATATCAATCACATTATATCTCAATAAACATGTGTGCAACCGTGGGATTTTTTGACGATTGATATCCCATCGTGACGATGCACTCGCTAAATAAATATTTAGAGTCGCCACCTGGGGTTTTTGGTGTTCCGGGAATCCTAGATCATTTTTATAAGTACTGAAGTGCCACAAAGATGACTCTGAATTCAGTCTACGCCAAACGCTCTTGGGTAGGGGCTTCGGTTATTGATCGGGAAGGTGTTAGGCACTCGATCAACCCGCTCGTAAGCGGTCTCTACTATGGCCGGGTCTATGTGGGGCTGGTTTATATATATATATAATTATATATAATAAAAAAAAAAGTAAAATGAGCGGCACTTTCCCTTGCCCGAAGGCACATCGATCCTATTGAGCCCTTCCCGCTTGCCGAAATTTGGGCAGCGTAATGGCTCAATTCTAGGATAGAGGAAAATCAACGAAGGTAGAGGAATAGAGGGGAGAGCTGAAGCTCTCGGGCCCTTGTAGCACCGATGTAGACCTTCGCGTTGATGTGTCTTGGATGAGCTTCCAATAGCAAATGGGTTGAAGGAGAGGTTTGAATCTCTATGGCTTGGTAGGTGAGAGATAAGAGAAGAAGGCTAGGAGCTAGTTCTAGCTAGATCTCAAGGATTGATGGTGGAAAATGAGGTCTAAAGGATGAACTAGGGTGCTGAAATTTTAATGGATAAATGTTAAAGGGGAAAGAGAGGAATAGCTAAAGCCTTTTCTCTCTTCTAATATTTTTTTAAGCCATTTGCAAGGTGGGTGCCTCTCTATTTATAGAAAAAGAGAGGGTTAAGGGGTACTTAAAAGCTAATTAAGGTTAGCAATTAGGTAATGGACAATCTAAGGTTTTTGAGGTTTTCTAGGGCTTGGAGAAGAGGGATTTGGGTTTAATGGTAGATGATAGGGTGGTGACTTGAATGGCAAAAGGGAAATAACCTAAGCTAATAGGGTCACTAGGGTCCTAAAGAAATACACCCCTGACTTTGGGATGGTCCACAAGTCAAACCCCCAATGTAAATTTTGGCCATTTTTTGAAGGAAAATCAGGCCCAAACTGTTGGAAGTTGAAGACCCGTAGGGGTCTAACCTGGTTTTGCAATTTCCTGCATAAATCAGCGATCTTCATTTCGTCATAACTTTTGATGTATAACTCTGATTGGGGGCGATTTTTGGCTTGTTGGAAAGCTAGAGAAGTCTTCTTTCTAATGATATATAACTCAGCTTTAAAAAAAGTTTGTGTAAATTTTGGCATTCCTCTCTTTAACTACGACTCAGGAGGGTTCGAAACTGGCTCTATGGGTCCGATTTTGTAATTTTTTACACAAATTCACGATCTTCATTTCTTCATAACTTTTAATGTACAACTCTAAATTAGGCAATTCTTAATTCGTTGGAAATATGAGAACCTCTACTTTCCAATGGTGTATGCCTTAGGTTAGGCAACTATTTACAAAAACTTTAGTACTCCTTTTTCTAATCCCTATTCAAGGGGTTTGAATCGTGCCCGAGAAGGGTTCTAATAAGTTTGGGAAGGCTATGATTGATTCCTAAGGATTCAGGATGACTCCTAAGGGTTTTGGGATGATTCCTAAGGGTTTAAAAAATACTTTTGGAAGCTCGGAGGTACGCCTTTCTCGAAGTATGTGTCGATCGGGCCTTGAGCCAAATTTGGCTGTCTACGACATGGTTTTCAAGACATAGGGAATAGATGAATTTTAAAGTAGATATTCAAAACAGAATAGATAATTGGATGTTAAAGCTATGATCAAATACAGTTTCATATGCGAAGTCTTGAAGCAAATTCTTAAATTAGATTCAAAACAGGTAAAAGAGTTCAAATGTTCATTATTTCTTAGTTCATATGCAAAGCTTATCTAATTTATGACTTAAAGTCTCAAGTTAATCTATCTCTCAAATTAATATATCATGAGAATGAAAGTAATACCGATGGGAAACCCTACTAACCATTGTCGTTCAGTGAACCCTTTTTTTGAAAGTACAACGAGCCCCTGCGATATGAGGGAAACTTGTGCTAGGCTGATTTACTGTCATAATGGTTATTGGAAATTAAGCGTTTCATTCTAATTAACTTCAAATCAAGTACAGATTCTAATATATAATTCATATGCAAATTATAATACATAATTCAGAGTTTCAAATTTAGAGCAGATTCGGATTTTTTTTTAGTTCTTATTTCAGATTTAGAGTTCTTAATCAAGTTCAAGTTTACAGATGCAAAGTTCAAATGTCATATGCGGAGTTTAAAAGATTATAACACAAATTACCCATGTGAATGAAAATAGAATGCAAGTGATGATGAGATTCTCCTACCTTAGTTTAGAGTCAAGCGTATCGGAGGCAAAGCAAATGCCCACTTTATGATCTCCAATCCTTAATCTACATTACAAGCATTCATGTAGATACATGTTACCGACTAATTATCATATAATCCAAAGTTCCTAAAGCTTTCTCACAATTAGGTGAAACAGACAAGTTTAAGGTAACGTTGGATCATGTGAAAACTTATCCCTACTTCACCCTAAATTTTGAGCTTTATAACCTTTGATTCATAAATTTGTCAATTCATGAAAGTTATAGGGCTCGTTGTCTTCTTTCTAATACCTTAAAAATTGTATCAATCCGAGTTTGGAATAAAAAGTTATGACTGAGTTATCAAAGTAGTGTCCGCACATTAGACCAAATTCAAACTTCGAATTCAAATTCGATGATCGAATTTCTTCAGAAATCGATTTTCAATTTCGAACATCGATTTCAAATTTGAACTTCGAATTTCCAATTCAACGTTCAATTTTCTCGAGTTCAGAACACTTCATGTTGCTTCCTTGGTCTATTTTTCCCTTTAAATCTTATCAGATTCACTCTATTTTTGCACACACACATACACTAAACTAAAACAAGATTTATTCTACAATCTTGACCATTAAAATAAAATGGAAACTAACCTTTTTGCCAATTGATTCCACGGCTTTAAGAAATGTTGCCGAAGAGGGTTTTGAAGCAAAATCGTCGGATTCTTACGACGACTCCACAACGATTGCACACCGCAACTTAGGATGAAGGTGTTTACGATCCCAGGTCGATTCCAACCTCTTCTAATCACGGAAGATGACCGCTAGATGATCGGTTCACAAACAAAAGGGGTTTCACAGATTGGAGTTCACCAAAGGCACGATTGGAATTCAAGCAAAGCTAACATGATCACAATCTTGCGGTTTGAAATCTCCCAAAGGGGATTCGAAGGTGATGATGCTCAAACCGGTTGGGTCGGTTTTCAACTCTCACTCTTTTTCTCTCTCTAAGTTAGCAGGACTAAACTTAGCCTTCAAGCAAACACCCCCTCTTATAATCAAACGAAAACCAACAAATATCCTTGATATTTAGTCTTTAAATTCTATCCTTTAACTTAGGTTTTAGTTTCGGTGTTGAGCGGCACACCGCAAGTCGGTGCACGACTTTCACACTAAATGCCCAATCAAACACTTAAACCTTAATCCGTTCCACACAAAGCTACCCAATTATTATTTAATGACTTATTATTAAATAAAAACCATGGCGACATTGGTCACCGTGCCGAACTCGTGCATGAAATCAGTCAAACTCGAATTTGAAAATATCGGGATATTACAACAAAGAAGGATTTATTTGCTCTAACATAAACCTCCATGCTCTCTACTAACTCCCTACCAGAGCAAATAAAATTTGCTCTGGCAAGGAGTGAGTAGAGAGGAGGGTAGAACTGCTGAACAGGTAAATCTTGCATAAAATCTTGCTATGCAAAGAGTTATCAAGGAGAAGGGGTACCTGCTTTAGCAAAGATGATGGGGACATGCTAAAGCAGGTGAACTTTGCTATGGCAGGGGCTAGCAAAGAACTATGCCATACACAACCTAAGTGACTGCTATATGAAATGTTAGACTTATGAAGAAATGAAGTAAAATGAATGACCAACAATAATAAAACATGGTGTGGAAAACCAACAAAAAAAATGAAGAGATTAATTAGTTACACTTCATATCATCAAATGTATAGTTACATACTTATATAGCTTTGTCATCAAGAGATTAATTAGTTATATGAATCTTCTTCCTTTTCTTATGTAACAATTTGCAGACTTTGGATGTACCAATATATTGTTTCACTACAAAAAATATGGGGTTCGCCGACGGCTGTCTAATTCCAGTCGTCGGCATAGAGAAATAGTTGGGCCAACACACGAGAGCCAACCCGGCGACCCACTCACTCAATCGGGCTTCTATTAATTTCTCTTCTCAACCCATTTGCTCGCTGGCCTTCCCGCTCGCAAAAATCCTCGCTCAAACCCTAAATCCCTCTCTCACAACCCAACCCTTTAGTGATTTTCTCTCTAAATGGATTGGTGTAACACCATTGAAACGATGGATTTCTTCTCTGAAGATCGAAGACAGATGTATTATATATGCCGATAAGCCATTGACTGATCAAGCGATGAAGATTGGGATAAACCATTCACCAATCATTTTACGTGGCAGAGATCAGGCTCAAACCTGAAGACATAACTGAATGTATAATGGTACAGCCATGCTCCAAATATTCACTATGAGTAAGATTGGAATATAAACCGATCTCTATGGAATGATTCAAAGCGGTCAATGATTTTTAGTCTATGTGCCCTTATAATTCAGTAGACTTTTTTTATATAAATTTATAACTAAACTTAGATTAAATTATATTCCAAACTCTGCACAAGATTAAGTGATTAACTTTATATTCTTTCTTTTTTTTTTTTTTTTTTTAATACAGTCATACGGCCAAGACAATCGAAGAAACAACTTAACAACTTCCAATGCCAATGCCAATGCCACAAACTAACTTCCATCTATTAAATTGCTTACATCTATGAAAAAATTAGAAAAAAATAGGCAGTTCTTACTAGCTAACTTAACTTCTAATCCAAAACAGATTGAATTTACTTGTCAATTCTTTCAAATTAAGGGTTAAAGAAACCATTTGATGGTTTCACACCCACAGATAGTATTCAACTGGTCGTAGGTTTTAAAGGTGAAAAATTTCAATGTAGCAAGATAAATTAGGAGGAGAAACAACTTAACAACAACCCTTCAATGCAGATCTCAACCCTAACGTTTACAATCCATCAAACTTAGCCTCTTCTCTCCTTATCTTTCTCCATTCTTCCTTCACTCTTTTCACCTCTTTGCATGTCATGCATTCATTTTTTTTTTTTAAATGAATTGAAATACCTCAAGGCTTCATAATCAAACTTAAAGTGGGCGCTTTATGAACCAAGTGATGCTTCCATTCTAAAATGCTTGAACAATTGCATAGTACTCCACATCATAAGTAAGATATTACTTCTTTATTATTGGTAAAAGAGGTTAAACTGGGACATTTGGAACATTGCAACCACTATCAGTCCTCCCCTCTTTTTCCTTGTGTGTGGCCCGATGAGGAGAGTTGTTCCAATCCAAATATTGAGAAGGTAGTTCTGAGCACCAAATTGTGCTCCCAAAGTAAATTCTATTATTTAAACAGAAATAGATATTGGAAAACTTTCTTTTGATGTCCCTAAACACTTTTATGCTAATCTTTACTCCACCCCTATTTTTGAAATGTAATGCATGTAGGAAGTTAAAAAATAGTTATCGAGTGGCGCTGCTGCAGTTGCTAATCCGGATGGTAGGTGGAGAAATTAGATGCGAAGAGCTATACATAATGGTTGTTGTCATCGTGTTGCACAAACATGGGCTCTGGGTTCTGTCTTGTGGAAGTTACTTATTTCTGAAGACCTCGTAGATGCACTTACTAGGATCGAGAATCCATTGGTAAGTGTCCGTTCCTATAATATTTTATGAATTATGGTATTCTCGATTGAGTTATGTTAGAGAAGTTGTTGTAAGATTCATAAGATTAATGAATGTTTACAATCTTGCCGAAATGACATTTTCTCTATATGCAGCCGCAAATATTGCAAATGTGCTTTACAGACATTTAATGCTACACGTACTTGATGGCTGCCATAAGGAAAACAACACCCAAGCAGAGAGAAGCATTCATTGGATCTGCTGAGGTATTGAATTATTATATATTTTTTCTTGTTCTGTTCATCTTATTCTCAAAATCTAAACTAAAATTAGTTACCTATCAAAAAGTTTATTTATTTTTTTCCTTTCAAACGTTACTACCGAAAATGTGATGAGTATAATTCCTTTTAACATTAAAGTTTCTACTATTCTAGTAAACCTGAATATTTTTATTCATACTGTTGGGGATATTCAATTTCCCTTTTGCCTTAATGAATTATTAGATTAGATAATTTATTTTTGGGGATACTCAAGGCAGGTCGGGTCGGGTCAGGTTAGGAACTTCAAACCGAACCCTACAAATTTAATAAACAGGTTCAGATTTTCAATCTGACAGGTAAAAAATCTGAACCCAGACCTGACCTATTACAGGTCGGGTTGACTAGCCCATTTGCACCCAAAATGTAATACATTACATAAGGAGGTCGAGTTTAAGTCAGCTCCAGGCACAATTGAGTTTAAGGCAGCTCTGGGCACATTACTAGAATGAGGTTCTGCAGTACCTGTAAGTGTTCATTTGCTTTTCTATATTACTATATATTTCTTTTGCTTTTGAACTGTTCTGTAAATTTATTTATGCTTGGATAATGTATAAAGCCCAATTTTAATTATTTCTAATGCATGTCTTGTAATTCAGAGGACTGTGAGGAAACAATTTTGTAGGGAATCGCTCTCCTGACATGTGCCAGTTAACTGGACTATGGTATTTGTAAGTTCTCGGTCCTTCAACTCCTTTTTATTTGCCATATGGCCTTTTTCATGCTAAATGGTTTTGGGTCGGTTTCGGTCCGGTTCGGTGGATCGTTTTTTGGGTTCAAAACTTGCATCCATACTTGAAACACACGAGCTCTTGGCCTTCTCTCATAATTTTTTTCTTCAAAGCAGCTGCCAACACATTGTTTTAAGGTAGTTAAGCGCTGAGCTTGTAGGGTCCTCACCCTTTCAGCAAGTATGGAAACAAGGTGTAATTACATGATAGATCAGAGTACAAACTGAGTCAAGCAGTAAGTTCACAAGGGAAAGAATCAAACTACCGGATATCAAGGATTTCGGTAGCTCCACGTTTAGATAAGCAGTCTGCAGCTTCATTTGAGGCTCAGTTGCAGTGATCAAAAGAAACATAATTAAAATTTGGCATCAGCTCTTCCATATATCTAACAATTTGAAGGTGCTTCCATGAAGATTCTCCTTTGAATGAATTCCTCCCCACCACAGAATCTAAATCAATCTCGATCTCGTGATCTGTGAGAAAACTAACCTAACACATAATTATCTTCAATTTTCGGTAGCTAATACCATCTTTAATTCAAGAATACCAAAACTACCCTAACACATAATTATCTTCAACATAAGGATTTATTATTATTATTATTTAAAATCATTTTTTGTTGATGTGTTGATGATCCTGACATGTTTTTTGGAGGCATAACTAGGTTTCTTTGGGAGTGTTTTACTCTCCTTAATGTTTCCATTGCACGACTGTTTTTATTGCAGTTATGTATTTTATTCTTTTGTTGGAATTAGGATTTATAGAGTTGTTACGGTTTTGTTTTTGTGTTATTCAAAGTTTTTGCTTTTCTCCATTTTTTTTAATCTGGCTCTTGTGTCTGAAAAAAGATCTACATGGAAAAATAATGTTCCTCGTGGGATATTTTTAGGTAAGAAATAACATTTTGGTTTTGTTCTAGGAATAGAAAAATAAATGTTAAAACTGTATTTTGAGATTTTAATGTGGGTGGGTTAAATTATTTTGGAAATGTTCGGATGAAATCGTTGGTGATGTGGTTTCTACTGTTTTTTCCCTCAGTTGAAGGAGGGAGATTTAGAGGGCAAAGAGGATGAGGAGGAAGAAGATGAGGACGTTGATTTGCTAAGTAAATTGACGCCTCACATGTTCTGTAAGATGCTTATGGCATCGGATACAAGCTCTCACGGCAGATTTTCTGTTCCTCGTAGAGCCATAGAGGACTCTTTCCCACCCTTACTGAGATTTCTATCTCTTTTTGCCTTTTCTGTCTCGAATAGGTTCAAAAGTTTGGCATATGTAATTTTATTTTTTAAATTTTTATGGGAAGCTTGGACACTCAGCTTTGGATAGATCCTATCAAAGAGTTTTTGCAGTATACACACTCTGGAGGTGCTATGGATGTAACATTCGGCTGTATATTTAACCTTCATTATTTACATGTTCAGTTTCCATCTTTCCATCTTCAAAATCGAATTGAATGAATGATCGACACTAGGACTGTCAATAGGATGGTTCGGGCCAAAATCTAGGTTGGGTCGGCCCTTTTGGGCACCTGACATGACTCGTCCTTAGGGGCCAAGACTATGTGCCCGGCCCGAAAACCTGACCTGATTGAAAAAATCGGAACCCACCTGACCTGGACATCTATAAGATATTATATTATAGAATTGCAATTTGTATAATTATAAGAAAAAAATGATGTATATTAGCGGGTTAGGTCAGACCCGACCCGTGTGACCCAACCATTGACAGCCCTAATTGACTCTTCTTGTAATTTTTTGGCATTTATATGTTATTTGCTATGAATGTGTCAAGAATTGCTATTAGGAGGATCATTCTTTCTATATCAGGGCTTATAGTAGGTGAAGAAACCCGGCAAACCAGGTGAAACTGTGCACTTCACATATTTCATTGATATTCTATTAAGTTTGAAGTTATTTGTATTGGGGTACTGCATAAGTTTGAAGTTATTTGTGCTATTGTTCATACTTGAAAAGAGTCTACAAATTTTATTTCCAACTCTCTTCTCCTCAAGTGGATCTATTAGGGTTGTGACATATTTTCCTGTTATTTAATTATATGATAGGATTTAGGTACCAAAGCTGACGCAGGAATGGGCCTGTAGCGACCCGACTTTTCCAATCTCTAAGGTATAGGAAAGGCCGGTTCATCAACTTATTGATTTCTCAATAAGCCGTAACAAACAGAAGCCGGCAACATAGTACAAAGATCTAAAGATAGAGGCAACGCGTATATTAATCCAAAACCAAAAGCTTTCTACAATAAAATTTATCTATCACTGTGAGGAACCAAAAAGAACCACCGGTGATGGCCAATCCAACACCTACAATAGTGGTTCACAATAATGGTTCCTCGAGTGATATCAAAAGAACCAAAACAATGGCCGAGGGCCCAATATTCAAAATAATATTCTGACAAAAGTACCAAAAATAAGGGATTTAAGATCAAGGAAAAAAACTCCTCAGCTGGTATGTCAAATTCCTCCTCGGGAATGTAATCGGAGTCCTCCAGATCCTCTGACCCAAGGTCAGTCTCAGCACCTGTGATGTATAGCCAAGGATGAGCTAACAACCAAGCCCAATAGAGGAAACAAATCTATTTGCATTTTATCATAAGTATGATTTTCAAAAGACAAAAATCGGATCAAATATGGTTTTCAAATGATGCTTTGCAAACTAAATCTCTAGTTCAAATCATGAGTCAAAATTGATAACATGAATCTAATGTGTTCAAAAATCTTCTGATTTAGCATGCTTCTTATCTTAAATTTATAACTTAATTTTATCTCCCAAATTTCCTATAGCATGAGAGCAGACTACGTGACCGATGGGAAAACCTTACTGACCATCGTCGTTCATGAACCCATTTCTGAAGTGTAACAAGCCCCTACGCTATGAGGGAAACTTGCGCCAAAGTAATACCGTCAACACGGTTGGTAGAATCTAGGGCATTGTTCTGACGTACCTCAAATCGAATGCAAATGCAAACATATATCAAATCTTTTTATTCATAACATATTACTGATTTTTCAGAGTTCTGATTCAAAATTAACTGAGATTCTGAGGTTCAAATTACGAAGTTCTTAGTCATAACAAAGTTTCCAATTTTCGATTTTGTGTCATATATTCAGAGTTCTTATCCATGCTGTTTTCAAACAAATGATCTAAAAATTTATGCTTCTTAAATGAAACAGTCAAAACAGTTATACTTATAATTCAATGCAAATTAAATACAGGGTTCCCCTACCTCAATAAAGAAGGTTCAAAAGCAAGCATAAGCAGTCCTCACCAAGGACTTCCAATACTCAAAACCTACATATATTAACACTCTCATTGTTAATATAGAACAAATAAATCAAACCAAAAGCTTATCGAGAAAAAATCCGACAAAACTTCAAGTGCCAGAAACAGGACAGAATTCGACCCTCGAATTCAAATTCGTGGGTCGAATTTGAAATTCGATGGTCGAATTCAATTTCGACCCTCGAATTTCAAAACTGCCTCAAACTTTTTAAAACTCAGAAAATCGAACCTCGATTTTCAAATCGATGGTCGATTTCCAAATTCGACCCTTGAATTCTCAAAATTGCATCAGGCCTCTAAAAACACATTTCAACCCTCGATTTTGAAATCGATGGTCGAATTCCAAATTCGACCCTCGATTTGAAAATCGACCATCGAATTTAGCTAGTTCTGTGGCTGTCAAAACTTCCATGTTCGGACTCTTTCTCTCTCATTCAACCACAGCCATCCATTTTTTATGAATACCACATTCTAATCTAAGCAAAACATAAACTAAAAAGACACAAGGAGGTTTCAAAGACCTACCTCTTGTCGCTTAATTCGTTGATCCCGTTGCACCAATACACGCACCAGAACCAATCTCCAAGCTCAATGGTTTAGATCTTCAAATCAGCCATATTCAGAAAGAGGTGGTCACCGCCTCATCAACAACAAAATCACAGAGAACTTCTCACTCTCCACATCTCTCTTCTCTTTCAATAGTTCAAAATGATCCGAATTTAAGCACAAGGCTAACTAATGGTTGAGATGGGGAGAGAAATTCTCAAGCTCTCAAGATCTAAAGATCAAAGGCAAGGCAAATGGTTGTAAATTCTAATTCAAACGAGAGAGAGAAGTGTAACTTCTCTTGCAATTCTCTCTCTTATAATATAAAACAAATCCTAATAAAAATCTAGATATTTATAATTACAACTTATCCACTTAAGTTGAAAAGATATCTGGTGTTAAACACAAACACCAACCTTATTGTGTGAGTCATCAATTACATGACTTGCACGCCTCTCGAGACAAATTCCTTCGGTCACTTATCTTATTATAGCCTTAGCTTACCAAAAAAATCTAAAAATATTCTGTAATAATTTTTGGACACGCTTACCGAGGTAAACGAAAATAAGTCAAAAATATCAGGGATATTACATTCACCCATATTTAGGAATTTTCGTCCGCGAAAATTGAATGCAACACACATCATACAACAAAGAAGAATGAAAACATGGGCCACCGTGTTCCGATCTCGCAGGGCACGCAAGTCAAGGGATGGAATCCGTAGTAACGTGGATGTACTGCATGTGGCACTAGAAGGGCCATAGTGGATTGCATCCGTACATGGATGCCTACACCCCAAGGGTCACGTGCCGGGAGACCGATGCACAGTGACTCATGAAAGCAATAAATGAGAACCAAAAACCCACCATAGGAACAGAATAGGAAAGACAAAACCATATAGATAGCAAACCCACACCGATAGGAAAACCCATAGAGCAAACAAAACCCACATAAGTAGAGTACATGTCCATAGAACAAAATCCAACACATACAGAAAGGAAAAATCCGCAAAATAGCAAAACCCACATCGAGATCAAAACCCACATAGATATGGAAGACATCCCAATAGAGGGAATGTGTAACGAAAGTAAAACCGACATTGCAGGTCAAACGCATATAGCAAATATACACAAGAGTAAATCACAGCCCCCCCCCCCAAAGTAACACTAAAATTCCCCTGTAGCAGATGGACCATCCTGATCCGGATCATCGTCCCCACCATCAGCACCGTGACCTGAACCATCCGCTCTGGCCTCAGTAGGCATACTGGTACTGGCGCCCGACGTCGAAGGATGATACACGGAGGCACGAATGTCAGCCAGATACGTAGTATAATCGTCGGGGAACGCATGCTGCATCAGGTAAGAAAGAGTGCCGCCATGAACGTCCAACTCCTGACGCATAGAGCTGATATGCTGGGTGAGCTCCTGGATCTGGTGGCTCATCGCAGTCATCTGGCACATAAACTCCGTGAGCGTAAGGATGTCGCTCTGTAGGGGTGGAGTAGGGGCAGTCGTCTCAGGGGAAACACGTGTAGGGTCCTCATCATCATCGCTAGCTGCTGCATCAGGTACCACTGGGTCCTTGGGAGGCTTGACTAGTCGACCGTAGGTTTGACCCCAATTGACGAGGTTATACAATTTTAAACCATTAGTAGATTTTGGTTCGGTAGGGGGGATATCATACGCGGGGCCCGCTCGATAATTCTCAATCATCACAGAAATCAAACAGGCATAGGGAATGCCCCTTTTCAACTTCTTTACTTGTTTCCCCATTTTCTTGCATGCTTTAATAATGCCTTTTAAAAGGACCTCAGGAGCACTAAATCATCGCTCCTTGTAGGCGGAAAATAAAATTTGTTGTAGGGGACAGGTACGCTCGGATTTATGACCAAATGGGTAAAGGGTGGTCTTAAAAATTTTATCCAATATCTACATCGAATTAGGCAGGTGTGTGCGGACAATAGATTTACCAGACCCATGATATCCCTGCGTCATTTGGGTAATTACATCATGGAATAGGACAGGTTTGGGGAATGGAGGACCCAAACCCATAGTTGTAGAGTGTTTCAGTGGACAACGTAGTGCCACAGCCATGTCATCAAGATCAAATGTGTAATCTCGACCATCTATTGAAGTATAAATTTTCTTCCCATCCTCGCGGCGCATGTGCTGATAGAATAAGCTCATGAGACGAGGGTAAAAATGGTCACTAAACGCAGTGCAAAGTGAAGTCATCCTGGCCTTTTCTAGGTATTCTCCTGCCCCACTGAGTGGTTGTTTGCTGGTCAAACAACTCAGGGTGAAAAATATACTCAGTGGTGAAACCCTTGATGCTCCAAAATTCACTGGGCTGTGCTATCATTGGAGGGGACACATGTGGAGTTGGCTAAGTGGTTGGTGGAGCCGACTGAGGTGGCTCTTCGGGCTATTTAGATCTGCTAGAAGACACATCTTTGGAAGCTGGTCGTTTAGAGGTGGGATTTCGAATTGGGGTGGCTTTCTTAGGCCCCATTCAAACAAAAATAATAGAACCCTAATAGATTGCAGGAAGATAAAGCTCCAAAATTAAAAATTAGTGAGGGTTTACCTTAAGAAAGTCCCAAATCCAATTTCCAAGTGTTGAAATCCGATGCCCTTTGCACTGAGTAGTTGATCCCCCTTCGATTTCGGCCAAAAATTGGGACAAGAAACTCCAGAATCGCCAAAAATCCCAAAAAACCTAAGCTTAAACCCACTGATAAGCAAACACAAAAATGCCAAATAAAACAGAACCCCCACACTTAATCGATAAAATTGACCCTCGATTTCAAATTCGTGGGTCGAATTTCAAATCGACCCTCGATTTCTTCAGAAAATTCTTAGGCCTATTTTTGGCTTAAAACTACCTGGGTACTGTTTATGCAAATTCGAGCCTCAAATTGCATATTCGACACTCGAATTTTAAAACATCTGTGGCCTTCAAAAAATTTCAAAATTGTTAAAATTTAGCCATATCTTTGGGTCCAAATGGACCATCTTTGAGCCCATTTCATTCCCATCATGAATTCAGACCATGACATCAATATCAAGGCCAAATTCCTCATTGAAAGTGAAGGAAGTAGCTTACTAGAGGCCCAAATTTATTTCACATGACCATTAGTGAGTAACCTACTAGAGTTTGGTCTAAGGCCCAAAATTACCTAATTTACATAAGATAGAGACTTTTAAACAGGCACAATTTAATGTATATTGGACCGCCAAAAATTACTCGCCAAAATTCATATATAAAGATAAAACCAATAAATACATAAAAATTCGAAGTATCATACAGTCAACACACAAAGTCTCAAAAATTAAGCAAATAGGCTCGGAAATTGGTCTCGGAGCTCAGCTTCACGCTCCCAAGTGGCTTCCTCCCGTGTGTGATTCCGCCATTGTATGAGAACCAAAGGAATCCTCTTAGTGCGTAGGATCTGCTCCTTGCGATCCAAAATCTGAACCGGGTCCTCGATCACCTTCAAACCCTCCTGAAGTGCGATGGGTTGGTAATCAAGCACGTGAGTCGGGTCACGAATATATCGACGCAGCATCGATACATGAAAGACGTTGTGCATGCTTCAAAATTGAGGCGGTAGCGCCACACGATATGCAACCTCTCCGACTCGGCCTAATATCTCAAAAGGCCCAACGTACCGAGGACTCAGTTTCCCTCGTTTCCCGAATCGCATAACGCCCTTCGTAGGCAAAATTCGAATAAATGCATTCTCGCCGACCTTAAAATCCACGTGTCTCCGTTTGAGATCGGCGTAGCTCTTCTGATGACTCTGAGCTACTCGTAGTCGCTCGCGTATCAACCGAACCGTCTCGGTCATGCGCTCAACTATCTCAGGGCCAATAATGAGCTTCTCACCCATTTCTTCCCAGTTCAACGGCGATCTGCACCGCCGTCCATATAAAGCCTCGAACGGAGCCATACCGATGCTAGCCTGAAACCTATTGTTGTAGGCAAACTCGATCAGAGGCAAGTGTTGGTCCCATGACCCGTGAAAATCCAACATGCAAGCTCTCAGCATGTCCTCAATGATCTGATTCACTCGCTAAGTCTAGCCGCCCGTCTGTGGGTGAAACGCCGAACTAAAGTCAAGACAAGAACCCATTCCCTCCTGAAATCGGTGCCAAAAGTGTGAAGTAAACAACGGGTCTCTGTCTGACACAATACTAGCCGGTATCCCATGTAGTATAACAATCTCCTTCAGGTATAACTCTACAAGTCTATTGGCTGTATACGTGGAATTATATGACAAGAAATGAGCAGACTTGGTTAGCCGATCTACAATGACCCAAATGGCATTGTTCTTCCTCAGTGTTTTCGGCAACTCGAGAATGAAATCCATGGAAATAGCTTCCCATTTCCACTCAGGCATAGGTAAAGGCTGCAATAGGCCTGCAGGATTCTGATGATCAACCTTAACCTGTTGACAAACCAAGCACCACGATACGTACTCAGCGACGTCGCATTTCAAACCTCGCCACCATAAACTCTTCATCAAGTCCTGATACATCTTGGTGCCACCAGGATGTATGACATACATGGATTTGTGAGCCTCTTCCAGAATAGTGTCCCGAAGCTCTGTACTCGACGGTACGCATACACGGTCGTGAAACAACAAGGTCCCATATGCCCATATGGAGAAATCCTTCTTGCTGCCATTCTCCACATCTCGTCTGATTTCTATCAGCTCATCATCGATCATCTGAAGCTTCCTGATATTCTCAAAAAGCGTAGGGCATAATACAAGTGTAGCCATCAATGCTCCCGAGCCTTTTACATCGAAGCGTGAGCTGCCCAAAGCCATATCTTCCAAAAGCTTCCATCTCTGAATCCAGCTAACAAGATGTGACAACTGTGCTGAAGACCTCCGACTAAGAGCATCAGCAACGACGTTTGCCTTTCCTGAATGGTACTGAATCGAGCAATCGTAGTCCTTCAAGAACTCCATCCATCGCCGCTGCCTCATATTCAAGTCCTTTTAAGTAAATAGGTACTTGAGACTCTTATGATCGGTGAATATATCAAATATCTCACCATAGAGGTAATGTCGCTAGATCTTTAAGGCGAATATAACTGTTGCTAACTCTAAGTCATGCATCAGATAGTTTCTTTCATGGTCCTTCAACTGCCTAGAACCATATGCAATGACCCGCTCGTGTTGATTAAGCACACAGCCTAACCCGCCATAAGAAGCATCACTGTACACTACGAAACCTCCACTGTCATAAGGTATAGCAAGTACTGGTGCCGTAGTCAATCGACGCTTCAGTTCCTGAAAGCTCTGCTCACACTGCTCTGTCCAATCAAACTTTGCATTCTTTCTTGTGAGCTGCGTAAGTAGACCCGATATCTTTGAGAAACCCTCGACAAATCTCTGATAATACCCTGCCAAACCAAGGAAACTTCGGACCTCTGTAACTGTCGTAGGCTGTTCCCAAGTCACCACATAATCTATCTTCGTAGGATCTACTGAGATACCCACTTCAGAGACTACGTGGCCTAAGAAACTGACCTGCTCAAGCCAAAACTCACACTTACTGAGTTTGACATACAATTGATGGTCCCTGAGTGTTTGAAGAGCCATGTTCAGATATTGTACATGCTCCTCTCTGGTTTTCGAATAGATGAGGATGTCATCTATGAAAACTACCACAGATTTATCAAGATGTTGTTTGAACACTCTGTTCATTAGATCCATGAAAGATGCAGGCGCATTCATTAATCCAAACGGCATCACTAAAAACTCATAGTGGCCATAACATGTCCGAAATGCAGTTTTGGATATATCTTCCGCCTTGATCTTGAGCTGGTGATAGCCTGACCTCAGATCAATCTTCGAGAAGAACTTTGCACCTTACAACTGATCAAATAAGTCATCTATCCGCAAAAGAGGATAACGATTCTTAATCGTCATCTTGTTGAGCTGCCTATAATCGATACACAGACGCATCGATCCATCCTTCATTTTCACAAAAAGAACCGGTGCACCCCAAGGAGAAACACTCGGTCGAATAAGGCCTTTGTCTAACAGCTCCTGAAGCTGTTCCTTGAGTTCTTGCAACTCGACAGGCGCCATCCGATATGGAGCTTTGGATAACGGTTCTGTACCTGGCGCTAGCTCAATCGCGAACTCAATCTCTCGATCAGGTGGTAATCCAGGTAAGTCCTCTGGAAAGACATCAGGATACTCGCAGACCACCTTGATAAGAGCCAAGTCATTCTTCTTCTCTGGAGAATCTTGCAAGTAGGCCAGATACCCATTGCAACCATTCTTCATCATGCGCTCGGCCTTAATGGCTGAAACCAACGACACAACCTTTGATTTGACTCCACAGAATTGGAAGGATTTTCGCTTTGGCGGTCGAAAGGTCACGATCTTCCTTAGACAGTCCACGCTCGCGTGATAAGCTGCCAAACAATTCATTCCGAGAATGATGTCGAACCCTTCCATGCTCAACGTAATCATGTCGGTCACTGTCTCGTGCTCATCAATCATCACGATGACTGACTGACATACCGTATCAGAGCATACTGAACTTCCCGTAGGAATCTTTACGTCCAAAATGAAAGGAAGGGGTTCGAGAGTGATACCCAACTTCTCTGAGAAGGAAGGAGTAATAAACGAGTGTGTAGACCCGGGGTCTATAAGTACTCGTGCTTCAATTTTATTCAGGTCGTCTCGACGACTCATCATAAGGGTATCTTTAGTTAAAAAGTTTGTTAATTTTATGCAATGATTCCAATGTGGTTTAACATAATTGACTTGAAGGAATTTAAACATTTAAAATAATAGAATCAATTGCATAAATGACATCTCACTTTAGTGATACCTTGGATTATGTCATTCGACGTTTGTGCATCCTGTGTAGTCACCGCATAAGCTCGACCTTGAACTGTAGGTCGCGTCGACTTTTGCATAGAGACTGACATAGTCCGTCCCTTTTCAACAGCAGGACAATCCTTGATCATGTGACCAATCTGTCCACACTTGAAGCATCCTCCAGTGTTCCGTCGGCAATCCTCCGTCTTATGTGGTTTCCCACATCTTACACACACTGGGGTAGAAACAGGAGCAACAGTTGATCCCCGCATTGAACCCTGAGCCACAGAAGCTCCAATCACAGTAGTGCTCCCGACTCTGAAAGGTCGCCCTGGTGACAAACTCTGCGGTCTCTGATAGGAAGACGTCACTGATCCTGAAGCAACAATTGGTCTAGAATATGATGCCTGACTAGCGTAGGGAGGAGGTTTAGAGAACCTCGGCTTTTTTGTTCACCTTCAAGCACTCTCGCACTGCCAAACCAATTTTATTTCCACCTTTTCGCCTCAAGTATTGTTTTTGAATGTCTTCCTGTGCAATGAGGGCCTTTGACATGACGCCCGCATACGTCTCCATCTCCCACATTGACACCCTCTCCTGAATGTTCGGCCTCAAACCTCTCTGAAATTTCTGAGCTCTCATCAGCTCAGTGGCCATGTGTAAGGGTGCAAATCTGGAAAGTCTATCAAATTCTGCGCCATACTCGCACACTGACATCTCATTCTGCTTCAACTCAATAAATTGGACTTCCCACTGGTTACGTACGATCCTCGGAAAGTATTGATCGTTGAACGTCTCCACGAACTCTGCCCAAGTCCATGGAGTATTGGGGTAGTCCTGCTCTCTCATTCGGGAAACAGACTTCCACCATGGGCTGACCTCGCCCAAAAGTTTGAAGGATGCCCAGCGTACTTTCTCAACATCTGTATACTGCAACACCTCAAAAATCTTCTCTATCTCATCAAGCCATGCCTCGGCCTCCATAGGATTCGTCTGCCTTGAGAATGTAGGAGGTCTCATCCTCCTAAACTCTGTAAATCCTCACAGGTGGTGGTGGTGCCAGCATCTCTGTTGGCCAAGGTTGCCAACACCTGGTCAACATTTCCCCCGTCAGGTCTAGCAGCTCCCAAAGGATCTGCATTAGGGCCAGATGCAGCTTGCCCTCTGCCATATGAGGTGCCTACGCCCTCATCTATCTCTTCGATGCGAGCCGTACGAGGTCCCTCTATACCTCGGCCTCTGCCTCTAAACCGTGGAGGCATGCTGATATGTCATCGTTGAAAAACAATAACAATGATCAGTATTGATTATTAAAACAATCCAATCCCTTAGTCCTAAGACTCTAAACCTATAGCCGTGCTTTGATACCAACTGTGACGACCCGACTTTTCCAATCCCTAAGGTATAGGAAAGGCCGGTTCATCAACTTATTGATTTCTCAATAAACCGTAACAAACAGAAGCCGACAACATAGTACAAACATCTAAAGATAGAGGCAACACATATTAATCCAAAAACAAAAGCTTTTTATAACAAAATTTATCTATCACTATCAGGAACCAAAAAGAACCACCGGTGATGGCCAATCCAACACCTAAAATAGTGGTTCACAATAATGGTTCCTCGAGTGATATCAAAAGAACCAAAACAATGGCCGAGGGCCTAATATTCAAAATAATATTCTGACAAAAGTACCAAAAATAAGGGATCTAAAATCAAGGAAAAAAACTCCTCAGCTGGTATGTCCAATTCCTCCTCGGGAATGTAATCGGAGTCCTCCAGATCCTCTGACCCAAGGTCAGTCTCAGCACCTGTGACGTATAGTCGAGGGTGAGCTAACAACCAAGCCCAATAGAGGAAACAAATCTATTTGCATTTTATCATAAGTAAGATTTTCAAAAGACACAAATCGGATCAAATATGGTTTTCAAATGATGCTTTGCAAACTAAATCTCCAGTTCTAATCCTGAGTCAAAACTGATAACATAAATCTAATGTGTTCGAAAATCTTCTGATTTAGCATGCTTCTTGTCTTAAATTTATAACTTAATTTTATCTCCCAAATTTCCTATAGCATGAGAGCAGACTACGTGACCGATGGGAAAACCCTACTGACCATCGTCGTTCATGAACTCATTTCTGAAGTGCAATAAGCCATTACGCTATGAGGGAAACTTGCGCCAAAGTAATACCGTCAACACGGTTGGTAGAATCTAGGGCATCGTTCTGACGTACCTCAAATCAAATGCAAATGCTAACATATATCAAATCTTATTATTCATAACATATTACTGATTTTTCAGAGTTCTGATTCGAAGTTCTGATTCAAAATTAACTGAGATTCTGAGGTTCAAATTACGAAGTTCTTAGTCATAACAAAGTTTCCAATTTTTGGTTTTGTGTCATATATTCAGAGTTCTTATCCATGCTGTTTTCAAACAAATGATCTAAAAATTTATGCTTCTTAAATGAAACAGTCAAAACAGTTATACTTATAATTCAATACAAATTAAATACAGGGTTCCCCTACCTCAATAAAGAAGGTTCAAAAGCAAGCATAAGCAGTCCTCACCAAGGACTTCCAATACTCAAAACCTACATATATTAACACTCTCAGTGTTAATATAGAACAAATAAATCACACCAAAAGCTTGCCGAGAAAAAATCCGACAAAACTTCAAGTGCCAGAAACAGGACAGAATTCGACCCTCGAATAATTCGTGGGTCGAATTTGAAATTCGATGGTCGAATTCAATTTCGACCCTCGAATTTCAAAACTGCCTCAAACTTTTTAAAACTCAGAAAATCGACCCTCGATTTTCAAATCGATGGTCGATTTCCAAATTTGACCCTCGATTTTCAAATCGATGGTCGATTTCCAAATTCGACCCTCGAATTCTCAAAATTGCATCAGGCCTCTAAAAACACATTTCGACCCTCGATTTTGAAATCGATGGTCGAATTCCAAATTCGACCCTCGATTTGAAAATCGACCCTCGAATTTAGCTAGTTCTGTGGCTGTCAAAACTTCCATGTCCGGACTCTTTCTCTCTTATTCAACCACAGCCATCCTATTTTAAATGAACACCACATTCTAATCTAAGCAAAACATAAATTAAAAGACACAAGAAGGTTTCAAAGACCTACCTCTTGTCGCTTAATTCGTTGATCCCGTTGTACCAATACACGCACCAGAACCAATCTCCAAGCTCAATGGTTTAGATCTTCAAATCAGCCATATTCAGAAAGAGGTGGTCACCGCCTCATCAACAACAAAATCACAGAGAACTTCTCACTCTCCACATCTCTCTTCTCTTTCAATAGTTCAAAATGATCTGAATTCAAGCACAAGGCTAACTAATGGTTGAGATGGGGAGAGGAATTCTCAAGCTCTCAAGATCTAAAGATCAAAGGCAAGGCAAATGATTGTAAATTCTAATTCAAACGAGAGAGAGAAGTGTAACTTATCTTGCAATTCTCTCTCTTATAATACAAAACAAATCCTAATAAAAATCTAGATATTTATAATTACAACTTATCCACTTAAGTTGAAAAGATATCCGGTATTAAACACAAACACCAACCTTATTGTGTGAGTCATCAATTACATGACTTGCACACCACTCGAGACAAATTCCTTCGGTCACTTATCTTATTATAGCCTTAGCTTACCAAAAAAATCCAAAAATATTTCACAATAATTTCCAGACACGCTTACCGAGGTAAACAAAAATAAGTCAAAAATATCAGGGATATTACAGGGCCAGTCAAACTTGGGGATAAATATCAGTGTCCATCACAGGCTAGGACTGGCCTTGGGGGCATGGACTGATCTCAACTCGCATGGACTGATCTCAACTCAGCCCATTAACACCTCACTGATTCTAGTTTGCTATTTAAGGTCAAATCCTTATAGGTTCCATATAGATTTTATCTCCTATGTTAAAAATTGTATGTCTTGAAGTTATATTGTCCATACCTTGAATAGCTATATTTAGAAATAAAGGGTACTACTAATACGAGCACTACAAAAAAAGAAGGCTTTTATTCTAGTCAGCCATTATTGCTGGTCTATCGTATCATAGTAGTAAACTATTAATGATGCTTGGTTTGTAATATTTTATAGTCTATTATTCGGGATAATTTGCAATACGCTGCCCTTAGTGCTTTGAGAAGGCTTCCTCTAGATCCAGGAAATCCAACATTCCTCTATCGAGTAATATAAGGGTAAGTGGATCTTTTACTTTCTATTCCATACTCGGTGATTTTGTAGGTAGATACCATACAGCTTTGGGGTATTAAGCTATCAAATATATATATATATATATATATATATATATATATATATATATATATATATATATATGGTTGAGCAGGTGTCTGGTAAAACTAGACATGGTTGATTCTTAAAGAGGAATGTCTGGACTCCCCCCAGGCATTGAGCTACTTAGTACTCTGCACTTGGCCACAGTCACTATCCGAGTAATGACATGGATCCATATCTGAAGAACAATGATGTGAGTCTTTTGTTTATATTGCCATCTATTTTTTTATAAAATATTAGCTTCTATTACCTGAAATGGCTGTCTTGTTCGTAGCAGAATGATGACGATGAAGAAATTGAAGATGTGGCCATAAAACCAACAGATGCAGTCACAGTCTGTGCACACAATGAAGACGATGTCAGCCATCTTGAGGCATGTAATGATGAGGATGAATGCCTGAATCATTCTTGTTTTCATCGTTCTATTTGTAACCGTTATTCATTCCGTACCTGGTGAGAGTGATCACTTGAGTTTCGATATTTCTTTTTCCATATTTTTCCGTCGTATGGTTGGAGGCGATTGGTAAGGGTGGGGCGCAAATTCAGTTAACCGAACCTGAACCAAAAAGTTTAGGTTTCGGTTAATTAAATGTCCCACCCACTAGAATTGAAACCGAACCGATCCGATTTTTGTTGGTTCGGTTTCGTTTTTTCCATATATGCTTATTTACAAATATACATATTAACAATAATTATATATATATATATATATATATATATATATATATATATATTATTATTATTATTATTATTTTATTTAAAAACATCTACGCCGACAGCTATACCCGTCGGCATACCTCGGGAAATAAATTAAAAAAATAAAAATATCATACGCCGATGACTACAGCCGTCGGTGTATCTCTTCGCTGACGAGATTATCACTGACGGCAGGAAGCCGTCGGCAATACTCTTTACTAACGGGTAGTGTGCTCTACGTCGACGGCTGCCAGCCGTCGGCGTAACTACTTTTTTTAGTAGTGTTTATTTATTCCATTAGAGATCAAAACGAAGCTGGTTAACCCAATGCGTAGGAAAGAAAATTTCTTCTTTTTTTTTTCATTTGGAAAAGGTTTTTTTTTGTAAATATAATTGTTTGGGGTCTTTTTTTCTCAATTGTTTATCTTTCACTCCAGCAGATTTTTTTTTTTTCTACATTTATAGCATTTTGTAATGTTTTGTCAATAATATATGCTTCTTCTTTTGTACTAATTTCTAATACCATTTATTGTTTTGTTGTTTTATTAATTTTATATTTTCATTATATAAAGCAAATGTCATTGTGACATAAAGCCTTAATATGCACTCATACGAGGTGAATTTTAAAACTTGGTGACCCAAAACTACTACACAGATGCCAGTCACCTCCCATTGGTTGAAATAGAAAACTATAATTTATGAATTTTAAATCAATTTACATCTCTGTATTAATTTTTACATCTTTTTCATCTTTTCTCTGTTCATCTATATGTTTTTGTTGTTATAATATGGATTATCAACTTACTCATTTGGATACTTTTATTTACCGAGGATTTTCTGTTGAGATTTTATAGAGTAAACGAGCCTTTAACTATTAGGAGTGACAAGGTCATTGAATCTGTACATGTGACGGCCCTTTTGGTAGCAAATAGTTCATGGGGCCATCATATAAATCAAATTCAGCTTCAAGACCGCACAAAAAATCATTTTTATCATGCGAGTAAGAGGCTAAAATGCTAGAGAATAAATGATTAAAACAGATTTAGAGAATCGCATAGAAGTCATTTAATTTACCTCCATACACCACATGACACTAAGATGGTGCCAATGTACATAATCTATTACCCAATCACTTTCAAGGGTGATCGGGTCGGTTACCTTATACGAACCCTTATCAATTAGTTGAACCTTTATAAATCTCAGAAATTTTTTCTAATTGGGCCAAAATAGGAGGCTATTGAGAATTGAATCAACATCAATGTAGTTCATTTTATGTTGTAAGAGCGATCCAGCCTTATAAGTCCATGTGATTTATGCAGCAAACTTGTAGGTATAAGTTCAATGCTGGCATACTAACATACAAGGATATATATTATTAATAAAATCATTAGTGTTTTATGGTTGTTGCAAACTGAAGAAGGTGATATCTATGATTGTGTTGATATCAACAAACAACCTGCTTTTGATCATCTTTTGCTCAAGAATCACACAATCAAGGTATATGATTTTTCTCCCTATTCTTATTTAACAATTCTTTTAGTTATTCCCTACAAAAATAATTCTTTTACAAAATAAATATAATCACAAAATTTCTTTTACTTCATTTAAATTTATTTTTTCATTAACTACCATATTGCTAATGCCTTAAAGGAAGAATATTAGAGAACCGACGACATCTTCACAAGAACTTACACGGGAAAAAATCGGTTTTGGTTCGGAACACCGAATTATAGAAGACCCTGTAGTTTGTCATTGCGACGCGATGTATGTTTAGATTATCCAGTGTAAACCCCATTTTCAGTTTGTTAATATGGGGCGTCATACCTATTGCAGAATACTAACTAATCAACACAACTAATATACTTTTTGATTTTTTTTTTTAAGAAAGGTCATCGCATTTTTAGATAAGACAGTCTATAATGATTGTATAAACAGTCGATATCTCCCCTTTGTCTCATCAGTCTTATGACTCCTTCCTTCTCATTTTTAAACAGGTGATGTTGGAGGTGGACATTCCTCTTCTCTGTCACTATGGTGGCCTTCATGTAAGCAATGATGACTTGTATGAAGGTGGCTGGCGGAGGCTTCTTTCCATTTCGACGGGTATTTCGTATGAACAATTCATAAGGTGAATGTATGTCGTTAGTTTTGCGAGGGCGGATGAAACAGTCTCCGTAAAGTTCTCTATGAAGATAGTAAATACCCATGTGCTTACCGACATTTTGGACTCGGACGATTTGGCCTCTCTATTTACGTTTTATAAAGCCGGATGGACGTCATAAATGTATTCATCATTAAAGAACCGCCATCCTGTCGAGTCAAAACTAAACAAGTACCTCTTGCTATGACTAATTTTATGAGTAACCATTCTTTTCAACCATGTAAGTTTGAGGAGGATGGACCTATATACGATACAGTTTGTTTAGGCGATGACTATGATATTACGATGAAAATATCGATCAGGGAAGCAACTATTGATTTAAACGATGCTCCAGTTGAATCATATGATAACCCACTATACTATATGTCCGGGTCACAACAATGTCTTCAAGAGTTAGACTATACATCTCTAAGAGTTGTCAACGAAGACGATTTCAGTCATATCTTCTCCGGTAGATTCACAACTTGGTTGACTCACGAATTATGTTCTACCATTTCATCGATGGAGATTACCGAAGGAGCTCAACCCCATGTCCATACACATATGCACCCCTTCGGTGAAGGGCCTAATCAACTACATCAGAACCCCTTCGGTGGAGGGCCTAGTCAACCACGTCAGAACCCCGCTGGTGAAGGATCTAGGCAACCACCTGAGAACTCCGCTACTGAAGGATCTAGTCAACCACTGGAGAACCCCGCTAGTGAAGGATCTAGTCAACCACTTGAGAACTCCGCTAGTGAAGGGCGTAGTCATCATCAACCCAGTAAATATGCATGCCTGTCAGTCCTTTTCTGCCTACCAGTCTGTCTATCCTTAACCTAAAATCTTGACCCATTGGCTCGAACCCGACCTGGCCTGGGAGGCTCCTGAATTACACGCTTGGACATAAGTGTCCAATTCGATTGCACGCAGTACAGCCCGCGCACCAGGGAACAGCCTTCCGTGCACTGCCTTAGGTTCTGAATTGTACGCAGCTCCTGATGCGCGTAATTCGATTGCATGTAATAACGCACGGGCATGATTGTGACAGGAAAAAATTTCCATTGCCCAATTCTCTTTTTGTTTTTTTGATTACTTGGGTGTCAGGGCCTCTTAAAGCATCCACCCAATAGACCGATTCCAAGCAACCAATGATATTTACCGTCAATACCCTCGAAGATTCTGGGCTATTAGTAAAGGTATCCTATTCCATATAGAATAGGGTAATCAAATGGCACCTTTATTGGTGGAGATTACTTTGGTGACAATTGAAGGAGAACAAATGGCAGGAGCAAGTGAGAAAGGAAGATGGGAAGGTTTGGATTTCCTCTACTTGAACCACTGTGTTGTTTGTTGTAGATGCAAATGAGAAGTGGCGTGCTATTATTTGGGAGGATAAGAATTTGATGTAGAAGGACATTTTGGTAGAAAGATTTCTTCCTATATTGGTTGCTCTTGCAGGGGAAGTAATGGAAGTGAGAATTATGGGACAGGTGTCACAGAAGATGCATGGATTGGGCGGCCATGTAGTTATGGTTTCTTTGACCTCATTTATTATATTCTACTGTTGTTTTATAGGATAATAATAGGAAAAGGTTGCGCTTTTATAGCTAAGGTGTAGACAGGTGTATAGATGTATAGTAGATTAAAAAAAAATGTGGCGGTGGGGCGTGGCTCCTGTCGCCTCCCTTGGCTCCATCCCTACCAAAGACCCATTTTTTCATGCATGGATTAATAATGTTCAAATCGACGACTCGTGGTTTCCATAAGAATTTACATCTTGTGCTGAATTGGCATGTGCTAACTTATGGCGGTGGGGCGTGGCCCCTGTCGCGTCCCTTGGCTCCGTCCCTGCCAAAGACCCATTTTTAATGCATGGATTAATAATATTCAAACCGACAACTCGTGGTTTCCATAGGAATTTACATCTTATGCTGAATTGGCATGTGCTAACTGTGGCGGTGGGGCGTGGCCCCTGTCGTGTCCCTTGGCTCCGTCCCTGCCAAAGACCCATTTTTAATGCATGGATTAATAATATTCAAATCGACAACTAGTGGTTTCCATAGGAACTTACATCTTGTGCTGAATTGGCATGTGCTAACTTGGGGCACTACGTGCCCCTAAGATAAGTCAGGTGCTCTAAGAATCAGAATCCAAGACACCTAGGCTATCAATGAACACACACACAAAAAAAAATAAAAAATATATATATATATATAAGATGAGAGAGGCAGAGATTAGCATGTTAGGTAAGTATAGATGGGTTACTTATAGTCCACCCGACTTCGATAATGTTAAGTTGATCTAAGGGCCCATTTTGTATCCAAACTTGAGCACTGCTATACTAGTATGTGGATGCGACTGAGCCAACCTCTCTTCTCATTAATTTTTGTTGACGTGGCAAAGGAGAACTAGGAGGAGTAGGGCGATGGACTTCCGCAATGATTGTCTCATCAGGGATTCGAGTTTTTTGTATGTGGCCCGTGTTCAATATGGAATCATGGGTTGTCGGAATACTTGTAACGCAATCAATGTTCATCTCTTAGAAGGGTGCATCAGCGTATATACGGACAATGGAGTTCTCATATGAGAATTTGATGCATTTATGATATGTGGATGCTACAACCTTCATTGACTCTAGCCATTTTCTTCCTAAGATAAGATTGTACGTACTAGGGAAATCAGAAATATGAAAAGTGACATCTTTCGTTACAGGTCCAAGGCAAACTTGGAGTTTGATAGTTCCTTTGACGAAACGACGCGGGCCGTCATAAGCTATAAGAGATAGCGCTAAGGGTTTGACGTCCTATTCTATATATTCAAGCATCTTTAACGTTATGATAGGACAGATATTGAGTCCTGCTCCTATATCGACCAACGCATGGGATACGAAGAATCCTCTAATTATAACCGTAAGTATATAGGAGCCGCACTTTCGCGGAGTGACTCCTTAGGCATGTCTGCGTCTGTGAAAGTGAGTGTCGGAGGTTGCGCCATGATCGAGGCAATTTTATGTAGCTCATTCAATGTTGTGTCTTCGTCCACTTGTGTGTCTTCAAGTGTCCTTATCAACAATCGATGATGGTCAGGTGATTTCTTGATGAGTTCTAGTATAGATATCTAGGCCGTGATCTTTTGGAGATGCCACAGAAGGTCATATTCTTGTCCTGGCTCGAGTACAGTTTCTTTACTTGGCCGATGAGCCTTGGGTGCAGGAGGTTGGAGTGGTTGAGATGCAGGGATTGGTGGAGGGATAATGTGAGGTGGGGGCGGCAAGTTAACTTCTCTTTCTCTCATGTTCCCCTCTGGTGGTTGTGCATTCGTGAAATCCATATTTCGAGGGAAGGGCGGAGGTGGGTAATTGGTTCCCGATTTAAGAATTGGGTAAGTCGGTTGTTGACCGAACCCAGTGTGGCTCGATGTTGAGGTGCCTGTGAAGTGAGTGAAATTCGAGGTCGGGGCATGTACTTACACTGTGCCACTCCAAGGTGGGAGATACTGTGTGTAATCCTCTTCTTCTAGGAAAGCAGAGACTAGTGTCTCACACGGGTCAGGATGTTCTTCTCACGTACTTTCTTCTATGTTTAGTAAACACTTGGTTGTTTCGTTTTCTTAGCTTGGAGTCTTTCGGGTGACACTGTCTTCCCATGCGGCGATTTGGGCTACAGTTTGAAGAACGTGATTTCCATACTCGAGTTCAGAATCAGACGATGGGAGTGGCAATGGTGTTGGTTCAAGATTTGAAGGGGTTACAGGTTTTTGTAGGTGACTATGGAGGAATGGTCTCCTGGCCCTAAAGGAATGAACTCATATCTGAGTGAATTTTGGGTAAGGCGGTGGGTTCGACGGGGCGATTAGAGTGATTAAGGCCGAGGGGTGCGGGGTGAAGGAATTCTCGTAGGTGTGGCAGAAGTGTTGGAGGATCGGATACGAGTGATTAAGGTGGAGGGTTGGAAGGATGACTGATTGGGGAGATCTACAGTGGTGACCTGAGCCGGTGTTACTTGGTTGTGGTTAGGCATGGGGTTATTAATGATCCCTAAATTTTATTGGGGTTGGTTATTGTTAGGGTTAGGATTTCTAAGCGCTTCCTAGTCAATTTAGTTTCGATTATTCATGTCATAGATTACATCTCGGGGGACCCAACAGTCTTCTAGGTTGTGTCCCACGTATTGATGGAACACGCAGTATTTACTATAGTCTAGATTTGTCGGTCATGGTTGGGGTCTTTCCTGCGAGAATCGGAGGAGATTCTGAGTGTTAAGGAGATGGAAGATGTTGGAGATCATATTAGGTAAAAGGGAATAGTGTTCCCACCTCGACTAGTAGGGGCCTCTAGCTGGGTTGAAGTTTTACGATGGGGGTACATTATTGTAGTTCTGTGAGTGGGCCGATCGATTATGCGCTATATTCTGGTTTTGGTAAGTGTTAGGATATTGATTTCTGTTCTGGTATTGGCCGTGATTCTGGTTCTGGCCCTAGTTTTAGTTTGCATATCTTTGTTGGTTAGCGCCTTAGTTTTGGTTTGTGTACCGTTGTTGATTCTAATTTTACCTGAAATTTCTCGATTGGAAGTTTTTGTTCCCAGAGCTCTGTCCTTGGTTGACAACGGTGTTGACATGTTCGGTTCCTGAGGCTTTCTTATTATTTTTCGACTTTGATTCACTAGAAGAGCCTACTTTCGACGTAATTATGGATAGTGCAAGGTCTCCGCCTTTAATGTGTTGCGCTAGTTGAGATGCTCGGGAGTGGAGTGCAATGAAATCGGGGCAGTCACTTATGACGAGTGCGCTTTTTAACGGTTCTCTAGTATTGTCGATGATAATGTCAACCGAGTCTTTCTCTTTCATCGAAGTGTCGATTCTGGCAGTGAGTTTCCTCCATCTGATGACGAAGTTGGTAAATTCTTCATTGGGTCCTTGCTTTGCCGCCATTAGAACACTGAGACTGACTGTCTCTTGGATCAAGTATTTGTATTGGTCTAGGAATTTATCGACTAAATATTGAATGTTTTTATCTTATAGAGAGGGAGTCCCGCAAACCAATCTAGAGCTTCTCCTTCTACTAAGAGTTGAAAGTAATGAATGAGAAGTCCTTGATTATTGCGTATAGGTCGACAATCATTGCAAAAGAGGGCCAAGTGATGGTTTGGATTTCCCGTGTCGTTATATTTGGTAAATTTTGGTGGTTTGAATCCTGCTGATAAATTAAACTCGACCTCCCGACAAAATTTTTTGAATCCAAATGAGTTACCAGGGCGTTCCCTCTTGGTCATGCATTCATCAAGCATCTTAGGGGGATCTTCAATCTTGATGGTGCTGTCTTTTGGAGCAACCCGCGAGCCAACCTTTTCTGGAGAATCATTGTTGAAGAACGTGTGAGTAGGTTGCCTCAATGGTGAGGCATGGGCTGACACCGTGCTTGGGGTAGGAGGCGGCCTTTCTTGTCGTTCTTGGTCTTCTGAAAATTGTTGTGACCTAATGGTCTCGTATGCGGCAGCCAATCCTCGAAGTAATTCCTTAGAGTCATCATCTCCTCTTTGTATTCTTTGAATATTAAGCTCTATAATTTATTAAGCAATGAGGTTTTGTCCAGTGTTAATATCTCTCCCGTTATGTTTATTACTGGTGTGTAGGGTAGAGAAGAGATTTTCTTGTTCGCCAGCCATGTTAATCTCAGGTTGTCGTAGGTTGGAATTGTAAACTAATTCTTCTTCGTATATGGGTTGTCATGATATCCCCACACTGGTGGGTCTCCTAAACTCACACTTCGTATGCCGGACATCTCGAGTCTTTGACGAAGACTTATATATTTGAGGAAATCTAGACGATGCGATAGAAATAAAACAGGAAAGTAAAACAAAAACTAACTATCTAAGAGAGAGAGTTCAACGAACATGTCCCATTGCGATTGCCAATCTGTTGGTGCGTGCTTTTTCTGGGCTCCTCTCGGTCCCCGTTGAATCAATGGCCCAATTCTGTCCAAGTGGACTCTGGCAATGCGGTATTTGGAATGTTGGAAATAAAAAAAGGAGTTTTCAAGGAAGGTTTCTAGTTTGTTGCGATCACCAGCTACAAATATTTAACAACACTGCAACACGTTATTGATCACGCTTTAGAACGGGTGTGGGTTACTTCTTTACTGAATCGTCCGCTTGCGAACGTCAGCAGCTATAGCTCTTCCTTATAATTTAGATAGTTTAGTTTTCCTTTTCTTTCATGTTATCATTGTTATAATTCTGATTAGCTTATATTTCCTAATTCTTTTGTAAGTCTAGTTATGTGAATTTATTATAATGATCTAATCTAATATTCTAATCCTATTAGGAGTCTAATTAATTTTAGGTGTCGTGGTCCCATTAGAAGTCTAATTAATTTAGTTTTCAAATGTTACTAGAAGTCTAATTAATATTAGTCTCATAATTATACTAGGAGTCTAATTAATATTAGTTTCCTAATTGTACTAGGAATGCAAATATGTTAATTCTAATGAAACTCTAATTAAATCAAGCATGCTGATTATACTGAAATTCTAAGTAAAGCAAGTATAAAAATTCTACTACAATTCTAACTAAGGCGAGTATACTAATTTGACTAAAATTCTAATTGGAATAGAAGACTGATTTTACTAAAACTCTAATTGAAGAAAATATACTAATTTTATTAAAATTCAAATTAAAGCAAATAAACTAATTTTGCTAAAATTCAGATTAAAGCAATGAATTAACTATATTAAGAATCTAATAAAAATAATGAAATAATTATGCTAAAATCTAATTAAAATAAAGGAACTAATTTTATCAAATTTTCTAATTAAGTCGAGGAATTGACTTTACTAAGGATCTTATCAAAATAATGAACTAACTATACTAAATTTAATTGAGATAAAGGAACTCACTTTTACTATTTCTGATAAACGCAATAAATTAATTATACTAGAATACTAGGAAAATAACGGAGCTAACTTTACTAATTCTAATCAAAGCAATAAATTAATTCTACTAAAATCCTAAGAAAAAAGGGGTTTTGGGCCCGCTATGCTAAGCAGGATTGGCCTCGTTCCCAAGTACCCTCCATAAGCTCCCTTGGGCAAATCGGATGGCTGAAGTTAAAGCAAATTGGATTTTTGGATTGTAAGATAGTATGTTTGAATTTTTAGAGTCATTTTCGGGATTATAATTATGGACTAAATTATGAAACTAGAATTATAGATAACTAAATTAAGATTTGGGATTTTAGAAATATTAAACAAAGGAATTAAAACTAGAATTTCAAAATCTAAGGATTGAATTCGGGTCCGAAATCAGAAAATCTGGCCGTATGATTAAGGACTAGTTCTAGAAACTAAGAACTAGAACCAGAGATTAATGATAGGACTGGAGATTAAGATTTTAGAACAGAATTAAAGTCTATGGTCGGTGAATTAGGCCGTTAGATTAAGGACTAATTCTAGAAACGGAGGACTAGAACCAAAGATTAAAATTATGGTCTAAAAAGGGTGCTACGGTCTAAGACTTAAAATTTAATATTAGCAATTAAGACTAAGGGAAATCCTAAATCTAAATACTAAATACTACGATCAGAAACTAAAAATTAGATTTTTTTAACCTAAGGTCAAGGCTGCGGAGAGGAGTCTCGAAATTTTGAATCTTGAAATCATGGCTATGTTTCTATGTGTTCGTTCTCAAAAATCTCTGGTCTTGAAATCCCAAAAAAATCGATTCTCTTTCTCTCCTTCGTGTTGTTGTTGTGTGGGTCGAATTAAAAAAAAATCTTTTATAGGTTTTTTTCTAATTAAACGCCTTATTTCAGGAGTTTAACCGAATTGCGCGCCAATTTTCCGGTGCTTAATCACTTTGAGTCGGTCACCGACTCAGTGAGCGATCGGCTGACATGCTCAGCGAGTTTCCTAGTTCTAACAAAGTTAGGACTAATTGTGCATTTGTTGTAGGGTGCGCAATCCGATTAAGCGTCTCATTTGAAGCGTTTAATCAAGGAAGCTTGGGGGTCAAGGACTATAAGACTAGGTTGGGCGTAGGGCAATTGCGCGCTGGTGGTGGGGCACTCAATCCGATCGCGCGTGCCATGGTGGGCGCGTGATCGAGTCTCTGAGTGGTCTGAGAAAGGAAGTCTAGTCTGAAAGGGGGACTGATTGTGCGTTTATGGTTTTACGTGCAATCAAATTGCGCTCATGGTTTTAGGCGCATAATTCGGGACTGTCCGAGTTTGGGTCGGGTCTGAAATACAAGACTATTGTGTCAAGCTGTATTTTGACTATACACTATTATTTCAGTATATAGTCTCCCTATGTTGGGGTCTGAGCCACAGAGCTATTGTTTCAGCCTGTGTTCAGTCATGTACTATTGTTTCAGTACATGGTTCCCACGTTAGGGTTAGGGGGTCTGAAATGCTAGACTATTATTTCAGTCTGCATTTCGACTATATACTATTATTTTAGTATATAGTCTCCCTTTGTCTGGATCTGAGTCATAGAGCTATTGTTTCAGCCTGTGTTCAGTCATGTACTATTGTTTCAGTACATGGTTCCCACGTTAGGGTCATGGGGCTTGAGCCACAGAGCTATTATTTTAGCCTGTGTCTAGCCATATACTATTGTTTCAGCATATGGTCCTAATTAGGGTTATGAGGTCAAAGGTTAACCAAATAGATTTGTATATTTCGAGAGGGAAAATTGAGAGTGTCTACAAGTGGGTTTGTATCCTAGCCCGAGTCGGACCTACTGTCCACCTTTTGCCTTAACCGATTCTTTCCTTGCTTGCGACCGGGGTCTCAGCCTCCTTCCCTTCTGATAGCCCCACTTCTAGAGTATGGACACAGCTGCGACCATTCCACCTCCGGTTTTTATAGTGATGTTTTCGGGGGTTCTAGGATTACTGCCGATTCCTCATATTCAAAGTTGTGAAGGTCGGTATCCTCAGTTGTCTGAGGTACATCCAGCATTATGGGGTCCTCAATGCTGTGGGTGACTTTTTCTTTCTCATCATGCCCCTCACCTATGATGGTGATGATCTTTTGCCTAGACACAAACTTGAGCTTTTGATGCAGTGTCGACGGTATTGCTCCAACTTCATGCAACCAGGGGCGCCCTAACAACAAATTGAAAGAAGATTTGATATCC
Source organism: Chloranthus sessilifolius (assembly GCA_021018995.1). Classification (NCBI taxonomy): domain Eukaryota; kingdom Viridiplantae; phylum Streptophyta; class Magnoliopsida; order Chloranthales; family Chloranthaceae; genus Chloranthus; species Chloranthus sessilifolius. The sequence continues at coordinate 97,834,937 of CM037593.1, forward strand.
ATTACTTGAAAAGGTATGGGCAAGGTCATTGGCCCGATTACTAGCTCAAGATCAACTTCTCCCATTATCTCTCTTCTGGTGTTGTCAAAACCTCTGGCTCTGGTTCTGATTGGTCTCAACATGCATAGATCTACCCCTATTTTGGTAGCCTTTCTCAGAGGGCACACATTCAGAGCAGACCCGTTATCAATTAATACCAAGGGGATTATCATGTTTCTGGATTCTATAGTGATATTGAGGGATTTGGGATGACCATTTCCCTCTTCCAACAAATCGGCATCAGAAAACGAGATGGCATTGTGAGCCATTACCTGCCCTATTATCTGCCCGACTATATCTGGGCTTACCTGAAGAGACACATGTGTATTTTTTAACGCCCCCATTAGAGCTTGAAAATGAAGTAGGGACGCCATCAATAGATCCTAGACTGTGATGTGAGTCGGCATTCTTCTTAACTACGTTTCAAGTATTTGTTATCAGCTCATTTTTTCGAAAGGGTTTACTGCACTATCTTTCTTCCCCTCTGGTTGGGCTGTTGCCGCCACTGGTGCTTTTGGCTGCTTGGAGATTTTCCTGGATCTAGTGACAAAGTCAACTGCCCCTTCCCTGCTGCTGTCGGCATTAACGTCTATTTGTTCATAACTGAGCGAGACTTGATGAGGATTGTAGGTTAGTCCCGGAATCTGAAATGGAGTGGCTGTCGGTACTTGATGTGCTTGTACTAATGATTTGGGAGAGTTGGGCAATGCCTAGTTCACATTGGTGATGGATGGGTAGGTGGCAAAAGTAGGCCGAGTGGGGGTAGTGAGGTTTGTGGGTGGTTGTGCCGGGGGTAATGGGGTAGGGGTGGACCATTGATAACTGATAGGTGAAGACGGGGGATGGGGGGAATGATGGGCTATTAGGTAATTGGTGGGGGTGGTGGTGTACGGTTGATAAGCATTAATTTATACATAGTTGATGGGAGTGGGTAATGGAAAGTATGCCCTAATATCTAAGGGTTCTATTTGGGGTGCAGGGTTGGGGAAATAATCTGATAAATTTAAGGGTTCAATCACCCCAATGCTTCTATCTTCTCGATCTCTCTACCTCGGTACTACAAAATTTTCCTGTCACTGATGTAATTCGACGGGTCAAACTCAAATTCTTCATCATCCTCTTCTATCATACCAATGGTGGGTCTTAGACCTGCTCCTCCGGTAGGGTGTGGAGGCAGCGGTACTTGATGTATGTTCGCATGCTGGGTGGCTTGGGGATGTGCAGAGGGAATGATTTTCCCGACCTTGATTAAATCTTGTATCACGTGCTTCTGTGGGAAGCAGTGGTCGGATGGGTGGCCCGGCCCTTAGTGAAAGTTACAATGCAGTGGTCGGATGGGTGGCCCGGCCCTTGGTGAAAGTTACAAGGAGTGTTAGGGTCATAGTTCCTTGGGATGGGATTCGGTGGGGGTCATGGTTGGAGTGTTGTGACCATGGATCAAAATATCATCCGATACCGATACGTATTGGTTTTGGACCTCACCGATACGATACAATGGGTTTTTATCACCCCTCTTGAAAAAACAGTCAAATTATCATCCGATACGTATCAGTTTTGGGGCTGGACGATACGTATCGAAAAAACGAGATTTTGATCCTTGGTTGTGACCAACCCCTTTTCTATTAACAAAGGCAACACGATATTCAATGATGTCCCAAAGGTGTGAAAGCTCGGTCGTAGCAAGCCCTTCTCTGCTCTGGAGTCATCTGTGTCCCCTGCCCATTCCCGATTCTTTGTATTGGCTCGGTTCTAACTGGAGCTAGCTAGGCGGCTTTGAATTGGAATGAGGTTATATTGGTGTTGGGCCGCATGTTGGAAATATTTTGCACATCTGCCCCTACTCTTTTCTCATTCCTCTGCTTAGAGAACCTCCTGACCTCGCTGGCTCCACCAGATACATTCTTGCTTGGACGCCCTTCTCTGATTGCATCCTCGTAACGATTGGCGTTCCTCACCAAATCAGCAAAGTTGGACTGCTGTTGGTAAATGAGGAAGTCTGAGATAACTGGTAAGGTATTCTTTGAGATCATCTTAATCTGTTCATCGCTAGGTATTCTGGTTCTTACCTGAGCTGCCAGTGCTCTCCAATGCCCAAGGTAATCGTTGAAGGTCTCATTAGGGTTCTGTTTTAGTCGGGCCAGGTCTGACTTGCGAGGTTCAATGTCTATATTGTAGACATACTGCTTTTGAAACAAATGCGTCAAATCTTTCCATGTCTTTATCATGGACGGTTCTAGGGACGTGAACCATCTCAAGGCCGGGCTAGTTAGACTTTTCTGAAAAACTTTTATAAGCAGCCTTTCATCCCCTCCATATTGGCACATGTACCCACAATAGGACTTGAGGTATCCAATGGGATCGCCTGTGCCGTTGTATTTATCAAAAATCGACATTTTAAACTTTGGGGGCAATGGGACTTTAGCAAATAAATATAAGTCTAAATAATTTGTGGCATGGATTTCGGCTCCACCCATCTTCAATAGCTGCTTCTGGATTTTATCCAGTTATTCTTTCAACTGCTTTGACTCTTTAGACAATGGGGTAATCTTTTCAGTAGTCGATCTTGATTCGCTCTGCGCTACGAGGGGGGTGGTGATTATGGGTGGAGGATTAATGTTGGCCAATGCCTCGACATAAGTCCGGTTGTTCCTGATCTCGTCGTCTTTATACTGTTGGTCTACATATGGTGTAGTGAGGGCGAGATTTTCCTGTTGGTGCTGCATGGACTGAATGGGGGTCGGGTGTGACCATTGTATGTGAGGAAAATTTTGCTGAGTGATGGGGTGTATGGAAGTTGGATTTTGGGGTGGGACCTGATAGGACCATTGTGTATGAGGGAAAGCTTGGAGATGGCTTTGGGGTGTAGGAACATGGGTGAGTTGGGGTTGATGCAGGGTACGGGTTTGAGCCGGGTATGAGGGTTGTGGGTGAGTGAAATTTAGAGGGAATTGTGAAGGGTATGGGTGTGAGGCTCCAAGGTTTGGGCCTTGCGGGGCTTGGGCGTAGGGTAAAGAGCTTTGAGGGCCATAAAGTCTTGGGGAGTTTGGGCCATGAGCCCTTGGGAAGGTTGGGCCATGAGGGTTTGGGAAGGTTGGGCCATTGGGCCTTGGTGGGCCTGGCCCATTAGGCTTTGATGGGTTTGGCCCATTGGGCCTTGGTGGGTCTGGCCATTAAGCCTTGGTGGGTCTGGCCCATTGGGCCTTGGTGTATTTAAGGGATGATGGGGTATGGAGGGGATGGATGTGGTGGGGAAATTGGGCATGACCCCGGTTTAAATGGGCATGACCTAGGTAAATGGTGGGATACGGGGTGGGTTGGAGAAATTAGGTGGAGCATTGGTGAATGTGGGTGGATCGGGTATATATTGGGATGATGAAGAATGGGGTATGGACGTGGGGGATGTATGAGAAAAATTGGGCATGGCCCTAGTAAAAACGGGCATGAACTGGGTAGATGGAGGGATGTATGGGGGATTTGAGAGATTGGATGTGGCATGGGTACGTGTGAGTGGATTGGGTATATGTTGGGAAGACGGGAAATTGGGCATGGTAGTAAAGGCAGGAAATTGGGTTGGGTTTTGAATGGGTGTGGATGGAGGATGGGATAGAGTAGGAGTGGCCATAGATGGGGGAATGGGCATGGTTTGGGAAAATAATCTGGAATGGGGGTTGGATTTTGGGTGTTTTGAGAGGTTGTGGATGATAAAATGGGGCACCGAATGGGCTGGTGACAGTAAAGGGAGATTGGGTGAGGGGGATGGATGTGAACATCTCCTCCGCATAGGAGTGAGTTGGGGAACATGGCGGGGATGAATCGGGATAGGCGTATGCCGGATCCACCGCCCACAATATGGCTCGGTGATAGGTAGGGTACGGGTGCCACGGATGGGGCCCGCAAAGCTTCCTCCTTCTTCCCCTACGCGATGACGGAGGGTAAGATGATGCCGCTGTGTCGGCACTACAAGTCTCTATTTTTAATTTTTTGGTTTATTTAATTTTTTGAAATTTTTGTAAATGAATTGATAAAGGATTCCGGGGCCTTTGAATTCCCGTTTCGGGTGGCTTTTATACCCTAAATAAGTCCCACGGCGAGACCCCGATGCGCTTCGGAAGAGTCAAAGGGAAAACCCCTTGATCTATTGAAGGCACGGAAATCAATGCAAACAACCCGATCCCCCGGACCGGGTAAAAAAGAAGTCACTCTCTTTTGACCGGCGGGGGCGTATTCGGTGTCGGATAATGTAAAACTTAAACAGAGGTGCTAAACCACTAATTGGGGAATCCAGGATGCTGAGATAGGCCACATATTCGAGCTGCACTACTTAAACCAAACTTGGTGCAAGTATTAGATGCGCCAGGCTAAAATGCTCAGATTCTAAGCTTGGTGCATGTATTAGTTGCGCCAGAGCAAAACTGGGTATTTTTGGCTTGTCGCATGTATTAGTTGCACTAGGCAAAATAGTGGGTCAAACAAGTTTGACAGCAGAACATCAACCCAAAATTGGTCTCTTTTTTTGGGTTTTTCTGGAAGCTATGCTTCCGAGGACAGATTGCTTAATTGCACTGGGTCTCTCCTCACCGAACCTAAGGGATACAAAGCCGATGCCAGTCTACTAACGCTCTCTCCCACGGGTTTTAGGCTTTGTAACGAGATAGGTTACCCATCCGATATACCTCCAGCGCAAGCGCTTTCTCAGATACTAGGTGGGTTGGTACTTTTCCGGATCATCTCCACTAGGGGTTACCGCCATACTAAGAATCGGGTGTTTGTATCTTTGCCTAGAAAAACTCAACCCTTAAAAATCTAACCCCAAAAAATTCAATTAAGTCTCCCTTGTTGGTTCAATTTTAATTTTCAATTTTAGAGAAGTTTTCTTTAAAGTTTAAAAATGGGTGGTGATGGTCCCGTGCCGCCTCTACGGGCTGGCGTCCACTAATAGTATATGATTGCGAGAAAGTAAATGCACACTAAGGCCTGCCAAACGGCTAAGGCGTGTAAATGACGGAAAAATTAAAAAAATGTAAAGACAAAGCTCAAGTAGGCCTGCCAATCGACTAAGGCACGTAAATGACAGGAAAAGTAAGAAATTTAAAGACGATGCGCAAGTAGGCCCGCCAATCGGCTAAGGCACGTAAATTACGTAAGCGTAGGGGTGAGAAAATTGACGGAATCATAGGGGTGAGTAAAAAATATAAAAAAAATAGCAAAAAGATTAGTTGTGAGAAACCTCAAATCAATTGATGGGAAGCTCTATTAGCTACTCCCCAGTAGAGTCGCCATCTGTGCAACCGTGGGATTCATGGCAATCCCGTCGCATCGATGCACACTTGTAAAGAAAATAAAGAGTTGTCACTCGGAGCTTTTGGTGTCTTGAGAAACCCCAAATCAATTTTATAAGCACCGAAGTGCCACAAATATGACTGATTCTAGTCTACGCCAAAGGCTCTTGGGTAGGGGCTTCGGTTATCGATCGGGAACGTGTTAGGCACCCGATCAACCCGCTCAATGCGGTCTCTACTTATGGCCAAAAATAAAATAGAAAAATGAAAAGGAAAGAGCACTTCCCCTTGCCCTAAGGCACTTAGATCCTATTTGTGCCCCTCCGCGCTTGTCGAGATTGCAGCAGCGTAATAGCACAAATTCAAGGATAAGGGAAAAGCTAAGAAGGTAGAGGAGTAGAGGGGAGAGCCGGAGCTCTCGGGCCCTTGTAGCACGCTTATCGACCTTCGCATAGGTGCACTTTGAGGCACTTCCGATGGCTTGGATGGTTAGATCAAGGGTTCTAGCTTCTAGAGCTTAAAGGCTAAGAGGTAGAGAAGGGAAGCTAGAGGATAGTTCTCACCTAAACTTGGAGATTTTTAAGGAACGATGAGGTCTAAAGGGGATATTGGAATTCTAGAATTTATATGGGAGTGGTGCACCAAAGGGGGAAAGGGAGGGGTGCCTCTCTATTTATAGGAAAAGGATAGTTTAGGAGGGTGGTGCTTAGAGGCTAAATAGGATTAGCAATTAGGTAATCTAGCATTTAAGGTTTCCTAGGTTTTCAAGAGCTTGGAAAAGTGTGAAGGTTAGGTTCAATGGTGGATGATAAGGTAGAGTTTCAAATCACTTAAGAGTTGAAAATAGGGTAAGGAGGGGTGCAACAGAACTAATGAAATACACCCATGGCACCAAGACGGTCAACAAGTCAAACTCCAAAATTAAAATTCAAGCAAAATATCCATAGTTACTGTAGCTAAGCTCGACACATGTATTACATTCACCAAGCTTATGTACAATAAAATTGTGTATGGGAAGTTGCAAGCCCGCGGGGGGACCCACTTAAACCTGGCGCAAGTATTACTTGCGCCAAGCTATTTCTTCCTAGAAATGGCTTGGCGCATGTATTACATGTGCCAAATCCATATGGATCCCCAATTCAAAGCGGATTTTGTCGAAAAATTTGGAACGCGATATCTTTCGATGTATAACTCTGAATGAGATGATTCTTAGCTTGGTGGAAAGCTGGAGACTTCTACTTTTCAATGGTATAAGATTCAATTGTAGTAAAAGATCTCAGCTAGTCCCAGTTCACCTCTCTCTATCCATTTTTTGAGATGGTCAGGTATGGGTTCGGAAGGGGTTCTAAAGGTTGAGATTGGTTCCTAAAGGTTCGGGATAGGTTATAAGGGATCTGGGGTGATTCCTAAGGGTTTGGGATGACTCCTAAAGTTTTAGAAAGGTTTCTAAGGGTATGAGACATGCCATCGGAAGCTCGAAAGTTTGCCTCTCTCGAAGTGTGTTTCGATCGGGCCTTGAGCCAAATTTGGGTGTCTACAGCTAGCTACCCAGGCTTCATACTTGGCCATATTATTGGTGCAGGGGAAGTTGAGCTTAATGGAAACTGATACATGGGACCCTTTCGACAAGATTAGAACAATGCCGACTCCTTGAACCTCGACATTTGATACTCCATCAAAGTGCATTACTCAAGATTCCTCTGTCTCTTCTGTATCATCCTCTGTCATGAACAAGATGCCTTCATCAAGGAACTCAATTTTTAGAGGTTTATAGTCGGGTAGAGGATTCTCAGTAAGATGATCAGCAAGTGCTTGCCCTTGATCGACTTCTGGGTGACATACGTAATGTCAAATTCTGATAAGAGAAGTTGTCAGTGTGCGGTTAGTCCAGTGAGAGGCGGCTTTTCAAATAAATATTTTAAAGGATCCATTCATGCTAGAAGGAGTATGACCTTAGATAGAAAATATTGACAAAGTCTCTGTGTAGCCCATATGAGTGTCAGGCAGGCTTTTTCCAGATGAGAATAACGCATCTCGTAGTCGGTGAATTTCTTGCTCAGATAGTAGATGACATGTTCTCTTCATCAAGTTTCATCATTCTGCTCTAGGACACATCACATTGAAACTTCTACGATGGAGAGGTACATTAAGAGTGGTCTCTCAAAGACTGGTGGTACCAACATGAACGGATTGAGGAGATAGCTTTTGATCTTGTCGAATGTCGCTTGACAATCATCATTCCATTCAATGAGAAATTTTTTTCTTAGTAACTTGAAGATTGGAGTGCAGATAGGAGTTAACTGTGCAATGAACCGATTGATGTACTATATTCTGCCCAAGAAATCTCTGATCTCTCTCTCGGTAGATGGTGGCGGCATTTCTACGATGACTCTCACTTTCATGGGTCGACCTCAATGTCCCTTCTCTTGACGATGAAACCAAGTAGCTTTCCTAAGATAGCGCCGAATGCACATTTCTGAGGGTTCAGGCGCAACCTGCATTTTCTCAATCTTTCAAACAACTTTTGGAGTTTCACCAAATGATCACCTCTTTCCTGTGACTTGGCGATCATGTCGTCTACGTACACTTCAATTTCTCTGTGCATCATGTCGTGAAATAGTATTATCATCGCCCTCTGATACGTTGTCGCAAACTTTTTCAATTCGAATGACATGATTTGATAGTAGAAGGTTCCCTATGGAGTGATGAACGTTATCTTTTCTCGGTATGCCTCTGTCATTTTGATCTGGTTGTAATCGAAAAACCCGTCCATGAATGAGAGCATCCTGTGCCTGGCAATATTATCGACCAAGATATCGATGTGTGGCAAAGGGAAGTCATCTTTCGAGCTCGCCTTGTTAAGATTTTTTATATCAATGCACATGTGAACCTTTCCATCTTTCTTCGGTGCTGAGGTAATGTTTGCCAACCATTGTGAGTGTTTAGAAACTATAAGAAAACCAACATTGTACTGCTTGATGACCTCATCTTTTACCTTTAACATCCATTCGGGCCGAAGGTGCCTCAACTCCTGCTTAAGGGCTTGACATCGAGATACAGTAGCGACTCATGCTCGGCCAAATCGGTGTCTAAATAAGGCATATATTCATATGACCATGCCAAGACATCTTGGTATGACTGAAGGAACTCAATCATGCTCTTTCTTTCCTCGGGAGATAGCGACATTTCGATCTTGGTGATTTTAGGAACCTCCTCGGTCCTTAGATTTACGTCCTCAGTCTCTTTAATGATTGGGGTAGGGCCATTCTCAAAATTGGCCTATTGCTCGAGGACCTCACTGGGAAGATCCTCAGTTATGACCTCCTCATCCAGATCTATGACTCCTACCTCTCCTTGTATCTCTACAGGAAAGAGGTTGATTTCACATTGGATGGGTTCTTCATTTAAGGCATCAATTTTCTTACTGTTTTTAGGAATTTTAAAGGACAATATTTTAAAACTTTTTTGAATTTTTTCTATTTTTTTAGGATTTTCATTTTTTTCAAAGGTGGGCCCTTGGCAAGGTGGATCTTTATACATGTATGGTCTCATTTACTAAGGGAAATTCTCACATTTTATAGGTTGTTATTTTTTTTTGTGAAGCGGGTGCCAAATTTCAAGCCACCGAAAGCTTCCAGAGTTATGGGCACTGATGCCCAATTCCTTACCTAAACCCCTTTACCTTGCTCTATGCGGGAGACTGATTGAGATGTTTATTAAGGGTTAGCCTCCAACATCTTTACCAACTCCTCAGAGAGTGATAGGGAGGCGAGGTCTATTTGGATCTCATGGGGAATGATTTGAGGATTGGTTGATGTGATTTTTAATTGTGATGTTTTACTCGCAAGCGCACGAATCAGATTGTAGATAGTGGGTGCGGAGATCGTTCCCACGAGGACTAATATAGAAGATCTAAAAAGATGAAACAGTAACTCAAGAAATCTATCAAGATTTAACAGGACCCTACCAATATTATGATTTAGGTAGTTTTATGAGATAAGATAATTACTAACTATAAAATAAAGTTTAATTGATAATTTAAAAATGAAGGTAGAGATGAAGATACTAAATCCTCCTATCTTTGGTTTGTTCTTCCCGTAATACAAATCTAAGGATTAAACTATGAGATATACCATTGAAAAGCATCTTTTATGGAAGATAAATGGTCAAAACTCAGATAGATTCCACATTGCATCCCTGCAATCAGAACTTAATTTCAGAGATAATTTCCATATATAGATCTGGGATCAAGGGCATGACTCGGCACACTTGATCTCAGATACAAATAGAAATCATCCCCATAATGGGTAAAAAATTCTAACAAGAATACCACCATAGATTTGAGATCAAGGGCATGACTCGGCACACTCGATCTCAGATTAGGGAATAATTAAGATAAAATTACCGTCACAGGTCTAAGATCCAGGGCATGACTCGGCACGCTTGATCCCAGGTAGTGGCGGGGATTTCATCCATTCGAGATAGCATAACAACCATAAAACAAAATTTCAAATTTTAATCCTAGATTTATACTATTAGAAGTACATCCCTCAGATGGGAATCATTAGATCCCCATCTCTAAGAAATTAGCCACACATGTTGTAATCAAACGACATAAAAAAGTAATAAATGAAAAATAACATTGACCTAATTAATTAAAAATACCTCAACCTTCAATAGCAATTCCTTGATCGAAGCTTAATCCACGAGTACAATGATCTTTAGAAACGAAATTAAAAATACTCTCTACTAATCTCTAAATTTAAACTAGGAATTAATTGAGCAAAAATAAAATTCTCCGAAGAAAGGAATTCTTAAAACAAAAAGGTAAAAGAACAACAAAGCTCTTCAAAAATTAAAATCTCTATCTCTCCGTATGTCTCTTGAGTTGTTTGTGGCTTTAAATACTCTCCAAGTCTCGCAGGTCTCCTAGCCCGAAATGCCAGAGTCGATTAATCGACTTTACAAGTCGATGCATCGACTGCCTATAAATCTGTACTAAGAAGTCCCTTCCGTCTCAAACTCCATCATTTCCCTCGATTAATCGAGTGAAAGGTCGATTAATCGACCTTCCCATATTTTCGTGAACTTCAGCCCAACTCTCCATCAGATGCTGCCTCGGTATTTTGGCCATAAATTTCTACTTCGAACTCAGATTGATATAATTCTTATGGCATTAGAAAGATGATAGAAAGCTTTACAACGTTTGTGTTTTAGCAATTTCACGACTCTGACGTCTTGAAGGTTCAAATTGAGATAAAGTCGCACTAAGTTCTTGATGACCCAAGGTTGCAGTGTTTGACATTATTTTCAGAACTCTTGGGCTATTTTATGCACTTGGATTGTATTTACCTAAAACACTTCAAATCTAGTAATTCTCATCAGATGGCCTTCATCGGATAGCTAAATATGGGTATTAGGGGTAAAATATCATCATATTTCACTACTCATCACACCCCCAAACCTATACTTTGCTAGTCCTCGAGCAAAGCAAACTAAAGAAAATAAATGCCACTTTCGTAGGGAGCACAAATGCACTTAACCTGTGCAACAAGCCTTTAAACTCCTAAGTGATCCCAAGTGGAGGAGTTCTGTCTCCTGAGGGTTTACAGTGAAGTTACCCACAAACTTCTAAAAATTTCAAACCATCTGCAAAATTGAGTTTTTAAAACATGATTTTTATAACATATATACTATTCAAAAATAAAAACATTAATTGTTTCAATATGTGAATCATCAATCTTAAATATTAATGTCATGTCAATCATGCTAGTGTCCATTCAAATTAATTTAATGCTCAAATTATTAGTTAACTCATCTATTCATGCCTAAATGTGAAGTGTGTGCATACCCAAACCAAGATTCATCCATCTCGGAGCTAGTCCAAACGGGAAACCATCGGATCTGTTGTCTCGATTCAATCCTCACTTTGGGTATACTCTCGAAATAGAATCACTCCGATGATCGATAAGTTTTTGCACACATATGAGAGATCAATACAAAGCAAATAAAAAAGGGTCTCACATGATAAAAGAAACACGGTGTATCAAAGAATAAATAAAAAAAATCTCATATGAAAAGATGCTTGTATTTCCTAAGCATATCATATCAAGTACCATAGGTATCATATTCTTACTCTCGATAAGACAATTACCAAATCAAGGTCGGATCATGAAGGTCTTTTAAAGGGTCGTAACAGGGCTCAGGTAAGGGGTATTAGAAAGGGAAATTGGAATTCCAAATTTCTGAGAAACTAACTTGATTTTTTTTTTTTTTTCTATAGACACCTCATATTTTCCTCCTCATTCAAATTCTTCTATATATTTTTTATACCATACATTCTCAGTAAACACCACAACTCAATTTCTCTTCACTACTCTCCTTTGATTCATTCTCGTCCCTCGTTCCTAATTTCTCATAAATAAGAAGGGTAAGGCTAAATTTTCAGAAATGGTGAAGGGGTAAGGGTTAACATGGCTTATCAAAGAATGTATAAAAGGTAAATTTTTCAATAGGCTCAAGAGGGGTACTAGAAGGATCAATTTTTCTGAGGTGGTGCATTTTAAGCAAAAACGAACCAAATATGGCCTTCAATCATTTCCTCACAAGAAGATAATTATGTCTATTTGTCTTGAGCAAAAATACAATATGCTCTAGCACAATAATAAGATTTTGATGTCATGCAAAGTCACAAGCCAAAGTGAAGTGTATGAGATTATGCAAAATAATTCGTATTCAAAGAAAACTTCGAGTTGTTGTATTCACTCATCAATGACGGATATTTGGCTCTAAGGCTTACCGGATTTAGTCTCCACTAAGAACTTAAGATTCAACGTTCAAAATAGTTCATCGATTTCTAAGTCTTAGCTTGGTATAAGTGCAAAAATTCTAAGCATGAATATCAAAATTACCCACAAAATATCACATTAAATGTCGTTATTTTAGATACAAGCATTCAAGATCTGACATTGATATTATCAAAATTAAATTTACCTCTCATCAATTAAAGTTTGAAAACTATCAGAAAATAATTCATATATGATGGCTCCAAATTTATTTATATTTAATTTTATTATTATTTTATTATTTTTTATTACTGTTGATTAATCGACTCGAAAAAGTTAATTAATCGAGAGTGGATGGTCGATTAATCGACCTTCCTTGTCGATTAATCGAGAAAAAGTAATATATATATATATATTATTATTTTTATTATTAGTTTTTTTTAACTAAAAAATAAGTGATGAAAGATAGATAACCATACCCCCAAACCTAAAAATGACAATGTCCTCATTGATTGAAATAGGTAGTGCACCTCCAAACCTGTTTAAAAGTACCTTAACACAAAGATCAAGTGCAGAGAATATGTGCATCAAATTGGAACATGACAAACAAGCGAGAATAAAAATTTGGGAATTAAAAACAACCTAAACTAAACTAAAAACTAATATTCCAGAACTAAACATACGAAATAAAGAAATCCTAAAGCAAAACTAAAACATGAATCCAACTCCTTTAACCATCGTTAGTTGGGCCCATCCACCTTGGTTCACTTAAATTGATGTTCTTTGGCATAGGGAATAATTTCTCCCAGAGTTCAAACGGAAAGTGAAGAATCACCTCCGATGGTATGGATGGAGGGATGAAGGCGGGCGGTAGGAGATGGAGATGGGGGTGGTGGTGATGGTGGAACCACAGCAATCATCTCGATATCAGTAGCAATGCACAGTGGAGCAGATTTGGAACGATTTATCTTCTTTCTAGATGGCTCACCCCAGGAAGGAATGACCATCGGATCGAGATCGATGATTTCAACAGTGATAGGCACAAAAGGGACGATCAAATTAGTACGGCGCATCCTCTTTTTGGCAGTCGCCTCCATCTTTGATAACTGTGCTCTGGTATGATAGAATCGTCGGGCCATAAGAAGGTTGTAATATAATAAGAAGGAGATCGATAAGAAGGAGATCGATAAAGTTGTAATATAATAAGGAATTTAAAAGAGGTGTCCCTCAAAAAGAAATATTTGAAGGTGTGTGAAGTACGCTTGAGGGATTTCAAAGACTAAAGGAAGGTGGAAAAGTAGAGTCCCAATAGGAGTCGGTTCCAAAAAGGGGGGGGGTCAATTGATCGACTAGGAAGTCGATGCATCGACTCCAAAAATTTGGTCGTCGATTAATCGATTATAACCCTCGATTAATCGACTGAAATTTGGGCAGAGTTGTGAAAGGCATTCCAATGTTTCCTTTTATATATATATATATATATATATATATATATATAGGCAATCCCAAACAGATTATAAACACACTTTTTCATTGATAAACACAGTGATTACAAGGACACTTGTGATTGGACTCCTAAACATAAACAACCTAAACTAAACAAAGAAAAACAAAACAAAAGGGAAATCCTAATCCTAATTATCATCCCCCTCCTCTTCGGCCTGGCGGGCCCTGGCCCGCATCTCATCATAGCTATCGGGCCACATGCGCTGCCTGATCTGATGGAGGAGGGAATAATCATAGTGACTTCGACGCAAAGTCGCATTATGTTGCCGTTGTTGCTCCTCGATTAAGGAATTTATTTGGGCTTGGAGCATATCAAGGGACACACCCTCATAGGGTCTCTGATCAGGTGCAGGTTGGTCGTCCTGGCACACGTCGCGGCGTTGGCTTGGTGGTGGGGCAGGTTGGGCCTGTGCATCAGCTGGGGTGTCAGGGATATTACCCAAGAGACGCATACTGAGGTTCCATTGGGTCGCACCATAACGATAGAATGCGAGGTCCCCGATATCTTCATCCCGATAGAATGAGAAATGAAGAAAATTGAGCAGCTTCATTACCAAATGAGGAAAGTAAATCATAGTGGCATCACCAGTCGCAGGGTTGGCGACATCCTCATGGCATCGCCACATACCATCATGAAGGATCTCGGGTACGTTGATCCATGAATTTCGGTAGGTACCATAGAGTGCCTTCACCCGGTCACCGGTGTGCTCAGAAATGTGGCCACAGGGGCAGGTTACTACTGACCACACAATCCCAAAATAAAATCGGGCGCGGTAAAGCCAAGCGCTTAGTGGCGATCCCCGAAGAAAATATGTCGTGACACATATCGGTGATCATATCGACCTGAGAACTGTCAAGCTCATCACCTAGAGCATGGTTGAGAGGGCGCTCGCACGAAATGTTAAAAACTTCCGCGAGGGTTTGCGGATAAATGTGGCATGACCACCCATCGATTGAAACAGTAAAATGGGCGTCAATATGATTCTCAGTAGAGGCGTCCATCCACTCCATGTTTTGATAGAATAACCGAACAACCCGTTCGGACACGTTGATCGTGGGCAGCGTGATAAGGAAATGGACGTTAAGATCCATCACATAAGTGATGGAGACGGCGCAGACTGGCATGAACTGAAATGCCGCAAGATCAAAAAGATATTCAGAAGAAAGATCTTGGGAAAGCCGTTGCGGCATAGATGACGAAGCCATGAAAGCACTGTCGGAATGTCAGAGAACGGCGGGGAAGCGAAAGGGTCAAGATCGAATGAAAGGGAAGAGAGAATTCTTCCCGTTAAGTAGACTCGAAGGCGCCCTTTCTGGACGGTCGCACCTTAAAGAGTTGATTAATTGACCTTATAGAGTCGATTAATCGACTTCATTATGAAAGGGCGCGGCTTTAATTGCTTCGCATGGAAACACGCAATAGCCTCGCATGAAAACACGCAACGGCCGGAAAGGGGAAAAATCGATTAATCGACACTTACAAGTCGATGCATCGACTCTTATCGAGGCATTGAAAAGGCAAAAAGGCGCATGCACAGAATTTAAGTCGATTGATCGACTCTAGGGGTCAATTAAGTGACTCTAATAAAAACAAACTGACAGAATAGAAAAGGTAGCACAGTCATCAACACAGATTAGTCGATGCATCGACTCTATAAGTCGATTAATCGACTTGCATAAAAGTCTGCCATCAATAAATGCAGACTGCCTCGTAAAAGGGCCACTCATCATTACTGTCGATTAATCGACTCGAAGAAGTCGATTAATCGAGAATGGATGGTCGATTAATCGACCTTCATTGTCGATTAATCGAGAAAAAGTAAAAATTATTTTTATTATTATTATTATTATTATTTTTTTTTTATATGACAAAATAATAAAATAAAATAAAATCAAACAAAATTGGGTTGCCTCCCAATGAGCACTAGTTTAATGTCGATAGCTCAACCATATGAATTGCTCAGTCAGGGTGATCCATTGGATCACTCAAGGAAAAAATGTCAGATAATGCAATTGCATCCTCTAGGAAAGGATTTAATCTTTGACCATTAACTCAGAAGACATTCCCGTGTCTCGAATTGATAACATCAACCACCCCATTGGGGAGTATTCGAGAGATTTTGAATGGACCACTCCAATGGGTTTTTAGTTTTCCTGGAAATAGGTGAAGTCGGGAATTGTATAGTAGAACCTGTTGACCAATAACAAAGGATTTACGTAAAATAGATTGATCATGAACCTATTTCATACGATCCTTGTAAGATTTAGCACAGTCATATGCGTCAACACGGATTTCTTCCAATTCATTTATTTGCAAACCCCTCTGGTTGCCAGATTTCGGGAGATCAAAATTCAATGACTTGATGGCCCAAAATGCTCGATGTTCCAATTCAACCGGGAGGTGACAACTTTTACCAAAGACCAACCGATAAGGCGACATGTCAATCGGAGTTTTAAGCACAGTTCGATACGCCCACAGAGCGTCGTTCAGTTTTAGCGACCAGTCTTTACTGTTCGGATGGATTGTTTTCTCTAAAATCCGTTTAAGTTGCCGATTAGATACTTCAACTTGGCCACTTGTCTGAGGATGGTATGGTGTAGCAACTTTGTGTGTGACACCATAATCTTCATTAATTGGGTGAACACTCTATTGCAAAAGTGCTTTCCCCCATCGCTGATTATCGCCTTTGAAATACCAAAACGTGAAAATACTTAATCCGTTAGGAATTTGATTACTACTTTGTGATCGTTTGTCTTACACGCCACAGCCTCAACCCATTTTGAGACATAATCAACCCCGAAAAGGATGAACGTATTTCCAAACGAATTCGGGAAAGGACCCATAAAATCGATCCCTCAAACATCAAACAATTCAACTTCTAAAATTGGATTGAGCGACATCATGTTGTGCTTTGAGATCCGGCCCAGCATTTGACAGTTATGACAAGATTTGCAATGCTGATGACAATCTTTAAAGATCGTCGGCCAGTAAAAACTACTTTGGAGGATCTTTGTTACAGTCTTCTTGGAACTAAAGTGACCTCCACAAGCTAACTCATGACAGAACGAGATGATCTGTGGTTGCTCAGATTCATGAATACACCTTTGTATGATTTGATCGGGACAATATTTGAATAAATACGGATCTTCAAAAAAGTAGTGTTTCACCCGAGCTAAGAAAATGGATTTCTCATTCTTAGACTAATGGTGTGGTAATTGCTCGGTGACTAGGTAATTAACAAGATCCGCATACCAAGGCGGGCAGTCAATCTCGAGCAACTGTTCATCCAGGAAGTGCTCTAAGATATGAACAGGATCGTCATATTTCTCAATAATAATTCGTGACAAGTGATCTGCCACTACATTTTCGGAGCCTTTCTTGTCTTTGATTTCCAAATAGAACTCTTGCAACAACAAGATCCATCTGATTAAGTGTGCTTTAGCATCTTTCTTAGCGAATAGATAACGCAGGGCAGCGTGATCTGTAAACACCACAACTTTAGACCCTAATAAATAGGATCAAAATTTATCCAACGCAAAAACTACCCCCAAAAGTTCCTTTTCGGTAATCAGTAGTTCAACTGGGCATTGTTGAGAGTGCGACTCGCATAGTAAATTACAGGCGATAATTTTTCTATTCGTTGTCCCAGAACAGCTCCAATTGCATAATCAGAGGCATCACACATGATTTTGAACAGGAAGTCCCAATTCGGAGATTGAATTATCGAGGCTTTTATCAACTCAGCCTTAATTGTTTCAAAAGCTTGCAAACATTTATCTTCAAAGAGGAATGGGACATCCTTTGAAAGTAAGTTGCATAGCGGTCGCGCTATCTTGTTGAAATCTTTAATAAAACACTGATAAAAACTGGCATGTCCCAGAAAAGATCTTATTTCCTTAACTGTTCTCGGTGGTGGTAGATTAGAAATTAAATCAACTTTAGCCTTATCGACCTCGATACCCTGAGACGATATGATGTGTCCCAAAACAATGCCATCTTTAACCATGAAGTGACATTTTTCCCAGTTAAGAACAAGGTTCTTCTCCTGGCATCGTGCAAGCACTAGCAACAAATGATGCAAATAGTTGACGAAACTGTTTCCATGGATCAAGAAGTTGTCCATGAAAACTTCGAGGAATCGTTCAACCATATCTGAAAAAATACTCAACATACATCTTTGGAATGTAGCTGGTGCATTACAGAGCCCAAACGGCATTCGTCGGTAAGAGAAAGTACCAAAAGGGCATGTGAACGTAGTTTTCTCTTGATCCTCAGGTGCAATGACTATTTGGTTATAACCAGAATAGCCATCGAGGAAGCAATAGTAATCATGCCCGACCAGTCTTTCTAACATCTGATCAATAAACGGAAGTGGAAAGTGATCTTTCCTTGTCATCGAATTTAACTTCAGATAATCGATACACACTCTCCAACCTGTTTGAATTTTTGTAGGAATTAGTTCGTTATCCTCATTCTTCACCACTGTGACTCCCGACTTCTTAGGGACCACTTGTGTGGGGCTAACCCATTTACTGTCAGAGATGGGGTATATGATTCCAGCATCTAAATATTTTATTACCTCATTTTGGACCACGTCTTGCATTATAGGGTTCAGTCTCCTCTGTGGTTCCCTAGAAGGCTTAGCATTATCTTCCAAATGGATCCGATGCATACACACCGTCAAACTAATGCCTTTGATATCTTTTATCGACCATCCGATGTCACTGTTGTGATCTTTGAGCACATTCATGAGTTGGCCTTCCTAATTCACATCCAATTTTGATGAGATTATAATGGGTTGAGTTTCATTCTCCCCTAGGTAGGCATACTTAAAATTTTTCGGAAGAGGTTTAAGTTCTAATGACACTTTCTCCTCCTCTTTCGACTTTTCCTTGATTAATTCAATTTGAGCTCCAAAAATTATTTTCTTTTCTTCTCCCAGAAGTGGTGTGAAGTCCCACATGTGATTCACTTCTTGGATCATTTGATCCACATCAAAATTTTCTCCAAAATATGCAAGACAAGCTGCTAAAGGATCTTCAATTTCGGATGCATGAAATATTTCTTCCACGATTTCATCGATTATGCAGGCTTGTGCATGTTCGTTATCCTCCATGGGTTGCTTGGCAATATTAAAGATGTTGAGTTCCACTATCATATTCCCGAATGACAGATTCATGATCCCGTTTCGACAATTGATTAGCGCATTGGAGGTTTCTAGGAATGGTCTTCCTAGAATCACCGGAATGTTATTCTTCAAATTTGGTACCGGTTCAGTGTCTAAAATAACAAAATCTACAGGAAAGTAAAAAGAATCCACCTTGATGAGGACATCTTCCACAATTCCTAGAGGGATCTTTACTGACCGATCAGCTAACTGAAGGGTCATCGAAGTGGTCTTAAGCTCTCCCAATTCGAGCTCCTTGTAAACAGAGTAAGGCAACAAATTGACACTTGCTCCTAAATCCAAAAGGGCCTGATCAATACGGTTATCGCTGATGACAATTGATATTGTAGGGTAACCTGGGTCCTTGTATTTAATTGGGAGTTTCGCTTGCAACACTGAACTAACCTACTTGGCTAAGAAAGCCTTTTTCGAAATATTGGCCTTTCTTTTGATTGTGACCAATTCCTTCAAAAATTTAGCATAAGCAGGTACTTGTCGGATGGCATCCAGGAAGGGAATATTAATTTTTAATTACTTGAAAATCTCATTTATTCCTTCCACATCATGATTTTTTCGTGGTGCCATCAATCTTTGCGGGTACAGTGCTTCAGGAATAAAACTTTTCTTTTGTTCACTCTTCTTCTGTCGATTCATTTGCTTGTACTTTTTCTTTAATTTCTTCTTTCTCTTTAAATTTCTTTTCTCTATCAGACTTTCCCTCCTCTGGCAACACTACTTTGTTATCGACCTACTTTTCAAATCTCAACGTTGTGATCGCCCGAATTTATTGTTGATTATCATCTTATGATAAAGTTGGTGTTTGTGCAGCAACCATCTGACCCCTTGGGTTAGGAACTGGTTGGCTAGGAAATGATCCTTTTCATCTTTCACAAAGAAGAGTTGTCAATTGTCCAATTTAGGTCTCTATTTTAGAGATTGAGGATGTGTGAGAATGGATAAGTTTCAACAGGTCCTCAGTAGAAGGAGTTTGTGTATGAGGACGTTTGGCAACATTTCCCAGTGGATTGTTAAATCCGGGTGGTGGAAATGTTGGCACAAAATTTTGTTTTAGTTGGTTTTGATAACCTCCCATAGATTGTGCAAACTGAAAAGTTTGGTTTAATTGTCGTGGCTGCCCAACCTGATTTGGATTATATTGGAATTGATTTGGATTATTGAACCTTTGCTGTTAAAATTGTCCTTGACCATAGTGTTACTACGGTCCTTGGTTGAAATTTTGTTGGGGGTAGACGTTTGTCCCCTATTTCTTGGGCTGTATTATTTGATTATCTTGTTTCCATGAAAAATTTGGATGGGTTTTCCAACTATTTGGGTTATTCTCATTGAAAAGGTTTCCTTGATTCCGCATGTAGTTATTCACAACAGTGAGCTGTTCTGATGGTCTTCCTAGTAGTTTTGCGTTGAAGGATAGTCATCTGCTATATGCATTGGACTTGTACAGACTGAACATAGCTCGGGTTCTGTATTTATCATATGCACATTCTTCTTCAATTTCAATTCCTCCACTTGTTGAGTGAGGAAATCAATTTTAGCCATCAGATCTGGAGTATCCTTTACTACGTAAAGTCCTCCCTTCTTGGTTGAATTTTCGGCTTGATCACGAGCTCTGACTGGTTGTTCCCGAGTCTTTGTGAAATCCCAGTGCTGGGAATCCTCGGCCAGCTTTTCTAGTAAAATAATAAGATTCAGTTTCCTTGAGACTCAGGAATCCTCCGCCATTCATTGACTCCACCAGATGTCTATTTGGTTGACTTAGTCCATTGTAGAAACACTGGACCAATCTCCACTTTAAGTATCCATGTTGCTACCCCAGCTGTGCTTTCTTTATTTGTTTGTGGTCAAAGAAATTTAAAATCAAAATAAAACAGGGGATGAAATCAGCACAACTGAAAAGTTCTAGACCTGTAAGATACAGGGTCCATTGTGGCAAGTTTTGATAAGTAAGAGTTTGTCCCACAGGGAAAGATGATCTACAGCTCCAAGGGAGCCATCTCTAGTAGTCCCTTCAGATCTGACTACAGATCTGGCAGTCCTTAAGGGAAGGAAGTTTAAGGTCACTTAGTTTACATATCCTAAGGTAGCCTAATGTCTAAACTACAGAAATGGTTGAGAGGATGGAAGGAGTGTGAAAAATAAATATAAAAGGGTGAGAAGTATGTTATTGAGCCTAGATCAGAGGAGTTTTGTAACTCAGATTCAGATATGATGTTATAGAAATCCTGTCCAATGGCTACGTTATCACCACTGAGAAGAAAGAATCCAACCCATCTCTGTGCCATGATTCAATCCCTTAAGGTTATAACCTGTCCACTCAAATGGTCACAGACTATCCCATAGGGGAACCACAATCCAGAGATGGGTCAAAACAAGTTAATCATTATAGGCACTATTTCATCCAGGCTACCAGCTCAAGAATCCATAGGGAACCTCAACCTCTAAAGCTTTATGTGTGGGGCTAAGGCTGTATAGGACCATGATAGCTCAGACACATAGAACCAGCAAGAGATTGAGTACAACCTTCGATCTAGCTGTCCATTGCTTAAGTGAGGCTACAATGGTCCAGTCACAAGCCTACAATCTCTATAACCTGATCAGATCTAACATCTGATAGCGGATCTATACAAATATAAGGGAGTCTGCCTCTGTACAATCTCCCACCAGGCTAATACAAGCTTAGGTGCAGAGAAGAAGGATCCATCTTGGATCGGTGGATTAGAATCACCCTAAGGCTATAACCTGTCCACTTGAATGGTCACAGACTATCCCAGAGGCTATCCTCCTCACGGAGCCTAAGACAAAATAAGAATATCGCTGCCACCATCATAGTCACAAGGCTACCAGCTCAAGCTCCCATGGGGATTTCAGATCTAGTGGGTCCTGTGGTGGGGCTAAGGCTGTATAGGACCATGATAGCCCAGACACACAGGTCACTTGGATCTGAGTTGCCCTTAGAATCAGTCCTCCATTACTTTGAATCACAGCCAAAGCAATGGCGGATCACAAGGCAGCAGCCTTGCACAGAGCAGATCACATTCAAACACAAATCCCATAATGTAAAAATCATATTACAAAACTTCCATTAAACTAGTTCAAAATGCATACAAAGACATAGCCAGCAAGTGCTGAACTATGGAGAGAAGGAAAAAAAAAAAGAAAACTACTTACAGCTACAAAAGAAAAGAAAAATGATCTTAGATCAAGTCTCCAAGAGATGAGATGTGTTCCAAGATATCTAAACCTAAGCTAAGTATGGGTTTATATAGCAGTGGTGTGGCGGCGCATTAGGGTTAAGAAACCCTAATTTTAACCATGCCACGTGGCCTAATAGTGATCCTTGGATGCCTCGAGGCATGTGCACAGAGATTTAAGCATGGGAGTGCGTGCCCTAATCGCTGGAAATTCCCAGAAAGTCCTCTGCTGAAGCAATGGAAGTTGAAGTTCAAAGCTTCGCTAGGTAGCTATTGTTTCCCAGACTTGTCACGTGGTAGCTCTTGTTCTTCACGAGGATGGTTTGACATTGAAGCTTCAACCGTCGT
This sequence comes from Chloranthus sessilifolius, assembly GCA_021018995.1. Taxonomy (NCBI): domain Eukaryota; kingdom Viridiplantae; phylum Streptophyta; class Magnoliopsida; order Chloranthales; family Chloranthaceae; genus Chloranthus; species Chloranthus sessilifolius. The sequence goes on from CM037593.1 coordinate 97,857,271, forward strand.
GAGGTTGCCTTGGTTTGCTCTTCATGCCGTCGCGCGGTAGAGAATTGCGCTCTCGCTAGATTGGGCTTCGTGAGGTTGAGTAGACATCAAAGCCTCAGATGTCACGGGGTTGGAGTTCAAGCAGTCGCGAGGTAGCTGCACATTCGCTGGGTTGATCTTCACGAGGATGGATTTGAATAGCGAGAGAACTGCGCGAGCACTTCTCTTCAATGGACTTCGCGAGTTTCCTCGCCAGGCTTTAATGAGTTCTGAACTGTGCAAGGTTCCATATCTTAATTGATCTTCGCGAGGATGGTTCTGTCTTCGCGAGGATGCTTTCTTCTTGAATAGCGCAAGAACTGAGCGAGGAGTTCTTTTCTAATATTTGCATCCCGCGGCTACTGCGCGATAATTGCGCGAAGAGTCTTTTGAAGCTCTCTCTCCTCAGCCGTTCTGAGTGAACTGCGCGAGGTTGAGAGAGGTCTGCTTTGAACTGCGCGAGACTGTGCGATGTGTTCTACTCTTGAACTTCGCGAGAGCTACGCGAGTTTGTGCTTCTGAAGCTCTTGCCACTCAAGCTGCCTTGAAGTTGTTGTTGTAAAGTCTTGGGAAGCTCAGTTAGACTGCGCGAGGCATATTTCTCCTGAATCCTCTAAAGCTTAGGTCAGCTGCACGAGGCTCATTTCAGGTCTGGATTCAGAGTCCATCCTTCTGAGGGACTTCTGGTGCCAAAACAGGCTCCTTAGCAAGATTCCTGGCCTTATTTTACTGCTGATTATTACCTACATAAAACACTTAACAAGAACTTATTAAATGGCTAAGGGTCTAATCAAAGGTTAAGTTAAGGGGTGAAAAGTGGTACTTTTCAGGTCTTAACAGACCCCCAAACCTAATCTTTGCTAGTCCCTTAGCAAAGCTACATTAAATCTACTACAAAAATTAAATGCCACTTTCATAGGGAGCACGGATACATTTAGCATATGTACCAAGCCTTTTAAACCCCTAAGTGATCCCTAGTGGAGGAGTGAAGTCTCCTGAGGGTTTTCAGTGAAGACACCCACAAACTTCTCAATGAAACAGTTAACAAAAGTGCAATATCATCAAGTGAGCAGTCAAGGAGTAGACTTAGTTTACTCTTGAATCAGTAAACATAAAAGAAATTTAATCCATTGGTTGCACAGTAATTTAAACAGCATAAACTTCTCATGAATGCACAACATTTCCAATCAGTTTACAACCACAAAAAACTGCACAAATGTGTGCCAGCACTGAGCTCATCATCAGATCAAAAATTAGGTTATAGGTCATACATAATGCATTCAAGATTAGACCCAAAAACTTTCCAGGGCATGCTCTCATAAGGGTCTTCTTGAGGGGTTTATTTTCTCTCAGGCTCAAGAGCAGTTACATCCCCCAAATGGGTCTGTAAGCATGAGCATAGGCAAAGTTCTTAAGTGCTGACATCATTGACAGATCCTCACCATAGATTGGATAAATCTTTATCTCCACATGACAACTCACTCAACTTTGGATCACAAGGGCTTTTAACTTGGCTGGAATGTGACTTATGGAGTGGGGTTAAAAAGAATGGAAGGTTGAAAAAGGGTTCAAAATTGAGAAATCAGTAGGTGAAGGAGGTGGTTCATGACTTTACCTTCTTGATTTTAGCTCCTTTCTTCTTCTTTGAGATTTTCAGATTTGAAGTGATCAGTTTCTCTTCTTGATTTTGATTTTCCAAAAGAAAGTTCCTCTTGACTCCTCTCATACTCCTCTTCATTATTACTTTTGTTTCTTTTTGATGTATTTTTCTTCTTTTTATTTTTGTTTTTATTTTTCTGAAATGCCACCATGTTCTCAATTACCATACTGCCAGAATTTTGAGATACTTCTTCTCCATTACCTAATGTTAACCATAGCTAGTCCATCTTCAACTCTTTCTCCTTTACCTTCTGAATTCTCAGAGTGAGGGTAGACTGAATCAGGTTCATAGGTTCAGGTACAAGTACCCAGGTGTATTTTGAAGAAATTTAGGATTTAAAGCTCAAAGGGGGTATGGACAAGGGCAGTTGCTTAAGGTTGGTCTATTCAGGCTCAAACTGTCCAAGAGAAGGCCTTGATCATTTCCTAAGTCTCATGAGTGCTGTCAGCTGTTTCAACTTGGAGTTGCCTAACTTCTAGTGAGCACAGTGACTCAGCCAGTCCTTAGAACTAGAAGAAATTGCCTTAGTCACTCCTCAAAGGATTGAAAATTTTTTTATAGGCCCAATTCTCACTGGTTATGGTCTTCCTTTGAACTTTTAAGTATGTCCTCACCTTTTTCTCTCTCTAATGATTCACTAAGTGCTGATACAAGTAAGTTTCCTTGGTGATATCATCATGAAAATGTGAAATATTAAAAGTTTATAATGTTTAAAGTTTGCAGAAATTTTAAATTTCTTATTTTTCATGATTCTTAAGTGAACATAGATCCATTTCCATATTACTCACATGACTCTGCTGCACTTAGGTTAACTATTCCATTGGCAGGGTCTGCCTGCCACACCCCCAAACCTATGAGGAGCAGTGTCCTTATTGATTCAAAGGTGTGTGTGCAGCAGGTCCATTATTTGCAAAAAGAAAGGGAAATAACATGGAGCAAAACACACAACAAACAAAGCAAAATAGTAATGACAAAAGAAGAAAATCTATTAAAAATGAGAAATGTACAAACTAAAAGAAAACAGAAGCAAAAGAGTGCAGAAACAGAAAAAATCCTAGGTACAATCTAATCAGAATCTGGATCAAAACTTGTCCCAACCCATCTTCTTGGCATGCTCTTGAAGGTAAGCTTCTTCCTCTTTTTTCTTTCGTTCCCTCTCTTCCTTTCTTTGGGCCGCAGTTTTGGGCATGGTTGGTGCCCTGACCCTCATTTTTCTGGTCTTTGGTTGAGGAGGGATCACTGAAGATTTATTTGTGGTTGGCTCAGGGGATTTGATAGGACTTTTTCCTTTGAGACTCTTTCCTTTTGGGCCCTTCCCTGGCTGAGGCTAAGGGGGAATGAGAGGGGAATGGGCTTGTTCTGGCTCAGGAGGGACAACAGGGGATTTTTCTTTTTCTTTCACCTGAGGCAAGAGAGGACTTTTCCCTTTGTCAAGCTTAGGGGGAGCCACAGAAGACTTTTCTTGTTCCTTTGCTGCAGGAATGGCAAGGCTCTTCCCCTTCTCTGGCTGGCTCATTGGTGGTGCCTTTTCAGACTGGGCAGATGTTTCTTTGCCAATTTTTAGAGAGGCAGCAATGTGAGAAGTTCTTTTAGCTATAACTTTCCTTCTCTGAGGATAGGTTTGTTCAGCAGGGCTTGATGAAGGAGCAGCAACAGGAGTCTTGACACTTGGATCCATAGGTGGTGCAGAATCAGAGTCTGAGTCAGAAGGAAAAAGCTCAGTGGGATCCAAACCAAGGGCAGTAGTAGCCTGTCTGCGTTCCTCTTTGGAAAGTAGGCGACCATGGGGATAAGGGAGAGATGGAATAGGCAAAGAAACTGATGGAGGGGCAAGTGTGGTGGATGGAGGTATTGCTGCAGAAGCAGAGGTGACAGAAGCTTGCACCACCTTCTTTGGAGCAGGGGCTTTAGCCCTCTTTTTGGGGGCAGGGGTGGCCTTTGCCACAGCAGTTCCCTCTCCTTGCTCAGAAACAACCTGAGCTTCAACCGTCTTCTTCTTCTTCTGGGGATCCATCAGACTCCTGCTGATCCCCCATTATCTTTTGGCAAAAGTGGTGGGAGTGAGGTCAGCAGATAACTCCCCCACTGGTATCTTGTACCCTCCCCTCAGAAGTAATTTGGTGATGAGTCTTCCATAGGGGAGAGTGTGGATCTTCTTTTTCAGCCCGAGCTTTACCATTATATCCTTCATGGCCTCAAAAATCAACCATGCAACATTAAATCCATGGCCCAGAGAGAAGGAATAGAGAGCATCAGCAATTGGTGTCCTCCTCTCTTGCTGATGGCCGGAGCAATAAATATTCTTCCTCAACACTTGATCAATGAACAACAATTTGGGATCCAAATCTCTTCTTTTGATGGAGTCCCCTGTGGCCTTCAAACCTCTGGTAAGGGCCTGACCAATGGTATCAATGGGGGCACTCACAGGGGAACCATAACCACAGTTGGGATCAAAAATGGCAGGGATGCCCATGACTTCAGCAATCAACTCTGGGCTGAGTAGCATCTCAAAATTATCAACTAACACAAGGAGGCCTAGCTGCCCATGTGTGTCTGGTCTGACCCTAAGGTGCTGGTAAAAGAGTTGCACTAACCTAGGGTAGGCTAGTGGAGGAATCATTTTCATCAAGGGGATCAAACCAGCCTTGCGCAAGAATTCAATGGCAGGTGCTGACAACGGCTCAGTTTCAAAGAAAGATATATCAAAAATGGCTTTAGGCTCTAAGAGAATGGAAATGAGGAGCTCAGAGGGTGTAGAGTAATCAGGTGTTTGTTCAGCCACCTCAGGAACCACCTCCTTCCCCTTTTGTTGTGCCGTAGAGGACTTGGCTTTCTTAGGGGCAGGCTCCACGGGAGCCTGATCCCGGGCTCTCTTCACAGGTGCACTTTTAGGAGCCATTAAGATTCTCCTTGGTGAGTGTGCAGTTGAAATTTTGAAAGAAAAAATTAAGAGCTGAGTCTTACCCTAAAAGTTAGGGTTTTATTCAATTTGATGCACGGTAGACCGCAGGAGCTCCTAGCAAGGGGCAACTGTTGATGGAAGCTTTAAGAACAAAAATTCAGAATTTCAAAGTGAACGATGAACTGTAGACAGGATGCTGGTAGAGAGAGATTGAGAGGAGTGGGAGCTAGGGTTTTGCTGGCAGGAGAGGAAAGAGAAAAGAGTAAATAAAAGCAACGCGGGGTTGGATTTTAAATATTGCGAGGCTTGGCGCGCTTTAAAAATATCTGCTCACTGGATAGGCATGAATGGGTCGCGAGATTGGATGTTCATTTAAATTGCGCGAGGAAGCCCACACAACTATATCTGAAACTCGCGACAGCAAAGCAAAGTAATTCTTTATGAACTGCGCGAGAGGAAACCAAACCAAATTTTCAGAACCTCGCGACGGCTTAAACAGAGTCAGAATTCACACACCCACTAGTCAGCCTTTTGACCTTTGTTTTGTGGGTGGATTCTCTCACAGGCTCTCTTCCAGGGACACCCATAAGCATTATAAAACATTCAAAATTTTCCATACTCTCAAAGCATTAAATTCACACATCATGAAAAGCATTCAAACAATACCATCATCATTCAATCACTTGAAATTATCAAACAAAGGGAACATGAATAAAAGTAGGCATAAAGCACTAAACTTAGACTCCAACAAGATCACTAAAAATTCCTATAAACAGTAAAATACATAACATACAAAGTGCACAGTTCTTAGCATCAATTCAATGAAAGATCCCCTTCAAGGTTTGAGGATCCTTCACCAATCAAAAATTGGCCCTTGGGATTAACCACTGGTTGACTGGGCAACCTTCCCTCTTCTCTTTTGGCTAAGGTATTCGCTAGTTGGCCAATCTGCTCTTCCATCTTCTTGATGCTCTGACCATGAGAATTCACAGTCTGAGCCAAGGAACCCAGGTTTTGCAGTGAGGTCAAGACCTGGTCCTCGAAAGAAGTATTTCTGGGTTGAGATGGGGGTAAGACCAATTGATTTTGTTGCTGATGGGGCTGCTGATGGTGCTGGAAGTTAGACCTAGGGGCATACCCTTGATTGAACTGCTGCTGTGGCCTTTGAGGTAAAGCCAACATCTGCTGGGGCTGCATATAATTGTCTTGCCTCCACCTCAGATTTGGGTGGTCTTTCCATTGGTAACCAGCATTTTGGTGTTGGTTATTGTCGGCCAAAGATTATGAAGGCATGTTCCAGTACAAATTCAAGGTACTGCCCTGCAGATGGGCACTCCTCAATTGTGTGATGTGGTGACTGGCATATCAGACATGCCTCCACCACATGAGCAGCCCCTCTGGGTTGCATCACAGTCATAAATTTATCAAACTTCTCAGAGAGGTTTGCCAACTGCAGCTGCAGGTCATTATTCCCAGACACCTCATAAACTTTTCTGAGTGATAATGCAACAGGCCCCACTTTTGACACAAACTCCTGACTAGTTCTTTCCAATGATAGCTTTTGAAAAGCATTTTCACTAATCACCTCAAACGATTTCCATGCCTCATCAACAGTTTTGTGCATGTAAGTGCCACCACAAGAGGCATCAACCATATCTCTACTTTTTTCATCAATCCCATTGTAGAAGTTTTGAACAAGCTGCCAGTTTGGGATCTTGTGGTGGGGGCATTGTTTGAGCATTTCCTTAAACCTATCCCAGGCTTGATTAAAATCCTCAGTTGGGGCTTGGGCAAAAGCAAGAATTGCCTTCCTCAACTGGCTAGTTTTGGTCTCAGGGAAGAACTTGGTCAGAAACTTGGTCTGCAGGTCTTTCCATGAAGCAATGCTATTGTTGGGAAGAGTGGTCAACCAGGTACTGGCCCTATCCTTCAGAGAGAAGGGAAAGAGTCTGAGCCTAGTAGCCTCAGGTCCCAAACGAGTGATATTAAAAGTGGTACACAAGGCCAAGAACTAGTCAATGTGCTTGTAAGGGTCCTCCTTGCTAAGCCCATGGAAAGAGGGCAGCATCTGGATGATTGAAGTCTTTATTTCATAATTCCCCTGAGCATCAGGGAATTGAATGCTAAAAGGGGAGTTATAGTCATCCGGAGCATTCAACTCCTTGAGAGTTCTGGGTTGTTCTTCACCCATATTTGTTGTCACAGATTCACTTGGGGGCTCTCCTGTGGTGTGCCTGTCTCTTCTAAGTCTCCTTCCCCTTTCTAACTCAGGGTTAAGAGGCTCTAAAGTAGGGCTGAGAGATCTCCTCCCTAGCATACAAGCACACCAACTGCAAGGAGAGCTTCTTGCAGGCACATTGCAAATGAATAACTTTATAATTAACAAATTTATCTAACTAATTTACAGCTATCTAAAGAATACATTTACAACTATCCTAGATACTGCTAGAGAATTTTCAAGAAAGATAGACAGAGTTTTAAAAGTTAGAGAGTTTGCAAACAGAGGTAGCTAAGCTCCAATTGCAGTCCAACTGTCCTTCACTGCTGCTGTCTAGATCTGCAAAAAAAAAAAAATTCACAAATACATCAACAGTATCAATTATTCTTAACTACCAAAGAATAATAAAACTACAAAAACTTAGGGTCTACTAATAGATCAACTTTCCCCGGCAACGGCGCCAAAAACTTGTTGCTACCCCAGCTGTGCTTTCTTTATTTGTTTGTGGTCAAAGAAATTTAAAATCAAAATAAAAAAGGGGATGAAATCAGCACAACTGAGAAGTCCTAGACCTGCAAGATACAGGGTCCATTGTGGCAAGTTTTGATAAGTAAGAGTTTGTCCCACAGGGAAAGATTATCTACAACTCCAAGGGAGCCATCTCTAGTAGTCCCTCCAGATCTGACTACAGATCTGGCAGTTCTTAAGGGAAGGGAGTTTAAGGTCACTTAGTTTACAGATCCTAAGGTAGCCTAATGTCTAAACTACAGAAAGGGTTGAGAGGATGGACGGAGTGTGAAAAATAAATATAAAAGGGTGAGAAGTATGTTATTGAGCCTATATCAGAGGAGTTTTGTAACTCAGATTTAGATCTGATGTTATAGAAATCTTGTCCAATGGCTACGTTATCACCACTGAGGAGAAAGAATCCAACCCATCTCTGTGCCATGATTCAATCCCTTAAGGTTATAACCTGTCCACTCAAATGGTCACAGACTATCCCATAGGGGAACCACAATCCAGAGATGGGTCAAAACAAGTTAATCATTATAGGCACTATTTCATCCAGGCTACTAGCTCAAGAATCCATAGGGAACCTCAACCTCTAAAGCTCTATGTGTGGGGCTAAGGCTGTATAGGACCATGATAGCCTAGACACATAGAACCAGCAAGAGATTGAGTACAACCTTCGATCTAGCTGTCCATTACTTGAGTGAGGCTACCATGGTCCAGTCACAAGCCTACAATCTCTATAACCAGATCAGATCTAATATCTGATAGCAGATCTATACAAATATAGGGGAGTCTGCCTCTGTGCAATCTCCCACCAGGCTAATACAAGCTCAGGTGCAGAGAAGAAGGATCCATCTTGGATCGATGGATTAGAATCACCCTAAGGCTATAACCTGTCCACTTGAATGGTCACAGACTATCCCAGAGGCTATCCTCCTCACGGAGCCTAAGATAAAACAAGAATATCGCTGCCACCACCATTGTCACAAGGCTACCAGCTCAAGCTCTCATGGGGATTTCAGATCTAGTGGGTCCTGTGGTGGGGCTAAGGCTGTATAGGACCATGATAGCCTAGACACATAGGTCACTTGGATCTGAGTGGCCCTTAGAATCAGTCCTCCATTGCTTTGAATCACAGTCAAAGCAATGGCGGATCACAAGGCAGCAGCCTTGCACAGAGCAGATCACATTCAAACACAAATCTCATAATGTAAAAATCTTATTACAAAACTTCCATTAAACTAGTTCAAAATGCATACAAAGACATAGCCAGCAAGTGCTGGACTATGGAGAGAAGGAAAAAAAAAAGAAAACTACTTACAGCTACAAAAGAAAAGAAAAACGATCTCAGATCAAGTCTCCAAGAGATGAGATGTGTTCCAAGATATCTAAACCTAAGCTAAGTATGGGTTTATATAGCAGTGGTGTGGCGGTGCATTAGGGCTAGGAAACCCTAATTTTAATGATACCACATGGCCTAATAGTGATCCTTGGATGCCTCGAGGTGCGTGCACGAAGATTTAAGCATGGGAGTGCATGCCCTAATCGCTGGAAATTCCCAGAAAGTCCTCTACTGAAGCGATGGAAGTTGAAGTTCAGAGCTTCGCTAGGTAGCTATTATTTCCCAGACTTGTCGCATGGTAGCTCTTGCTCTTCACGAGGATGGTTTGACATTGAAGCTTGAACCGTCGTGAGGTTGCCTTGGTTTGCTCTTCAGGCAGTCGCGCGGTAGAGAATTACGCTCTCGCTGGATTGGGCTTCGCGAGGTTGAGTAGTCATCAAAGCCTCAGATGTCGCGGGGTTGGAGTTCAAGCAGTCGCGAGGTAGCTGCGCATTCGCTGGGTTGATCTTCACGAGGATGGATTTGAATAGCGCGAGCACTTCTCTTCAATGGACTTCGCGAGTTTCCTCGCGAGGCTTTAATGAGTTCTGGATTGCGCAAGGTTCCATGTATTAATTGATCTTCACGAGGATAGCTCTGTCTTCGCGAGGATGCTTTCTTCTTGAATAGCGCGAGAACTGTGTGAGGAGTTCTCTTCTGATATTTACATCCCGCGGCTACTGCGCGACAGCTGCGCGAAGAGTCTTCTGAAGCTCTCTCTCCTCAGCCGTTTTGAGCGAATTGCGTGAGGTTGAGAGAGGTCTGCTTTGAACTGCGCAAGACTGCATGATGTGTTCTACTCTTGAGCTTCACGAGAGCTGTGAGAGTTTATGCTTCTGAAGCTCTTCAGTCACTCAACTGTGCGAGAAGTTGTTGTAAAGTCTTGGGAAGCTCAGTTGGACTACGCGAGGCATATTTCTCCTGAATCCTCTAAAGCTTGGGTCAACTGTGCGAGGCTCATTTTAGGTCTGGATTCAGAGTCCATCCTTCTGAGGGACTTCTGGTGCCAAAACAGGCTCCTTAGCAAGATTCATGGCCTTATTTCACTGCTGATTATTACCTATATAAAACACTTAACAAGAACTTATTAAATGGCTAAGGGTCTAATCAAAGATTACGTTAAGGGGTGAAAAGTGGTACTTTTCAGGTCTTAACAATCCATGGTGTGAACATTTGAGTAGGAGATCCATGAATCTATCCCAAGCTTCATATAATCCATCATCTTTCTCTTGCATGAAATTCGTGATTTCACGTCTAAGGGCATTCATCTTTGCCATGGGGAAGAACTTTGACAGAAACTTTTTGACCATCTGATCCCATGTGGTTATGGATCTCGATGGTAGAGAAATTAACCAAGCTTTTGCTTTATCCTTTATAGAGAAAGGAAACAAGCGTAGGCTGACAGATTCTTCGCTGAAGTTTTGGTATACAGATGAGCAGACTTCGACAAAGTCTTTAACGTGCTGGTATGGATTTTCTCTCTCCATGCCATGAAAGATTGGAAGGATTTGGATGATATTTGTACGGATTTCAAACCGGCCGCCAGGTGTGGCGGGGTATACAATGTATGATGGGGTATTTGTAGTGATTGGAAAAAGCAGCTCTCTCAATGTTGGTTTTTCCTCTTGTCCTTGTTCGATTTGTCCATTCATGTTGTCAGTCATATTGACTTCAGTGGATGATTCGCTTGAAAATTGTCGCCTTGATCTAGTGTCCTTACGATTAGACCTACAAGCACGTTCGATCTCAGAATTTAACGGCTCTACAGTTTTTTCTTTAGAAGAACTAGTGTGCATGCAAATGACGCACAGAGTGGAGGTTTCAGGAAGGAAAACCTCAAGAGAGATATATTATTATATATATATATATATATATTTTTTTTGAATCTCGATTGATCGAGTAAGAAGCTCGATTAATCGAGACAGAAGTCGATCAATCGAGTGGTATGCTCGATTAATCGAAACAGGACAGAGAATTTTTATTGTTAATTTTTTTAGTAGAAATACTATTTTAATCCCCAGAAATTCCTAAAATTACCTGTCTATTTCCTCAAAATTTAGATTTTCTTGATTTAGTCCCCGGCAGCGGCGCCAAAAACTTGATGTGATTTTTAATTATGATGTTTTACTCGCAAGCGCACGAATCAGATTGTAGATAGTGGGTGCGGAGTAGGATATCGTTCTCATTAGGACTAATATAGAAGATCTAAAAAGATGTAACAGTAACTCAAGAAATCTACCAAGATTTAACAGTACCCTACCAATATTATGATTTAGGCAGTTTTGTGAGATAAGATAATTACTGACTACAAAATAAAGTTTAATTGATAATTCAAAAATGATGGTGGAGATGAAGATACTAAATCCTCCTATCTTTAGTTTGTTCTTTCCGTAATACAAATCTAAGGATTAAACTATGAGATATATCATTGAAAAGCATCTTTTATGGAAGATAAATGGTAAAAACCCGGATAGATTCCACATTGCATCCCTGCAATCAGAACTTAATTTCAGAGATAATTTCTATATATAGATCTGGGATCAAGGGCATGACTCGGCACACTTGATCTCAGATACAAATAGAAATCATTCCCATAATGGGTTAAAATTTCTAACAAGAATACCACCATAGATCTGAGATCAAGGGCATGACTCGGCACACTCGATCTCAGATTAGGGAGTAATTAAGATAAAATTACCGTCACAGGTCTGAGATCCAGGGCATGACTCGGCACACTCGATCCCAGGTAGTGGCGGGGATTTCATCCGTTCGAGATAGCATAACAACCATAAAACAAAATCTCAAATTTTAATCCTAGATTTATACTATTAGAAATACATCCCTCGGATGGGAATCATTAGATCCCCATCTCTAAGAAATTAGCCACACATGTTATAATCAAACGACATAAAAAAGTAATAAATGGAAAATAATATTGACCTAATTAATTAAAAATACCTCAACCTTCAATAGCAATTCCTTGATCCTAGATTAATCCACGAGTACAATGATCTTTAGAAACGAAATTAAAAATACTCTCTACTAATCTCTAAATTTAAACTAGGAATTAATTGAGCAAAAATAAAATTCTCTGAAGAAAGGAATGCTTAAAACAAAAAGGTAAAAGAACAACAAAGCTCTCCAAAAAAAAAAATCTCTATCTCTCCGTATGTCTCTTGAGTTATTGTTTGTGACTTTAAATACTCTCCAAGTCTTGCAGGTCTCCTAGCCTGAAATGTTAGAGTCGATTAATCGACTTTACAAGTTGATGCATCGACTCCCTATAAATTTTCACTAAGAAGTCACTTCCGTCTCAAACTCCATCATTTCCCTCGATTAATTGACCTTCCCAGATTTCCGTGAACTTCAGCCCAACTCTCCATCAGATGCTACCTCGGTATTTTGGCCATAACGTTTTACTCTAAACTCAGATTGATATGATTATTATGGCAATAGAAAGATGACAGAATGCTTTACAACTTTTGTGTTTTAGCAATTTCACGATTCTGACGTCTTGAAGTTCCAAATTGTACTGCAAGTCGCACTAAGTTCTTGATGACCCAAGGTTGCAGTGTTTAACATTATTTTCAGAACTCTTGGGCTGTTTTATGCACTTGGATTGTATTTACCTAAAACACTTCAAATCTAGTAATTCTCATCAGATGGCCTTCATCAGACAGCTAAATGTAGATATTTAGGGGTGAAATATCATCATATTTCACTACTCATCATGTTCTCATGGACAATGGATTTTTTATGCAAGGTTAGCTAAATTGCCCCATTTTGGTCGATCTTGATGACGCCTATGCTAACAAGCATGCTCTGGATATGTGGTCGCAGATGGGGCTCATCTTCCTCCAGTTGTATTCCACTAGCCTTGGCTACGACAATTGCCCGAGCCTTTTCCTTGGCTTCTTGGACCTCTTCTCACTCTGACCGGGTCTCTCCTGCCTTGTAGGCGAGGGCCTAATCCTTTTCCTTTCTTGTAGCCCCATTTCTAGAGCATGGCCATGGATGCAATCATTCCTCCCCTGGTTTTCATGGTGACCTTCCCGAGGGGTTATGGCGTTACTATTGACACGTCATATTAGAAACTGTGGAGGTCAGTATCCTCGACTGTGTGCGGTATGTCTAGCATTTTGAGGTTCTCTATGTTGTGTGCAGCTCTTTCTCCTTCATCTTGTCCCTCACCCAAGATAGCTATAACTTTCTCCTCTGAGATGAACTTGAGTTTCTGGCATAAGTTTGAGGGTACTGTCCTGATTTCATGCAGCCATAAGTGCCCTAGTAGTAGATTAAATGTGGATTTGATATCCATGACTTGAAAGGGGATAGAGAAGGTCATTCACCCAATTGTGAGCTCAAGGTCAATTTCTCCTATTACCTCTCTTCTCGTGTTGTCAAATCAGTCTTGGCCGGTTGAAACATGGATGGATCGACCTCTATCTTGGTTGCAATTCTCAAAGGGCATACATTCAATGTCGATCTGTTGTCTACCAGCGCTAGTGGTATCACCATATTTCCAGTTTCTGCCATGATGTTGAGGGATCTGGATTAGTTACCTCCTTCAATCGAGAGATCAGTGTCAAAGAACGAGATAGAATTGGGAGCCAACACTAGCCCATTCATTCATCCCACCCCATCTGGGAACACTTTATCAGAGACATGGCATCTTTTAATGCCGCCATTAGAGCTTTGAAGTGTGGTTGAGACATCATTAACAAGTCTCAGATAGTGATGTTGGCCGGAGTTCTCCTTAACTGTGTTTCTAATGCATACTCCTGGCTCATTCTTTCAATGGGATGTACCGCTGCGGGTTCTCTTTTTTCCTTAGGTTGGGCCGGTGCTAACACTTCCAGCTGCTTGGAAATCCTTCTCGATCGCGTGATAAACTCAACTGCCCCTTCATTGATGCTACCAGCATTAATATATGTTTGATTGTAGTTGAGAGAGACCTGATGGGGATTGAAGGATGGCTTGGGGATTTGGAATGGGGTGAGCAGAGGTGCCAGAAACGGATGGACTAATGGAGGTGTGGCAGGACTAAGACAAATATGGTTATTGGGAGTTCATATTGAAGGTGGATGGGAAAATGGGGATGAATTAAAATTAAGCAATATTTGATGAACGGGGGTTGGTGCCAGAAATGGATGGTATATCGGGGGTGAGGTAAAAGTGGGTTGGATATGGTTGACTGGAGCCGGTGCTGGGAAGTACAATATTAAGTCCAGCGGTGCTACTTGAGGTTCGGGATTGGGGAAATAATTGGCCAAATTTAGCGGTTGGATCACCCCAACTATATTGCTTTCTTGGATCCATTGCCATGGTGACATGAAACTTTCTCCTTCGAAGATGAACTCGGAGGGATCAAATTCTCTCATATCCCCCACAACCATGTGGAACCCGTGACTGACTCCCCCCGATGGGTGTGGCCATAGTGGTGCCTAATGAATATCGGTGTGTTGATTCGCCTGGGGAGGTAGTAGAGGGATGATCTTCCCTACCTCTATCAGATATTGTATCGCATGCTTTAGAGGAAAGCATCGATCAGTTGGGTGTCCTGACCCCTGGTGGAAACTACAGTGCATTTTGGGATCATAATTTCTCGAGATTGGATTTGGCAGAGGCCAAGGTTTAAATGAGGTAACCAAACCTTTTCGATCAACAAGGGCAATAGGATATTGAGGGATTGCCCCAAAGGTGTGAACACTCGGTTAAATTGGGCCCTTCTTTGTTCAGGATTCATTTCTATTCCTGGGCCATTGTCGGGCCTCTGTGTTGGCTGTACCCATGCTAGTGCTTGATGTACTACCCCGTACTAAAATGGTGCTACGCTGGTGGTGGGTTGTGACGTCATAATTGCCTGAACCTCTGCTCTTATTCTTCTCTCATTCCTCTACTCAGTAAATTTATGGGCCCCATTGGCCACAGTTTTGTTCAAACATCCTTCTCTCACCGCATCAGCACAACGGTTGGCGTTTCATACAAGATCAGCGAATCTAGCTTGCTGCTGGTATATATTAAAATCAGACACGATGGGGAGTGCAATCTTTGTAATCACTTCTATCTATTCCTGATCGGATATTCGATTCCTCACCTGGGCTGCTAGGGCCCTCCATCTTCCAAGATACTTGTTAAAAGTCTTATCAGATTATTATATCAATCGGGCCAAATCAGATTTGCGCGGTTCGATGTCGATGTTATAGGAATATTGTTCTTGGAACTAGTAGGTGAGGTCTTTCCATCTTTTCAACATAGATGGTTCAATGGACGTGTTCATCTCAGTGTTGGGCCGGTGTGACTTTTTTGGAACACTTTGATGAGGAGTTGTTCATCTCCGCCATACTGACACATGTCTCCACAGTAGGACTTCAGGTGGACAATTGGGTTGTTGGTGCCGCTGTATTTATCAAATGACAACACCTTGAATTTGGGTGGTAGTGGCACCTCAACAAATAAGCACAAGTCGAAAAAATCAGTTGCATGGATCTCGACCCCTCCCAGCGTCATTAATTGTTTATGTATTTTGTCCATCTGCTCTCTTAGTAGTTTAGACTTTTTAAATGGTACGGCTGGGGCTGGTCTCCCACTAGGCTGTCCCCATTCATTCTCGGATGCCTACTGGTGGGTGAGGATAGAAGAGGGGTTGGAACTAACAAATGCCCCTGTGTAGGCCCGACTATTTCGTGCATCATCCTCCTCATATTAATGGCTCGTATCAATAAGGAGAGGAGGGATGAGATTATCAAGCAGATTCTGGATGGGCTGAGTGGGTGCTTGATGAGGATTTTGATGACTTGGTTGGGGGGTGAAATGATGTGTGAATTGTGGATTTTGGGTGGGAGCTTGATGAGGGGATTAGGGTTGGTAAGGGTTCTGATGACTTGATTGGGGGATAAGAGGATGGGTGAACTGGGAATTTTGGAGGGGTTGGGTAAGTGCCTGATGAGACCACTGTGCTTGCTGAAAATTTTAAGGATTGGGGTGGGGGGTAAGAGAATGTGTAAAGTGGGATTGGTGGAAGGTTTGTGATGGGTTTCCTTATTTGGTTTGCTATGGGTTTGCCATTTGAGGAGGAATGGGGTATGTTGGTTGGGGAAATTGGTAGAATGGTGAGGGGTTGGAAAATGTGACACCCTTGGGTTTGGGCCGGAAGGGGCTTGGATTGGACACGGGGTCTTTGTGGCCCACTTGGATGGTTCCCTGGTTGATGGTGTGGGCCTTGAGTGGTGTGGATTATGAGAGGTTGATTAGGGTTGGTGTTTTGAGCAAAGGTGGTGTGGAGATTTTGGAGAGTGTGTTGGGGGTTTGATGGCATTTGAGGTAGGTTGGGAAGGCTTTGGTGCCGTATATGCCCTCATCATTTCCTCCATCATGACCATGGGGTCATGGGGGCGAATGTGGATGGTTCACTTGATGAGTGAGGTGGTGGTGGCAATGCTTGGGTTAATGTGGTGGGGACATTGGGGATGGCTTGAGATGTGGAAGGATAGCCGGTTGAAAAGTTAGGTGAATGTTGAGTTGATGTGGGAAAATGGGGTTTATTTTGAGTGGATGTGGTGGGAAAAATGGGTGCACCGAATGGCCCCGTGACATTAAATGGGGATTGGGTGGAGGGATTGGAGATGAAAATTTCCTCCATGAGGGAGTGAGGTGGCGATGAATTTGAGTCGGCATAAGCCGGATTGAGCACCCAAGACATGGTTTGGTGGTGGGTGGGGTATGGATTTCTTGGGTATGGCCCACAGACTTCTTTTTCCTTCCCCTATGGGATGATGGCGGGTTCGGTGATGCCGTGGTTATGGCACCACAAGCTTTTTGTTGATTTTTTTGGATATATATATTTTTGGGATTTTTTATGATGACTTTTTTTTTATTCGAAATGATCTCTCTCTTTCTTTTTGAATTTCTTTTTTACCAAAATTTTGTTTAGAATTTCCTTTTCGGTTGAGTTTAACACCCCCAAAGCTTCCTACAGCAGGACCCGAATTCCCTCTTAAGAATCAAAGAGAAATCTCTTGATCTTTAAGGGCACAGATTTTTGTGATACCGATCTCTCAAAAGAGCCAATAAGAGGGTGACCTCTCTTGACCGGAGAGAGCGTTTTGATATTGTGGGTGTAGAAATTATTAGTAGTCTTAAATCCAATGTATGGAGGGTGCGGGGCAATGCTCCTTAGGACTTTTCTTCTTTTCATCAAGTCCCTCCTTACAGCACCTAAAAGGACGCAAAGTCATTTTGATGCAACTAATGAGCTCCCCAAGATTTTAAGCTTAGTAACAAGTTCAGTCATCCACCTGATATACCTCTGGCGTGAGCGCCTTCTCAGATACTAGATGAGGTAGTTCTTTTCAAGATCATCACCACTAGGGTTGTCGCTCTACTTCAAATCAGGTCGGGTGTATCGTAACCTATTTTTTCCCTCCTTTTGAAAAAACTACTTGCGAAAAGCAAATTATTATATCCATTGGTTCATTTTTTGCATTATTTTGAGGGAAGTTATGCTTAAGTACAAATTTAGGGATTCCGCCACCGTTCTCAATCCAGACTATGAGAGTCTCGTGCCGCCACTACAGGTCGACGTCCACTAGTGAAATATGCCAAGTAATAAGAAAAAGGCAGGGTCAGTCAAGTGACTAGGCAATAAATTATAAATAAATGTAAATGACAGAAATTTAAACTAAATTATCAAGTAAGCCCACCAAACGGCTAAGGCATGTAAAGACGAAAATTTAAACTAAATTATCAAGTAGGCCCACCAAACGGCTAAGGCATGTAAAGACGGAATTGTAGGGATAAATAAAAATGTGGAACATAGGGGTAAGTAAAAATACAAAATTGTAAGGGTAAGTAGCAAAACAAAAAGAAGAAATAACAAAACAGCCAACAACGAAAACGACACACACAATAGGGAAAAAACGTCAAAGAGAAGTTCTAAAAACTATCCCTAGTGGAGTCACCATATGTGCAACCGTGGATCACGTGGACCTGTCGCAATGATGCGCTTGAAAAAATAGTCGACACCCAAAGCTTTTGGTGTCCCAGGATACTCAAAATCAATATCGTGAGCACCGAAGTGTGATATATGACTCCGAATCACCGGTCAACACCAAAGCCTCCTGGGTAAGGACTTCTGTTATCAATCGGAAATGTGCTAGGCACCAAATTTACCCGCTCGTACGATGTCTCTACTATGACCAAGTGTATATAAAAAATATAAAAATGAGTGGCACTTCCTTTTGCTCGAAGGCACACCGAACGTATTGGGTTCTCTGCAAACACCGAAATTTCGACGGCGTAACAGCCCAAATCCTAAAATAGAGAAAAGGCAAAAAAAATAAGGTAAAGGAATAGAGGGAAGAGTTGGAACTCTCGGGCCCTTGTAGCACCATTCGTCGGTGTAGACATCCAAATTTGGCCCAAGGCCTGTTCGAGACACGTTTCGAGGGAGGCGCACTTCTGAGCTTTTGATGGCATGTATGATACCCTTATAAACCTTCCCAAACCCTTAGGAATCATCCCAAATCTCTTAGAATTTACCCCGAACCTTTAGAAACCAATCCTGACCCTTGAAACCTCTTCCAAACCCTAAACCTAACCTTCCCAAGCAATGGATAAAGAGTGGTGCACTGAGACTAGTTGAAGTCTTCTAATACTATCAAATCATATACCACTGGAAAGAGGACTTCTCCATCTTTCCAACAAGTCAAGAATCGCCTCAATCGAAGTTATATATCAAAAGTTATGATATTTCAAAAATTAGGCAGAAATGCATGTATTTGCTTGGTGCAACTAATAGTTGCACCAAATATAGGTGGGTCCCCCGCGGGCGGTCGACTTTCCAAAAGCTACTGTGCACTACTATTTTATTGTACATATGCTTGGTGTAACTAATAGTTGCGCCATGCATATGAACAGTAACCTCTAGATTTTGCCTCAAAAATTGAGATTGGGGTTTGACTTGTTGACCACCTTGATCTTTTGGGTGTGTTTTGCTAGTTCTGTTGCACCCATTTACTACCTATGTGCAACCCCTTAAGTGATTTAAAGTCTCACCCTATCATCCACCATTGGAGCACCTTCTCACATTTTTTAAGGCTCCAAAAACCCTAGGAAACCTTAGATGCTAGATTACCTAATTTCTAACCATACTTAGCCCCTATGTAGCCTGGTAACCCACCCTTTTCCTACAAATAAAGCCCCCCTCCCCTTGAGTTAAAGTTTGAGAAAATTTGCCTAAGAGAGAAAGAGCTTAAGTGAGAAGATTTTTTTCCCTTTAGTGCACCATTTCCATACAAAATCTAGAATTCCAAAACCTCCTTGGAGCCATGTTTTCCACCTTAAATCCCATAGTTTAGGTGTGTGCTACCCATTTTCCTTCTTCTACTTTTTAGCTATCAAGCTTTAGGAGTTAGAACCTCGTTCCATACCATACAAGCCTTCAAAAGTTCATCGAAGCAAGCCAACGCAAGGCTCCACAATGATGCAACAAGGGCCCAAGAGCTCTAGCTCTCCCCTCTATTCCTCTTCCTTTTCGATTTTTCCTCAATCCCTCAATTTGTGTCGTTACGCCGCCAAATTTTCGGTAGGAACGGAGGGGCACAAATAAGATTTTAAGACCCATTTGGGTAAGAGGAAGCCTTTTTCATTTTATTTATATTATTTTTATTTTGGCCATTAGTAGAGACCACATTAAGCGAGTTGATTGGGTGCCTAACACCTTCCCAATCGATAACCGAAGCCCCTACCCAAGAGCCTTTGGCATAGACCGGATTCAGAGTCATATTTGTGACACTTTGGTGCTTATAAAAATAATCTAGATTTCTCGAGACCCCAAAAGCTTCAGGTGGCAACTCTATATTTTTGTTAGAGAGCGCATCGTTGCGACGGGATCGTCAAAAAATCTCACGGTTGCACAGTCAGATCATCGCGTTGATGTTATCCGATGAGCTTCCGATAGCAAATGGGTTAAGGAGGAGATCCTAGCTTGCTAAGGCTTGGAAGAGGGATGATAGAGAAGATGACCTGAGATCTCCAAACTGGCTAAGGCTTGGAACTGGTATTGAGGGAGGTATGGAGGTATGGGATAAACTTGGGTTTCAAGACTTAGAAGGTTTAAGCTTTGAGATGGAGGGAGACTTTTCTAGAGATTTTTCCAAATCCTCTTTAGTGAAGGGTGGGGGCCTCTATTTATAGAGTTGGGGGTGATTAAGGGAGGTTCTTAAGCTCTAATGGAGGTTAAGAATTAGGTAATGTTTGATCTAAGGTTTTTGAGGTTTCTAGGGCTTGGAAAAGGTGAAAATGGGTTTTAATGGTGGATGATGGGGGTAGCCACTTAAATGGCACAAAGGTGATTCTAAAGGCTTATAGGGGTTTAAGGATCCTAAAGAAACACTCTCCAAAGATCGAGAAAGTCCACAAGTCAAACCCCAAAATCAAAATCTGCCTTTAGGGAAGAAAGAGATCTCGAATATTAGTTGAAAATCCTAAACTACACCTAAAAATCTAACCACGATTAGTCGAAATAGCCATTTCTGATAGTTATGATTCAAATCGTGACAATGTTCATCAATTGTGGCACTATTCACCAATCATGACATTGTTCATCAATTGTGGCACTCTTCACCAATCGTGGCATTGTACATCAATCATGAGACTATTCACCATTTGTGGCATTGTTCATCAATTATGGCACTATTCATTAATCGTGGCACTCTTCACCAATCGTGGCATTGTTCATCAATCGTTACATTGTTCATCAATCATGGCACTATTCATCAATTGTGGCACTCTTCACCAATCTTGGCACTATTCATCAATCGTCGCATTGTTCATCAATCGTGGCACTCTTCACCAATCGTGGCATTCTTCACCAATAGTGACATTGTTCATCAATCGTGGCACTCTTCACCAATCGTGGCATTCTTCACCAATAGTGACATTGTTCATCAATCGTGGCACTATTCACCAATCGTGGCACTTGGTTTATGAACATTTCGGGGATCGGGGGTATTTCTCTAAGTTCTTTCTAAGTTTCCTAAGGGTGCCTCATGGTTCTAATGAGTTCTACAAGTTCAGTAAGGGTATGGGAGGTGCTTTCGGAAGTTCGGGAGTATGCCTTTCTCAAAGTACGTATCAATCTTGCCTTGGACCAAATTTAGGTGTCTACATTAAGAAAAGGTTGCCGCTACTAGTCCTCTCACTACTAAAACAACAAGTTTTTTTGTTAATAGCGGTAGTTTTGGCTGCCAAAAACTGCCGCTAATAGTCTTATTTTTTATAGTTCTTGATCTAGAAAAATAAACTACATACAATATAAAATAAAAATTAACTGACATAAAGTAAAGAAATTACATGAACCTACAAAAAAACTTGGCTTAAGTCACCCCCCTTAACATTCTACTTTAATTGAAAAGACCTAAAAACAATGCACTAATTAAAAAAAAAATTGCAAGAGGTTCCTATGGAGAATCGGACTAAAGCTTTCATTCTCCATAAAAATCTACTTGAAAATATAAAGATATGAAATAAAAACTAAAATTAAATAAATTACTCAACTAAAGTTAAACTAGAGATTGAAGAGAACTAGAGGAAAGATAGATCAATGTTTGAAGAAAGCTTGAACTTCAAAAGTTGGCTCTATAGAATGAGTGGTGGAGAGTTTAGACAGTGCTGCAAGGCCTCTTTCTTTCATTCTTTAGTCTTGTTGATCCTTCTCCAATTGAATTCTTTGAAATTTTGACTTTCTCAATCTTTCATGTGAACTTTCCGTTTGAAAAAATTTACTACTAGACTTTCTAATATTAAAACTTTGATAGATTGATTCTTTCCTCTCTCACATTTCCCTTTTTGCGTTCTGTGTGTCACACTTACTAAATACATTAAGTTTGATTGAATAAATCAAATATTCTGAAATATCTCTTCCCAAAATCTTTCAAATTCACAAGTGTGTAATCTCTCATAAAAACTTTCTTTATTTTCTCTACTAAACCTGCCTTCCCAAATGACTTCCTTATCTAAACGTTTTTGACTTTATTTTTCTTTATCTTGACCAATCTCTTCCATTTATATCTTTGACTTTGTTGATCTTGCAAATTAGTATTTGCAATCTAATTTAGATATTCTTTTGAAATTCCTACAATAATCGCAAAAGAATTTAATCATTGTAATTTTATATCAAATTAACCGGCAATTAAAGTAGTTTAAAAGAAAAATATGTAATCAAATTGGACTTATCAGATCCCATGGTGGGTTAAACTCTTTTTTTCTAACTTCATTAAATCTGCTTAATGTGTTTGACCAAAACAGCTTAAAATCTGTTCAGAGCTTCTTTAATGAAGAATTAAGGATGGATGGCCACTACAAAAAATAAGACTATTAGCAGCAGCCAAAAACTGCTGCTGCTAGTCATGTCGCTACCAAAAACTGTCGCTACACCATTAACAACATGTGCCACTGAAACCCCTTAATTTTGTAGTGGCCTTACTTTAAACAGAGCAAGGCTGAATTGGGGAACCAACAATCGAATGCATATCTAACTTATTAAATAGGAATGGGAGCCAAATGTTGGGTACCAAATGCCAATCATGGAGACATAACGAGGTTATGAAGGAAACTTTTTTTTTTTTGATAATATATAAATGAAATTTTTTGAGAATGTTAATACTAATGATGAGAAAGAAGATAACTATGATGGGTACAAACACATGAAATTTACTTGTATCTCGAGGATAACCAACAACGAAAGATGTGCCAAATATGGAAACTTTGGTAGCAATACCTAAGAATGGGAAGTTTGGTTCCAGAATTGTAGGTTTGAGAATTATAACTTGCACACGCTTTTCAAGTGATTGCACCGAATTTAAAAGAAAGATGTTATGACTCGGGTCTTAGGAGGCTAATTCGATGGTGTTAGATGTGGTGGAGCACCGAACTCCATCTAAGTGCTCCGCACTCTAACTCATCCACTTTCACTTTTAAGAAAAGAAATGATTATAATGGGATTTGGGCACCATATTTGGCACGGAATCCCTTTCCTTCTTTTTTCTTTATTTCTCATTCCCTTCCTTTTTTTCTCTCTCTAGTTAGCAATTAGAGTTATATTTGGACTCTTTCTCTCTCTCCCTCTCTATACCACCGAGACCCACTTAAAATTTGAAGGTTTTAGAGTAATTTAGGACTTGCTATTTTTACCACAACAATTACCCAACTAGGCTTTACCTTCTTTATCCCACTTTCTCATCTCTCTCAAACGTTTCTCTCATTATCCCTCTCTCCCAGCCGCCCACCCTCTCATGTTCTTTATGCAAATCACAGCAGCGCAAGCCATCTCTCTCTCTCTCTCTTAACACAAGCAGCCCAAGCCCTCCATCTCTCTCTCTCTCTCCCTCCCATATGCAAGACACGACCACCTCCTCTCTCTTTATTTATTTATTTTCCTCAAGCATATCTCCCACTCTCTCTTGCAAGAACAATACTTCTCGCCCTTTCGCCATCCACGGCAGGCACCTCAATCACCATCCGATTTCCTTCTTGTTGATCTTCACCCGAGACGCCGACACCGAGGCCTGTCACTTTCAAAGCATCTTCAAATTTCTTTCGCAGTCTTGACGAGTAGAAACATGAGACCTATAGTAGTATCGGCAACGAGTTGAGGTAATCGAAGAGGAGCCAAAGGAACGAGTCACTTCAGTACATAGGATCCAAATTTGGTCAACTCGTACTACCTGAACCCACATGGGCACTCTTCAACAGGTGGGTTTCTTTCCGATTCCACTTCGATATATTTTGTGGCCTCTATAAATATTAATCGACCTCATTCGATTGACAAAAACCTTAAAAATATATTTTTTTGAGTTTTGGCATGCTTCAAGAGGCCATAAAAGTCAAAGGGTTGACCCAATGTCAAACTCTCTTACCCAAATATAGGGTACCCCGTACCCTTCACTTTTTGTTGGAAAGTGATTCGGCAAATAAGCCGATATGGGCCTCGAAACTAAGGTCATAGACCCCCCAACCACAACAGTGCACAATACTGCACACATGCAACAACACAAGCTATTTGTGTTTTGGACCAGGGTAAAGGTCAGGGCTTGACCTTCCTGATCTCATACCTATGGACCTTCTCGGTAAAATATCAATAGGGAGACCCTCTATACTCTCTGATGTACAACTCATCTAATGGTCCAAATCACCTTTTCTCATGCTTAATCTACTATTTTCAAAGCCCCCAAAACCAGTGAATTTTTAACACTTGTAGAAATTTTATTCCTGTTACTTGTTAAACTACCTACATGTCATAAAGGGGGCCACTTTGACCACAAAAATTCCTTTAATGGAGATTGTTTTGGATTCATCTTAGTGGGGTAACCCCCTCTAATTTTATACCTACTTTACATCAGACGGTCATTTTAAAAATAAAGTAATTGTCTATCTTGTTCTACGTGTTATATTACGTCATGAAAATAAAACTTACAAACACTCAACTTTGGTCGGGTGATCACTTTGACCCCCAAGTTGGCCTTGAAGAAGGTGAAATCTGAAGAGAGCCCATAATGAGCCCCTTTATAATTTTTGGGCCTCTACATGGCTGCTATACCCAATATTCCAACTCATACTCATCAAACTCGGAAAACATACCTCAAATATACGAGCACGTGTGGTTTAAAAGAAAAACTCGTGAGTCTTTGCATGTACATTTTTCCACAATTGGAAAAAATATCATTAAGACAAAAAGCTATATTTTTCACTGTTTTAGGTTCACGAGAAAAATCAAATCGAATTCACAGATTTTGAGATACTAAAAAGGTTGGGATTTTAGCCTTTAGGGATCTTAAATAAAAAATAAAATAAAACAAATGTTATGACCGTCTTATCATGTATGTTTTTCCATAATTGGAAATATTCCCATAGGTGAAAAAGTTTCCTTTTTCAATGAATTACGTTCACTGAAAAAATTTGGTTCAAACCAGTCTATCTCTCAAAATCCGTGCACATCCTTCTTTTTAAGCCTTGTGTGCTTTTGTTATAAAAAGTAGGATTTAGTAACTTTTTTTACGCGAAACGAAGT
The DNA here is from genome assembly GCA_021018995.1 of Chloranthus sessilifolius. NCBI lineage: Eukaryota > Viridiplantae > Streptophyta > Magnoliopsida > Chloranthales > Chloranthaceae > Chloranthus > Chloranthus sessilifolius. The sequence continues at coordinate 97,882,032 of CM037593.1, forward strand.
AAAACCCAAAGACCCAAACCATTTAAGGCACGGGTCATTATAATAAAGTTAAAACCCAAAATATTGAAAGTATTTAAGTCTGCCATGTGGGCCCATGCCGACCAATGGGCTAGTCAAAGGCCCATATACCATATGTAAACTTTTCAAAAATCCTCAAAAATCGTGAGTTGAACCTAGAGAGTAGGCCCAACCCACTTCTTAGAATTCTTAGCCTTAGAGAGATAAGCCCTCCACTTAAGTTGTGGAAATGTGTATGCGCATGATTGTACGATGATACGATCTTGACCAAAATCCTGGACCATTCAGTTAATGGTCTAAATGATCAAACCAATAGTGGCAATCATATGGTATCTAAACATCCATTATACTGATAACGTCTGTAGGATTAGATTATTCTAAACTCGATCACGTTCACCTTAAAATACATGTATCGAATATTCGATGGTTTATAAATGATTAAGTCATACAGAGATTAAATCTTATCAGAATCACGTAAATGACTAGTCGGTTTTCATCGGATCGACAAGATCTATCTAATAAGACTAGTCTAACATCACCTTGTGATACATATTTTAATACTCACGTACCTTTATTGTAGGTCGCCTTCTTCTCTCCTTTAAAGATGAACGAGGCGCCCGAAGTCAATCTTAAATCGCACTCTTACCCTATAAGGTCTTAGAGTCTAATTTAAGATATGGGAATTAATGTCTATCTCACCCTTTATAGATATCGATTTGATATCAGTACTTTTAATATTTCCTATGATTGATTTGTTTGTTTGAATTATAATTCTAAATATTATGAGTAATATAGCTCCCTTATGGTTAGTTGTCTTCTTATTATAAGTTTCATTTGCATTGTGTGACATTCATCACTTAAAAGTACGTTAAGACATATGTATGATAAGAAAAAGAATAAGATATGACACATGACTTTTACACCTTCGTCATGGTGGGGTCTCTTTCACGATTACATGGAACTTGGAATGTAGGTATGGGCCTTTGACTAGCCCATTGGTCGGTATGGGCCCACATGGTGGACTCAACGCGATTCACGTGAAACTTGAAATTAGTGTCCCCACGCGAGCCACTGTAAGGGTCCAACGTTTATAGCCAAGACGGGTCTTAAGGACAATATGATACGACAGTGTCTCGACGTAAGGGGACACTGATTTTTATGCGCGCAATCTCATTGAGATAGATGGTGGTTTATGTTATGATATAAAGGTTAGGTGATTATCTATACATGGACCTCGCGTGGTAGGCTTGAGCAGCGATCTGGGACAGATTGTTTAAACAAAATAAGTAAGATACGAAGTATGTTGTATAGGCGGTAATAATAAGACTTTCGATATGTCACGTAAGTTAAGTTAACAAGACAAGTAAGAAAAGTGATAAGCATTAGAAGCGTCATATGCATTGAAATCTTTTACGCCCTTTCAGTTTTATGGTGTTTATATGAAATTGTAAAATATTCACTTCCACTCACAAGGTTGCACCCACGATCACCTGGGTATATTGTGGTGGATCGGTTGCCCATTGATTTTACGTGATTGAGTAAACTCACTCCCCTCCCAAAAACTAATAGCTTTAAGTGAAGATATGGACTACATTGCCCGATAGACTTGATGCACTGGTAGACTATGTAATTTATGAGGGTGACGACGTGGATGACCAGATAAACTATGTCAAGTATGTGTTAAATATTTAGAAAGACTTTCCAATAGATGGTCGTACCTCAATTTATGGTCATTTGGCATAATGGACTCAAAATTCATTATAAGGTTAATGAAGGGAATTTTTAATATGAGAAGAAAATTTTATTTCATAATTTTTAGGAGCCCAATTTTATGTAAGAGCAAGTAAGATATGTATGTTCTCATATCGTTGATAAGGTGTGAAATGTGACTATATTTCATACCCTATAACCTACATTTAGCCATTCGATGACGGCTATCTGATAGATTTGTAAGGTTTTAAGTGTTTCTGGAAAATTTGGCCAGTGCGTGCAATAGAAAGCACAGTGAAGCATAGGAATGCCTAATAGTGGAACATTAGAGTCAAGAAAAATCTCAAATCCTTGATATTCACAGAAAATCGATTGATAGACTCCTTATGTCGATCAATCGACACTATATTGAAGCCTAAAGATTGAGAAAATCTCAAATTTTGCAGAGCATTAGTTTTGAAACTCAAAATCGATTGATCGACTTCAATAACCGATCGATTGAGTTTGAAATTTAAAACCTCTAAAGCTGAAACCTATTTAAGGCAGCTCAAAAATTAGTTGAGCATCTTTTTCCTTTCCGAATTTCATTTTTCTTCATGAAAATTTTTTAGTTTAGTTTTTTTTCATCATTATGGCTGTTCTTCCCTTTTCTTTTAGTCTAGGGTTCAGATTAGTTTCAATTTCTGCAACTTGAAGAAGTATTGTACCAGTCGGGTTAAAGCATTTGTGGATTTTGTTGGAGCAATTGTACACTATTTTAACATTCATTTTTATTTATTTTCAAGTATGTTGCTCTCTTCAATCATACGTAGCTAAATCTTTTTGAGGATGGGGATCTAATGAACCCCATCCGAGGTTCTCACTAATAACAATATAGATCTATAGTGGTTATATTATTTTATCACTAGATTCCTTGATCAACAATGCCGTATTGCTCTTACTGATCTTGTAGATCCCGATTGTCATCTAAGATATGGGTGTTAGTCATGCTCCTCCCATGATCTTAGATGTGCAATAGGGAATCTACTCTGGGTTCTTTCTCGATGATATTTGTGGCATTAATCTACCATCATTAGAGATCTCTTTTATGGTAAATGTTTTGCTCCATCTCTCATGCGGTTGTAAGAAGAGCATACAGTTAGAATTTGTTTTGTGGATTAAATGTCATAAATCTCTCGTAAATATTTGATTGAGTTCAATATTTATGTGTCTCGCATCTTATGATATTATTATATCTCAACCAGTAGGTCTGTATTTCAAATGTGATATACCAACAATGGGGGGATTTATCATCCCGATCCTCATTTGTTCAATCTTGCATTTCATTTTATTTGATTGTTATTTATTTCTTTTATCTTTATCACATCAGATAACTGCAAACCAATTTAAAGATTGCATTAAATCTGTGGTAGTTCTTTTAGTTAATTATTGTTTCCTCCGTATAGTTTTCTACCAATCTCCGTGGGAGTAATCTCGTACTCCGCACCCACTAATTACAATCCGATTTGTGCACTTGCGAGTAAAACAAGATTAAAATCACAAGTTTTTGGTGCCACTATCAGGAATTGGAAATAGAAAATTCACAAATTTTAGGAAATAGGAAATTAATTTAAGAATTCCTATAGATTTAAATAGGTGTTCTTACTAGTTATGAAAAAATAAATAAATAAATAAATCGAAAAGCTGAAAAGTTTTTAAGTTTCGATCGATCGAATCAACATATTTTCCTTTTCCTCTTGCATAATTCGAATTTTCGAATTTTTGAAATTGTCGATCGATCGAGCTAACCCTTCGATCCATCGAGCTTTAAAGACAAAAATAATAATAATAATAATAATAATAATAATAATATAATATAAATAAATAAAAATACTTTCGTAAAATCAGTTCAAGTTGAGAGGAGTTCTCTCTAAAGTGTCTTAAACTGTTGAAACCCATGGACTCTAGGTCTTTGTATGCACACTAGATCTTCTAGGGAAAAATCTTTAGAACCCTTTAATCTTGAGATCGAGCATGCCTGTTGTTCGAACTGCAAAGAGACCAGAGCAAGACGGGAAGCTGAGGCTGAAATTTTGAATTAAATCGAAATGGTTGCGAATGGAAATGGAGGTGCTCTACATCAGAATGGGGAGGAACCAACTCTTAGGGAGTTGTTTGCTCCGATTACCACAAATACACCTTCCTATATAACTTACCCACCCACACCAGGTGGACTATTTGAAATAAGACCCAGTGTCTCACACAGCAAGTCGAGGAATTGCGATTGAAAAAGAATGTGAGTGCTGTGAATGTGCAACCTGAACCATGTTCATATTGTGTAAGCCTGATGCACACGGATGATGGTTGCCTGTCATTGCAGAATTATTCAAAGAATTCTTTTGAACAATTAAATGCATTGAACAACTTTGGGCGAGGGAATGCCTTCAACGAGAACAATCTGAATAGTTGGAGAAATCATCCAAATTTCTTGTGGAAGCAAGAGCCTCAAAAACCTCAAGCTAGAGGACAAGGGATGAACTTCTATTCCCATCAAAATTTCAATCAAGGGCACCAACAATATCTTCGGCAAGAATAATTTCAGTAGCAGAACTATGGTGGCATGAATCAATACCACCAGAGCCAGAATCAGATAAGCCACCCCAAGTAGTTTGGCTATCAGAATCAACCCCTGCAACAATTGACTGGTTATCCGAACCAGGCACAATTGTTTCCACTGCCCGGATTTAATAATCATCAGCAAAACATTGCGCAGCGTCCACCTCAGAACTAATACCCTCATATGGAGGATTTATTGAGGATCATCCAATCACAAACTTCCTCAATATCCAAACTGGAAACCCAAATGGGTCAGGTGGCAACACAACTCAGTGAAAGAGAAAAAGGAACATTCTTGAGGCAACCAATCCCAAACCCCAGAAGGGAAATAGTTATCGAGCAAGCCTCAACCTTATCACAAGATGAAAATCAACAATAGATAAAGGCTATCACAACGTTGAGATCTGGTCGACAGATCGATAACAAAGTGGTAATCCCAGAGGAGGAAAAGAAACGGGATTCTAAAATTGAAACTAAGGAGGACAACGAAGGAGGAAAAGAGCTGGAACAAAAGACAAATGAAGAAAGAGAGAAAGCAGAAGAAAAAAGTTTCGTACCAAAGGCTCCATATCTGCAAAGGTTGATGCTACCTAAGAAAAATCATGATTTGAATGGGATCATTGAGATTTTCAAATAGTTAAAGATCAACATCCCATTCCTCGACGCTATCCAGCAAGTACCTGCTTATGTAAAATTCCTATCAAAAGAAAGACCAACGTCCCAAAGAAAGGCTTTTTGGCTGAGCAAGTTATCTCAGTGCTACAAGCTAGACTCCTCATTAAGTACAAGGACTGGTTGTCTAACTATTTCAATTGTCATTGGGAACAATTGTATTGATCGAGCACTGCTAGATCTTAGGGCAAGCATCAATCTATTGCCATATTTTGTCTGTAAGGACCTTAAATTGGGTGAACTCAAGCCCACAACCATGACCCTTCAGCTAACTGATAGATCAATTAAAATTCCCAGGGGAGTGGTGGAAGATGTTTTAATCAAGGTGGGCTCGTTCTATTTCCCAATAGATCTTGATACCGAACCTATTCCCAGCTCGAAAAATAGTGTTCCAGTGATCCTAGGTAGACCTTTCCTAACAACATCGACTGTGTTAATCAATTGTAGAAATCAGATATTGAACTTATCTTTTGGGAATATGAGAATCTGACTGTGGAGTTGCATATTTTCAATATAGAAAGGTACCTTGAGAGATTGGTCGGGCATCAATACTACTATTTCCTTGATGGCTATTATGGATACAATTATATAGTCATTACGCCAAAAGACCAGGAAAAGACTACATTTACAAGGCCCTTTAGAACTTTCTCCCATCGAAGGATGTCGTTTGGACTTTGCAAAGCTCCAGCTACATTCCAAAGATGTATGTTGAGTATATTCTCGGATATGGTGGAAAGGTTTCTAGAGGTGTTTATGGATGACTTTTCTATTTATGGAAATAGTTTTGGTGATTGTTTGAACCATCTGTCTCTTATTCTTGAACGATGCCAGGAAAAGAACCTTGTGTTGAACTGGGAAAAGTGCCACTTCATGGTGCAAAGTGGTATTGTTCTAGGACACATCATATCGTCCCGAGGCATTGAAGTGGACTAGGCAAAAGTAGACCTGATTGCAAATCTTCCACCCCCAAGAACAGTTAAAGAGATAAGGTCTTTTCTCGAACATGTCAATTTTTATTGGCATTTTATAAATGACTTCAGCAAGAATGCGAGATCGTTGTGCAATCTGCTCGCTAAAGATGGCCCGTTCATTTTCGATGAAAAATGTCAAAAAGCCTTCAAAATCATCAAGGCCAAGTTAATCCAAGCTCCAATAATCCAATCTGCAGATTGGACCCTTCCATTCAAAACCATGTGTGATACATCAGATTACGCATTTGGAGTTGTGTTGGGACCAAGGGTGGAGAAGATGTCACGCGTAATTTATTATGTGAGTCATACTCTGAATGGTGCACAACTAAATTACTCAACCACGAAAAAGGAACTCTCGACAGTGGTCTTTGGATTAGACAAATTCTGATCTTACTTATTGGAATCAAAGGTTGTTGTGTTTACAGATCATGCTGCTCTTCACTACCTTTTTGTGAAGAAATATGTAAAGGCCCGACTAATCAGGTGGATTCTCCTACTCTAAGAATTTGACTTAAAAATCAAGGATAAGAATGGATCAGAAAATGTGGTGGCTGACCACCTGTCATGAATTATTGTTGAAGAATCTGATGATCTTGTTCAGATTTTAGAAAATGTCGAGCATGCACCATGGTATGTTGATCTGATAAGCTATTTGGTGACCGATCAAATACCACAACATTGGGGTAAGAATGAGAAAGTTGTTTTACTTGCATGAGCGAAACATTATTTTTTCAAGGACCCATATTTACTTAAATATTGTCCTTACCAAATCATAAGGAGGTGTATCCCCGAATCTGAGCAATCAGAAATAATCTCATCTTGTCATGAGCTATCCTGTGGAGGACATTTCAGTTCCAAAAAGATCGCTGCAAAGATCCTCTAGAGTGGGTTTTATTGGTCAACGGTTTTTAAAGACTACCACCAGCATTGTAGTTCTTGCAATAACTGTCAGAGGTTGTGTAATATCCCCAAATTTTTTTAAACTGTACACATTGACTAGGTGTACGTGCCCCATACAGCGCAAGGTACACATCCCTAAAATGTTGTTTGAGAAATGGCCAGGGACAATTTGGGTATTTATTTAAACTTTTGAGTTTTGGGCTAATTACCATATTGGGTGTATTTGGCATGAGATTAGAACTGTTATTTTGATATATTTTGGATATAGAAATGAAACTTTCTTTTGCTCTATATGATGACTTTATCTGCTTTATTAGAGGTATCTGCTTTATTTTCTGCCTTGTGTTGATGTACCAAGTGTTCATGAAGTGTGGATCGCCTTAACGGGTGATTTGGCGGTCAGGGTTTCGGGTAAGGGTAATTCGGGCTGTCACATATCCGTATCAAGAAGAGACTCCTTTATTTCATCTTCAATTTGCAACTACTTGGAAACCTGACTAAGTTGAGATTGTAACCTAGAAATTCTTTGAGTTGTGGTGTGCACCAAACTTTTTAAATATTCTAGGGAGTAAGAAGAATTTTGAGCTGGTTCATATGATTCTGTGTCTTGAAAGTATTGAGTTTGCTATAAAAACTCATATGAAAAGTTGGCAAAATAAGAACTTTGATCATCGTTAGACATCATATCACACATTGGAGGTTGATTAAAGCCACACATGTCCTTGGGTTGACTCTGCAAGTAACTTTAATAAGAGTAAGGCATCATATCATACATTGGAGGTTGATTAAACTCCCACATGTCATTGGGTTGACTATGCCAGTCATAGGTGTTCCAAACCGGGTTGAGGTGAACTTGTTGAGGATAATAACTTTGGTTGTTCAAAGGACACATAAGTGTAATGTGCATCGGGTTTCTACAAATAGCATATGATTATGGATTGAATCAATGCATTGATATGATTTTACCGATAACACCAAATTTATTTATTTTTTAATTTTAATTAAATTTTTTTTTTTTCAAATTTTATTTTATTTAAAAAAAAAAAAATCAAAATTTTTTTTTTTTTTTAATTTAAAATTTAAAATTAAAATTTTTTTTTCTCAATCGATTAAGACAGATCAATCGATTGACACAAATTTAACTATGCTTTTATTTTATCTTTCTCAATCGCTTAAGATAAATCAATCGATTGACACAAAGTCTGCTCCTCAGTCAATCGGTTGATTTTTGTCAATCAATCAATTGAAATGAACCAGAGGGAAAGATTTAATAGTTCCAGACAATTCAGAATCAATCAATTGATTCTGAGAAATCAATCGATTGAATGATAAAATAATAAATGAGCTTCAAAGTCTGAAAAGAATTTTTTTTTTTTTTATATTATATATATATATATATATATTTAAAATTTTAAATTTTAAATTTTTTTAATTAATTAATTAATTAATTTAAAATTTTGTTTTTTTTTTTTTTTTTTTTTCCTGAATTTCAAATTTCAAATTTCAAAATTTAAAATTCAAAATTCATATTTTTATTTTTATTTTTTCAAATTCAAAATTTAAATTCAAATTTTTAAATTCAAAATTCAAATCCTTAAAAGGCAATAAACTAAAAGAAAGTTGTAAATTCTACAAAGGCAATAAACTAAAATTCGAATCCTAAAAAGGTAATGAACTAAAACGGTAATAAACTAAAATAAACCTACAAATCCTAAAAATCTTACAAATAAACTAAAAGAAAATAATTTAAAAGAAACCTAAAAATTCTACAAATTTTAAAAATTTTCTCAAATCCTAAAAGGCAATAAACTAAAAGACAATAAACTAAAAGGAACCTATAAATCCTAAAAATTCTACATAAGAAAAGAAAGGAAGAAAAGAAAATCTTACCAATTCTAAAGATCCTAAAAAAAAATTAAAAATCCTACCAATCCTAAAAAAACAATATCCTACAAATCCAAAATTTCAAAAATTCCAAACAATTTCAAATTTTAAAATTCAAAATTTCAAATTTTCAAACAATTCAAATTTCAAATTTCAAATTTCAAGTTTCAAAACTCAAAATTCAAAATGTAAAATTTCAAATTTTCAAAAAAAAATTATATATTATTTTTATTTTTTATTTTTTATTTTTAACTTGTAGAAATATTAATTTAAATCTAAAGAATTTTCTAAAATTAACTATCTATTTCCTAAAAATTTTAGATTTTCTATATTCAATCCCCAGCAGCGACGTCAAAAACTTGTGATTTTAAAAGTGTTTTAAACTCGCAAGTGCACGAATCAAGATGTAGCTAATGGGTGCAGAGTACGAGATTGTTCCCACGATGATTGGTCAGAAAATTTAAAACAACAAAATAGAAATTAATCAAAAGAATAACCACAGATTAAGCACAATATTTAAACTAGCTTGCTGATTTTTGAGGGTTTGATGAGAATAAAAATTAAGCAATAAAATGAAATTAAAAATAAGATGATGAAAATGAGGATTGGGATGATAAATCCCCCCATCGTTGGATTATCATCTATAAAATATAGATCTAACAGATAGGATACTATACTATCACAAGATGCAACTCACATAAATATTGAATTCAATCAATAATTTATGAAAAATATGACATTAAATTCATAAAACCAGATCTAAAGTATGCTCTTCCTACTGTCGCAATGGAAATGAAGCAAAACTTTCACCGTAAAAGAGACTTTTAATGATAATAAATTAATATCGCAAAATAGGGCAAAATATCTACCGTAAAAGAGAGACACCTAATGATGATGAATTAATGCCACAAATATTATCAACAAAGAACCCATAATAGATTCCTTATTGCAGATCCAAGATCATTGGAGTGTGACTAGCACCCCTATCTTAGATGGCAATTGAAAATTTACTAATTCAGTAAGAGCAATAAAGCATTAAAGATCAAGGCATCTATGATAAAATAATATCCCAACCATAGATCTATATTATTATAAATGAAAACCTCGGATGGAGTTTATTAGATCCCCATCCTCAAAAAGATTTATCTACTCATGTTTGAAATTAAACAACAAAATAAAGACAAAAATTAAAAATAACATTAAAATACCGTAGAAAGCTTCAACAAAATCCACCAAAGCTTCAATCCAATCGATACAATCCTTCTTCAAATGTACAAATTAAAATAATATAGGCCCTAAAATTAACAAATGGAAAGAACAATGCTTGAAAAATAAAAATAAAAAAACTAAAAGAAACTAAAAATGCTAAGGAAAATAAAAGGCTCCCCAAAGAGAGAGACCCTCAAAACTAATTCCCAAGTTTGCTTAAATAGGGTCTCAGTTCCAGATTTGAAATTCAAAAATTAAATTTGAATTTTAAATTTCAGGGACCATCAACTCCTTTGCTCCAAGGTTCATGCATTTGTTGTTCTTATACTCTTTTATGCTTTCTAATGCATCTAATGGGTAAATCTTCCTGAAATAATTAGAGCTTCACAAATATATCAAATTGCCCTAATTGGATGGCTAAATGTAAGCTTAAAGGGGTGAAATATGATCATATTTCACCACTCATCAAACACTTTCAGATTTTTCAGCCCTAGGTCTTTCTTCTTCTTGGACACAATGAGCGATTATCTCGTTCATCTTTCATTTCTCTTTCTACGTGTTATAATTAACCTTGAACGACTCAAATTATATAGGAATAGAAGTCATGATGAAGTGAACATGATAACCTCCGGTAAAGCCCATGTCTGTGTAACCATGGGAATCGTGACGATCCCGTCGCGACGATGCGCTCTCTAATAAATATTTAGAGTCGCCACCCAGGGCTTTTGGTGTCCTGGGAAATCTATATTATTTTTATAAGCACCAAAGTGTCACAAATATAACTCTGAATCTACTCTACGCCAAAGGCCCTTGGGTAGGGGCTTCGATTATCGATTAGAAAGGTGTTAGGCACCCAATCAACCTGTTTAATATGGTCTCTACTTATGGCCAAAATAAAAATAATATAAAAGAAAAGAAAAAGGCTTCCTCTTGCCCAAAGGGGCATAAAATCCTATTTGTGCCCCTCCGTTCCTACCGAAAATTTGACAGCGTAATAGCACAAATGGGAGGATGGAGGAACAACCGATAAGGTAGAGGAATAGAGGGGAGAGCCGGAGCACTCGGGCCCTTGTTGCACCATTGTGGAGTCTTGCGTTGGCTTAATTCGATGAGCTTTCGAAGGCTTGTATGATGAGAAATGAGGTTCTAACTCCTATGGCTTACTAGCTAAGAGGTAGAGAGGGAAGGCTAGGGGGTAACACACCTCTAACCTAGAGCTTATGGGTGAAATGCTAAGGTCTAAAGGGATTTTTAAAGTTCTGAAATTTGTATGGGAATGGTGCACTAAAGGAGAGAGAGAGAAGGGATTCCTTAATCTCTGAATTGCAATTTTTTCAAGCCATTTGCAAGGGGGGGTGCCTCTCTATTTATAGGAAAAAGAGAAGTTAGGAGGGTGCTTAGAACCTATTTGGGATTAGCAATTAGGTAATGGGCAATCTAAGGTTCCCTAGGGTTTTTGGAGCTTTAAAAAATGTGAAGAGTTGCTCTAATGGTGGATGATAGGGTGAGGCATTAAACCACTTAAGAGACTACACATAGATGGTAAATGGGTGCAACAGAACTAGCAGAACACACCCCAAAGATTAAGATGGTCAACAAGTCAAACCCCAATCTTGAAATTCGAGGTAAAAAACCATAGTTACTGTTCATATGCCTGGCGTAACTATTAGTTGCACCAAGCATACTGTGACAGCCCGAATTTCGACACCCCGAAATCTGTGCCATCAGCACGGCCATCGAGGTCGTGCCCTGTGATTCTTTACGAGGCATTGGTATATACAAACGCAAGACTACAATAAAGAATGCATCTACTCTAAACAAGTACCCATGCATTTAAGGTAAAAGAGTCTCTAAGGACAGTTCTTGTCCCATGCCAATTCATGGGCATAAGAACTGACCCAAACCGTTGGTGATAACTGTCTGTCCTAGACGGTTGCCAAAAGAATAATGGTACTTAATTTCAAAAAGAGACTTGACATACCAAGCCGCCTAATACTCTCAACTCACTCTCAAAGTATGCAATGGGTCTCCTAGAAGAATTCCTCAGGAGGAGGCTCTGACTCCTCAGTGGGCAAGTAGTCTGAATCCCCTGGATCAAAGTCTCCAGAAGTCCTTGCTGCCGCTAATCCTGAACCTGCGACGTATAGTCTAAGGGGTGAGCTACATCCTAGCTCAATAGGGAAACAAAGTGAACATATAGATTACATCTCACATACATGTTAGCAGTTTTGAAAGTATAATTTACTAAATAATCACTTTTAAACAGAACAATTGATATAACTGGAATAAATAAAATGGATACAACTGATTTCTTTTCATGGTGTTATTTATTCTCATCTTACTAGTTTAGTTATGGATTCGGCCTAATCACTTAAACCTTTAACTTAACTAATCCTCGAGCAATATAGCATCGAGCCCAGATGGAATACCCACCATCGTCGTTTACTAGACAATTGTTACCTGTATTCTCTGGGAATACTGCCCAAGCCCCTTTCTCATAGGTGGCGGGGTCTATTATTAAATCTGCAGCCCTAGGATGTGCTATAAGTATACGGATTGGCCGCCGTACCGATCACGGGTATCCTGCCGCGTCAGTCGTGGGTATCCCGCCACGTCGGTGGGGTATTCTAATCAAACCTCAAATAACAAAAATATCAATGTGCTCTACATATAGTTATTCACCGTGACTTGTGCTAATTCTTAGTACATTAGGCCTTATCATTATGCTTTAGTTTCACGATTTGTTTTCATCAGTATCCCTGGGATACTACTGCTTTAATACATCATTTAGATGCCCACATTATAATATTACGTCCCCTGGGGACTTCATGATTTCACCTTGAAACTTACGCACACACCCCCTTTTTTTTTTAAAGATCATACAATACTCAACTTTTAAATTGAAATATATTGCATATATGAGTTGACGAAATAAGGTACATGTTTCAAGAATATTCCCTACCTCAACGCAATTCCAATGCACACTTTCTCGTAGAGGCTTACACTTCACGATCTTACGTCAAACCTACATTTCATGTATTTAGAATATGCTTAGAAAGGTTACTAAAATCATTGGAGCACATAGCCTCTATGTTTCTGCACCAATAAATTCAAAAACTGTGTGATGCCTCGCGCAAGCGAGCACAACTCCTCGCTCGAGCGGTCACTTGACCTCGCTCGAGCGAGCTTCCCCTTTTATTTTGGGTCTCGCTCGAGCGAGCCCAGAACTAAAATTTTTTATAATTTGTCCTCGCTCGAACAAGCCATTTAGACCGCTCGAGCGAGGAGCGATAATTTTTTTACTCCTTTATATGTTCGAGAAACTATTTCTTCCTTCATTCAGACCTTAATATCATTAAAAGTCATTCAACCAATATCCTATACATTATTTAAAACACGCATAAGCATTTATCATGCATTTAACATACCTCAAACGATTGGTCTCACGCAAGTTCGATCCACGATTCAAAACTCTACTAGACTAAGAGATCTCCAAGGTTCCTCATCCAACCTTTTCTCCAGATCTTCCACCGATTTAAGTCCTAACAAAACCCTAGCCCTCCTTTACTAGGCTCTTCTTTGCTTTCTCTTTATTTCTCCTTCTCTCTATTTAGGCTAAAATTAAGTAACGTATGGGGCTCTTCTCTCCTCTCTCTTTCACTTATATACATATACGTTAGGGAATACTAGTGTGTTTCTCACATACACACATAGTGTATACATGTTAGCTTTGGTTCCCTTGTGAATCACACACACATGTGTATGGTGCATGATGTGCACGATTCCCAAAAATCTGAGGTAGTGACAATCACCCCAACTTATAAGATTTTCGTCCTCGAAAATCGACGATACTCGCATAACTAGATACTACTACTACTACCAGGCCATGAATAGGCTCGCTTCATACATCATTAGGCAATTGAACAAATGGTCAAATCTCGCAACGACTTGCATTAAACCATGTCAACTTATACCCATATAGTCGAGAATGATGATGATATCAAGAATAATGATGATACGATTTTATACTATCAGGTATTTTTATCAGCATGACACTAATTGATATAATAACACTAAAGAGTTATACAATCATTACGTTAACCATCCACAAAAATTGTGACATTCATGTCACGATAGTTTGTAAATAAACTGTCCAAAAACCACCTCACCACGAAATGTCTTAACAAAATATTATATTTTTCATTTTCCAAAAGAAAAATATATGACTACCCAGTCATCATCCTCCTCATACTCGTTGTCGTCGTCGCTGGAACCATCATCATCCTCGTAGTCCTCGTCATCCTCATCCTCGTCAACCACCCTGGCGATAGTGGTACCCGCTGTAGCGCTCCTCGTAGCAGGGCCCGAGCTAGACGCTCCAAAAATAACATCTCTCATAGCACCGACGCGCTGCATGTATGACTGCGGGTAAGCCTGGCCCATGAGGTCTATGAGTAGTGCCTCCTGAAACCTCTGGTGCAATCTGATCTCCCGCCCCTGCTGAAGGATCTCCCACATCATGGCAGTGTTGGTAGTAGGTAGGGGTTGTGAAAATGAGGTAGAGGGAGTGGCAGGTCTTGCCGGCGCTTGATGCGGGGCTTGTCGGGTGACTTGACGGTCTCTTTTCTTGTTGACGCTAGTTTGAAGGCTCTTGAGGTTTCGGCTCCAGTCTTGGGCCAAATAAGGGACGACGTTATCGGTGAGGAATAACTCATCGGTCCGGATCTTGAATCCTCCTTTTCCATTTCGTGAGTTGAGGAGTCGGGAAATCAACCAAGCATAAGGTAGTCGGTTGATGGGTGGAGGGACAACACCTCTTACGTTCCGTTTATAGGCATGTGCCATGCCTTTTATGATAACCATAGGCGCGTTAATCTACCTATTATGGAATGCGGTGTGTAAAGCCCATAGAAACGCATCACGGCACTCTTGGTCATGGCCGGTTGGGTGTAGATTCTTCTTAAAAATAACGTCCAGAAGCCACATACGTGGCGGTAGCTGTGATCGGGTGATAGATTGACCCGAACAGGGCGTGCCGCCAGTGATGTCGAAAATAATCGTTGGGAATTCCACATTCCCAAAAAATGGTGGTAGGATGAGTGGGCTAGGGGCATAGGTGTGGGGACATTTCATAACCGATGAAATTTCGGCACAGTTAAAAATTAATTCCTTTCTATCGATTGTGACGAGGATGGCGTCCTCATTCACGTTCATATTAAGGGTTTGGTAAAATAGTTTCACGAGTCTCGGGTAATACCGATCTCCGAACGGCGTAAGTAAAGTTCTAAGGTTGTTGTTGGTGAGGAAGTCCGATGTCCATTGGGTGGACGTTGGATCCCCAAAACAAGAGGGATGTATATCCCATTAGGTTTCAAATATTTTGGCCCCCCACCAATCGTCTAGTATGATTGGGGTGGGGGATGGGTTTGGTGGTGGTTGTGAAGCTTGCGGCGCTTTGTTGTGCGCCGACGGCGATTGAATCGCCATCCGCTTCTTAGGTTGTGGATTAGGGCTTGAAGCCATTAGGTATCTAAAGAGCTTTTAAGTTGGGGTGATTGTCAGAACTAAAAAGAAAGGCTTTGATACCAACTGTGACAGCCCAAATTTTGGCGCCCCAAAATCCGTGCCATCAACACGACCATCGAGGTCGTGCCCTGTGATTCTTTATGAGGCATTGGTATATACAAACGCAAGACTACAATAAAGAATGCATCTACTCTAAACAAGTACCCATGCATTTAAGGTACAAGAGTCTCTAAGGACAGTTCTTGTCCCATGCCAATTCATGGGCATAAAACTGACCCAAACCGTTGGTGATAACTATCCGTCCCAGACGGTTGCCAAAAGAATAATGGTACCTAATTTCAAAAAGAGACATGGCATACCAAGCCGCCTAATACTCTCAACTCACTCTCAAAGTACGCAATGGGTCTCCTAGAAGGATTCCTCAAGAGGAGGCTCTGACTCCTCAGTGGGCACGTAGTCTGAATCCCCTGAATCAAAGTCTCTAGAAGTCCTTGCTGCCGCTAATCCTGAACCTGCGACGTATAGTCTAAAGGGTGAGCTACATCCTAGCTCAATAGGGAAACAAAGTGAACATATAGATTACATCTCACATACATGTTAGCAGTTTTGAAAGTATAATTTACTAGATAATCACTTTTAAACAGAACAATTGATATAACTGGAATAAATAAAATGGATACAGCTGATTTCTTTTCATGGTGTTGTTTATTCTCATCTTACTAGTTTAGTTATGAACTCGGCCTAATCACTTAAACCTTTAACTTAACTAATCCTCGAGCAATATAGCATCGAGCCCCGATGGAATACCCACCATCGTCGTCTACTAGACAATTGTTACCTGTATTTCCTGGGAATACTGCCCAAGCCCCTTTCTCATAGATGGCGGGGTCTATTATTAAATCTATATCCCTAGGATGTGCTATAAGTATACGGATTGGCCGCCGTACCGGTCACGGATATCCTGCCGCGTCAGTCGTGGGTATCCCGCCACGTCGGTGGAGTATTCTAATCAAACCTCAAATAACAAAAATATCGATGTACTCTACATATTGTTATTCACCGTGACTTGTGCTAATTCTTAGTACATTAGGCCTTATCATTATGCTTTAGTTTCACGATTTGTTTTCATCTGTATTCCTGGGATACTACTGCTTTAATACATCATTTAGATGCCCACATTATAATATTACGTCCCCTGGGGACTTCATGATTTCACCTTGAAGCTTATGCACACACCCCCTTTTTTTTTTAAAGATCATACAATACTCAACTTTTAAATTGAAATATACTGCATATATGACTTGACGAAATAAGGTACATGTTTCAAGAATATTCCCTACCTCAACGCAATTCCAATGGACACTTTCTCGTAGAGGCTTACACTTCACGATCTTATGTCAAACCTACATTTCATGTATTTAGAATATGCTTAGAAAGGTTACTAGAATCATTGGAGCACATAGCCTCTATGTTTCTGCACCAATAAATTCAAAAACTGTGTGGTGCCTCTCACGAGCGGTCACTTGACCTCGCTCGAGCGATCACTTGACCTCGCTCGAGCGGTTAAATCGAGATCGCTCGAGCGGTTAAAGCGAGCCGTCTGAAGCTTTACTGGAGGCCTCGCTCGAGCGAGCTTCCCCTTTTATTTTGGGTCTCGCTCGAGCGAGCCCAGAACTAAATTTTTTTATAATTTGTCCTCGGTCGAGCGAGCCATTTAGACCGCTCGAGCGAGGAGCGATAATTTTTTTACTCCTCGATCTGTTCGAGAAACTATTTCTTCCATCATTCGGACCTTAATATCATTAAAAGTCATTCAACCAACATCCTATACATTATTTAAAACACGCCTAAGCATTTATCATGCATTTAATATACCTCAAACAATTGGTCTCACGCATGTTCGATCCACGATTCAAAACTCTACTAGACGAAGAGATCTCCAAGGTTCCTCATCCAACCTTTTCTCCAGATCTTCCACCGATTTAAGTCCCAACAAAACCCTAGCCCTCCATTACTAGGCTCTTCTTTTCTTTCTCTCTATTTCTCCTTCTCTCTATTTAGGCTAGAATTAAGTTACGTATGGGGCTCTTCTCTCCTCTCTCTTTCACTTATATACGTTAGGGAATACTACTGTGTTTCCCACATACACACATAGTGTATACATGTTAGCTTTGGTTCCCTTGTGAATCACACATACATGTGTATGGTGCATGATATGCACAGTTCCCAAAAATCTGGGGTTGTGACACATACGTACAGTAAAACAGTAATGCACAGTAGCTTTGGAAAGTCGACTGCCCGAGGGGGGGACCCACCTATAACTAGCGCAACTATTAGTTGCGCCAAATCCCTAAGGGTTTTCACTTGAATTTACCATTTTACCCTTCGAGTTCGAAACATGATATCTTTGCGTACACAGCTCCGATTGGGGTGATTCTTAGCCCATTGGAAAGCTGAGAACTTCTACTTTTTAATGGTATGAGATTCGATCATAATAGAAGGTCATAGCTAGTCCTGATGCACCACTCTTCATCCATTGCTCGAGAAAGCTAGGTTTTGGTCCGAAATGAGTTCTAAGGGTCAGGACAGGCTTCTAAGGGTTTAGGAAGGTTCCTAAGGGATCTAGGGTGATTCCTAAGGGTTTGGCATGGCTCTTAAGGTTTTAGAGGGGTTCCTAAGGGTTTGGGATAGCTCCTAAGTGTGCAACCGTAGGATTTTTTATGATCTCGTCGCAACGATGCGCTCTTTAACGAAAAATATAGAGTCACCACCTAGAGCTTTTGGTGTCTCGAGAAACCCAGATCATTTTTATAAGCACTAAAGTGCCAAAAATATAACTCTGAATCCAGTCCATACCAAAGCTTCTTGGGTAGGGGTTTCAATTATCAATTGGGAAGGTGTTAGGCACCCAATCAACCAATTAACACAGTCTCTACTAATGGCCAAAACAAAAATAATGTAAAAGAAAACAAATTGGTTTCCTCTTGCCCAAATGGGTCTTAAATCCTATTTGTGCCCCTCCGTTCCTACTGAAAATTTGGCGGCGTAACGACAGAAATGGGAGGATGGAGGAATGACCGAGAAGGTAGAGGAATAGAGGGGAGAGCTGGAGCCCTCGGGCCCTTGTTGCAACATTGAGGAGCCTTGCATTGGCTTGCTTTGATAAGCTTTTGAAGGCTTGAATGATGGAAAAAGGGATTCTAACCACTAAGGCTTGCTAGCTAAGAGGTAGAGAGGGAAGGCAAATGGATTGCACACACCTAACCTAGAGGCTTTTTATAAAAGGTAAGGCTTGGAAGGAGGTTTTGGAATTCTGGAGTTTGTATGAGCAATGGTGCACCAAAGGGAGAAAGATCTTCCCACTTTAAGCTCTTTCTCTCTTAGGCAAAAAATTTCAACCCCTAAACCAAGGGGTGGGGGGTCTATTTATAGGAAATGGATGGGTTAGGAGACCACTTAGAGGTTAAGTAAGATTAAGAATTAGGTAATCTAGCATCTAAAGTTTCCTAAGATTTTTGGAGCCTTAAAATATGTGAAGAGGTGCTCCAATGGTGGATGATTGGATGATGCTTTAAACCATTTAAGGGATTGCACATAGATAGTAAATAGGTGCAACAGAACTAGCAAAACACACCCCAAAGGTTAAGGTGGTCAACAAGTCAAACCCCAATCACAATTTTCGTGGAAAGAAATAGTAGTTACTATTCATATGCCTGACGTAACTATTAGTTGCGCCAGGCATATGCACAGTAAAACAGTAGAGCATAGTAGCATAGAAGTAGGGTTCTCGAGGTGGGGCCCGATTTATACCTGGCGCAACTATTAGTTGTGCCAGTCTATTTCTAAGGAGAAATGGTCTGGCACAACTATTAGTTACGCCAGTCTCCCATATGTCTGGCGCAATTATTAGTTGCCCCACATCCCAATGGGGTTTCCTCTGAAATTATTATTTTGCCCTTTGGGTTCGGGATGAGATATCTCCTTACATATAGCTCCGATTGGGGTGATTCTTGGCTGTTGGGAAGCTGAGGACTTCTACTTTTCAATGGTATAAGATTCGATTGTAGTAGAAGGTCACAGCTAATCTCGGTGCACCCCTTTTCATCCATTACTCGGGAAAGCTATTTTTGAGTCCGAAATGGGTTCTAAATGTCGAGATCAGTTTCTAAGGGTTCGGGATAATTTCTAAGGGATTTGGGATGATTCCTAAGGGTTTGGGAAGGTATCTAAGGGTACCATACATGCCATCAAAAGCTCAAAAGTGCTCCTCTCTCGAAATGTATTTCGATCGGGCCTTAGGCCAAATTTGGGTGTCTACAGATGCCCCTCTTTGGTATTCGATCACTAATGATCGAATGCCAAAGAAAAGAGACATCCGAAGAGGCCCAAGGCATTACTGACGGGTTTGCTACATTCAAAGCAAACTTCAAACATCAAATGGGTAACATGGTGAGAAAACAAAAGCCCTGTATGTTAGGCTAAATACTCATTTCTCAAGGTAATTGGTCCCCAAGCACTTAGCGATATTACTGGGCATGGCATAATCGAGGTGGGATGAGTTGCGAACGCCCTATAGTCAGGAAAAACATTCGCTTCTCGGGATGATTTTGAAGGTATTTGATGTTTGAGATTCGTTCTGAATACAACAGCTTCATAAGTAAAGAGGGTGATCGACCCACATTCAAAGATAGGTGCAACGCAAGTACACAAGGCTCCACAGTTTGTGTCCAATCAGGTGAGGCATTGACCGCCTCATCTGTCTAGTCACGGGTGCCCCTGCTTGAAGCAGGGTTCAAGGTCTTTGGGAGAACCCATTGATCCCAAAATTTATTTAGCACGACTATCCGAGCGAAGTGAATTGATGTCGCAATGCTTTTTGGGAGTATGTGCTATTTTTGAAAATGTGGCTCAAATCAACGTGACCTAGAGCATTCAGCTTCAACTACCTTGAACAGATCCAACCAAACATTGGGTATCTCCCAAAAGGGACATCCAATCCTAGCCTTTGCCAATAATGATTATAAACATCATTTAACTATGCATAGTCATGCACCCATTAGGGGTGATAAGGAACAAAGGCGATCAAATCCCCGACCTGGACTTGCACAGGTATAATTTACGAGAACAAACGACCATCATACGGATCCCTAGACGCATGGCGTACACTTTACAGGGATACCACTGCCAATATGGGTTTTAAGCCTGCAGAAAATAAAGGGGAAATGAACCCTTCTGGATGCATGGTTGCACATAATTTGATTGATACGTAATCTCATTCTCAATAGGTTGGTCTCTACCAACAATTGACATTTTCCAACGAATCTAAAGCTAAAGATGCTAGACTTCACATGAATCTAAAAACAGAGTGCTTAGTGCGAAGATTTAGCGGTGGAGTCAACCTGATCGAACATTGAGGGTTTGATCATGATTAAACACTGTTTCTTTTTGAAGTAGGATCCAAGGCGAACCTTAGACTTAGGACATGGATGTAGCACAACTGTACTGCTGATAAAATATTGACCTTTTACCGCCTTATGCATGTGCATAGCTCTGAGTGAAAATACAAATAAGTTATTATTTTATGTATTTTATTTTTGTGATTTTTCTATCATTTTATGTGATTTTTATTGATTTTAAAGCTGTTATTTTATGTGAATTTTTTAAGATTTTTTTGAACTATCATTTTATGTGAATTATTCCTATTATTTTATGTGAATTATTCTATCATTTTATATGAATTATTTTTGACTTTTTCTATGGAGATTTTTTTTTAATCATTTTTTGGATTTTTTCACATTTTTTTGTGTAGGACCGGGATGCCTATTGATCTCGGCCTACTTTTATTCTAGCACGGCTTCCCGGGCAAGTTGAAGGAGGATCAGAATGTCGTTTGGGAGCACGTGCATCTGTCGGGAGTCACAACACAATGAGAAGGGGGGACTGGGCCGTGCAGGCGATTCGTACCAGGCTCAAACCCGACCCATATGGGGCTGGCGCAACTATTAGTTGCGCCAAGCCAAAAGGAGGCTCAAAATGGCCTGGCACAACTAATAGTTACGCCAGGCATGCTTGGGTTTCGAATTTAAGCAACCCTAGTTCGGGCAGCCAGCATGTTTTTTTGAAATTGCCTTCTTCCCCCTCTCTATATCGAAAACCAGATCCTCCCTAGGTTTCCTTTACATCGCCTCTACGCGTGCCTCATTGCCGGCATTTTCTTATGCCGATTGATCGTCTGCACCGCGCTAGATCAAAGACCCCAAGTATCCATCTTCAAATAAACTAAATAAATTCGGCCAAAATTGGGTGCCCACCGAAGGGGACACCTAATCCTGATCTCTATCAACAATGATCTTATTATCGAATAATTATGTAAAAACATGCACTCATTAGGGTAGATAAAACAAAGGAGAATGGAAGTCCTGACACATAACCAGTCCGAGTACAATTTACGAGAACAAACGACCATCCAACGGATACCCAAATGCAAGGCATACACTTTACAGGGATACCGTACAAATGCAGGTTTTAAGCCTGCACCCTACAATGAGTCCTTCAGAATGCATATTTGAACATAGTCATTCAATAGGTAACTTCCTTTTTGACAGGTTGGTTTTAACCAACAATTGACCTTCCTTTGAGGAATCTGAAGCTTCAGACACTTAAGTTCACATGAATCCAAAAATAGAGCGCTTATCGCAAATTTAGCAGTGGAATCAACCCGATCGAAACATTGACCGCTTGATCGGGATTGACATAGTTGATCCTACTTTAAAGTAGGATCCAAAGATCCAAGGTAAACCTTAGACTTAGGACATTAATATAGCACAGCTTCATTGCTGATAAAATACTGACCTTTTACCGCCTTATGCATGTGCGTACTATGAAAACTTAGATTTATTCTTTCTTTTTCAAAATGATTTTCTCTTTTTTTTTTAATAGACCTGACGTCAGTGGTGAGATGCTTCATCTGATTTTCCCATCGCTGAGAAGTTCCCCGCTTTGAGGCTTGTGATGTTCCTGCATATTCTCGAGAAAATGTCACTCCCTTTTTTGTTTATATAAGTAACAAATGCATCCTAATTAACAGAAGAGAAATAAACTTTTACCTTTTCTTTTTGTTTTGTTCTTCTTCTTTTTTTTGCTTTTCTTCTTCTTCTTCTTATTTATGATGACTTATCATTGAGGTGAAGTCTCGGGTCCCATTTTGAGCATAGCCGAACCCTTTCATATGGTTGGGCTTGTGTGAGTTTTAGCAGTTTTACCAAGGCCGAAATGTTAATCCCTTTGGATCGAGTCAAACCTTTTTCCTTACCTTGAGTCATACATTTGACAAAGCAGTTTCACAAAGACAATTCTGGTTGGGACCCGTCTTGAACGAACATGAGTGGCCCAGTCGAAAAACGAGCAACAGGGAGAGTAACAAAAAGGTTCCTCAAACATCGATCAATCATTTCAAACCTTTCCACCTTTCTTTTTTTTCTCTCTTTTTTTTTTATTTATCTCCTTTTGTACCTGTGGCGCCCTTTTGGGTTTTTACCACATCCATGGGTTTAGCTCTCTTACCCCAAGCGCCCTTTCGAGTTTTCACCTGATCCGCACAAGCTCGCTGTTTTTACCTATAATGCCCTTTCGGCTTTTCATCACGTCCATCTTGCTTTGAGCATGTATTTGTATTTTATTTTTTATTCTTTTTATTTCTTTCATCATTATTTTTCCAACAGCCACGACATAGACATCGATTCCATCATAGCCGGCTGGATAGGGTTCTGGTGTCGTCTCACAACTCGGCTTGTTGTGACTTAATAGATATTATGACTGCTTGTGAACCTAAAAGAGGGCTTTCTTCAGGGTGTATCTTGGCCATGGGTTAGGTTAGGATTTGAAGGTATGCTGGGCTAAAAGGGTTTCCTTGATACAACTTCAATTTTTTCAACATACTTTCTTCCTTGGGAGTTTTACTGTACATGCCCGGTGATTCTTCTACATTTTTTTATTCTTCTTGCTCCATTTCAGGCAATCTCTTTTTGAGGTTTTGCTTTTTCAATTTTTTAGATTTTGATAGTAACTTTACTTTCCCTTTTCGTATATGTACACACATATTTTTTGGGGGGAAGGTGTTATGATCTGAATTTTATGACTCTGATACACCTAAAATATGTGTATGTGCTTAATATCGTATTCGCCGCATGCCTTGACTTTTCAAAATATTTTATCTAAAAATACATGTTATGGTTTTTCAAGCTCTTATATTTAATTTCGTCATTAATGGACACAAGTTATGTGGTAACCTACTGGTTAAAGGCTTTAAGTTCTAGATAAAAGGTCTAGGGATCAAACCTTGTTATGTGTGTTATAAACCTCTATTTCGGACTTTTAGATAAAAACTTATACACTCTTCCTTGGTGTGTTAGCTTAACACTGGATAATCCCTAAAATATTATAAATAAGTGTCTTATGGAGAACCCTAAATTATAATCTCATTCAGAGTTTTTCTTAAGAATAGAGCCGTCAGAAACCCTAGAGACCTTAGAGGAGAAATTCTAGATCTATCTTCCTAGAACCCTTCCTTTGGAAGAGCGGCGAGACGTTGACGTATATTCTCAAGCAGTCTTCGCCTCCTTCTAGAATCATCATCATTGTTGAGATCTTAATCTAATCGTTGTGGTACGATCGATCTAGGTATAGAGAAATCATGCTTTTCATTGAACTTAAAATATTAATTTTTAAATAAATTTTTATGTAAATTAGTAATTTTATTTCATAGAAAATGATGAGATGATTAAATGAATGCATGCTATGATTATTAGATTTTTAATGTTAATGAAGTTGAGTTAAAAAGAAGTCCGATTAAATTCCACCATATGATTTGATGTATTTTGAGGCGTGCTCACGGATTGAAATCAATCGATTGAGTCTAAGATAAATAAAATGTTTTGAGAATGCACGGATTGGAATCAATCGATTGATTCTGGGAAATCAATCGATTGAGTCTGAGATAAATAAAATGGTTTGAGAATGCACGGATTGAAATCAATCGATTGATTTTGGGAAATCAATCGATTGAGTCTGAGATAAATAAAATGGTTTGAGAATGCACAGATTGAAGTCAATCGATTGATTATGTAAAATCAATCGATTGAGTTTGTACAAGAATGCTTTAATTACCCTCTGACAGATATCAATAGATTGAGTTGGAAATCAATGGATTGAGTTTGGGGAAGATCAATAGATTGATTTAGGAAATCAATAGATTGATTATTTATGTCAATCGATTGATTTGGGAAAATCAATAGATTGAGTTGGAAATCAATGGATTGAGTTTGGGGAAAATCAATAGATTGATTTAGGAAATCAATAGATTGACTATTTATGTCAATCGATTGACTATTTATGTCAATCGATTGATTTGGGAAAATCAATAGATTGAGTTGGAAATCAATGGATTGAGTTTGGGGAAAATCAATAGATTGATTTTGGGAAAATCAATAGATTGATTATTTATGTCAATCGATTGATTTAGAAAAATCAATAGATTGACTTGGAATTCAATAAATTGATTCTGGAAAATTTGACCAATTGAATTTAAGCAGATAAATGTTTGAAAAACTCACCGAACGAAATCAATCGATCGATTATGGGAATTCAATCGATCGATTCTGAACGGTCAGATTTTACATTCAGTTAGTTTCATAAAAAGGTGTGGTTAAATGTTAATGTTTATATGTCATATTCATACTCATATGCTCGTCAATGCTACATGTCATGATTATATTGCACGCACTTTAATGTTTATGCACTATGATTGTGTACTCTTCTATGTTTATGTATCAGGATTAAATACACTTAAATGCCCATATATTATGAACATATTCTTATGTACTTTACATGTTCCATGATGATCTATGAATGTGCAATCATGATAGTAAAACATAATGAAATGTCAAGCATTGGTTAATGAGCATTAGACCCAACATCTTGTATATGATGGAGTCTAAGAAGGTATTAGACCCAACATCTTATACTTGATGGAGTCTAACTAAACACGATTAAAGAGCATTAGACCCAACATCTTATACATGATGGAGTCTAAGAAGGTATTAGACCCAACATCTGGTGTAAGATGGAGTCTAACTAAACAAGAGTATGATGAGCATGATTAAGCCCAACATCTTGAGCATGACGCAGTCTAACTATACAAGTGAAGCATGATTAAGACCCAACGTCTTGAGCGGGATGGAGTCTAACATGCATTAAATGACAAGAAAGATGAAATTAAAAGAAATGATGCATTCATTCAATATTGATATATATGTTTATGTTCAGTTCCTTTCAGCTTATTGAGATTATACATGCCACATGCACACACACGACATATACCGAAATATTCATATGGCTATGACTGATATATTATGCTTCAATGGATTATATATCTGGTCCATACAAGTGTAAACTTACACCCCTTGTTGATATAGGTGATCAGATGAGACAGGTCTCGCCGATGACAGTGTATGGGTCTATGGCGATGAGACGGCACACGGTGCTTAGGAAACTGGACTGAATGGCGATGATGGCTTCGTGACCTAATTAGCTATTTTCCTTTCTAGTTATTATTAGTAGTTTTAAATAAATGAGATATTGATCAGTTAGTATTTTATCAAAACTATTTAAGCTTTAATCATGTTGGACTTGTTATTAGAATAAGAACATTATCATGAGTTTTATTTTAATTAATTAATGTTTTAAAAAATTTTTATCTTCCGCTGTTTAAGATGCTTGTATCGCCTTATTATATTTCTATAGATCACGATACGAAGGTACGATCTAAGATCTTACAATCAAGAGGTTGTGAGATCTCAGGCCGCTACAGTTGGTATCAGAGCCTAAGGTTGATTCTTACGTCGGGAATATGTGTAATTAGAGTTTAACGTGAGATTGATCGGTTGCAGATGGCGAACAAACATATTGATGCGTTGACCGAGGCAATTGTCAATGCCATTAATACAACCAAAACTCTGAATTCCCAACCTACTCCTGCTCCTAGGTCAGAATTGGACGAATTCAGGAAGAACCGACCACGATACTTCAATGGGACGGGAGATAGCGCGGAGGCTATGAAATGGGTGCAACAAATGGAGAAGATCTTTGATCTGATAGAGTGTAATGAAACAACTAAAGTGAGATTGGAAACCTACAAACTGGAGGGGGATGCTGAGAACTGGTGGAGACAATTGAAAGAAGCAACTCGCGTGGAAGAGCCTGGTTATGTATGGGACTGGGACGAATTCGTAAAAGTATTTTATGATAAGTACTACCCCTAAAGCGTCCAAGAAGCGAAGATTGAGGAACTCCTGAACCTCCAACAGGGAGAGATGACTGTTGACGCTTAGCTAAGCTTTTTACGGAACTGAGCCAGTTTGCACTGACCCTAGTTTCTGACGAGAACTTTCGACTTAGGAGGTTTGAGAAGGGTTTGAGGCCCCAGATCAAGACCTTGGTGGTTGGACACAGATGCGACTCATACAAGGACCTGATTGATAGGTGCTACACCATCGAGAGAGAATTGAAGGCGCCTTTGTCGACTAGTAATGTGGGTTAGAGCTCGGCTAGAAACTTTTAATATGGCCGCCGAGATCGTGTGTTTTCTAAGTCCAGCATGAGATCGGAGAGTAGGGGCACTCCTTACTCAAGACCAGCCTTTTCGCAGCAAAGCAAGACTAATTCTACAGTGGCATTGACTGCAAAGACTACTCCGACCTGTTCCACTTGTGGTAAGAATCATTACGGCACCTGCCTTAGAGGAACGGGTGCTTGTTTCAACTGTGGACAGCTTGGGCATAGAGCAGCTGAGTGCAAGATGCCTAAGAAGTCATTTGGATCAAGGGCTATGCCTCCTGCGATGATTACGACTAATGGCTGCGTGTATACCCTATCTGATGCTAATGCTAGAGCTTCAGACAATGTCATCCAGGATATGTATGTTTATTTAAAATTCATGATTAAATTCTTTCATACCTATTTATGTAGTAATGCCATAAATATTAATTTGCGTAAAATGAACAACTTTTCGAAAATATTTTCAAAAATGAATGAAATGAATTTATTTAGAACTAATGATTATCTGGTGGACATTAAACTTTTAAATTGAATAATACCCTTATGATTGAATAATTTAAGTCATGCCATGTCTTGGGTGCCTAGGTTCGATGTTGATCTATGGTCTTTTTGCTCATGTACTTTTGGATTCAGGTGCTTCACATTCATTCGTTTCCTTAAACTTTGCTAAGCGTCTTAATTAGGATTCATCTCCTATGATCATTCCTTTGATCGTAGCAACTCCTCTGGGAAAGTGTGTTCTTGCTGACAGAGTCTATCCTCGATATTCTGTCCAGATTGAAACCCATGCATTGGTTGTCGATCTAATTGAATTAGACTTTGAAGATTTCGATGTTATCCTAGGGATGGATTGGCTCACTGAATCTCATGCGACCCTTGATTATTTTGCCAAGACAGTGATTTTTACCCCTTTGGATAGACCGACATTTAAATTCAAGGGCGCACGAAAGGGTGCCATTCCAAAACTCTTTGCTTTATTAGAAGCCGAGGAAAAGCGGGGAGATATATCATCGATTCCTGTTGTAAATGAATTTACTGATGTTTTTCCTGATGAGGTGATGGGTTTGCCGCCGAGTAGGGAAGTCGAATTTCAGATTGAGCTCATACCTGGCACTGCACCGATAGCCAAGACTCCTTACAAGATGGTGCCCGCAGAACTATCAGAATTGAAGAAATAGTTACAGGAACTACAAGATAAGGACTTTATTAGAAGGATCCAGTCACCATGGGGTGCTCCTGTTTTATTTGTAAAGGACGGTTCTCAGAGGTTGTGCATTGATTACCGACAGTTGAACCAGGCGACGATTAAGAACAAATATCCATTGCACGAATCGATGTTCTATTTGATCAACTGCAAGGTGCACGATATTTCTCTAAGGTAGATATGAGATCTGGATATCACCAGTTGAGGGTGAGAGAGTCCGATATAGCTAAAACGGCATTCAATATGAGGCATGGGCAGTTTGAATTTTTAGTAATGCCTTTCGGATTGACTAATGCCCCTGCAATCTTTATGGACTTAATGAACCATATTTTCAAGCCCTACTTGGATCAGTTTGTGGTGGTTTTCGTTGATGACATCCTAATCTACTCCAAATCTGAAGAAGAGCACGCCGAACACTTAAAGATCATCTTACAAGCCCTATTGGACTACCAGTGTATGCTAAGACGAGTAAATACAAATTCTGGATGCGTGAGGTGGCATTTCTGGGCCACACAATTTTTGAGGCAGGGATTACTGTTGATCCTGCAAAAATTGAAGCCATTGTGAATTGGGCGAGTTCCAAAAGTGTTACTGAAGTACGAAGTTTCCTTGGCTTAGCAGGTTACTATAGAAGGTTCATGGAAGGTTTTTCAAAGATCTTAGGACCTCTTACTGGGCTGACCAAGAAGAATATGAAATTCATTTGGACCGATGAGTGCGAGAAGAGCTTTCTCGAGTTGAAGAAAAGGTTTACTACTGCTCCCATTCTAGTGATACCTTCTGACAGCGGTGGCTTTACCATTAATACCGATGCATCGTATAAAGGACTAGGTGGTGTCTTGATGTAGAATGAGAGAGTTGTAGCTTACGGATCCAGGCAGCTAAAGGAACATGAAAAGAGTTACCCTACGCATGATCTAGAACTGGCCGCTATCATATTCGCGTTGAAGATCTGGAGACACTACCTGTATAGAGAGAAATTCATCATCTCCACGGATCATCAAAGACTTAAATACCTTTTTACACAGAAAGACTTGAATATGAGGCAGAGAAGATGGTTGGAATTTCTGATCAATTATGATTGCGAGATCAAGTATCATCCGGGGAAGGCTAATGTTGTTGTCGATGCCCTCAGCAGATTTATTCCAGAACGGGTGATTCGACCAAGAGCATTGCTCTCGCACATTATTATCACCTCTTCATTTCTTGATCGAATCAGGGGACTACAGCTTGAAGATCCTACCCTTTTGAAATTGAGGGATAGTGGAAAGTCTGAGATTACTGTCAGAGATGATGGGATGATGTTTTTCCAGAGACGCTACTATGTACTTGATAATATAGAATTGAAATGGGATATCTTAGACGAAGCCCATAAGTCTAAATTCTCCATTCACCTTGGGAACAATAAGATGTATAAAGTGTTGAAGAAAAATTATTGATGGAATGATATGAAGAGAGAGATCGCTGACTACGTGACAAGGTGTCTCACATGCTAGCAAGTCAAAGCTGAACATCAGAAACCACCTGGGTTACTTCAGCCACTACCGATTTCGGGTTGGAAATGGGAGAGTATTGGTATGGATTTCATCACTGGGTTGTCGAGAACCCTGAAGAGGAACGACGCTATTTGGGTTGTGGTCAATAGATTGACTAAATCGGCTCATTTTATTCCATATCGCATGACCTATTCAGCTTCCCAGTTGGCGGATATTTATATTCGCGAGATTGTCAGACTACATGATGTACCTGCTGATATTGTATCTGATAGAGACCCTCATTTCACGTCAAGATTTTGGTAGAAATTTCAAGATGGGATGGGGTCTAAGTTAAAATTTAGCTCCGCTTTTCATCCTCAGACGGATGGGCAGACCGAAAGACTGAATCAAGTGTTAGAGGACATGCTTCGCGCTTGTGTACTAGACTTTGGAGGCAATTGGGACGAGCATCTACCTCTTGTGGAGTTCGTGTATAATAATAGTTATCAGTCCACTATACAGATGGCACCGTATGAAGTCTTATATGGGAGAAGTTACAAAACTCCTCTGTGTTGGGATAAGGTCGACGTAAGAAGTTTACTGGAACCTCAAATTGTTGAAGATATGTCCAAACAAGTTCAGTTGATTCGAGAACGAATGCGAACCACACAGAGCAGACATAAGAGATACACTGATTTGAAGCGTAGGAATTGGGATCTGATTGAAGGGGATAAAGTCTTCGTGAAAATCTCTCCTATGAAAGCAGTGATGAGATTTGGGCTGAAAGGAAAACTTAGTTCGAGATTCGTGGCACCGTTCGAAGTTTTGAAGAGAGTCAGAGAAATGGTATATCGAGTTAAACTACCACCAAAGTTTGCCGATGTACACAACGTTTTTCACATATCCATGTTAAAGAAATACGTGGCAGACCCTACTCATGTTGTCAACTGGAAACCCTTGGAGGTTTATAAGGATATGTCCGTTGTAGAGGTGCCTATTTAGATTGCTGATCGGAAAGAGCAAACCCTGAGGAATAAAGTTATACCACTGGTCCTTGTGATTTGGCAGCACCACTCTCGCGAGGAAGCCACTTGGGCACGAGGATGCTATCAGGAGGGACTACCCCCATCTCTTCTAGTGAGGTATGACTCAATTTCGAGGACAAAATTTTTTTTAAGTAGGGATGAATATTATGATCTTAATTTTATGACTCTGATACACCTAAAATATGTGTATGTTCTTAATATCGTATTCGCCGCATACGTTGACCTTTCAAAATATTTTATCTAAAAATACATGTTACGATTTTTCAAGCTCTTATATTTAATTCCGTCATTAATGGACACAAGTTATATAGTAGCCTACTGTTTAAAGGCTTTAAGTTCTAGATAAGAGGTCTAGGGATCAAACCTTGTTATGTGTGTTCTAAACCTCTATTTTGGACTTTGAGATAAGAGCTTATACACTCTTCCTTGGTGTGTTAGCTTAACACCAAATAATCTCCAAAATGTTATAAATAAGTGTCTTACGGAGAATCCTAAATTATAATCTCATTCGAAGTTCTTCTTAAGAATAGAGCCGTCAGAAACCCTAGAGACCTTAGAGGAGAAATTCTAGATCTATCTTCCTAGAACCCTTCTTTTGGAAGAGCGGCGAGACGTTAACTTATATTCTCAAGCGGTCTTTGCCTCCTTCTAGAATCATCATCATTATTGGGATCTTAATCTAATCGTGGTAGTACGATCGATCTAGGTATGGAGAAATCATGCTTTCCATTGAACTTAAAATATTGATTTTTAAATAGATTTTTATGTAAATTAGTAATTTTATTTCATAGATAATGATGGGATGATTAAATGAATGCATGCTATGATTAATAGATTTTTAATGTTAATGAAGTTGGGCTAAAAAAAGTCCGATTAAATTCCACCATGTGATTTCATGTATTTTGAGGCGTGCTCACGGATTGAAATCAATTGATTGATTCTGGGGAATCAATCGATTGAGTCTGAGATAAATAAAATGGTTTGAGAATGCCCGGATTGGAATCAATCGATTGATTCTAGGGAATCAATCGATTGAGTCTGAGATAAATAAAATGGTTTGAGAATGCACGGATTGAAATCAATCGATTGATTCTGGGAAATCAATCGATTGAGTCTGAGATAAATAAAATGGTTTGAGAATGCACGGATTGAAGTCAATCGATTGATTATGTAAAATCAATCGATTGAGTTTGTACAAGAATGCTTTAATTACCCTCTGACAGATATCAATAGATTGAGTTGGAAATAAATGGATTGAGTTTGGGGAAGATCAATAGATTGATTTAGGAAATCAAGAGATTGATTATTTATGTCAATCGATTGATTTGGGAAAATCAATAGATTGAGTTGGAAATCAATGGATTGAGTTTGGGGAAAATCAATAGATTGATTATTTATATCAATCGATTGATTTGGGAAAATCAATAGATTGAGTTGGAAATCAATGGATTGAGTTTGGGGAAAATCAATATATTGATTTAGAAAATCAATAGATTGATTATTTATGTCAATCGATTGATTTGGGAAAATCAATAGATTGAGTTAGAAATCAATGGATTGAGTTTGGGGAAAATCAATAGATTGATTTAGGAAATCAATAGATTGATTATTTATGTCAATCGATTGATTTAGGAAAATCAATAGATTGAGTTGGAATTCAATGGATTGATTCTAGAAAAATTGACCGCTTGAATTTAAGCAGATAAATGTTTTAAAAACTCACCAAACGAAATCCATCGATCGATTATGGGAATTCAATCGATCGATTCTGAATGGTTAGATTTTACATTCAGTTAGTTTCACAAAAAGGTGTCGTTAAATGTTAATGTTTTTATGCCATATCCCTACTCATATGCCCGTCAATGCTACATGTCATGATTATATTGCACGCACTTCAATGTTTATGCACTATGATTGTGTACACTTTTATGTTTATATATCAGGATTAAATACACTTAAATGGCCATGAATTATGAATATATTCTTATGCACTTTACATGTTCTATGATGATCTATGAATGTGAAATCATGATAGTAACACATAATAAAATGTCAAGCATTGGTTAATGAGCATTAGACCCAACATCTTGTATATGATGGAGTCTAAGAAGGTATTAGACCCAACATCTTATACTTGATGGAGTCTAACTAAACACTATTAAAGAGCATTAGACCCAACATCTTGTACATGATGGAGTCTAAGAAGGTATTAGACCCAACATCTGGTGTAAGATGGAGTCTAACTAAACAAGAGTATGATGAGCATGATTAAGCCCAACGTCTTGAGCGGGACGGAGTTTGACATGTAATAAATGATATGATTTATTAGACCCAACGTCTTGAGCATAACGGAGTCTAACTATACAAGTGATAAGCATGATTAAGACCCAACGTCTTGAGCGGGACGAAATCTAATGTGCATTAAATGACAAAAAAGATGAAATTAAAAGAAATGATGCATTCATGTAATATTGATATATATGTTTATGTTCAGTTCCTTTCAGCTTATTGAGATTATACATGTCACATGCACACACACACGACATATACCGAAATATTTATATGGCTATGACTGATATATTATGCTTCAATGGATTACATGTCTGGTCTATACAAGTGTAAACTTACACCTCTTGTTGATGTGGGTGACCAAATGAGACAGGTGTCGCCGGTGACAAAGTATGGGTCTATGGTGATGAGACGGCACGTGGTGCTCAGGAAACTGGATTGAATGGCGATGATGGCTTCGTGGCCTAATTAGACTTGTTATTAGAATAAAAACATTATCATGGGTTTTATTTTGATTAATTAATGTTTTAAAATTTTTTTATCTTCCGCTGTTTAAGATGCTTGTATCGCCTTATTATATTTCTATGGTTCACGATACGAAGGTACGGTCTAAGATCTTACAATCAAGAGGTTATGAGATCTCGGGCCGCTACAGAAGGGGTTTATTGAAAGAAAGGCCCAGGCTCAAATGGGATAGCAAAGGATGTCATCATTTTTAGGGATGCTTTTTGGCTACTGTGCTTAGAATGATGACCGCTTTCAGGTGATTCCTAAGCAGTCACGCATCTGTTTTGCCAATACTTACCTTATCGCAATAGACTAAGAGTAGAACTGGCGGATGTATGCAGCATTGATGGGCTCAGGAAGATGATCTCCGTCCATGGTAGCGAGGCTGATGGCATATCCTGGTAGCACTTCTCAGACGACGTAAGGTCCTTCCCAGTTCGGCTTGAACTTTCCTCTCGGATCGGCATGGAGGGATGGGAAGATCTTATTCAATATAGTGTCTCCTACCTTTAGATCTCGACCACAGACATGTTTATTATAAAAGCGTGTGATTCACCCCTGGTAAACATGAGTATGACATAAGGCTAGGAGTCTCTTCTCGTCTAGTAAATTCAATTATTCAAAGCGGGATCTTTCTCTCTCTGCTTCGGGTAAGCCTGATTCCATGAGGATTCGGAGCGAGGGTACTTCAACCTCTACCGGTAGGACGGCGTCAGTTTCATACACAAGGGAGAATAGAGTTTCCCCTGTAGCGGTATGAATCGATGTTCTGTAGGCCCACAAAGCAAATGACAGCATTTCGCTCCAATCTCGATAAGTGACAACCATCTTCTCAAGGATGCAGATGACCATCTTGTTTGCAACTTCTACAGCTCCATTGGTCTAAGGCCGATAAGGTGACGAGCGATGGTGTTTGATTTTGTATTGCTCGTAGAAGGCTCGGATGCGCTTATTCGCAAAGCTTGTGGCGTTGTCCGTGATGATATCTTTGGGTACTCCAAATCGGCACACAATATTCCTCTTGAGAAATTTCTCGACGTGACTAGCTGTGATGTTGGCATATGATGCTGCTTCCACCCATTTGGTAAAGTATTTGATGGCGACGAGGATGAATCAATGTCTGTTTGATACTTTTGGATTAAACATTCTGACGATGTCAAGGCCCCAGGTAGCAAACAGACAAGGAGTGGTCATGCAGTGAAGATCGATGGCAAGAGTGTGCATTAGACTGGAGTGTTCTTGACACTTGTAGCATTTCTGAATATGTTTGCAGCAATCCGATTCCATAGTGGTCCAAAAGTATCCCTGTTGTAGAATTTTCTTAGCGAGCATGTGACCGCTGATGTGGGCTCCACATACTCCTCCGTGGATCTCCTTCATGATATTGGTCGCTTCACTTTGAGTAAGGCACCTGAGTAAGATGTTATTGTAGGATCACTTGTAAAGGCATTCCCTACAAATGACATAGCCTGCTGCTAAACGTTGAATGGTTCGTCGATCCATCTTGGACGTACCCTCGGGGAAAGTTAATGTCTCGAGGAAATTCTTAATGTCTAAGAACTAAGGTAGCTCATCATCAGGCTTTGTAGGTTTCTCAATCTGGAGGCAGAAAGCTGGCTCATTCCTTTACTCGATCATGATCGACTTCATCTCAACACCATACGGGATTTCTATCATTGATGCCAAAGTGGCTAATGCGTCGGCAAAGTGATTCCTTATCCGCGAGACATATGAGAATGTCACGTCTTGAAAGCAAGCTATCAGATCCTCTAGGTGCTCATGATAGGAGATCAGTTTCTCATCTTTCATCTTCCAGTCACCATTTGTCTATCATATGATTAACTATGAATCATCGAATACTCGGAGGTGAGTTACATTCAGATCGAGGGCTGCTTGCAAACCAGCGGCACATGCTTTATACTCAGCCATGCTGTTAGTGCAAGGGAAGTTGAGCTTGATAGAGACAGATATGTGGGATCCTTTTGGCAAAATCAGAATGGCGCCAACTCCTTGAACCTCAGCATTGGTTGTCCTGTCAAAGTGCATTACCCATGATTCTTCCACTTCCTAGGTATCGTCTTCCGTCATGAACAGGATGTCCTCATCGGGGAACTCAATTCTCAAAGGCTCATAATCTGGCAAAAGGATTTCAGCGAGATGATCAGCGAGTGCCTACCCCTTGATCAACTTCTGAATAATGTAGGTGATGTCAAACTCAGACAATAAAAGCTACCATCATGCAATTCCTCCAGTAAGAGCCAGCTTCTCGAAAAGGTACTTCAACAAGTCCATTCGGGCCAAAAGTAGAACGACTTGAGATAGTAAGTAATGGCGGAGCCTTTGAGTAGCCCATACAAGAGCCAGGCATGCTTTCTCCAAATGAGAATAGCGCGTTTCATAATCAGTAAACTTCTTGCTCAAATAGTAGATGGCCTGCTCTCTTCTTCCCGTCTCGTCGTATTGCCCTAAGACACATCCCATCGAAACTTCCATCGTGGAGAGATACATTAAGAGTGGTCTCCCCTGCTCAGGTGGTACCAAAATAGGTGGGTTAAGGAGGTAGCCTCTGATTCTATCAAAGGCTGCCTGACAGTCATCGTTCCATTCAACGGGCGAGTTCTTCCTTAGTAGACGGTAGTGGCATTTATGTGATAGCTTTGAATTTGACTAGGTTGACCTCGATCCCTCTCCTGCTAATGATGAATCTTAACCATTTTTTAGACATAGTGCCCAAAGCACACTTCTGTGTATTCAGACATAACTTGTACTTTCTCAGCCGATCAAACAGTTTCTGGAGGTTTACCAAGTGATCGCCTTGCTCCGGTGACTTGGCTATCATATCATTAATATACACTTGAATCTGTCGGGGCATCATATCGTGAAACAATGCAGTCATAGCTCTCTAGTATGTTGCACCGGCGTTCTTTAGCCCAAACGGCATGACTCTGTAGCAAAAGGTCCCCCAAGGGGTGATGAACACGGTCTTCTCTCGATCTGCCTCTGTAATCTTTATCTGGTTATATCTAGAGAATCTGTCCATAAAAGAAAGCATACCGTGCTTAGCGGTGTTATTGACCAAGATGTCGAAGTGCGGCAATGGGAAATCGTCCATCATGCGGACCTTTCCATCTTTCTTTAGCACAGGCACAATATTGGCTAGCCACTGCGGGTATTTGGATACCATGAGAAACCCCGCATCATACTGCTTGATGACCTCATCTTTGACTTTCACCATCCACTCGGGTCGAAGACGTCTCAGCTTCTACTTAATCGGCTTCATTTCGGGGTAGAGAGGCAACTCATGCTCGACCAAATCGGTGTCTAGACCAGACATGTCTTCGTACTACCAGGCAAAAATGTCTTGGTATGATCGAAGAAAATCAATCATGCTTTTTCTTTCTTCGGGAGACAGTGATGTTTCAATTTTAGTAATTCGGGGAACCTCTTCAGTTCCCAGATTGACGTCTTCGGTTTCCTCGACAATGGAGGTAGGGTCATGCTCAAATTTGGCAAGTGATCTTTAAAGTGATCGCCTTGCTCCGGTGACTTGGCTATCATATCATTAATATACACTTGAATCTGTCGGGGCATCATATCGTGAAACAATGCAGTCATAGCTCTCCAGTATGTTGCACCGGCGTTCTTTAGCCCAAACGGCATGACTCTGTAGCAAAAGGTCCCCCAAGGGGTGATGAACACGGTCTTCTCTCGATCTGCCTCTGTAATCTTTATCTGGTTATATCTAGAGAATCTGTCCATAAAAGAAAGCATACCGTGCTTAGCGGTGTTATTGACCAAGATGTCGAAGTGCGGCAATGGGAAATCGTCCATCATGCGGACCTTTCCATCTTTCTTTAGCACAGGCACAATATTGGCTAGCCACTGCGGGTATTTGGATACCATGAGAAACCCCGCATCATACTGCTTGATGACCTCATCTTTGACTTTCACCATCCACTCGGGTCGAAGACGTCTCAGCTTCTACTTAATCGGCTTCATTTCGGGGTAGAGAGGCAACTCATGCTTGACCAAATCGGTGTCTAGACCAGACATGTCTTCGTACTACCAGGCAAAAATGTCTTGGTATGATCGAAGAAAATCAATCATGCTTTTTCTTTCTTCGGGAGACAGTGATGTTTCAATTTTAGTAATTCGGGGAACCTCTTCAGTTCCCAGATTGATGTCTTCGGTTTCCTCGACAATGGAGGTAGGGTCATGCTCAAATTTGGCAAACCGATCAAGGAGCTCATTGGGGAGCTCCTCCAAAGGGATATCCTCATCCAGACTCGTAACTCCTATCTCTTCTTGTATTTCTACAAGAAAGGGGTTGATTTTACGTGGGACGGGTATTTCAATTAAGGCATCTTTTTATATAATTTTATCTAGAATTTTAAATGATAATATTTTTGAACTTCATATTTTTTTAATATTTTTGGTATTTTTATTTTCTTCGGAGATGGACCCTTGGCAGCACGAATCTATGTATATACAAGGTATTGTCTGCCAAGGGGTTATCTCACTTTTTATAAGCTATTTTTTTTTAGAAACGGGTGCCAAATGTTAGGCCACTCCCCGCTTCCAAAGATGCCCAATTGGGTACCTGAGAGGCCGCTCCTTTACCGGTTTGAATGGAGGGTGTTGATTGATATGGCTCTTCTGAGTCAACCTCGATCATGTTGATCCCCATTTCGTCTGAGATGATATCCTCAAACGTTAGCACAGTTTTGTGGTGATTCACCATAGGGGGAGTTTGTTTAGGTACTGGCCGTCGTTCCTCAAAGAGGGATAATGCGGCCAAATCTATCTCCAAGCTGGGAAGGGTAATGTAGGGATTGGTGGGGTGAACCGGTGTTGTAAGCTTGTGTGGGGTTAATCGGGTTTTCCCATTTTGGTCAATCTTCACAACCCCGACAATTATGAATGAATTCCTTATGTGAGGCCTAGGACGAGGTTTTTCTTTTATGTGGATCCCCCTGGCTTTTGCGGCTGCCGTCGTACGGACTTTCTCCTTAGCCTCTCTTACTTCTTTCGTGGGCTTGTAACCTAGCCCAAACCTGACTTTCTATCCGCCCTTAGCTATAACGTGCTCCTTTCTTCCTTGTAATCTGGGCCCAAGACCCCTTCCTTTTTTATAGCCCTACTTTTGGAGCATAGCCACCGTTGCTACCATTCCACCTCCAATTCTAAGAATGATGCCCTCAATGGGCTCCGGGAGTATTGCCGATACCTCATATTTGAAACTGTGGAGGTCAACGTCCTCGACGGTGTGTGGTACATCTAGTATATTGAGCTTTTCAATGCTGTTGGTGGCCTTTTCTTTCTCACTGTTCCCTTCCCCAATGATTGTGATGATCTTGTGCCCAGATACAAATTTGAGTATCTAGTGCAGTGTGGAGGGGATCGCTCCAACTTTATGCAGCCACAGGCGCCCTAACAGTAGATTAAATGAGAATTTAATGTCCATTACCTGAAATAATATGGAGAAGGTCATTGGCCCAATCAACAGCTTAAGGTCAACTTCCCCCATTATCTCTCTCCTGGTATTATCAAAACCTCAGGCACTAGTTCTCATGGGTCTCAACATGCAAGGGTCTATCCCGATCTTTGTGGCGGTTCTTAATGGGCATATATTCAATGCGAACCCATTATCAATTAGAACCAAGGGGATTACCATATTTTCGAACTCAACAGTTGTATTTAAGGATTTTGAGTGGCTACCTCCTTCCTCTGGCAAGTCAGCATCAGAAAATGAAATGGCATTTGGAGCAATCACCTGACCGATTATTTGCCTGACTTCATCCGAGCTAACCTGAAGTGACACATGCGCATTCTTTAATGCCCCCATTAATGCTTCGAAATGGAGTGGGGACGTCATCAACAGATCCCATACAATAGTATGGGCAAGTATTCTTCTCAGTTGAGTCTCCAGTGTATATTCTCGACTCATTTTCTCGAAGGGGTTCACTACGCCATCTTTCTTTCCTTCGGGTTAGGTTTGTGGTGCTTCTGGCTGCTTCGAAATATTTTCAGATCGGGTAACAAAGTCTACTACTCCTTCTTTGTTGCTGCCAGCATTGATATTAATTTATTCATAACTCAGCAGGACCTGATGAGGATCATAGATAGGTCCTTAGATCTGAAATGGTATAAACGCTGGTGTCAGAGGTATTTGTACTGCAGGCTCAGGAGGCATAGACAATACTTGATTTATTTCGGTGATAGCTGGTTGGGTGGCAAAATTGGGCCTAATGGGCGTGGTGAAGCTTGAGGGTGGTGGTGTAGGTGGGAAAGGGACAAGGTTAGGCCATTGGTAGCTGATGGGTGCTGGCGGGGGATTGGGGGTATGATAGGCTACTCGGTAATTGACAAGGGTGGTGGTGTATGGTTGATATGAATTTATGTGCACATAATTGACGGGTGTGGGTGATGGAAAGTAAGCCCTAAGATCCATGGGTTCAGCTTGTGGTGTTGGGCTAGGGAAATAATCTGCCAGATTTAAGGGTTCAATTACCCCAACAGTTTTTTCTTGGTCTCTCCACCTTGGGGCCATGAAAGTTTCTTGGTTACAAATGAAGTCTGGTGGATCAAACTCCAATTCTTCTTTAGATTCCTCTACCATCCCTATGGTGGGTCTGAGACCTGCTATTTCGGTAGGGTGTGGGGGTAGAGGCACCTGGTGAATATTTATGTGCTGGTTCATTTAGGTGGGTGCAGGGGGAATGATTTTTCCAGCATCGACTAAATTCTGGATCGCGTGCTTCAATGGGAAAGAGCGATCAGTTGGGTGACCCGAGCCCTGGTGGAAATTGCAATGAGTATTGGGGTCAAAATTATATGGGATCGGATTGGGAGAAGGTCGCGATTGGAGAGTAGTTATTAATCCCTTTTCAATTAATAGAGGTAAAAGTACACTCCGAGATTGCCCTAAGGGCGTAAAGACTCGATCATAACGAGCTCTCCTCTCCGGGGTCATTTGCGTCCCCTGCCCATTCCTTGCTCTTTGTACTAGCTCTGTCCTGACGGGAGCTGGTTGCACTACTTTAAACTGGAAGGGGGCTACATTGTTATTGTTGGGCCGAGGGTTTGTAACATTTTATACCTCTGCCCCTGTTCTTCTATCATTTCTCTGCTTGGAGAACCTCCTAACTCCGCTGGGCCCCCCGGATGCATTCTTATTCAACTGCCCTTCCCTGATGGCGTCCTCACAGCGGTTGGCGTTCCTTACCAAGTCAACAAAACTGGACTGCTGCGGTATACAAGAAAATCTGAGATCACTGGCAGGGTATTTTTTGAGATCATTTCTAGCTGCTCATCGTCAGGTATCCTGTTTTGACTTGAGCTTCCAGTGCTCTCCAATGCCCTTAGTAATCGCTGAAGGTTTCATTGGAGTTTTGCTTTAATCGGGCTAGATCTGACTTGCGGGGCTCAATGTCTATGTTGTAGACATATTGCTCTTGGAATAGGTGGGTCAGATCTTTCCACGTTTTAATCATTGATGGTTCAAGAGAGGTGTACCATCTTAAAGCTAGGCCGGTTAAACTTTTCTGGAACACTTTGATGAGGAGTCGTTCATCTCTGCCATGTTGGCACATGTCCCTACAGTAGGACTTAAGGTGTGCAATAGGGTTGCCTGTGCCGTTATATTTATCGAAGACCGGCATTTTGAATTAAGGGGTAAGGGGACCTCAGCAAACAAGCACAAGTCCGTGAAGTCTGTGGTGTGAATTTTAGCACCACCCATCTTCAATAACTATTTTTGGATCTTGCCCAACTGTTTCCTCAATTGTTCTAATTATTTGGACATGGGGGCCGTCTTCTCAATAGTTGACCTGGACTCGCTCTGTGGTATCAGGGGTGAGGTAATTACAAGTGGGGGATTAGCAGTGGTCAATGCCCCGACATAGGCATCACAATTTCTGATCTCATCCTCCTCATATTACTGATCTATGTAAGGTGCACTGAGGACGGGATTCTCGAGTTGTTGTTGCATGAACTGGGTGGGCATGGTCTGAATGGGGGTGGGGTGAGACCATTGGATGTGGGGGAAGTGTTGTGGGGTGATGGGGTGAGTGGTAGTTTGGTTTTGGGGTGGGGCCTGATGGGGAAGTCTGTGGTGTGGATTTTAGCACCACCCATCTTCAATAACTATTTTTGGATCTTGTCCAACTGTTTCCTCAATTGTTCCGATTCTTTGGACATGGGGGCCGTCTTCTCAATAGTCGACCTGGACTCGCTCTGTGCTATTAGGGGTGAGGTAATTACAAGTGGTGGATTAGCAGTGGTCAATGCCTCGACATAGGCATCACAGTTTCTGATCTCATCCTCATATTGCTGATCTACGTAAGGTGCACTGAGGACGGGATTCTCGAGTTGTTGTTGCATGGACTGGGTGGGCATGGTCTGAATGGGGGTGGGGTGAGACCATTGGATGTGGGGGAAGTGTTGTGGGGTGATGGGGTGAGTGGTAGTTTGGTTTTGGGGTGGGGCCTAATGGGGCCATTGGACATGGGGGAAGGCTTGGAGATGGCCTTGGGGTGTGGGGCCATGGGAAAATTGGGGTTGAGGTATGGTATGGGTTTGAGCTGGGTATGAGGGTTGTGAGTGGGTGAAGTTTTGGAGAAATTGTGAAGGGTATTGGTGTGAGGTTCCAAGGTTTTGGGCTTGGGTTTGGGCCATGAAGCCTTGGGAGGGTTGGGCCATGAAGCCTTGGTCATGATAGGTTTGGGCCATGCGCCATTGATGGGTTTGGGCCATGGGCCCTTGATGGGTCTGGGCCATGGGCCTTTGGTGGGTATGGGACATAGGCCCTTGATGGGTTTGGGACATGGGCCCTTGGTGGGTCTGGCCCATTAGGCCTTAATGAGTCTGACCCATTGGGCCTTAGTGGGCTGGCCCATTGGGCCTTGGGTGGGTCTGGGCAATGGGCCCTTGGTGGGATTAGCCCAATGGGCCTTGGTGGGTTTGGGCCATAGGCCCTTGGTGAGTCTGGGCCGTGGGCCCTTGGTGCATATGGGCTGTGGGCCCTTGGTGGGTCTGGCCCAGTGGGCCTTGGTGGGTTTGGGTTATAGGGTGTTGGGCCATGGGGCTTTGGGACATGGAGGTTTGGGCCATTGGGCCTTGAGGCATGTGGGTAATGGGAGATTGAATGGTGTGGATGATGGGGGGTTGATGGGGGTCATGGGGGAGTGAGGCATGGAGATTGGCTAGGGTATGGGATGGGTTCATGGATATGGGGTGTGGAGGAGAGGAGGCATTTTGGGAAGCCTTCTACATGGAGTAGGCTTGGAACATCTCCTCCATGATGGAGATGGTGGATTTAAGGGGTAATGGGGGATAGATGGGATGGATGTGGAGGATAAATTGGGCATGGCCCCAACAAAATCGTGCATGACTAGGGTAAGTGATGGAATATGGGGTGGATTAGAGGGATGAGGGGATGCATTGGAAAATGGGGATGGGTTGGGAATGTATGGGGATGATGAAGGGTAAGGTGTGGGTGTCTGGGAAAAATCGGGCATGGCCTCGGTAAGAATGGGCATGACTCGGGTAGATGAGGGGATTTGTGGGAGGTTTGATAGGGTGGAGGTGACATACGTGAATGAGGGCGGGTCGGGCCTATATGGAGAAGATGGACAATGGGGCATGGATGTGAATGCAGGAAGTTGATCGAGCATGGATGTGGATGGGAGGTGGGATGGATTTGGCATGGATATGGGAGGAAAAGTGGTCATGGTTTGGGCAAAGGATGGGGAATTAGGGGGGTTTTGGATTATTTGAGAAGTGGATGGAAAAATAGGGGCACCAAAGGGGCTGGAAATGGCAAAGGGCGACTGGGTGAGGGGGGTGGTGGTTAAAATTTCTCCCGAATGGGAATGGGTTGGAGAATGTGGCGGGGATGAATCGGGATCGGCATAAGCTGGGTCCACTGCCCACGACATCATTTGTTAGCAGGTTGGGTCTGGGTGCTTTGGATAAGGCCCGAAAACTTTTCTCCTTCTTCCCCTATGGGATGATGGAGGGTAGGGCGATGTCATTGTGCCGGCACCACAAAGACTATATATTTATATGTTTTTTTTGTTTGATTAAATTTTTTTTTTTTTTTAATTTTCATAAGTGAAAACAAAGGTTCCGAGGCCTTGAAGTTCCCTTCTCAGGTGGCTTTCATACTCTAATTTAGGACCCGCGGCGATGATTTCGAAGCACTTCAGAAGAATCAAAGGAAGACCTTTGATCTATTAAAGGCACGAAAACCGAGGCAAATGACCTGATCCCCCGAAATGAGTAAAAAAGAAGTTACATTCTTTTGACCGACGGGGGTATATTGGGTGTCGGAGATGGCGGGGCCCCAAACAGAGGCACTAAGACACTAATCGAGGGACTCGAGATGTAGAAAAGGCCACAGAATCAGGTTGGATTGCTCAGAACAACACTGGCGCAACTAATACATGCGCCAGAGCAAAAACTCCCTAAATAAGGCTGGCGCAACTATTAGTTGTGCCAGTGTATCTCTAGGGATTTTTACATTGGCGCAACTAATACTTGTGCCAGGTAAAATTGGGTTTCCAGAATGCTTGACAGCAGCAGTTTCAACCCGAAATCAGTCTCTTTTTGGCTTTTTTGTGGAAGTTGGGCTCCCGAGAACTGACTATTTATATGATCAGATTCTCTCCTCATCGAACCTAAAGGATGTGAGTCCGGTATAACTCGCTAGTGCACTCCCCAAAGGGTTTTAAGTTTGAAGGAATAGGTGACCCACCCGATATACCTTCAGCGCAAGCGCCTTCTCGGATACTAGGTGGGTTGGGACTTTTCTGGATCATCATCACTAGGGGCTGCCGCTATACTAAGACCCGGGTGGTTGTATGTGTTCCTAAACCCAACCCCTTAAAAATCTACCCCGTAAAATTAATTGATTAAGTTCCCTATCTTGATTCAATTTTAAATTTTTTCAAAGCTTTTTTTTATGGAAGTTTTCTTTAGTTCAAAGAC
Source organism: Chloranthus sessilifolius (assembly GCA_021018995.1). Classification (NCBI taxonomy): domain Eukaryota; kingdom Viridiplantae; phylum Streptophyta; class Magnoliopsida; order Chloranthales; family Chloranthaceae; genus Chloranthus; species Chloranthus sessilifolius. The sequence continues at coordinate 97,926,640 of CM037593.1, forward strand.
CGGGGGTGATGACCCCATGCCACCTCTACGGGCTAGCATTCACTGTTGAAATATGATTGCGGAAATTTAAGAAGCGCAAGTAGGCCCACCAAATGGCTAAGGCACTTTAAATGACGAAAATATAGAGAAATTTAAATGCAAAACGCAAGTGGACCCGTCAATCGGCTAAGGTGTTTGAAATGACAGAAATGTAAAGAAATGGAATGACGGTGTGCAAGTAGGCCCTCCCAACGGCTAAGTCATGTAAACGACGTAAAAGTAGGGGTAAGTAAAATGACGTAATCAAAGGGGTGAGTAAAAAATAAATAAATAACAGCACTAAAAAGGTTAGTAAAATGAAAAACAAATGGGCCAAGTTCAAGGGGACGCTCTACTAGCTACTCCCTAGCAGAGTCGCCATCTGTGTAACTGTGGGATTTTTTATGATCCCGTCACGACGATGCACTCTCTAACAAAAAATATAGAGTCGCCAACCAGAGCTTTTGGTGTCCTGGGAAACCTAGATCATTTTTATAAGCACCAAAATCCCACAAATGTGACTATGAATCCGGTCCACACCAAAGGTTCTTGGGCAAGGGCTTTGGTTATCGATTGGGAAGGTGTTAGGCACCCAATCAACCCACTTAATGCGGCCTCTACTAATGGTCAAAACAAATAATGTAAAAGAAAAGAAAATGGCTTCCTCTTGCCCAAATGGGTCTTAAATCCTATTTGTGCCCCTCCGTTCCTACCGAAAATTCGGCGGCATAACGGCACAAATGAGAGGATGGAGGAATGACAGAGAAGGTAGAGGAATAGAGGGGAGAGCCGGAGCCCTCGGGCCCTTATTGCACCGTTGAGGAGCCTTGCGTTGGCTTACTTTGATGAGCTTTTGAAGGCTTGAATGATGGAAAAAGGGGTTCTAACCACTAAGGCTTGCTAGCTAAGAGGTAGCGAGGGCAGGCAAATGGATTGCACACACCTAACCTAGAGGCTTTTTATAAAAGGTAAGGCTTGGAAGGAGGTTTTGGAATTCTAAAATTTATGAGTAATGGTGCACCAATAGGAGAAAGATCTTCTCACTTTAAGCTCTTTCTCTCTTAGGCAAAAATTTTCAACCCCTAAACCAAGGGGTGGGGGCTCTATTTATAGGAAATGGATGGGTTAAGAGACTACTTAGAGGCTAAGCAAGATTAGAAATTAAGTAATCTAGCATCTAAGGTTTCATAGGGTTTTTGGAGCCTTAAAATATGTGAAGAGGTGCTCCAATGGTGGATGATTAGATGAGGCTTTAAACCACTTAAGGGGTTGCACATAGATAGTAAATGGGTGCAACAGAACTAGCAAAACACACCCCAAAGGTCAAGGTAGTTAACAAGTCAAACCTCAATCATGATTTTTGAGGCAAGAAATAGCAGTTACTGTTCATATGCCTGGTGCAACTATTAGTTGCGCCAGGCATATGCACAGTAAAACAGTGCAGCATAATAGCCTGGAAGTTGGCTTCCCGAGGTGGGGCCCGATTTATACCTAGCGCAACTATTAGTTGTGTTAGTCTATTTCTAGGGAGAAATGGTCTGGCACAACCATTAGTTGCGCCAGTCTCCCATATGTCTGGTGCAACTAATAGTTGCGCCACATCCCAACGGGGTATCCTTTGAAATTACTATTTTGCCCCTCGAGTTCGGGATGAGATATCTCCTTACATATAACTCTGATTGGGGTAATAGTTACACCAGTCTCCCATATGTCTGGCGCAACTAATAGTTGCGCCACATCCCAACAGGGTTTTCTCTGAAATTATTGTTTTGCCCCTCGAGTTTGGGATTGGATATCTCCTTACATATAATTCTGATTGGGGTGATTCTTGGCCCGTTGGGAAGCTGGGGACTTTTATTTTTTAATGATATGAGATTCGATTATAGTAGAAAGTCACAACTAATCTCGATGCACCCCTTTTCATCCATCGCTCCGGAAAGCTAGGTTTGAGTCCGGAATGGGTACTAAAGGTCGAGATTGGTTTCTAAGGGTTCGGGGTAATTTCTAAGGGATTTGGGATGATTACTAAGGGTTTGAGAAGGTATCTAAGGGTACCATACATGCCATCAAAAGCTCGAAAGTGCGCCTCTCTCGAAATATGTTTTGATTGGGCCTTGGGCCAAATTTGGGTGTCTACACTAAGGTTTTGAAAGGGTTCCTAAGGGTTCCATACATGCCATCAAAAGATCGGAGATGCACCTTTCTCGAAATGTGTTTCGATCGGGCCTTGGGCCAAATTTGGGTGTCTACAGATGCCCCTCTTTGGTATCCGATCAGTAATGATTGAATGTCAAAGAAAAGAGATATCCGAAGAGGCCCAAGGCCTTACTGACGGATTTGCTGCATTCAGAATGAACTTCAAACATCAGATGAGTAACATGGTGAGAAAATGAAAGCCCTATATGTCGGAAAAAATTATCGTTTCTCAAGGTAATCGGTCCCCAAGCGCTTAGCGACATTACTGGGCATAACCGAGGTGAAATGAGTTGCGAAAGCCCAATAGCTGGGAAAAATGGTTGCTTCTCGAGATGATTTGAAGGAGTTTGATGTTCAAGGTTCATTCTGGATACAACAACTTCATAAGTAAGGAGGGTGATTGGCTCACATTCAAAGATAGGTGCAACACAAGTACGCTAGGCTCCACAGTTTGTGTCCAATCATATGAGGCATTGACCACCTCATCTGACTGGTCACAAGTACCCCTGCTTGAAGCAGGGTTCGAAATCTTTGGGCGAACCCATTGATCCTGAAGTTTATTTAGCACGACTACCCGAGCAGAGCGAACAGATGTCGCAATGCTTTTTGGGAGTATATGTTGTTTTTCCAACGTGCCCCGGATCATCATGACCCAGAGTATCCAACCTCAACTAACACAGAACTGATCTGGCCAAAATTGGGTGCCCACTAAAGGAGACATCCAATCCTAGTCTCTACTAATAATGATCTTATAAATCAATTATCTATACATAAACATGCACCCATTAAGGGTGATATGCAAAAAAGGCGATGGAAATCTCGACCCAAATCTTGTTCGGGTACAATTTACGAGAACAAACGACCATCCTACAGATACTCAGACACAAGGCGTACACTTTACAGGGATACCGTGCCAATACAGGTTTTAAGCCTGCGGGAATAAGGGAAATGAACCCTTCTGCATGCATGTTTACACATAGTTTGATTGACATGTAGTTTTATTTTCAATAGGTTGGTTTCAACCAACAATTGACCATTTTCATAACGGAGTTACCCGGACCTCAAACCCCGTAGGGCGCACGCCTAGACTGTGCAGTCCTAGAGTCCACACCTCCGAAATAGTTCATGATAAATATCAAGTTAGACACTCACGTTCATATGAATCCGCCAACTGAGCGTTCATTGCAAAGATTTAGCATTGGAGTTGACTCGATCGAAACATTGATCGTTTGATCGAGATTAACACCGTTGCTCCTACTTTAAAGTAGGATCCAAAAATCCAAGATGTGCCTTTAAACTTAGGACATTGATATAGCACAGCTGCATTGCTGATAAAATATTGATATTTTACCGCATTGGAATACGCGTGTGTGTCCAATCACATGAGGCATAGACCGCCTCATTTAACTGGCCACAGGTGTCCCTGCTTGAAGCAGGGTTCGAGGTCTCTAGGTGAACCCATTGATCCCGAAGTTTATTTAGCATGACTACCCGAGTGGAGTGAATAAAAGTCAAAATGTTTTTTAGGAGTGCGTGTTGTCTTTTCAAAACACATATCTTTGTTTTTTATGTGGGAATTTTTTTATCTTTTTGTGTTTATCAATTTATATGATTTTTTTAGATTTTGAGTAATCATTTTATGTGATTTTATTACTTTATTACTTCTATTATTTTATGTGAATTATTTTTAGGATTTTCTTTATCTCTTTTTTTGTGAATTTTTAGATCTTTAAGTTTATCATTTTATGTGATTTTTTTTTTAACTTTTGAAGCTATCATTTTATGACATTTTTTTAGTTTTTCAAAACTATTATTTTTTGTGAATTATCCTACCATCTTATGTGGATTATTCTATTATTTTATGCTAATTATCTTTGGCTTTTTATGTGGATTTTTTTAATCATTTTTTGGACTTTTTTACGTTTTTTCATGTAGGATTAGGATGCCTATTGATCTTGACCCATTTTATTTTAGCACGGCTTCTCGGACAAGTCGAATGAGGATCAACCTATCATTTGGGAGTGCGAGCATCTACCGGGAGTAAACAAAGCGAAGAGAGGGGGTACCGATTACGCATCTGACCCGAACCAGGCCCAAAGACCCGACCCGTGAGTGGCTGGCGCAACTAATAGTTGCACCAAGCCAAAAGAGGGCCCAAAATAGCTTGGCGCAACTATTAGTTGTGCCAAGCTTGCCGGGAATCCAACTTAAGCAGCCCGAGTTCGGGCAGTAAGGGCAAAATTTTGAAAAAAATTTCTCCCCCCCTCTTCAAACCGAAAATCGGCCTCCCTAGGGCTCCTATACATTGCTTTTACATGTGCCTCATTGCCGGCATTCACTCGCACCGATTGATCGCCGTCTTGCGCTAGATCAAAAACCCCATCTTCTTCACAAGGTAACCATTAAAAGCCCATTTTTCTTGATTTTTGTTGCTTTTTCTTGCAAACATGATCATGATCTTGCATTTTTTGGTGAATAATGGTTTATTTTTCTTGTATGTATGTTTATTGATGATGTGTGGATGATTTCTTATGAACAATGCCCTATTTTTATTATTTTATGGATTTATTGGTGCCTAATATATATATTTTTTGTTGTTTTTATTTGTGTATATACAATGGATTTTATTTTTGTTGTTTTTTGTTTGTTTTTTTGTTTTTATTTTGCATACAAAGCAATGGATTTTTGGTCTTTTATTTTTTGAACACTAATTTAGGGAAAAGGGATTTTTGGTTTCTTTTTGAAAATTTTTAATTAAGGAAAATGATTTTTGACTTCTCTTAAAATTAAGAAAACAAAGGATTTTATATTTTTTTGTTGTTTTTTTTTTTCTAAAAAATAACTACGGCATTGATTTATTATTTTTGTGTCGGTTTTTTTTTTTTTCTTTTTTGATTTTATGGGCATAGGTTAAGGTTTTTTTTTTTAGTTTTTTTTTTTTAGGAGCATAAAAGGAGGGATTTTTGAACATAAGAGAAAGAGACTTTTTTTGGGTTTTGATTTTAGGAGCATAAGGAAGTGATGCTCTTTTTTTTTGTTTTTCTAAGCATAAAAGATGGACCTAAAAAGATGAGACTTTTCTTTTTTTTTTTGGTTTTTTGTTTTTAGGAACATAAAGCAAGGATTTTTTGTTTTTTGCTTTTGTAATCATAAAAGAAGGATTTTTTCTTTGGTTTCTGATTGATTTTTTTTTTTAGCATAAAGAAATGATGATGATTTTCTTTTTTTTTAACTTGCTTTATTTTTAAACATAGAAAAAAGGAAATTTGTTTTATTTTTTATTTACTTTTGAAGATAAAAAGGAAGGGATATTTTTGGCATTTTCAATCTAAAAGGGACTTTTTTTGTTTATGTATGTGTGTATCTTTATTTTCTGAATATGAACAGAAAGAGGGTGAGCATACTTACCTTCCCTTGGTGTGTAGCATAAAACGGTTCTTTATCACTGATCTGCTTTGATGTGATTATTTTCTGTTGCCCCAGAATGTCCGGCAACGAAGAGTACGTGCCCGAGGAGGGCCATGAGGAGGGGCCTGAGATAGTCTATGGCCTGAGGGGGGGAGCAGTTTTTTGTGGTAGAGCGAAAAGCGGATCCCTGGCTAGAGATGCAGGGTGAGGCCGCCAGAGTTGGCCTCCTTCATCAGCAGTACATTCATATCTCCAATTTCGGCATAGCGGGCAAGGTAAGAGATGAGTTCAGTTCTTTTTTTTTGTGCAGCTTTGCTTTATTTTCATGATCTGATGCATTTCTTGTTTTCTGACGTAGGACTTGCCCCCTATCGTGTTCCGCTGGGGTTGGTTGGACTTTCATGATTTCTACCGCTACGTTCCCCCTATGGTGAAGTATTTGTTGGCACAGGTGGGCTTTAGGGAGTTCCTGTCTTGTCCCCTTATGAGGGCCGATGCCACATACCTGAAGGCGTTGATAGAGCAGTTCCGCCCTAAGACCATGACCTTCCACATGCCCTATGCCGAGATGGCGCTAACGCCCGTAGATTGGGCAATGATTACTGGCATCAGGGTGGGGAGCATACCGATAGCCAGTCTCACGGTATCAAGCAAAGAAGACATTATCCAATTGATAGGGGCGTATCCCCCTTGTGGGTAGATGCATGACACCGAGGTCAAGATGGGCTGGCTATCTAGTCTCTACGTGGCTGAGGAGTTGGTGGATCTGGGCCAGCCAGATAGGGACCTTTACATTACGCCCGAGTGGGCGATCATCCTGGCCCGCATCACGCTTCTACTCCTTTTGGGCAAGACCCTTTTTACGAACGCAAGCGGAGGTCAAGCCAGCTTGGCATTGCTAAGGATTTGGACAACTGGCTTGACGTCCATAGGTATGACTAGGGCGGGGCCGAATACGCGCTGTTGATGTAATGTGTGGCCCGAGTAACTACCAGGGATGCCAAATCTATTGTCGGCTTTTGGGCGGCATCAGAGGTAATCCCTAACTCTTTTGCTTTCGTCAGTTTTATTTGAATGACCTTTTATGCTACTGACTTGTTCTTTGTGCACTGCTCCTCTTAGACTTGGGGGTACCATCACTTTCAGCCTGAGCGCCCGCTTCTCCACTTAGAGGCATATACCTACCCTCTCCTTAGCAATTGGAACCAATCTCGGTGTCGCGATGTGGGCATGAAGCACCTAGAGATGGGCCTGAGATCCCAACTCGATCTGATGATCCTCGAGCAAGTAAGGCCTTTTCAATTATGTTTATTTCGGTTCAGAGATTGTCCTTTGTTGTTATGTTGCAATTTTGGCTGATTGGCCACTTCTTGTCTTGGACATATCCTTCACGACCCGTACCTCACCTCCATTTTCTGTGACCGACCAGGCGTAGGTTCATCGCGCCTATTCAACAACCGTCGTGTGGTCTTCTTCTACGGGGCGTGGGCCAGGGCCTACTATCTGGGGGAGCCGGTGGTGCACCAGTATCAGGGCTATCATGCCATACCCATGGACCCTCCTGCAGATGTTTTGGACCCTGTTGACAGCATTGAGGAGCTCACTGTAGCCTTTCTCCATAATGGGATCCCCACCAATGCCTTTCTTATGCCCGGGGATTATCATATATGGTATGAGTGCCTGCCATATCGGTTCATCCTGCCGCGCTTTGTCCCTAACGCCAACTTCCTTACCTTCGACAGCCCGCGTTCTCAGGTAATTCTCCTTTCTAGGTTAGTCCCCTTTTTGTTTTAATTCAACTTTTGTTTCTACTGAGAGAATTTCTATTTTGTTCACAGTTTGCTCGAGGGGATGACTCGGATAATGAAGGCGAGGCGGTGGCGGGTACCGCTGATACTTCAGGGGCAGGTCCTTTAGGTGTTGGCCCTTCCAATGCGAGTCCCTCAGGTGAGGGTTCTTCAGGAGCTGGTCCGTCAGGTACTTCTCATGCGGGTGCCCTTGGTGGTGATCCGCCCGTGGTCTATGGGACCTTCTGATGCCTGGATGATAGCTTCCTCTCGGGCCCCTGCACTGATGTGGACAAGCAAGCGCGTATCTCAGCTGAAGCGGCCTGAGTCCCTCCTCCTGAGGTGATTCCAGAGGTAAGCCCTCTTATGATCATTCTTCCTTTGTCTCGGCTCCTTTTGTAAATGCATGTATTTTGTAATTGCCCCGGTAGCTGACATCCTATCCCTCTAAATGTAGAACTTTGACTCGGCTATGGAGTATGCGGCGTATCACCGTAACATCGCAGAGCTCCGAGACGTGGAGGTAGTGAGTATTCTGCTACTCTGCTTTTTCTCTGTTTTACTATCCTTGGTTCTTCAACTAATCCTGATCTCTGATTTTGACTATGACTTGCAGCGTGCACATGCCAAGGAGTCGCGATCTTTGCTTAGTAGGATTTCGCAGGCGTGGTCCCGGGTAGGGGATATTCGAACCTTCCAAAGCTCCTCGCTTCGATGGAAGAAGTCAAAGGGCGCCAACAAGGATTAGGCCCTAGTTTCTACAAGAAAACATTTAGCACATTTTGGGATAATTTTATTGGGATTTTACAAAGTTTGTAACAGATATTTGTGGCACTTTTTGGATGATTTTCTATTTGGATATGCTTAGTGCTTTTCTTTGATTGCAATGTTGTCTCTCTCTTGCATATATCCAACTACTTGCAAGATGATCTTGATGTCTGCTCATGGGAGTGGCCCTCGAGGTTGCACACCTTGGTGCTGGTTTCTCCTGCACAAAAAGTCAAATCCTTTTAATGTTAGGTGCCTTTTATGTTTGTGAATATTTTTTAATGCAGAAATAGGTGGACAGGCTAACTGGCAAAGGGGGCCAACAAAGGCCCACAAAAATCCCCAAAAAAACTTAGAAAAATGGCTTGGAGGGGGGGATTGTGCTGGTGTAACTATTAGTTGCGCCAGGCTTAAATTGGGGACATTTGCACTGGCACAACTAATAGTTGTGCCAATTTGGGCTTGGGGAGCTGTGGGGCCTATAAGCCTGAGACAATCCAAATTCCCCTTCTTTTCTTTTTGACTTGGCATTTTTTACTGATTTTTCCTCTCCTTGCTTTCCTAAGGGCTGGTCCATCAACATACATTGAATTTTATATCCTTGAAAGATATTTATACGTCTATGCACCTGCTATCCAATCCTCCCTTACATGGAGGGCTTGGAACCAATTTACCCCTTTCTTTGGGCTTGGAGCCCAATTTTCTCAAAAGTTGTCATGGGAGCTTGAATGAGAGTGAGCTCGTCGAACTTGAGCGGCTCGAACTATCACATCTTCCCCTCTTTCTTGAGGTTCCTCCACGGTGGGACCTACTTCACGCGGCAGCCTCTTTTTGGATCCAAAAGCTCATGTGTTCCATTTTGGGAAGCGGGAGCTAACTCCCACTCTTGAGGAGCAATCCAATTTGTCCGACTTGAAGCTTCACAGAGGCCTCGCTAGAGTCATGCCAAAGTTGAGCTATTTCAAATCCGTTCACCTTACCCTCAGTTTGAAGAAATTTGAGTACGAGAAAAGTTTCATTGGGGGGCGACAAGGTGTTCGATCAAATTCCTCAAAGAACTTTTCGGTGACGAAAGTCTATGAAAATTGCCGGTTAGGAATATCTTCAATGCGAAAGCCTTTGCTCTCAGTCTCATTTCAGAAGTCCTTTTCTTTACTGGGGGAGAGAGCTTCTATCTGGCTCTTTGTGACGTTTTGACCGAGCTGGTAGAGGGCCGATTAGTGATGCACCTGGTCCTTGCTGAATTATACCAATGCCTTGATGCATTTGCTCTGGGCAAGGTGGAGAGACTCAGGGGATGTCTCTTGCTACTTTAGGTCTGGTTGGGTGAGCATCTCGCTATCTTGGGACCCATGCCACACTTTTACATTGTCCTAGGTGAGGCCGCTCGCTACTTTTTAGGTAGGTGTCACATACTTTCGCGGGGCGATTTGTCAACTTTGAAGCTTTGGTTGACCAACACCAAGCTAATATGAAGGCTTCCTTGGTTGGATCAGACCTTTCTCATAGTTCGTTTCAGAGACCATGAGGGCATCACCCTCCTAGGATTGACTGGCAGCACCTTCTATTTCCCATTCCGAGTGTTGCGTCAGTGGCTGCTCTCAGCAGGTGCCTTGTGAGACAAAGCCCCCTCTATGTTACTTGATCTTTTCTAGGGGGTCCTCTGGGGACGTAGATCGGATTGCTGCTCTTTGGGAGATGCATCAGTCAATGCTGATGTGTGATATGGATCAGGGAGATTCGGTTCAGTCTTCCCCTGAGTACGAGGCTTGGCTATTGGCTGAGCAGCCTACTGCTGATCATCTGGATCAGTCGGAGAGTGTTGATGTGGGAGGCCCCTGGCCAAAGAAGGAGACGGCACTCCGAATCCACATTGAGTTGTTGACTTACGAGAAGAGGGTCCTGCACGAGCTTTTAGCACAAGAGAAAGTTAGAATAGGGATAGCAGAGAGCGAGGTCCTTCGTTTGAAGAGATCTTTTGAGTGTTGCCCTTAGAGCCACTGATGCTTCTCGGAAGAGGTATAAGAGTTTGCATGGTCATTAGTTGACCGAGCAAAATGTCCGGGAGGATGGTTTTCGCGCTGAGATTAGTGTCTTGAAGTGCGAGCTGGGCAGTTGATTCCTTCCTACACATATAACTTTTTACACAGATCAGATACACAAAAAAGGGGCTTAAGAAACCCCTTTACCGATACACACTTTTTGGTATACATATTTTCTTTATGTTTTTGTTTTTTCCTACTTTTTGTAAAAAGAAAGATAGAAAGGAAGCTAGACATCACACCGGCTATTTTTTAAGATGTGATGTAAGCGGTGCATTTGTAAATGAAAAAGGAAAATCTATTATATTTACAGAGACTTTTTTTGTTGTTCTTTTTGCTTTCTTCTCTTTTTTGATTAATGGGTCGTTTTAACAAAGAAGGCTTTCCGCCCTATTCTTTATTCTCTCTTTGTTTGGTTTGATGCCTTAATCACAGGGTGAGATCTCGGGTGCCCTTTTGAGCATGGTCGAACCCCCTTTTAAATGGTCAGATCTGAGGGAGTTTCAGCAGCCTTACCAAGACTGGAAAGTCAATCCCTTTGGACTGAGTCAAACATTTCTCCTTACCTTGAGTCATACATTTGACAAAGTAGTTTCACAAAGACAATTTTGTTCAGGGCCCGATTTGAACTAACATGAGCGGCCCGAAAAAGGGTATCGGGGAGAGTAACCAAGAGGGCTCCTCAAACATCAATTTTATCAATCCATTCGAACCTTTCTTTCTCAATTTTTCTTTTAAAACTCTTTTGCTCACAACGCCCAAGGTGGGTTCGTTGTGCCCATTTTTGCCCTCTTTTTACCCATGGGGCCCTTTCGAGTTTTCACCACATCAGTGGGTTTAGCTCTCTTACCCCAAGCGCCCTTTCGGGTTTGCACCTGGTCCGTATAAAACTCGTTGTTTTTACCCGTAGTGCCCTTTCGAGTTTTCACCATGTCCATCTTGCTTTAAGCTTGTATTTTTATTTTATTTTTTCTTTTTATTTCTATTTTCAAAAGCCATGACACAGATGTCTATTCCGTCATAGCTAGCCAGATGGGGTTCTGGTGTCGTCTCACAACTCGGCTTGTGTTGACTTAACATATACTATGACTGCTTGTGAACCTACAAAGAGGGATTTCTTCAGGGTGTAGCTTGGTCATGGGTTAGGTTAGGATTTTAAGGTATGCTGGGCTAAAAAAGGGGTTTTCCTTGGCACGACTTTAGTTTTTGACAACATACTTTCTTCCTTGGGGGGAATTTTACTGCACACACCCCATGATTCTTCTATTTTTTCCCTTTTCCTTCATCTTATTTCAGGCAATCTCTTTTTGAGGTTTTGCTTTTTTGATTTTTTTTATTTTGATGGTAATTCCACCCCTCTTTTTTTGTATATGTACACACTTTTTTTTTCAGGGAAGGGGTTCATTGAAAGAAAGTCCTAGGCTCAAACGGGGTAGCAAAGGATATCATCATTTTTAAGAATGCTTTGTGGTTACTATGCTCGAAATGATGGTCTCTTTTGGGTGGTTCTTAAGCAGTCACGTATCTGTTTCATCAATACTTACCTTGTCGTGATAGACTAAGAGTAGAACCATTAGACATATCTAGCATTGATGGGCTCAGGAAGATGATCTCCATCCATGGTGGCGAGGCGGATGGTGTATCCCGGTAGCACTTCTCAGACGACATAAGGTCCTTCCCAGTTCAGCTTGAACTTCCCTCTCAGATCGGCATGGAGGGATGAAAAGATCTTCTTTAGTACAGTGTCTCCTACCTTCAGATCTCGACCGCGGACAAGTTTATTTTAAGAGCGTGCGATTCGTCCCTGGTAAACTTGAGTATGACACAAGGCTAGGAGTCTCTTCTTGTCCAATAAGTTCAATTGTTCAAAGCGGGATCTTTCTCTCTCTCTGCTTTGGGTAAGCCTGATTCCATGAGAATTCGGAGCGAGGGAACTTCAACCTATACCGGTAGGACGGCCTCGATTCCATACACATGGGAAAATGGTGTTGCCCCTGTAGCGGTACAGATCGACGTTCTGTAAGCCCACAAAGAAAATGACGGTATTTCACTCCAATCTCGGTAAGTGACAACCATTTTTTTAAGGATGTAGATGATCGTCTTATTAGCAGCTTCCACGGCTCCATTAGTTTAAGGCTGATAAGGTGACGAGCGATGGTGTTTGATCTTGTATTACTCGCAGAAGACCCGGATGCATTTATTCACAAAGTTTCTGCCGTTATCTGTGATGATATCCTTGGGTACTCCAAATCGGCACATAATATTGTTCGTGAAAATTTTCTCGACGTGACTGGCCGTAATGTTGGCATAAGACGCCTCCTCTACCCACTTGGTAAAGTATTCAATGGAGACAAGGATGAATCGATGTTCGTTTGATGCATTTGGATTAATCATTCCGACGACGTCAAGGCCCTAGGTAGTAAATGGCCAAGGAGTGGTCATGCAGTGAAGATCAATGGTAGGAGTGTGTATTAGACTGGAGTGTTCCTAACATTGTTAGCATTTCTGAACATGTTTGTAATAATTCGATTCTATAGTGGTCCAAAAGTATCCTTGCTGTAGAATTTTCTTAGCAAGCATGTTACCGATGACATGGGCACCACATACTCCCTCGTGGATCTCTTTCATGATGTTGATCACTTCACTTTCTGTAAGGCACCTGAGTAAGATGTTATTATAGGATCGCTTATAAATGCATTCCCTGCAAATGACGTAGCCTGCCGTTAGACGTTAAATAATTTGTCGGTCTGTCTTAGACGTTCCCTCAGGGAAAGTTAGTGTATCGAGGAAATTTTTGATATCTGAGAACCAACGTGGCTCATCATCAAGCTTTGTAGGTTCCTCAATCTGGAGGCAGAAAGCTTGCTCATTCCTTTGCTCGATCATGATCGGTTTCATCTCAGCACCGTACGAGATTTCTATCAATGATGCCAACATTGCTAGTGCGTAGGCTAAGCGATTCCTTATCCGGGGGGCATATGAGAATGTCACGTCTTGGAAGTAAGCTATCAGATCCTCGAGGTGCTCATGGTAGGGGATTAGTTTTTCTTCTTTCATCTTCCAATCTCCATTCGTCTGGCATATGATCAACTATGAATCGCCAAATACGCGGAGGTGAGTTATATTCAGATCGAGAGCCACTTGCAAACCAGCGGCTCAAGCTTCGTACTCAACCATGTTGTTAGTGCAAGGAAAGTTGAGCTTGATAAAGACTGGTACGTAGGATCCTTTTGGTGAAATCAGAATGGTGCCAACTCCCCGACCCTCGGCATTTGCTGCTCCGTCGAAGTGCATTACCCATGATTCTTCAACTTCTTCTGTATCGTCTTCCGTCATGAATAGGATGTCCTCATCGGGGAACTCAGTTCTCAAAGGTTCGTAAGGCAAAGGATTGTCGGCAAGATTGTCAGCGAGTGCTTGCCCCTTGATTGACTTCTGAGTGACATATGTAATGTCAAACTCAGACAATAAAAGCTGCCACCGTGCAGTTCGTCCAGTGAGGGTTGACTCTTCGAACAGGTATTTCAACGGGTCCATTTAGGCCAAAAATAGAATGGCTTGCGATAGTAAGTAATGGCAGAGCCTCTGAGTAGCCCATACAAGAGCGAGGCATGCTTTCTCTAGATGAGAATAGTGCGTCTCGTAATTAGTAACCTTCTTGCTCAGATAGTAGACGGCCTGCTCTCTTCTTCCTATTTCGTCATGCTACTCTAAGACACATCCCATCCCCAGCTCGGGTGGTACCAACATAGGTGGGTTAAAGAGGTAGCTTTTGATGTTATTGAATGCTGCCTAACAGTCATCGTTCCATTCAATGGGTGAGTTCTTCCTTAGTAGCTTGAAAATTGGCATGTAGATTGGAGTTAGTTGTGCAATGAACCGACTGATATATTATATTCTACCCAAGAACCCTCTAACTTCTTTCTCAGTAGATGGTGGCAATATTTTAGTGATAGCTTTAATTTTGATTAGTAAACCTCGATCCCTCTCCTGCTGACGATGAATCCCAACAGTTTTCTGGAAATAGCGCCAAATGAGCACTTCTGTAGATTCAAATGTAACCTGTACTTTCTTAGCCTCTTAAACAGCTTCTGAAGGTTTACCAAGTGATCGCTTCACTCCGGTGACTTGGTTATCACATCATCGACATACACTTCAATTTCTCGATGCATCATGTCGTGAAATAGCACAGCCATAGCTCTCTGGTACGTTGTATTGGCATTCTTCAGTCCGAACGGCATAACATGGTAGCAAAATATTCCCTAAGGAGTGATGAACATCGTCTTCTCTAGATCTGTCTTTGCCATCGTAATCTGATTGTATTTGGAGAATCCATTCATAAAAGAAAGCATCCCATGCTTGGTAGTGTTATCGACCAAGATGTCGATGTGCGGCAATGGGAAATCATCCTTCGAGCTCTCCTTATTCAAATTTCTAAAATCAATGCACATGTGGACCTTTCCATCCTTCTTCGGTACAGGCACAATGTTGGCTAGCCACTGCGGGTATTTGGATACCATGAGAAACCCCACGTCATACTGCTTATTGGCCTCGCCTTTAACTTTCAGCATCCACTCGAGTCGGAGACATCTCAACTTCTGCTTAACTGGCTTCATATCAGGGTAGAGAGGCAACTCATGCTCAACCAAATCGGTGTCCAAACCAGGCATGTCCTCGTATGACCAGGCAAAAATGTCTTGGTATGACCGAAGGAAGTTGATCATGCTTTTTCTTTCCTCGAGAGATAGCAATGTTCCGATTTTGATAATTCAGGGAATCTCCTCAGTCCCTAGATTAACGTCCTCAGTTTCTTTGACAAAGGGGGTAGGGCCTTGCTCAAATTTGGCAAACCGGTCAAGGAGGGAGCTCCTCTAAAGGGAAATCCTCGTCCAGACTCGTAGCACCTACCTCTTCTTGTATTTCTACAAGGAATGGGTCAATTTTACGTGGGACAGGTATTTCAATTAAGGCATTTTTGGTGGGATTTTATTTAGAATTTTAAATGACAATATTTTTAAACTTTGTATTTTTTTAATATTTTTGAAAATTTTATTTTCTTCGGAGACAGACCCTTGGCAACACGTGCATGTGTATTTACAAGGTATTGCCTGCCAAGGACTTATCTCACTTTTTATAGGTTTTTTTTTTTTAGAAACGGGTACCGAATGTTAGGCCACTCCCCGCTTCCAGGGTTTGGAGCAAAGATACCTAGTTGAGTACCTGAGAGGTCGCTTCTTTACCTGTTTGGTGGAAGGTGCTGACTGATACGACTCTTCGGAGTCAACCTCCATCATGTTGATCCCCATTTCATCTAAGATGATATCCTCAAATGTTAATACAGTTCTGTGGTGATTCACCACAGGGGGAGTTTGTTCAGGTATGGGTCGTCGTTCCTCAAAGAGGGATAGCGCGGCCAAGTCTATCTCTAGGCTAGGAAGGGTGATGTAGGGATTGGAGGGGTGAACTTGTGTTGTAGGCTTGTGTGGGGTTAATCGGGTTTCCCCATTACGGTCAATCTTTACAACCCTAACACTTAGGAATGAATTTCTAAAATGTGGCCTGGGATGGGGTTTTTCTTCTATGTGGATCCCCCTAGCTTTTGCAGCTACCATCGCACAAGCTTTTTCCTTGGCCTCCCGTACTTCCTCTACCGTGGGCTTGTAACCTAGCCCAAACCTAACTTTCTGATCGCCCTTAGCTGTAACAGCTCCTCCCTGCCTTGCAATCTAGGTCCAAGATCCCTTTCTTTTTTATAGCCCCACTTTTGGAGCATAGCCACTACTGTTACCATTCCACCTCTGGTTCTTAAAATGATGCCCTCGATGGGCTCCGAGAGTATCGTTGACACCTTGTATTCGAAACTGTGGAGGTCGACGTTCTCAGTGGTGTGCGATATATCCAACACTTTAGGTTTTTAGATGCTATTGATGGCCTTCTCTTTCTCACTATGCCCCTCAACGATGATTGTGATGATCTTATGCCCAGATGAAAATTTGAGATTTTGGTGCAGTGTGGAGGGTATTGCTCCAACTTCATGCAGCCACGAGCGCCCTAACAGCAAATTAAATGAGGACTTGATGTCCATCACTTGAAATAATATGGAGAAGGTCATTGGCCTAATTAATAGCTCAAGATCAACTTCTCCCATTATCTCTCTTCATGTGTTATCAAAACCTCGGGCGCTAGTTCTCGTGGGTCTTAGCATGCAAGGATCTATCCCAATCTTGGTGGCGGTTCTTAGCGGGCATATATTTAGTGTGAACCCATTATCGATTAGAACCAAGGGGATAAACATATTTCCATACTCAACGGTTATATTCAAAGATTTTGAGTGACTACCTCCTTCCTCAGGGAAATTGCCATCAGAAAATGAAATGGCATTTGGAGCCATCACTTGACCAATTATTTGTCTGACTTCATCCGTGCTAACTTGAAGTGATACATGCACATTCTTTAATGCCCCCATTAATGCTTGGAAATGGAGTGGGAACGTCATCAACAGATCCCACACAGTAATATGCAGAGGCATTCTTCTCAGTTGAGTCTCCAGTATATGTTCTCGACTCATTTTTTTGAAAGGATTCATTGCGTTGCCTTTCTTTCCTTCGGGTTGGGCTTGTGCTACTTCTGGTTGCTTTGAAATCTTCCCGGATCAGGTCACAAAGTCTACTTCCCCTTCTCTGTGGCTGCCAGCGTTGATATATGTTTGTTCATAGTTCAGCAGGACCTGATGAGGATCATAAGTTGGTCCTGAGATCTCAAATGGTATAGCCACTGCTATCGGAGGCACTTGCACTGCGGGCTCAAGAGGTGTGGGCAACACTTGATTTACCTCGGTGATAGCTGATTGGGTAGCAAAATTGGGCCAGATGGGGGTGGTGAAGCTTGAGGGTGGTGGCACTAGGGGAAAAGGGGTAAGAGCAGGCCATTGGTAGCTGACAGGTGCTGGCGGGGGATTAGGGGCATGATGGGCTATCGGGTAATTGACGGGGGTGGTGGTGTATGGTTGGTATGCATTTTTATGCACATAATTGACAGGAGCGGGTGATGGAAAATAAATCCTAAGATCTCAGGTTCAGCTCGTGGTGTTGGGTTGGGAAAATAGTCTGATAAATTCAGGGGTTCAATCACCCCAATACTCCTTTCTTCACAATTTCTCGACAATGGTGCCACATAGCTCTCCTGATCATTAATGTAATCGGGTGGATCAAATTCAAATTTCTCCTCATATTTCTCTACCATCCTGATGGTGGGTCTGGGACTTGCTCCTCCGATAGGATGTGGGGGCAGCAACACCTAATGGATGTTTTCGTGCTGGTTTACTTGGGAAGGCGGCGGTGGAATTATTTTCCTGATATCGATTAGATCTTGGATTGTGTGCCTCAATGGAAAGCAGCGATCAGTCAGGTGACCCAGACCCTAGTAAAATTTACAGTGGGTATTAGGGTCATAATTCTTTGAGATCAGGTGAGGAGGAGGTTGTGGTTGACGAACAATAACTAATCCATGTTCTATAATAAAGGCAAAAGTACACTTAGAGATTGCCCTAAGGGTGTAAACACTCGGTCCTAGTGGGCTCTCCTCTGCTCCAGAATCATCTGTATTCCTTGCCCATTCCCTGCTCTCTGCATCTGCTCAGTTCTAACTGGCACTGGTTGTGCTGCTTGAAATTGGAACGGGGTTACATTGTTATTGGGCCTGGTGTTGGCAATGTTTTGGACATCGGCCCTAGTTCTCTTATTGTTCCGGTGTTTTGAAAACCTTCTGACCTCACTGGTTCCACTTGGTACATTCTTGTTCAGGCGGCCTTCCCTGATAGTGTCCTCACAACGATTAGGGTTCCTTACCAGGTCAGCGAAGCTAGACTGCTGCTGGTATACTAAAAAGTCTGAGTTACTGGTAGGGAGTTCTTGGAAATCATTTCAATTTGTTCATCATCAGGTATCCTATTCCTAACCTGAGCTGCCAGTGCTCTCCAACGCTCCAAATAATCTTTGAAGGTCTCATTCGAGTTCTGCTTTAACCGGACCAAGTCAGACTTACACGGTTCGATGTCTATATTATAGACATATTGTTCCTGAAATAAGTGCGTTAAGTCCTTTCGCATTTTCATCATAGATGGTTCCAAGGATGTGAACCATCTCAGGGTTGGACTGGTCAAACTCTTCTGAAAGACTTTTATCAATAGTCTTTCGTCCCCTCTATATTGGCACATGTCCCCACAATAGGACTTAAGGTGTACAATAAGATTGATGTTGTCGTTGTACTTGTCAAAAGCTAGCATTTTAAATTTGAGAGGCAAGGGGACCTCAGCGAACAAACATAAATCTGTGAAGTTCGTGGCGTGGATTTCAGCACCACCGATTTTCAATAACTACTTTTGGATTTTGTCCAACTGTTCTTTCAACTGCTCTGACTCTTTGGACATGGAGACCACTTTCTCAACAGTCAGTTAGACTTCACTCTGGGCTACCAAGGGGTGAGCAACTATGGGAGGAGGGTTAAGGCTGGTCAATGCCCCAGCATAAGCTCCACTATTCCTAATCTCGTCTTTTTCATACTGCTGGTCGACATAGGGTGCAGTGAGGGCGGGATTCTCTTGTTGGTGTTGCATGGACTGGATGGGAATGGAGGTTGGGTGAGTCCACTGGGGATGAGGGGAGGTATGTTGGATGATGGGATGAGTTAGATTTTGGAGTGGGGCATGGTGAGGCCATTGGGCTTGTGGAAAGGCTTGAAACTGACTTTGGGATGTTGGGATATGGGTGAATTGGGGCTGATGTAAGGCATGGGTTTGAGCTGGGTATGAGAGTTGTGAATGGGTGAAATTTTGGAGGAATTGTGAAGGGTATGGGTGTGAGGTTCCAAGGATTTGTTGGGCTTGGGTTTGGGCTATGAAGCCTTTGGAAGGTTGGGCCACAAAGCTTTGGTCATGATAGGTTTGGGCCATGGGCCATTAATGGGTTTGGGCCATTGTTAAGACCTGAAAAGTACCACTTTTTACCCCTTAACTTAACCTGTGATTAGACACTTAGCCCTTTAATAAATGTTTGTTAAGCTATTTTTGTAGGTAATAAACAGCAGTGCAATAAGGCCATAAATCCTGTTAAGGAGCCTGTATTGGCACCAGAAGTCCCTCAAAAGAATGAGTCATGAATCCAGACCTGAGAAGAGCCTCATGCAGCTTCCCAAAGCTCCAAAGGATTCAGAAAAATATGCTTCGCGCAGTCCTCGTGAATTCCCAAGACTTCACAACAACTTCTCGCGCAGTTGAGTGATAGAAGAGCTTCAGAAGCCTTGAGTCGCGCAGCTCTCGCGAAGTTCAGAAGTTATAGGTCGCGCAGTCTTGCATAGTTCAAGAGAGCCTCAGGAAAGTTGTCGCGCAGTTGTCGTGCAGTGGCTGCGGGATGTAAATGTCAAGAGAACCTGTCGCGCAGTTCAGAAAAGCCTCAAAGCTATCGCGAGGATCCTCGCAAAGTTCCATTAAGAAGTGAACTTCTCATGCAATTCTCACGCTATTCAGAAGGAAAGCAGCCTCGCGAAGCCAGAGTTAGCCTCGCGAAGATCTATTGTGAAATGGAATGCTCGCACAGTTCCCGCGCTATTCACAAGTAGCAATCCAACTGTGCGAAGCCCAATCCAGCGAGAGCTTAACTATCTACCTCGCGACTGCTCAAAACATTAAGAAGTTGTAACCCCGCAAAGTCTGAAGTTTTAATGATAACTCATCCTCGCGAAGAACAGAGATACCATGCGAAGAGTCTGGGAAACGATGGCTACCTAGCGAAGCTCTGAACTTTAACCTTCCATCGCTTCAGCAGAGGACTTCCTGGGAATTTTCAAGGATTAGGGCACGCACTCCCATGCTCGAATCTCTGTGCACGCTCCCTGAGGCATCCAAGGAACAGTATTAGGCCACGTGGCATCGTTAAAATTAGGGTTTCCTAACCCTAATGCGCCACCACACCCACTGCTATATAAACCTAAGCTTGGTTTAGGTTTAGGGGAGCTTTTTGGAGCTTTTGGAGTTTTTAGAGCTTTTAGACTTAGAGAAAAGAGAAGGAGTCCAAACTCTATCACTGATACGAGATCTGAGATCTTTTTCTGTTCTTCTGTAGTTGTAAGTAGTTTTTTTTTTTTCTTTCTCTCCATGGCTCAGCACTTGCAGGCCATGCCTATGTATGTTTATTGAGATTAGATTAATAGAGTTTGTGATTGGGTGTTGTACTTCTATGGGATTCGTGTGTTTGTGAGTTGTTCTGTACAAAGCTGCTGCCTTGTGATCCGCCATTGCTTTGGCTATGATTCAAAGCAATGGAGGACTGATTCTAAGGACCCATTCAGATCCAAGTGACCTGTGTGTCTGGGCTATCATGGTCCGATACAGCCTTAGCCCCACCACAGGACCCACTAGATCTGAAATCCCCATGGAAGCCTGAGCTGGTAGCCTTGTGACCATGGTGGTGGTAGCAATATTCTTATTTTATTTTGGGCTCCGTGAGGAGGATAGCCTTTGGGATAGTCTGTGACCATTCAAGTGGACAGGTTATAGCCTTAGGGTGAATCCAATCTGCCGATCCAAAATGGGTCCTTCTTTTTCGAGCCTGAGCTTGTAGCCTGGTAGGACATTGTACAGAGGCAAACTCCCCTATATTAGCATAGACCCGCCATCAGATGGCAGATCTGATCTGGGTATGGAGATTGTAGGCTTGTGACTGGACCATTGTAGTCCCACTCAAGCAATGGACAGCTAGATCTAAGGTGGTACTCAATCTCTTGCTGGTTCTATGTGTCTGGGCTATCATGGTCCTATACAGCCTTAACCCCACACATAGAGCTTTAGAGGTTGAGATTCCCTATGGATTCATGAGCTTGTAGCCTGGATGAAGTAGTGCCTACAATGATTAACTTGTTTTGACCAATCTCTGGATTGTGGTTCCCCTATGGGATAGTCTGTGACCATTTAAGTGGACAGGTTATAACCTTAAGGGATTGGATCATGGCACAGGGATGAGTTGGATTCTTTCTCCTCTTTGTTGATAATGTAGACATTGGACAGGATTTCTATAACAGCAGACCTAGATATGAGTCAAATTCTAGCAGATCTAAACTCAATAGCATACTTCTCACCCTTTTATATTTATTTTCCCACACTCCATCCATCTTCTCAACCCTTTATGTAGCTAATTCATTAGGCTACCTTAGGATATTTAGAATAAGTGACCCTAAACTCCCTTCCTTTTAGGACTGCCAGATCTATAGTCAGATCTGGAGGGACTACTAGAGATGGTTCCCTTGGAGCTATAGATCAACTTTTCCCTATGGGACAAACTCTTACTTATCAAAACTTGCTACAAATGGACCCTGTATCTTGCAGGTCTAGGATTTCTCAGTTGTGTTGATTCCATCCACTGTTTTACTTTGATTTTAAATTGCTTTTACCACCAACAAATAAAGTAAGCACACTGGGATCGCAACAATTTTTTGGCGCCGTTGCCGGGGATAAGATGATCTACTAGTAGACCCTTAGTTTTTGTATTTTTAGTATTCTTTGTAGCTGTGAATAATTGATACTGCTGATGTAATTGTGAATCTTTCTTGCAGATCTAGACAGCAGCAGAGAAGGACAGTGGACTGCATTTGGAGATTAGCTACCTCTGTTTGCAAATTCTCTAACCTTTAAAACTCTGTCTATTTCTCTTACAATTTCCATAGCAGTTATTTAGTATAGTTGTAAATTTATATTTTCTTAAATAGCTGTAAATTTGTTAGATAAATTCTTTGAGTCAAGTGCAATGTGCCTGCAATGAGTTGTCCCTACTGGTGGTGTGTTTGTATGCTAGGTAGGAGATCTCTTAGTACTACTTTAGAGCCTTTTAACCCTGAGCTAGAAATGGGTAGAAGACTTAGAAGGAACAGGCACACCACAGTTGAGCCCCCAATTGAATCTGAGCCATGGGTGAAGAACAACCCAGAACTCTCAAGGAGTTGAATGCTCCGGATGACTATAACTCTTCATTTAGCATTCAATTCCCTGATGTTCAAGGGAATTATGAAATTAAAACTTCAATCATCTAGATGTTGCCCTCTTTCCATGGGCTTAGCAAGGAAGACCCTTACAAGCACATTGACCAGCTTTTGGCCTTGTGCACCACATTCAATATCGCTGGTTTGGGACCTGAGGCTACTAGACTCAGGCTTTTTCCCTTCTCTCTGAAGGATAGGGCTAGTACTTGGTTGGCTACTCTTCCCAACAATGGCATCACTTCGTGGAAAGACCTACAGACCAAGTTCCTGACAAAGTTCTTCCCTGAGACCAAAACTAGCCAGTTGAGGAAGGAAATTCTTGCTTTTACCCAATCCCCAACTAAGGATTTTAATCAAGCCTGGGATAGGTTTAAGGAAATGCTCAAACAATGCCCCCACCACAAGATCCCAGACTAGCAGCTTGATGAGAAAAATAGAGATATGGTTGATGCCTCTTGTGGTGGAACCTACATGCACAAGACTGCTAATGAGGCATGGGAATTGTTTAAAGTAATCAGTGAAAATGTTTTTCAAAAGCTATCCCTGGTAAGAACTAGTCAGGAGTCTGAGTCAAAAGTGGGGCCTGCTGCATTGTCAAGAAGAAAAGTTTATGAGGTGTCTGGGAATAATGACCTGCAGCTGTAGATGGCAAACCTCTCTTTGAAGTTTGACAAATTACTGATTGTGATGCAACTCAGAAGGGCTGCTCAAGTGACAGAGGCATGCCTGATATGCCAATCCCCACAGCACACAGTAGAGGAATGTCCATCTGCAGGGCAATATCCTAAATTGGTATTGGAACATGCTGCTGTTGCGCAATCTTTTGGCCAGCAACAATCTGGTGGCTACAACAGACAGCCATATGGATACCAGCACCAAAATGCTGGTTACCAATGGAGAGACCACCCAAATTTGAGGTGGAGGCAAGACAATTATATGCAGCCCCAGCAAATGTTGGCCTTACCCCAAAGGCCACAGCAGCAGTTCAATCAGGGATATGCCCCTAGGTCTAATTTCCAACACCAGCAGCAGCCCCATCAGCAACAAAATCAATTGGTTTTCCCCCAACCTCAGCCAAGAATTGCTTCCTTCGAGGACCAGGTCTTGACTTCATTACAAAACCTGGGGTCCTTGGCTCTGAATGTGAATTCTCAGGGTCAGAGCATCCATGAAATGGAAGAGCAGATAAGTAAAATTTCAAATGCCTTGGCTAGGAGAGATGAGGGGAGGTTGCCCTGCTAGCCGGTTGCTAACCCCCAGGGTCAGTTTTTAATTGAAGAAGCTTCCTCAAGTTTTGAGGGAACCAATGCTGTCACTACCCTAAGGTCTAGCAGACAACCAGGTGGGTAACATACCAACAGAGGTCATTTCCATAGAGTATTCGAATGAGTATGATGGGGATGTTTTTGAACACAGAGCCAAGAATTGCCTGCCACCCTGCAACAAGAGAAAAATAAAGAGGCTGTAGTTGAGCCTCAGCAGGAAGAAAAATAAGAAAAAAGAAAAAAACAGAAGTTTAGTCATGGGCTAGCAGCTGAGGAACCAGCAGTACCTCAGCTGCCATTTCCTCAAGATTTGGGTGGTCCTGTCCCTTTTGAGAAAGGGAATACCCAGATGGAGGAAATGATGGAGACCTTCAGGCAGGTGAAAATCAATTTGCCCCTGCTTGAGGCAATTAAACAGGTCCCAGCCTATGCAAAGTTCCTGAAAGACCTCTGTACCCAAAAGAGAAAAGCTCGAGGCCATGTGTCCAAAAGAGTCTTTGCAACTGATACAGTGAATTCTGTATTTAACATATCAATGCCTGAGAAGTTGCAAGATCCAGGGATACCCACTATTCCCTGCATAATTGGAGACCATACAATCGGGAAGGCCCTTTTAGACCTTGGAGCCAGTGTTAACCTGCTGCCATACAGTGTATATCTGCAGCTAGGTTTGGGGGAGCTAAAACCTACCCCCATTGTGCTAATGATGGCTGATAGATCTGAGAGGAGGCCTATGGGAATGATTGAGGATGTCTTGGTAGGGGTAGAGAAATTCTTTTACCCTGCTGACTTCCTAGTTTTGGACATGGGCTGCAGCAAAAGTACTAATCCCATACCTGTTATCTTGGGCAGGCCATTCTTGGCCACTGCCAATGCATGCATTCAGTGCAGGTCTGGAGTCATGGAGGTAACTTTCAGACATATGAAAGTTGAGCTGAATGTGTACAACAGTGCAAAGTACCCTCAAGAGGACAATGAGGAGAGCTTTGCAGTGGATGTACTAGAAGAAATTGTGGATGAAGAATTGCCCACTCTGCTGGAGTGGAGCAACACTGTCAGGAATTTAGTTAAAGTCTGGGATATGGTGGAGGAAGAAAGCCCAGCTGTGATAACAAAAGACATGACCACATTGAAGTCTTCTGTGGGCTCAGTGCAGCATTCCATTTGGAAACCTGCATTGCTGCCTCTTCCTCTAACCACCAATGCACCAATTTTGTCATCCACCCAACAAGCCCCTGATCTGGAACTCAAGAAGCTTTCAGAAACATTAAAATATGCCTTCCTTCAGAAAGGTGATAAGCTTCCTGTGATTATCTCCTCCTCTCTTACCAATGAGCAGGAAGAGGAATTACTAACAGTTTTGAGGAAGCACAAAAGGGCAATTGGTTGGACCATTGCAGATCTGGGAGGAATAGATGCATCAATCTGCATGCACAGGATTTATCTTGAGGAGGGATTACTACCCTCCAGGGAAATGCAGAGGAAGTTAAATCCTCACATGCAGGAAGTGGTCCTCAAGGAGATCATTAAATTGCTAGATGCAGGGGTGATTTACCCCATCTCTGATTCTAACTGGGTGGCACCTATCCAAGTGGTGCCCAAGAAATCTGGCATAACAATTATTAAAACCGAATCTGGAGAGTTAAGACCAGCCAGGGAGACCACTGGCTGGAGAGTTTGCATTGATTATAAAAAGTTCAACTCTAAGACCAGAAAGGACCACTTCCCTCTCCCCGTCATTGATCAAATTTTGGACAAATTGGCTGGAAAAGCTTTTTACTATTTTCTTGATGGGTACTCAGGACCAAGAGAAAACCACCTTTACCTGTCCTTTTGGTACCTTTGCTTACAGAAGGATGCCTTTTGGGCTGTGTAATGCGCCAGCTACTTTTCAGAGGTGTATGTATACCATATTCTCTGATATGATTGACAAGTTTTTAGAGATTTTTATGGATGATTTTTCTGTCTATGGGGATAGTTTTGGCCAGTGTCTACAATACCTCAGCCTAGTTTTGTAAAGATGTGAGGAGACCAATCTGGTCTTAAGCTGGGAAAAGAGCCACTTCATGGTAACACAAGGCATTGTGTTGGGCCATGTAGTCTCTAAAGAAGGGCTTGAGGTAGACAAGGCCAAAGTTGACCTCATTGCCAATCTCCCCCCTCCAAAAATAGTCAAATAAATCAGATCTTTCCTTGGGCATGCAGGATTCTACAGGAGGTTCATTAAGGACTTCAGCAAAATTGCTAAGCCATTGTGCCACCTGCTCTGCCAGGATGTGCCTTTCAACTTCTCGACTGAATGTCTATAGGCTTTTGAGACTTTAAAAGTTTGCCTTACCTCTGCCCCTGTACTCCAGACACCAGACTATACCCTGCCCTTTGAATTAATGTGTGATGCATCAGATTTGACAATAGGTGCTGTCTTGGGCCAAAGAAGGGATAAGCTGCCTGTGGTCATTGCTTATGTCAGCAAGTCACTTACTGAAGCTCAGCTAAATTATACCACAATTGAGAAAGAGCTTCTGGTAGTGGTGTATGCTATAGACAAGTTTAGATCCTACCTGCTGGGATCTAAAACTGTAATCTTCACTGACCACTCAGCATTGAAGTACCTATTGTCCAAGAAAGATGCTAAGCCCAGGCTGATTAGATGGATACTCCTACTGCAGGAGTTTGACATCGAAATCAAGGACAAAAAGGGTGTGGAAAATGTGGTGGCTGACCACTTGTCCAGAATTATCTTGGAGAAGTGTCTTGATGGTCCTCCAAATGATGCCTTCCCGGATGAGCAATTATTTGCAATCCAATCCTTGGTCCCATGGTTTGCACACATTGTGAATTATCTTGTTATAGGAAAGATTCCTACCCACTGGACCAAAATGGACAAAGACCTGTTTTTCTCACAGGTCAAATATTTTTTTTGGGAGGAACCTTGCCTATACAAGTATTATGCAAACCAAATCATCCGAAGATGTGTTTCCGAAAGTGATGTCCCCAGTATTCTGACCATGTGCCATGAAAATGCCTGTGGAGGCCACTTTAGTGGGAGAAAAATAGTTGTCAAGGTCCTGCAGTGTGGGTTTTATTGGCCTTCTTTATTCAAAGATGCATATACACACTGCAAGGCATGTGAGAGATGTCAAAAATTAGGAGGGTTGTCCAAAAGAAATTCAATGCCTTTGCAGCCCATCCTTGTTGTAGAACTGTTTGATGTATGGGGTATTGAGTTCATGGGTCCTTTTCCTCCTTCTAATGGTTACCATTTCATCTTAGTGGCAGTAGATTATGTTTCCAAATGGGTAGAAGCCATTGCCACAAGAACCAATGACAACCAGGTGGTCCTCAAATTTGTAAGGCAGAACATTTTCTCAAGATTTGGAAACCCTAGAACTATTATCAGTGATGGGGGTAGCTATTTCTGCAAAAATAATTTCGAAAGCTTGCTCAAGAATTATTCTGTGACCCATAGGATTGCTACTCCCTACCACCCACAAACAAGTGGGCAAGTTGAAATTTCCAATAAGGAGATCAAGCACATCCTTGAGAAAACAGTAAGGACTGGCAGGAGAGATTGGGCTGATAAGCTAAATGATGCACTCTGGGCTTATAGAACTGCCCATAAGACTCCCATTGGAATGTCCCCATTCAGACTGGTCTATGGCAAGGCTTGCCATCTCCCAGTAGAGTTAGAACACAAGGCCTATTGGGCCATTAAAAACTTAAATATGAACCTAACTTCTGCTGGTCATCACCGGTCCCTGCAGCTGTCTGAATTGGATGAGCTGAGGATGGATGCCTACGCCAATGCCAGGATCTACAAGGAATGGTCCAAAGCTTTCTTTGACAAGGGCTTACTGAGAAAAAGCTTCGTACCTGGTGGCAAGGTTTGGTTATTTAACTCCAAACTAAAATTCTTTCCTGACAAACTAAAATCCTGATGGGAAGGTCGCTATATTGTCTTAAATGTGTCCCCATTTGGTGCTGTGGAAGTCACGGATCCCAAATCTGGGAGGACCTTGAAAGTGAATGGTCAGAGGCTTAATCCTTGTCTCGAAAAACCTGCCGACCCTATGAACACTATTCATTTTCAAGGGACCCTTTCATCTACCTGACCCACAGTTGTGTCCTTGTTGTACTATACTACTTTCGTTTCTTCAATAGTTTTTAGGAAATTGTAATGTCTCGATGGGGTCTGAGTCTGTTGGGTTTGATAGAGTTTATGTGGGGTTGGTATGATTACTTCTTTTGTGATTTGCTGATTTTTGAACTGAATGCATACTGTTTGAATATTTCTGATGAGTATGTTTTACTGCATGAATTACTCCCTATTTGGTACTAAGCCCTCGCGCATTCCAAATTGAGATTTGGGAAGCTCTCGCGCAACTCACATAGAGTATTTATTACGCCGTCGCGAGCTTCAACAAATGCTGCAGAGCCTCTCGCGCACTGCAAGCTGCAACATCCATCATCGCAAGATTCCATTCCTATCTCGCGAACCCCTTGACTAGCTGTGCGAGTTACATGCATTTATCATTTCCCACACTGATTGCTGTAACTTTTCACTTCCCAACTCACTCTCAATTAATTGCAGCAACTTGGATGTTATTACACCGATTCAGCTTCCACCATCCTCGTCTTTAAATACATAGGGAGTCCCTTTCATATGCATCTCATCCTTTCTCCTCTCACCCTAGCGGTCTTTCCCTAGTCCTAACAATAGCAGATGACAAGCCTAATGCTCTGCCTAACAAGTTCTATCCGATGTGATTGGAACCGCCCCCACCTAAAGAGTCGGATCCCCTACAATCCCTCTGGGATGAATACGAGGAGGTTCAGCAGATCCTGGCTAGGGAGGAGAAGGACAAGCACCAGCCAAAGAAGAAAAAGCAAAAGATAGAACCATCCCCATCCCCTGCCCCCTCCACTCAACCCCTTCCACCACCTTCTCAGCCCCCACATCCTTGATCCCTCTCTCCTTTCTTCTTAGGAGTTTCTTTTTGTAATTTTTTTTTAGTCTTAATGAAACTTTCTTTTCCTGTTCTTCTGTAAAGTTCTCTGTTTTTTGTTGTTTTCTTTTCTCTTACCATAAATTCGCTGCACACCCACCTTTGAACCAGTGGGGACACTGCTCCTCATAGGTTTGGGGGTGTGGCAGGCAGATCCTGCCAATGGAACAGTTAACCTAAGTGCAGCAGAATCTTGTGAGTAATATGGAAATGAAACCATGTTCATCTAAGAATCATTAAAAATAAGAAATTTAAACTTTTGCCAGAACTTTAGGCAGTACAAACTTTTAAAATTTCACATTTCCATGATGAGATCACCAAGGAAACTCACTTGTATCAGCACTTAGTGAATCATTAGAGAGAGAAAAAGGTAAGGACATACTTAAGAATTCAAAGGAAGACCATAACCAGTGAGACTTGGGCCTATACAAAAATTTTTGAACGCTGCCTGACAGTCATCGTTCCTTTCAATGGGTGAGTTCTTCCTTAGTAGCTTGAAAATTGGCATGTAGATTGGAGTTAGTTGTGCAATGAACTGACTGATATATTGTATTCTGCCCAAGAACCCTCTAACTTCTTTATCAGTAGATGGTGGCAATATTTCAGTGATAGCTTTAATTTTGATTGGTCGACCTCGATCCCTCTCCTGCTGACGATAAATCCCAACAGTTTTCTGGAAATAGCGCCAAATGCGCACTTCTGTGGATTCAAATGTAACCGGTACTTTCTTAGCCTCTTAAACAGCTATTGAAGGTTTACCAAGTGATCGCTTCACTCCAGTGACTTGGTTATCACATCATCGACATACACTTCAATTTCTCGATGCATCATGTCGTGAAACAGCACAGCCATAGCTCTCTGGTACGTTATATCGGCATTCTTCAGTCCAAACGGCATAACACGGTAGTAAAAGGTTCCCTAAGGAGTGATGAACGTCGTCTTCTCTAGATCTGTCTTTGCCATTGTAATCTGATTGTATTTGGAGAATCCATCCATAAAAGAAAGCATCCCATGCTTGGCAGTGTTATCGACCAAGATGTCGATGTGCGGCAATGGGAAATCATCCTTCGAGCTCTCCTTATTCAAATTTCTAAAATCAATCACATGTGGACCTTTCCATCCTTCTTCGGTACAAGCACAATGTTGGCTAGCCACTGCGGGTATTTAGATACCATGAGAAACCCCATGTCATACTGCTTAATGGCCTCGCCTTTGACTTTCAGCATCCACTCGGGTCAGAGACATCTCAACTTCTGCTTTACTGGCTTCATATCAGGGTAGAGAGGCAACTCATGCTCAACCAAATCGGTGTCCAAACCAGGCATATCCTCGTATGACCAGGCAAAAATGTCTTGGCATGACCTAAGGAAGTTGATCATGCTTTCTCTTTCCTCGAGAGATAGCAACGTTCCGATTTTGATAATTCGGGGAATCTCCTCAGTCCCTAGATTAACGTCCTCAATTTCTTTGACAAAGGGGGTAGGGCCTTGCTCAAATTTGGCAAACCGGTCAAGGAGCTCATTGGGGAGCTCCTCTAAAGGGAAATCCTCGTCCAGACTCGTAGCACCTACCTCTTCTTGTATTTCTACAAGGAAGGGGTCGATTTTACGTGGGACAGGTATTTCAATTAAGACATTTTTGGTGGGATTTTATTTAGAATTTTAAATGACAATATTTTTAGACTTTGTATTTTTTTAATATTTTTGAAATTTTTATTTTCTTCGGAGACAGACCCTTGGCAACACGTGCATGTGTATTTACAAGGTATTACCTGCCAATGGCTTATCTCACTTTTTATAGGTTTTTTTTTTTAGAAACGGGTACCGAATGTTAGGCTACTCCCTGCTTCCAAGGTTTGGGGCAAAGATATCTAGTTGTATACCTGAGAGGTCGCTTCTTTACCTGTTTGGTGGAAGGTGCTGACTGATACGACTCTTCAGAGTCAACCTCCATCATGTTGATCCCCATTTCATCTAAGATGATATCCTCAAAAGTTAATACAATTTTGTGGTGATTCACCATAGGGGGAGTTTGTTCAGGTATGGGTCGCCATTCCTCAAAGAAGGATAGCGCGGCCAAGTGTATCTCTAGGCTAGGAAGGGTGATGTAGGTGTAGACACCCAAATTCGGCCCAAGGCCCGATCAATCTGTACTTCGGGAGAGATGTACCCCTGTGCTTCTGATGGCACCCCCCTGAACCCTTAGGAACCTACCTAGACCAGTAGGAATCACCCTAAGACCTTTAGAGCCATTCCCCCAATCCTTAGAAGTCACCCCTACACCCTAGAATCCCTTCCCAGACCTAACTTAAACCCTTCTAGTGGTTGATGGGAGGAGAGCTACATAATTTCACATATACTAGTACCATGGGTGAGCCATATACCATTGAAAAGAGGACTTCTTCAGCTTTCCAACGAGCCAAAGATCACCCAATTTGGAGCTACGGTTCAAAAGTTATGGCCGATTGAAGTTTCACATAAAATCATAAAAATTTTACTCAGGCGTGGATATTACATACGCCCAGCCAATTTAGCCCTAGATTAGTCAGGCGTATATATTATATACGCCTGCCTATTTTGGGGGAAATTTGGCCGGGCGTATATAATATATCGCCCACACGGGCTTCATCTTCTCAAAACTCCCACGATTTTGGTGAAATTCTTCGTTTTAAATGGCGTATATAATATATCGCCACTTATCTACCATCGATGGCAATTTCCTCCATCTAGTTTGACCCTTTGACCATCCCTTTGGTTGAGGTGGGTGTCTTGAGATTGGTTGCACCCCCTTTGAGCTTATTGGCAACCCTTAAGTCACCCGTGGTCTCACACCATCATCCGCCATAGAAACCAGTTTCCCAAAACCCTAGGACCTTGAAAACCCAAAAAACCTTAGATGGGGGATTACCTAATTGCTAAACCAATTAGCTCTTAAGTAAGCCCCTAACCCATCCCTTCTCTATAAATAGAGAGGCCCCCCTCTTCCCAAAGGGTTGAAATTTTGGTTGAATTTTTGTTGAAAGATTAGAGAGAACCCTAGTGAGAGAAAATGCCAATATTTTCCCAAAATTCCAGCATGCATACTTCACCTATTTCAGTCTATTTCCACCATTAGATCACTCCTTTTAGCTAAAACCTAGCCTCTAGCTTCACTCTACACCCCCTACTTTATTGAATCCTAGCATTAGAACCCATTTTCACACCATTTAGGCCATCGAAAGCACGCCAAAGCGAGGATCTTCCACGGTGCAACAAGGGCCCGTGACCTCCGGCTCACCCCTCTCTTCCTCTACCTTCTTGGTGTCTCCTCCGTCCAAGGATTCAAGCCGTTACGCCGCCGAAATTTTGGTTTGGCTCAAAGCTTGATAGGACCGTATTGGCTTCGGGCAAGGGGAAACTCCGCCCTTTTTTTATTTTCATTTTGGCCATAGATAGAGACCGCTACGTGCGGGTTGATCGGGTGCCTAAACCCTTCCCGATCGATAACCGAAGCCCCTACCCTAGAGCCTTTGGCAAAGACCGGTAAATCAGAGTCATATTTAGCACTTCGGTGCTCAAAATATCGATTTGAAGGTTTCCCGGGTCACCAAAAGCTCCGGGTGGCGACTCTACATTTTCATTAAAAAGGCGAGCGCATCGCCGCGACGGGTTCGAGAGGATCCACGGTCGCACAGATGGCGACTCTGCTGGGGATTTCACCCTAGCGCTTCGCCTCTTGTTGGCCTTTCCTTTTATTTTGTTATTTTACTAACCATGGCTATTTTTTGTTCTAATTTGCTGCTATTTTTCGTTATTTTTTGTTGTTTTTACTAACGTACTCACCCCTACGATTCAGTCCTTTAAGTGCCTTAGCCGTTTGGCGGGCCTACTTGCGCCTTAAATTTCAGCTTTTACGATTCTAGTCATTTAAGCCGCCTTAGCCGTTTGGCGGGCCCGCTCGCATTTATTTTCACGTCATTTAAATTTCGGTCATTTACAAGCCTTAGCCGTTTGGCGGGCCTACTTGCGCACTTTATTTCGGTCATCATATTTCACCTTTGAACGCCGGCCCGTTGAGGCGGCACGGGTTTGTCATCCCCGACCCGATTTTGGACTTAATTTCACTCCCCTATAAAAATTTGTAATTAAAAGTGAACCAACAGTATGGGGACATAATTGAATTTATTTTTGCGTTTTTGGGTAGTTTTCGGGGGGTTTAGGCACAGATACAATTTACCCGGTTCCCAGTAAGGCAGTAGCCCTAGTGGTGATGATCCTGAAAAGAACCACCCCTTCCAGTACCTGAGAAGGCGCTTGCGCCGGAGGTATATCGGTTGGGTTGCCAATTCCGATCAAGCCGTAAAACCCGCATTGGTGAGAGCGTAGAAAACCCAAAATTCAGCCGTGTATCCCTAGGAAACGGAAAGGAGGGACCCGATAACATACACAGCAGTCCCCGGGAGCATTTCTCCCAAGAAACCAGTTCAAAGACCCACATTCGGGCTTGCTGTCCACTGTCAAAATATAATTGACAGAACCTTTTGCCCGGCGTATATAATATATACGCCCAGCAAAAAAGCCCAATTACAGGTATATATATACGCCATAAATCAGATTTAAGCGGGCATATATAATATATATGCCCAGCCAAATCTGTACTTTTTTGGTCGGGCGTGCATAATATATACGCCCGATATATCTTTGCCGACAACCAACACGAGGCCCAACCCACCACCCCAATTCCCCGATTAGCGGTATTAGTATCTGCGATAGCCTCCCACATTCTCTAACACCCAATATGCCCCCGCCCAGTCAAAAGAAGGCGACTTCTTATTGATTTGCTCCGGGGGATCGGGTCATTTGCGTGGATTCCCTCGCCTTCAATAGAACGAAAGGATTCCCTTTCACTTCTTTTGAAGTGTGTCGGATCCCGCCGTGGGACCTACTAAAGGTACATATATCGCCCGAAACGGGAGTTGACCCTAGGCACCAGGTCATCATTCATCTAAGTATAGGAGTGTTAATTGCAATTTGAAAAAAAAAAGAGAAAGAAAATCCTCATCTTCAAAAAAATCCACCTTCAAAAAAAAAAATCAATCAAAATCAAAAATCAAAAATAACAACAAAAAATTCTCTTTTCAAAAACAAAAAAATCAAATCAGCATCATTTTCCAAAACCCAAAAAAAAAAAAAAAAAAAAAAAAAAAAACACAAAGAAAAACAATCAAAAATATACCTTGGTGTGACTGTCACTACGGCGACCTCAAACCCGGCCCGTAGGAGAAGAACCAGGAAGGTATTCGGCCCTTATCCACGACATCAATACAACACTCGTCAGCGGATCATGTCTAGAGCCGATACATCCCCACCGTCATCCCCTTCCCATTCCCGTATAGGAGAAGACCCGATCTCCGACATCTTCACCCAAACCAGGTTCGATATCACGAGCCCATTTGGGGCGCCCGCGTTCACCTCCACCTCATCCCCTTCCCTTACATTCTCCCAACATATCCCTTTTTCATCCCCTACTGAAACCCCTCATTTCCCAACCGATCCCTACATCCCCATCTCCCATCCAAACACCCTTACCGCATCCCCATACTTCCAAAGACCCCCTAGGGAGTCCCATCCCCGGCCTATTTCCCACGGCACATCCCTCTCATCACCCATGCCCCCAACGTCCTACATCCCATCCACCCCATCTCACATATCATTCCCACCACATGGCCCATCCGCATCCCAACATACCCCCCCATTTACCCAGGTCATGCCCAATTTCTCCCAACCACCTCCATCCTTAAGTGATCCATCACCCCCCAATCTCACACCTAAATCCATGCCCTCGATGGACGACATGAGAACGATGTAAGCCCTGTGGGCTGCCTCTCGCAACCCTACCTCTCAAACCCTACGTCCAAATTTCCAAAACCTCCATACCCCATTCCCTCCTAACCATGCCCAACCACCCATCGTCCATACCTCCCAAAATCCCCCACCTCAATTCCAAACCCAAACCCACACAAATCCATGGGCCCCAGCCCAAACACCTCTAGAGACATGGGCCTAGGCCCAAAACCCTCAAAACCCATGGGCCCAAGCCCAAGCTTATCAAGCCCAGGCCCCAGCCCAAACACCTCCAAACCCATGGGCTCAATCCCAAGCCCATCATACCCAGGCCCAGACCCAAGACACTCAAAACCCATGGGCCCAAGTCCAAGCCCATCAGACCCAGGCCCAGGCCCAAAACCCTCAAAACCCATGGGCCCAAGCCCACCAGACCCAGGTCCAAGTCCAAGCCCCCCAGGGCCCATGGACCCAAACCTACCAAACTCAAACTCAGGGCCCATGGACCCAAACCCAACCCCCTCATGCCCCAGTAGCCCAAACTCAACAAGGCCCATTGGCCCAAAGTCATATTAATCCCCACACCCAGGCCCAGGGCCCGTCGATTCAAGCCTTCCAAAACCATCAAACCCAAATCCCTCAAACCCAAGGCCCATCCGCCCACGCTCATCAAGGCCCATTCACTAACCCCATACCCCCCCACCAATACCCTTCATTCACCTATACCCCTTATGCCTCCATCCCACCTCCAATGGGAAATCCAATCCATCCCATTCCTCAAAACCACAACATCCCACCACCTCAATCACACCCCCATCCCCCCCAGAACGTGCACCCAACTCAGCACATCACTTACACACAAAACGCTCACCCATTCATCCCTTCTCATCCCCTACAAACCATATGGCCCCACCAAGTCATCCAACCCATCACCCCCCAAGTCCAAATAGCAGAGCTCGCCCCTCACCAATACCACGACCAACAGTACGAGGAGGATGAGATTCCCAATAGTGGAGGAACTACCAGTTTTAACCCTCTCGGGCCCACCATCATCACACCTAGGGTCGAACCAAATCAGGGGGAAGTGGTCCCCGCCACAGCCTCAAAGGAATCAGAGCAGCTGAAAGAACAGATAGATAGAATACAGAAGCAACTGATGAAGATGGGAGGAATGGAACTACACTCAACGGACTTTTCAGACTTATGTCTGTTCTCTGACGTCCCCCTGCCACAGAAATTCAAGATGCCATCATTTGATAAGTATAATGGCACTGGCAATCCCATTGCCCACTTGAAATCTTACTGCGGGGATATGTGCCAGTATGGCGGAGATGAACGACTCCTCATCAAAGTGTTCCAGAAGAGTTTGACGGGCCCAGCACTGAGATGGTTCACATCCCTAGAGCCATCTATGATAAAAAAAATTGGAAAGATCTGACACGCTTATTTCAAGAACAATATGTCTATAACATGGACATAGAACCAAGGAAGTCGAACTTGGCCCGATTAAAGCAAAGACATGATGAAACATTCAGTGCTTACTTGGGGAGGTGGAGGGCCTTAGCCGCTCAGGTAACTCATCGGATTCTCGATGATGAGCAGATTGAATTGATAACCAAGGGAGCCCTCCGGTCATCATCAGATTTTTAGTATATCGCCGGTCAAGTTTTGCTTGATCTGTCGAAATGCCAATCGTTGTGAAGACGCCATTAGAGAGGGCAGGTTATGAAGGAATGTGGCCAACGCCACGGGGTTAAGTCGAACCAAGAATTGAAAGAAGACCAGGGACAGAGGTACAGAACATTGTTTATCCCCAGGCCAATACCAACGCCCCCCCGATACAACTCCAGGTTACACAACCACCCCCGACCCGTTTCGAGCAAGTATCAAGGCCAAGCAACGGCCCAAGAGCCCTGTCTACCCCGAAACAGATGAAAGCACGTTTTGAACAAGTATTCACCCTGTTGGGGCAATCCTTGAGTGTCTTACTGCCGGTGTTACTACAGAAAGGCCTGGTCAATTTACTCCAACCTCGCCTGCCACCCCACCCAATACCAAGGAATTATGATTCGAATCTGCATTGCAATTTCCACCAGGGACCGAGTCACCCTACGGACCGTTAAAGCATGCGGTCCAAGATCTGATAGAGGCGGGAAAGATCATACCCCCGCCACTTCCCCAAGGGCAGAACCAGAATATCCATCAAGCCCCTCTACCACCGCACCCAGGAGGCCCCAGGCCTAACATACATTGGATAGAAGAAGAAGAAGAAGAGTTTGACCCTTCAGATTATATTAGCAATCAGGAGGAATTTTCACTCCCCTGGCCGAACGAAGATGAACTATTTGTTGGGGTGATCGAGCCACTGTATCTTGCCGATTATTTTCCCACCGACTTGCCAAGAGAGCCCTTAGATTTAGGCGGTATTTTTCCACCCGCTCCGCCTATCAAATCCAAAGCGCTGACCCCTCCAATCATACTCATATCCACCCCACCAATTTACCCATACACCCTCTCGTCACACATAAATCATCCTGTTCCTTCATAATTCCGCCATCCCCATATTATCCTACCCCATACACCTCAAGTCCCTCCACCCAATACATTACTCCGCCATCCCCAAGTTACCCCATTCCATACACACCTTCAAATCCCACCACCAATTTACCCCTTACCCCTCCATCGCCCCAATTACCCCACCCATGCAACTCCATCATCCCCAATCTATCCCATTTCATCTACTAACCCCTCATCATCCCACCATGCCACAAACTCTTTATACCCCCCCATTCCACCCACTTCCCCCCCACTTCCAAACCATCCCGCTCAATGCACAACTCCATCGTCCTCAATTTACCCCACTTCATCCACAAACCCATCACCATCCCATCAGACCTCCCCATATACAAACCCTTCATATCCCTATCACCCCGCGCCCACCACACCTCAAACGTCTCCCCATCCCTCCAGCCCAGTCACACTCCTGCCATCCCTTCGCTATTTTGGCCCTAACCCAACTCCACCGCCACCCGGACAAGCAAACCCTCACCCAATCCCCCCATCACCCAATCACCACTAGTCCTACCATGCCCAGTAACACCGATAAGCCCCCTCCGTGCCCATAACTCCAATTACATCAAGCCCCCACTACCATTCCACCCCTATTGGAGTTAACTGGTGGACCCAGAAACCAAAATATCCAAATCCCGGAATCCTCACGCACTCCATTTCTCATCCCAAAATCTGCTTATGACCCGCATCAGGTACCATTGAGCTATGAATAGACGGACATGAATGCCGGGTGCAACCAAGAAGAGGCTGTTGAATTCATTACCCGATCGGGTCGGATTTCTGCCCAGCCAGAAGCATCAGGGGCAGTCAGAGGAGAAGAAAAGAAGAGAGAACAGGCCACAGGAAATCCCTTTGAAAAAATGGCCAGGGAACATATACTGGAAACACAGCTCAAGAGAACACCCGCACATATTATTGTGTGGGATTTGTTAATCACGTCTCCACTTCACTTTCAAGCCCTAATGGGAGCGCTCAAGGACGCGCATGTCTCCACCCACGTAACTCCAGATGAAGTAGGGGAAATAATAGGGCAAGTGTTGCCCCCAAACGCCATCTCTTTCACCGATGCAAACCTACCAATCGAGGGGAATGACCATTCTAAACCCCTGAATATAACAGTGGAAGTAGGGAACTTGGTGGTGCCGTTGGTCTTGATCGACAACGAGTTGACACTGAACGTAAGCCCTCTAAGGATGGCAATCAAAATTGGGGCGAACACCGACACCTTTCAGCCATCCATATCAAGCGCACGGGGATTCGACAACACTAGAAGGGAAATTATAGGAGAAGTAGACCTTGACCTGATCCTCGGACCGCAAACCTTCACCACCCCCTTTCAAGTAATGGACATCAAGTCTACCTTCAATCTGCTGTTGGGCCAGCCGTGGATACATAAGCTCGGAGCAATACCATCTACCCTGCACTAAAAGCTTCGATTCATCTCAGAAGGAAAAATTGTCACCATCATAGGCGAGAGCAGAGAGGACATGGGGAAGAGCGCTCTGCACATTGAGAATCCGAAAGTGCTGAACATACAGCACACAGCTGAGGACGCCGATCTCCATCGATTTGAGTATGACTTATCAAATGTTACCCTCGAACTAACTGAAAAGAACCCAGATAAAACTGGAGGAGGAATGGACACAGCTGTGTTCATGCTCCACAGATGGGGCCATCAAAAAGGGAAAGGACTGGG
This sequence comes from Chloranthus sessilifolius, assembly GCA_021018995.1. Classification (NCBI taxonomy): domain Eukaryota; kingdom Viridiplantae; phylum Streptophyta; class Magnoliopsida; order Chloranthales; family Chloranthaceae; genus Chloranthus; species Chloranthus sessilifolius. Next base: position 97,965,246 of record CM037593.1, read on the forward strand.
CCCACGCATTCAAGGAAGAAGAGACCCCGTCAAGGCCAAGGGGCAACTAAATAAATTCGGCTTAGACTACAGGCCCAGAGAAGAGGAAGTCAGAGAAGCCAAGGAAAAGATGAGAGTCGCAGCAGCCGCCAAGGCCAGAGGAATCATCTTGGAAGAGGAACCTCACGCTCGCCCCCACATCTGTGAAACCTTTGTGAGCGCCGGGGTAGTAAAAATTGATCTGAATGGGGAGACGAGGGTAACCCCACATAAGCCTACTTCAATCCACCCCACCAATCCCTACATCATCCCCCCAGACTTCGAAATGGACTTAGCCGCCCTTTCCTTGTTTGAGGAAGAAGTTCCCCGATCCACCCCTCACTCCAGCACCAACCACTCTGGGCCCCTCCTAACCATAGAGGACAAGGTCCCGGAGGATCCCTCTGTAAATATGTTGAGGGAAGAAATGCAAGAGCCTACCGATGCCTCTCCCGATCAAAGAGGTAAAGGCCAAGCCTCGCAGGTGAGTAACTGGGCATCCTTGCCCCAACTCTTGAGAGCCACCAAATGCCATGAAAATGGCACCGACTCTCCAAAAAAAAACAACCTGTAAAAAGTGAGGTTAGCCTCTGGACCACTCTACCTTTAAAATTCCCAATAAAATTAAAATCAATGTCATGATACCCGTCCCATGTGAAGCCAACCCCTTCCCTATAGAAATACAAGAAGAGGTAGGAGTCACGAGTCTGGACGAGGAAGGCCAAAGCGATGAGCTCCCCAATGAGCTCCTCAAACAATTTGCCGATTTTGAGCATGGCCCTACCCCGATTGTCGAAGAGACAGAGGACGTCAATTTGGGCACCACAGAGGCCCCCAGAATCACCAAAATCAGAACGTCACTGTCCCCTACGGAGAGGAAAGGTATGATAGATTTCCTTCGGTCATACCAAGACGTCTTCGCATGGTCGTATGAGGACATGCCTGGTTTGGAAACCGATCTGGTTGAGCATGAGTTGCCACTCTACCCCGATGTTAAACTGGTGAAATAGAAGCTGAGACGACTCCCACCCGAATGGATGTTGAAGGTGAAGGATGAGGTCATTAAACAGTATGACGCAGGTTTCCTCATGGTATCCAAGTACCCGCAGTGGCTAGCCAATATCGTCCCCGTACCAAAGAAGGATGGAAAGGTTCGAATGTGTATCGACTTCCGAAATCTCAACAAGGCGAACCCTAAGGACGATTTTCCATTGCCACACATCGATATCTTGGTCGATAACACTGCAAAGCATGGAATGCTCTCATTTATGGATGGATTCTCAGGATACAATCAGATAAAGATGGCAGAGGTTGATCGCGAGAAGACAGCATTCATTACCCCCTGGGGAACCTTCTGCTACAAAGTAATGCCATTCGGGCTGAAGAATGCTGGGGCAACCTATCAAAGAGCAATGACGGCCCTGTTCCACGACATGATGCACCGAGAGATCGAAGTATACGTCGACGACATGATTGCCAAATCGCCAGAAAGGGAGGACCACTTGATAAACCTGTAGAAGCTATTCGAGAGGTTGAGAAAATACAGATTGTGGTTGAATCCCCAGAAGTGCGCCTTCGGTGCTATGTCTGGAAAGTTATTGGGCTTTATTGTCAGTAGGAGAGGGATCGAGGTCGATCCGACCAAGATCAAGGCCATCACTAAAATGCCACCACCATCTACAGAGAAGGAAGTCAGAGGCTTTTTAGGCAGGATCCAATACATCAGCTGATTCATCGCACAATTAACTCCGATATGCGCACCAATCTTCAAGATGCTGAGAAAGGACTCACCGGTTGAATGGAATGACGACTGCCAGGCTGCATTCAACAAGATTAAAGGTTATCTCCTGAAACCTCTGGTATTGGTACCACCGCACGATAGACCCACGATCTTGTACTTGTCCCACGTTGAGTTTTCCATGGGTTGTGTTAGGACAGCATGATGAGACGGGAAGAAAAGAGCAGGCCATCTATTACCTAAGCAAGAAATTCACTGATTATGAGACGCGTTATTCTCATCTAGAGAAAGCATGCCTGGCGCTCGTTTGGGCTACTCAGAGACTTTGACACTACCTGTTATCCCAGGCCGTTCTACTTCTAGCACGGATGGATCCGTTGAAGTACCTATTCGAGAAGCCTCCTCTCATTACTCCTATCCGAGTTTGACATTACTTATGTCACCCAGAAGTCAATTAAGGGGCAGGCACTCGCCGATCATCTTGCTGAGAACCCTCTACCGAACTATGAGCCTCTAAGGACCGAATTCCCCGATGAAGACATTTTGTTCATGACCGACGAGGATACAAAGGAAACGGAGGAGCCCTGGGTAATGCACTTCGATGGGGCATCGCATGCTGAGGGCCAAGGAGTTGGCGCCATCCTTATCTCGCTGAAAGGATCCCATATATCCATCTCAATCAAATTGAACTTCCCATGCACCAACAATATGGCCGAGTATGAGGCCTATACAACTGGTTTACAGGCGGCTCTTGATCTAAATATAACTCACCTTAGGGTCTTTGGAGATTCACAGTTAATTATATGCCAAACCAATGGGGATTGGAAGACCAAGGATGAAAAACTGATCCCATACCATGAACATTTGGAGGATCTGATAACTTGCTTTGAGGAAGTCACCTTCTCTTATGTGCCATGAGCAAGAAATCGGTTTGCTGACGCCCTGGCTACCCTGGCCTCTATGGTTGAGATTCCATATGGAGTGGTGATGAAGCCGATCATGATAGAGCAGAGGAACGAACCGGCTTTCTGTCACCTGATCGAAGGACCTACGGAGAAAGAGGATCAACCACCCTGGTTCTCAGACATCAAGAACTTCCTCAAGATCCGAACTGTCCCGGAAGGAACATCAAAGGTAGACAAACGCACCATCCAGCGATTGGCAACAAACTACGTCATCTACGGCGATCTCCTATATAGACGGTCTCACGACAATATTCTACTTCGATGCCTAACCCAGAAAGAAGCGGTTGAGATCATGAAGGAGATTCATGAAGGGGTCTGCGGAGCCCATGTCAGCAGTCACATGCTTGCTAAGAAAATTCTAAGGCAAGGATACTTTTGGACTACTTTGGAGACTGATTGCTGCAAGCACGTACAGAAGTGCTACAAATGCCAAGAGCACTCCAGCTTAATACATGCTCCGGCCATTGACTTGCACAGCATGGCCGCTCCTTGGCCGTTCGCCACCTGGGGTCTCGACGTCATCGGCAAGATTAATCCTAAGGCTTCCAATGGACATCAATTCATCCTCGTCGCTATGGAATACTTTACAAAATGGGTAGAGGCGGCCTCCTATACGAGCATTAAGGCTAGCCATGTTGAGAAGTTCATCAAGAACAACATCATTTGCAGATTCGGCGTACCCAAAGATATCATCACTGATAATGGCACTAATTTCGCTAATAGGCGCATTCGGGCCTTGTGTGAGCGGTTCAAGATCAGGCATCATCGTTCATCCCCGTACAGGCCTCAGACGAATGGAGCTGTGGAGGCAGCCAACAAAACTCTGATCCGCATCCTGAAGAAGATGGTAGTTACTTATAGAGATTGGAGTGAGCAGTTACCCTTCGCACTTTGGGCCTATAGAACGTCTATCTGCACGCAACAGGGGCAACACCATTCTCCCTTGTGTATGGGACCGAGGCCGTGCTACCCGTTGAGGTCGAGGTACCGTCACTCTGTATCCTTTTAGAATCCCATCTACTTAAAGCTGAGAGGGAAAGAGCCCATTTTGAACAGCTAGACTTGATTGACGAGAAAAGACTCCTAGCCTTATGCCACACTCAGGTCTATCAGAGGAGAATTGCACGTGCTTACAATAAGCGCGTCTGCCGGTCGATCTCAAGGTAGGAGACATCAGATGAAGAAAATTTTTCCGTCTCTCCACGCCGATCCGAGAGGGAAGTTTAGGCCAAATTGGGAAGGACCCTACGTCGTCCGAGAGGTTCTGCTAGGATACGCCGTTCGCCTCGACACCATGGACAGAGACCACTTTCCTGAGCCCATCAACGCTGGATACCTCTGTAAGTTCTACTCATAGATCTTGGGACAAGGTAAGTTTCGATAAAGGTAGATGCATGACCGCTTAAGCGCCCCGTGAAAGAGGCCATCATTTCAAAGTCAAGTAGCCCAAAAGAAATATTCCCTAAAAACCTTCACCTTTTTTTGCTACACACTTCGGGCCAACAACCATTTCTTTCATATACCCCACCCAAAATACCAAGAAAGAAAAAAGAGAGAAGAAAAAAGGGGAAAATTCCAAACCAAAAAAAAAAAGAAAAAAAGGAGAGAAAAAGAAGAAAAAAGCAAAACCCCTCAAAAAGAGAAAGAGGGGGACCAAGAAAAAAGAAATGACTGGGGCATAAGAAGCCTTTGGAAAGAGAAAGAAGAGGTCGCAATCTAAAATTCACTCAAAGCTTAGATCCAAATTCGAGAAAACAACATTTGAACCCCATACAACAACCCTCTTTAAGGTCCTGGCCGGTCATAACATCTACTGCACCAAAACAAGCTGAGTTAACAAACCACACAGAACTTCATTCAGTCGGCTATGACGGAATCGACGTCCATGTCGTGGCCTTCTGGTTCTAAAAAAAAAGAGAGAAAGAAAAAAAAAAAAAAAAAAGGAAGAAAAAAAAAAAAAAAAATTAATTAATTTGAGTTCAAATCAAGACGGACATGGTGAAAACCCGAAAGGGCGCCACGGGTAAAAACAGCGAACTCACGCGGACCAGGTGAAAACCTGAAAGGGCACCTGGGGTAAGAGAGCGAACCCATGGACGTGATGAAAACCCGAAAGGGCGCTACGGGTAAAAACAGGGATGACAGGCATGGCGAAAACCCGTCTTGGGCGCTATGAGCAAAAATGTCAAGAAAAGAGATATTAGGAGAAGATCTGTCCTGGCCTGCCTGCTTTTGTTGGGATCCCTTGAGCCTCTTCTCCTCTTTACTGGGCCACTCATGTGAAAATTGGATCAAATCCCGATCAAGTATGTCATCTCTACCGCGGCGTCTGACGCATGACCAAAGGAAAAGACAGAAGGCTAGGCCAACCCCTGGGAAGCTGACCTTCCCATGTTTAAAGGAAAAAACCTGCATCTCACGAACAGGGTTCAGCCATGCTCAAAAGAGGGACCCGCTGGTTTGGCCCTGTGGTTACTGGCATCACAAAAGGTCCAACAAAGAGAAAAATTCCAAAAAGAAAATAGATTTTTCTTTCCCATAAAAAGCCTCACACTGTGGAGGAGAAAATTCTAAAAAAGATAATAGATTTTCCTTTCCCATAAAAAGCCTCACACTGTGGAGGAGAAAATTCCAAAAAAGATAATAGATTTCCCTTTCCCATAAAAAGCCTCAAACTGTGGAGGAGAAAATTCCAAAAAAGATAATAGATTTCCCTTTCCCATAAAAAGCCTCACACTGTGGAGGAGAAAATTTCAAAAAAGAAAATAGATTTCCCTTTCCCATAAAAAGACCCTACACTGTGGAGGAGAAAATTTTAAAAAAGAAAATAGATTTCCCTTTCCATAAAAAACCCCCACTTTGTGAAAGAGAAAATCTCCATAAAAAGTCTTACATTGCGAAACTACAAAAAAAAAAAAAAAACATGAAAAATATATGTATGTATAGATTTCATTCCTTACAGTGTTGCCTGCAGAGTGTCACGTCCCAAAAAGATAACGACATGACACACTTTTAATTTTGCTGCTTTCTTTACAAAAAAAAAAAAAAAACCAAAATGTATATATCTGTATATATATGACAAAAAAAAAAGAGAGAAGAAAAAAATAACCCAAAAAGAGATCTCTGTTAGGGGGCATTCCTCCCCCCGTGTATATGATCTATGATATGTGCAGGAATAGGTCGAGGGCAAGGAGCACGCTTCAAAGCACTGATCTCTATAAGGAGAGAGTCCTCACGGGCATTTCGATCAGACAACCACCTACCATGAAGACTCTTCAACCGTCTCCGCGAAGCGTCAGCTGTACTGCGAGATTCAGTCAAAAGCCCAGTCAATCGAAGAACCTCACTCTCAGCCGTAGTAGCTCTCACCTTCGCAATCTCAGCACTGGCCCTGTGTATGCCCCATATCAAGGCTCGGACCATCGGTTAAGCCCACGTATCAGCAGGCAAAGGTGCATGCATCCCCAAATGACCCTTCGAATTTCCTTCGATTGGCCCAAAGAGACCGTGCTACAACAAACGGATCCAGATCCGTAGGCGCCCACCTAATGCGCCCACAAAATCAAAAAAAAAGAGAAGAGAAAAAAAATAAAAGAGAAAGAAAAATAAAACAATGCTGGTTCTCACAAGAGCGTCGCAACGTCTGTTTGCGCCACTCCGAGGACCGTGTTAAATCAATTCGGAATGATCGGGTTCACCTGAAAGCTCTCAAACCCCGTTTCATGCAGGGACATTTTGTACCTGACTCGACAGGCAGGTAATTTTGCCCATCTCCGGTCACTGTTCCCTACAGAGTCCCCCAGCAGGAGTCGAGGCCTGATCCGACAGGCAAACCAAGAACCCATCACCGGAATGCACACGTCCCTAAGGTGTATCGACATGGCAAGTTGATTCGCCTAAGGATACGTGCAGAAATAAAGGCAGCTTGAGCATGCCCGGAGTCTCAATCAAAACAAAAAAAAAAAGAAAAAAAGAAGAAAAGAAAAAAAAAAAAGGGGGGGGAAGAAATAACAACCTGTTGCTGCTTAGTAAAAATCCTGAGTGGGTTGACCCCTCCTTCCAACATTCACTCTGGTCCCCCCCCCCCCTTTTCGAATCTATGTTGACCAAGAGTGCCCCTGATTTCAGACCATTCGAAAAGTTTATTGTCAGTTGAAACTAACCCATCAAAAATGAAATTACAACCAACCAAACTATGTGCAAACATACAGACCAAAGGGCTCTTTTCCCTTTTTATTTCCTTTTACACAGGCTTAAAACCTGTATAGGCATGGTGTCCCTGTTGAATGTATGCACTTGCGTCTGGGTATCCGCAGGATGGTCGTTGTCCTTATAAATTGTACCTTAGGGTCGAGGCTTCTGTTCACGCCTATTTGCTACTTATCACCCCTGATGGGTGTCTATCTGTGCATAGTTAGTAAGATGTGATTTCATTAGGGATGGAGGCTAGAAGTGGCCATCTCTTTTGAGGGATGATTGGTCCTAGCCCGATCTTTTCAGCTTTGTCTCAAGTTAAGGCACTCCGGTCCGTGTGAATCAGGAGCACCTCACCACTGGAACGTGCACATCCCCAAGGTGCACCTATCCCCGGCATGCCGCACGCACTCTTAAAAGCGTATCAACTGGCATTTGATCCACTTAAAGAGTTGTGCAAGAATAACATTGCCAGAGGTCCTTGAGCTCTGCTTAGAAGCCTCAAGGCAAAAGAAAATTCAGAAAATGAAAGAAAAAAAATTACTCAAAAAATGGGCATGCATTCCCAAGAAGTGTTGCGACACCAATATTCTCTCCACTCGGGTAAATCATGCTAAAATAACCTTGAGGTTGATGGGTTCACCCAAAGACTTTGAGCCTTACCTAGGTAAGGGCACCCGTGCCCAATCCAATGGAGCTGTCGATATTCCATAGGATTGGACACAGTTTGAAGGCCTTCGCTTTGTATGCTTCGCATCAATTCCGAAGCATAGATCGATCATCCCATTTCATGGAGCTATCTGGTTCAGATTAATACTCAAACATCACAAATCTATAATTTCCCTCAGGAAGTGGACGATATCCCGGCTAGCGGGCTTACACTTTTTGTGATCATCGCAGTTATGCCCAGTAATGTCGCAATGCGCTTGGAGACTGTTAGCTTTGAGGTACGGACGATATCCCGAAATGAGAGGGCTTACATACACTCACCGTCACCATGAATGTTTGAGAATTGAGTTGAACCGGGCGGACCCATCAAACGTGTCTTGGACCTCTTCGGATGTCTCTTGTCTTTGGCATCCGATTATTAGTCATCGAATACCAAAGAGGGGCATCTGTAGACACCCAAATTCGGCCCAAGGCCCGATCAATCTGTACTTCGGGAGAGATGTACCCCTGTGCTTCCGATGGCACCCTCCTAAACCCTTAGGAACCTACCTAGACCAGTAGGAATCACCCTAAGACCCTTAGAGCCATTCCCCCAATCCTTAGAAGTCACCCCTACACCCTAGAATCCCTTCCCATACCTAACTTAAACCCTTCTAGCGGTTGATGGAAGGAGAGCTACAGAATTTCACACAGACTAGTACTATGGATGATCCATATACCATTGGAAAGAGGACTTCTTCAGCTTTCCAACGAGCCAAAGATCACCCAATTTGGAGCTACGGTTCAAAAGTTATGGCCGATTGAAGTTTCACATAAAATCATAAAAATTTTACTCAGGCGTGGATATTACATACGCCCAGCCAATTTAGCCCCAGATTAGTCAGACGTATATATTATATACACCTACCTATTTTGGGGAAAATTTGGTCGGGCATATATAATATATACGCCCAGTATAAGTGGGACCCACCACGGGCTTCATCTTCTCAAAACTCCCCTGATTTTGGTGAAATTTACCATTCCTAAACTGGGCGTATATAATATATACGCCCAGCTTATCTACAGTAACTGTCATCAGTAGCTCAAATTTCCTCCATCTAGTTTGACCCTTTTACCATCCCCTTGGTTGAGGTGGGTGTCTTGAGATTGGTTGCACCCCCTTTGAGCTTATTGGCAACCCTTAAGTCACCCGTGGTCTCACCCCATCATCCGCCATTGAAACCAGTTTCCCAAAACCCTAGGACCTTGAAAACCCAAAAAACCTTAGATGGGGGATTACCTAATTGCTAAACCAATTAGCTCTTAAGTAAGCCCCTAACCCATCCATTCTCTATAAATAGAGAGGCCCCCCTCTTCCCAAAGGGTTGAAGTTTTGGTTGAATTTTTGTTGAAGGATTAGAGAGTGCTTAAGAGAGAACCCTAGTGAGAGAAAATGCCAATATTTTCCCAGAATTTCAGCATGCGTACTTCACCTATTTCAGTCCATTTCCACCATTAGATCACTCCTTTTAGCTAAAACCTAGCCTCTAGCTTCACTCTACACCCCCTACTTTATTGAATCCTAGCATTAGAACCCATTTTCACACCATTTAGGCCATCGGAAGCACGCCAAAGCGAGGATCTTCCACAGTGCAATAAGGGCCCGTGAACTCCAGCTCACCCCTCTCTTCCTCTACCTTCTTGGTGTCTCCTCCGTCCAAGGATTCAAGCCGTTACGCCGCCGAAATTTTGGTTTGGCTCAAAGCTTGATAGGACCGTATTGCCTTCGGGCAAGGGGAAACTCCGCCCTTTTTTTATTTTCATTTTGCCCATAGACAGAGACCGCTACGTGCGGGTTGATCGGGTGTCTAAACCCTTCCCGATTGATAACCGAAGCCCCTACCCTAGAGCCTTTGGCAAAGACCGGTAAATCAGAGTCATATTTAGCACTTCGGTGCTCAAAATATCAATTTGAAGGTCTCTCAGGTCACCAAAAGCTCCGGGTGGCAACTCTACATTTTCATTAAAAAGGCGAGCGCATCGCCGCGACGGGTTCGAGAGGATCCATGGTCGCACAGTAGGGATTGGTGGGGTGAACTTGTGTTGTAGGCTTGTGTGGGGTTAATCGGGTTTCCCCATTACGGTCAATCTTTACAACCCTGACACTTACGAATGAATTTCTGATATGTGGCCTGGATGCTTCTATGTGGATCCCCCTAGCTTTTGCAGCTACCGTCGCACGGGCTTTTTCCTTGGCCTCCCATACTTCCTCTTCCGTGGGCTTGTAACCTAACCCAAACCTAACTTTCTGATCGCCCTTAGCTGTAATAGCTCCTCCCTGCCTTGTAATCTAGGTCCAAGATCCCTTTCTTTTTTATAGCCCCACTTTTGGAGCATAGCCACTACTGTTAACATTCCACCTCCGGTTCTTGAAATGATGCCCTCGATGGGCTCCGAGAGTATCGTTGACACCTCGTATTCGAAACTATGGAGGTCGACGTTCTCAGCGGTGTGCGATATATCCAACACTTTAGGTTTTTTGATGCTATTGATGGCCTTCTCTTTCTCACTGTGCCCCTCACCGATGACTGTGATGATCTTATGCCCAGATGAAAATTTGAGCTTTTGGTGCAGTGTGGAGGGTATTGCTCCAACTTCATGCAGCCACCAGCGCCCTAACAGTAAATTAAATGATGACTTGATGTCCATCACTTGAAATAATATGGAGGTCATTGGCCTAATTAATAGCTCAAGATCAACTTCTCCCATTATCTCTCTTCATGTGTTATCAAAACCTCGGGCGCTAGTTCTCATGGGTCTTAGCATGCAAGGATCTACCCCAATCTTGGTGGCAGTTCTTAGCGGGCATATATTCAGTGTGAACCTATTATCGATTAGAACCAAGGGGATAATCATATTTCCATACTCAACGGTTATATTCAAAGATTTTGAGTGACTACCTCCTTCCTCAGGTAAATTACCATCAGAAAATAAAATGGCATTTGGAGCCATCACTTGACCAATTATTTGTCCGACTTCATCCGGGCTAACTTGAAGTGATACATGCACATTCTTTAATTCCCCCATTAATGCTTGGAAATGGAGTGGGAACGTCATCAACATATCCCACACAGTAATATGCGCAGGCATTCTTCTCAGTTGAGTCTCTAGTATATGTTCTCGACTCATTTTTTCGAAAGGATTCACTGCATTGTCTTTCTTTCCTTCGGGTTGGGCTTGTGCTACTTCTGGTTGCTTTGAAATCTTCCTGGATCGGGTCACAAAGTCCACTTCCCCTTCTCTGTGGCTGCCATCGTTGATATATGTTTGTTCATAGTTCAACAGGACCTGATGAGGATCATAGGTTGGTCCTGAGATCTCAAATGGTATAGCCACTGCTATCGGAGGCACTTGCACTGCGGGCTCAAGAGGTGTGGGCAACACTTGATTTACCTCAGTGATAGCTGATTGGGTAGCAAAATTGGGCCAAATGGGGGTGGTGAAGCTTGAGGGTGGTGGCACTGGGGGAAAAGGGGTAAGAGCAGGCCATTGGTAGCTGACAGGTGCTGGCGGGGGATTAGGGGCATGATGGGCTATCGGGTAATTGACGGGGGTGGTGGTGTATGGTTGGTATGCATTTATATGCACATAATTGACAGGAGCGGGTGATGGAAAATAAATCCTAAGATCTAAGGGTTCAGCTCGTGGGGTTGGGTTGGGAAAATAGTCTGATAAATTTAGGGGTTCAATCACCCCAATACTCCTTTCTTCACAATTTCTCGACAATGGTGCCACATAGCTCTCCTGATCATTAATGTAATCGGGTGGATCAAATTCAAATTTCTCCTCATATTTCTCTACCATCCCGATGGTGGGTCTGGGACCTTCTCCTCCGATAGGATGTGGGGGCAATAGCACCTAATGGATGTTTTCGTGCTGGTTTACTTGGGAACGCGACGGTGGAATTATTTTTTTGATATCGATTAGATCTTGGATTGAGTGCTTCAATGGAAAGCAGCGATCAGTCAGGTTACCCAGACCCTAGTAAAAATTACAGTGGGTATTAGGGTCATAATTCTTTGAGATCAGGTGAGGAGGAGGTTGTGGTTGGCGAACAATAACTAATCCCTGTTCTATTAATAAAGGCAAAAGTACACTTAGAGATTGCCCTAAGGGTATAAACACTCGGTCATAGCAGGCTCTCCTCTGCTCCAGAGTCATTTGTATTCTTTGCCCATTCCCTGCTCTTTGCATCTACTCAGTTCTAACTGGCACTGGTTGTGCTACTTGAAATTGGAACGGGGTTACATGGTTATTGGGCTTGGTGTTGGCAATGTTTTGGACATCGGCCCCAGTTCTCTTATCGTTTCGATGTTTTGAAAACCTTCTGACCCCACTGGCTCCACTTGGTACATTCTTGTTCAGGCGGCCTTCCCTGATAGCGTCCTCACAGCGATTAGGGTTCCTTACCAGATCAGCGACGCTAGACTACTGCTGGTATACTAAAAAGTCTGAGATTACTAGTAGGGAGTTCTTAGAAATCATTTCAATTTGTTCATCATCAGGTATCCTATTCCTAACCTGAGCTGCCAGTGCCCTCCAACGCTCCAGATAATCTTTGAAGGTCTCATTCGAGTTCTGCTTTAACCGGACCAAGTCAGACTTACACGACTCGATGTCTATATTATAGACATATTGTTCCTGAAAGAAGTGCGTTAAGTCCTTCCGCATTTTCATCATAGATGTTTCCAAGGATGTGAACCATCTCAGGGTGTGACTGGTCAAACTCTTCTGAAAGACTTTTATCAATAGTCTTTCGTCCCCTCTATATTGGCACATGTCCCCACAGTAGGACTTAAGGTGTACAATAGGATTGCTGGTGCCGTTGTACTTGTCAAAAGCTGGCATTTTAAATTTGAGAGGCAAAGGGACCTCAGCGAACAAACATAAATCTATGAAGTTCGTGGCATGGATTTTCGCACCACCCATTTTCAATAACTACTTTTGGATTTTGTCCAACTGTTCTTTCAACTGCTCTGACTCTTTGGACATGGAGGCCACTTTCTCAGCAGTCAGTTGGAGTTCACTCTGGGCTACCAAGGGGTGAGCAACTGTGGGAGGAGGGTTAAGGCTGGTCAATGCCCCAGCATAAGCTCCACTATTCCTAATCTCATCCTTTTCATACTGCTGGTCGACATAGGGTGCAGTGAGGGCGGGATTCTCTTGTTGGTGTTGCATGGGCTGGATGGGAATGGAGGTTGGGTGAGTCCATTAGGGATGAGGGGAGGTATGTTGGATGATGGGATGAGTTAGATTTTGGAGTGGGGGATGGTGAGGCCATTGGGCTTGTGGAAAGGCTTGAAACTGACTTTGGGATGTTGGGTTATGGGTGAATTGGGGCTGATGTAAGGCATGGGTTTGACCTAGGTATGAGGGTTGTGAATGGGTGAAATTTTGGAGGAATTGTGAAGGGTATGGGTGTGAGGTTCCAAGGTTTTGTTGGGCTTGGGTTTGGGCTATGAAGCCTTTGGAAGGTTGGGCCACAAAGCTTTGGTCATGATAGGTTTGGGGCATGGGCCATTAATGGGTTTGGGCCATGGGCCCTTGGTGGGTCTAGCTCATTGGGCCTTAATAGGTCTGGGCCATGGGCCCTTGATGGGTCTAGCCCATTAGGTCTTGATGGGTCTGGCGATTAGGCTTTGATGGGTCTAGCCCATTGGGCCTTGATGGGTTTGGGCCATGGCCTTGATGGGTCTGGGCCATGGGTCTGGCCCACTAAGCCATGGGCCCTTGTTGGGTCTGGCCCATTGGGCCTTGATGGGTCTATGCCATGGGCCCTTGGTGGGTCTGGACCATGAGCCCTTGGTGAGTCTGGGCCATGGGCCCTTAATAGTTATGGGTTATGGGGTTTTGGGCCATGGGGCCTTGGGACATGTGGGTAGTGGGGGTTTGGGCAGTGTGGATGATGAGGGGTTGATGGGGGTGGAAGGAGGGTGAGATGGGTTGGAGATGGCCATGGATGAAGGTATGGTTTGGGAAAATGGCGAGAAACTTAGATTTTGGGTATTTTGGAAAGTGGTGGAAGGGAAAATAGGGCAGCGAACGGGCCGGTTATGGTGAGGTTTGATTGGGCAAAGGGGGTGAAAGTAAAGGCTTCTTTGGTATAAGAATGGGTTGGAGAATGAGGTGGGGATGAGTCGGAATCGGCATAATTCGGGTCCACGGTCCACGACATATCTCGGTATTAGGTTGGGTACGGGTGCCTCGGATGGGGCCCGTAAAGCTTCCTTCTTCCCCTATAGGATGACGGAGGGTACGATGATGTCATTGTATCGGCACCAATCAAGACTCTATTTTTAATTTTAATATTTTTTTTTGAATTTTAATAAGTGAAAAAGAAATGAGGGTTTCGGGGCCTTTTTGAATTCCCTTCTCGAGTGGCACTCGTACCCTAAATAGGTCCCGCGAATAAGGTTTCGAAGCGCTTCGGAAGAATTAAAACAAAACCCCTCGATCTATTGAAGACACGGAAACCAATGTAAACAACCCGATCCCTTAAAACGAATAAAAAAGAAATCACCTTCTTTTGACCAGCAAGAGCGTATTGGGTGTCAAAAATTGTGGGGCGTAAACAAAGGCACTAAATACACTGATCGAGGAGTCCGGGATGTGAAGCAGGCCACCAGATTTGGGCTGCTGCTGTGGACCCAAAGCTAGTGCAACTAATATATGTGCTAGACCAAAAAAAGCCCCCCTTTTTATGCTAGCGCAACTAATAGATGCGCCAGTGTAAATTGGAGGGTTTTTTGGCTTGGCGCAACTATTAATGGCGCCAGGTAAAAATTGGGCTCCAGGTTGTTTAACAGTAGCAATTCTAGCCCGAAATGAGTCTCCTAACTGGTTTTTTCTAGAAATTGGGCTTTCGGGGATTGACTGATCTAATGATATGCCTCTCTTCCTCACCGCACCTAAGGGTTTAAGGCCAAATTGGGTTCACTACCACTCTCTTTTTCTCAGATTTTAAGCATGGTAACTAGAAGGTTACCCACCCGATGTACCTCAAGTGTAAGCACTTTTCTTAGGTACTAGGTAGGCTGAGACTTTTCTGGATCATTACCACTAAGGGCTGCCGCCGTACTAAGACCCGGGTGGTTGTATGTGTGCCTAAATAACCCAACCCTTTAAAAATCTACCTCGTAAAAATCAATTTAAGTCCCCTTTGTTGGTTTAATTTTATTTTTCACTTTTAAAGAAATTTTCTTAAATTCAAAGACCGGGGGTGATGATCCCGTGCCGCCTCTACGGGCCGGCGTTCACTGGCAGAATATGATTGCAGAAATAAAAGCGCAAGTAGGCCTGCCAAACGGCTAAGGCACTTTAAATGACGAAAATGTAAAGAAATTAAATGACAATGCACAAGTAAACCCGCCAATCGGCTAAGGTGCTTAAAATAACGGAATCGTAAAGAAATTAAATGCGGTGCGCAAGTAGGCCCACCAATCGGCTAAGGCTCGTAAATGACGTAAAAGTAGGGGTAAGTAAAATGACGTAATCGGAGGGGTGAGTAAAAAAATAGTAAAAATAAAATAAAAAATAGTAATGAGAGGTTAGTAAAATCAAAAATAAAGAGACCAAGTTTAAGGGGAAGCTTTACTAGCTACTCCCCAGCAAAGTCGCCATCTGTGCAACCGTGGGAATCGTGACGATCCCGTCGTGACGATGCACTCTCTAATAAATATTTAGAGTCGCCACCTGGAGCTTTTGGTGTCTCGGAAAACCTAGATTATTTTTATAAGTATCAAAGTTCCACAAATATGACTCTGAATCCGGTCTACGCCAAAGGATCTTGGGTAGGGGCTTCGGTTATCGATTGGGAATGTGTTAGGCACCCAATTAACCCGCTTAATGCGGTCTCTACTTATGGCCAAAATAAAAATAATGTAAAAGAAAAAAAAAAACTTCCTCTTGCCCAAAGGGGCTTTAAATCCTATTTGTACCCCTCCGTTCCTACCAAAAATTCGCCGGCGTAACGGCACAAATGGGAGAATGGAGGAATAACCGAAAAGGTAGAGGAATAGAGGGGAGAGCCGAAGCTCTCGGGCCCCTGTTGCACTGCTCTGGAGCCTTGCGTTGGCTTACTTCGGTGAGCTTTTGAAAGCTTATATGATGAGAAATGGGGTTCTAACTCCTATGGCTTACTAACTAAGAGGTAGAGAGGGAAGGCTAGGGGGTAACACACCTCTAACCTAGAGCTTATGGGTGAAATACTAAGGTCTAAAGGGATTTTTTAAGTTTTAAAATTTGTATGAGAATGGTGCACTAGAAGAGAGAGAGAGAGAGAGAGAGAAGGGATTCCTTAATCTCTTAATTGCAAATTTTTTCAAGCCATTTGTAAGGGAGGGTGTCTCTCTATTTATAGGAAAAAGAGAGGTTAGGAGGGTGCTTAGAGGCTAATTAGGATTAGCAATTAGGTAATGGGCAATGTAAGGTTTCCTAGGGTTTTTGGAGCTTTGAAAAATGTGAAGAGTTGCTCCAATGGTGGATGATAGGGTGAGGCTTTGAACCACTTAAAAGGTTACACATAGATGATAAATGGATGCAACTGAACTAGCAAAACACACCCCAAAGGTCAAGATGGTCAACAAGTCAAACCCCAATCTCAAAATTCGAGGCAAAAACCTACAGTTACTGTTCATATGCCTGACATAACTATTAGTTGCGCCAAGCATATGTACAGTAAAACAGTAATGCACAGTAGCTTTGGGAAGCTGACTGCCCATAGGGGGACCCACCTATAACTGGCGCAACTATTAGTTGCACCAAATCCCTAAGGGGTTTCACTTGAATTTACCATTTTACCCTTCAAGTTTAGAATGCGATATCTTTGCGTACACAGCTCCGATTGGGGTGATTCTTGGCCCGTTGGAAATTTGAGGACTTCTACTTTTCAATGGTATGAGATTCAATCACAGTAGAAGGTCACAGCTAGTCCCGGTGCACCACTCTTCATCTATTACTCGGGAAAGCTAGGTTTTGGTTTGAAATGGGTTCTAAGGATCGGGATGGGCTTCTAAGGGTTCGAGAAGGTTCCTAAGGGATCTAGGGTGATTCCTAAGGGTTTGAGATGGCTCCTAAGGTTTCGAAAGGGTTCCTAAGGGTTTAGGATGGCTCTTAAGGTTTCAGAAGGGTTCCTAAGGGTTCCATACATGTAATCAAAATCTCGGAGATGTGCCTTTCTCGAAATTTGGGTGTCTACAATGTCTATTTCCTTCAATTGAATCGTCATACAACTCATTCTCATAATGCGCTCATGTCCACTGTTATTACCATCATAGACCATAGTTTCCATTTTAACAATAAGACTACTAGCAAGTGCTTTAAAAGTCTAATGAAATTGTTCCTGAATGACTTGCATGTATTCCTTTACATTATGCGAGTCAGGGGTACCTCCCTGGATCACATCTATAATGGAACTCTTTATGTTCATAAGGCTCATACAATTTGATTTATCCTACCGTTTCCAAATCCGTATTGGTCACTTGCAGATCCTCAACTGAGGCATCGGTAGTGAGCCCCTTGAGTTTATTAAATCGTATAACATAGTCAAGAGCCATGCAGCGTAGAATAATTTGGACTTGTTCCTTCCATTTGTTATAGTTTAAGCCACTTAAAGGTTCAATTCCACCAATCATAGTGGTAATAAAAGATGGGTTCAATGTTGCACAATAATAAAAGGTTTCATCATGTCCACATATAATTCTTATAACTATCCATTCTGCAAGTTTATATTTATAGTGTTTTACACAAGAGTAAAATTATGTCAAAGAATATAAAATCAGTGTGGTTTTATTGAAAAGCAAATCTCATCCTTATAACTCTTTGTTGGGTAGAGTCATAACACACTAGTAGCTTCCTCAATCTATGTTATTAATCATGATACTAATTTCATCATTATGACCCTCCGTTGGGTCGTATCACAACAAACTGACAACACCCACGTACAGAATAATGAATAGTAAAATACAACTATCACAGTATTAAGTGATTTATCATTGTTGCGCAGAAGTAATCCCTCAAGTTGTGAGGTCAACGTTTACTACACACTTTTACTAAAATTATAACACGGTCTCTTACAAAAATAAATCCCAATATAAGAATCATAGTACTAGGAAGGATCATCACCGTTGGGTAGAAGAAACCTTTCAAGTCATGCTTTCTATTATGGGTTCAATAATAAATCAAGAGACTCATGTATATAAAAGTTCAATCATATTATAGATGGTCACATGAGGTTTTAGGAAACTAAAATACGCCACATAATAGTTTCAATGAAATGAACATTGAACATGAATCCTCAATGATGTCATCAATATCATACAACACCATCTAGATAAGTAAGGTAATAAAAATAAATGCAACATGTATGATATTCGAGTACTAATCAATGTGATAAATTAAATGAATCATGATCATATTATATCAAAATAAAATTAAAGGGTCTTCATGAGCCGAAGAAAAGGACTCCTCATTGGTAAAAATTGAGTTGAAATAGACCCAAAATCCCAATATAATATAGAGTCCAAGTTAATCTATGACAGCCCGAATTTTGACACCCCGAAACCTGCGCCGTCGGTACGGCCCTTAAGGCCGAACCTTTATACAAACGGAACAATAGGTACATCCACACACAAAGCGGAACAAAGCATAATCATAAACAAAGCAAATAGAGTCATCATAAGAAATAAATCTCCATTTCTATATAAAAATAACTCACAAGATATAACAAAAGATGGTTCTAACCCATGTAACTCACATGGCAGAAAGAACCGAACCGAACCAACAGTGACAACCAATCGTCACCAACACATGATTAGCAAAATAATATACTATCTGACATATACAAACATCTTACAAAAATGGCCAGATGGACCAAGCCTTACAATCTAGCTCTCAAAATCAAACTAGCGCAGCACAGATCTACTAAAGAAACTCCTCTGGAGGGCGCTCAGTCTCCTCCTCAGGAATGTACTCAGAGTCCTCATGATCAAGGTCCTCAGAACCCGCTGCTACCTCTGAACCTAAGACGTATAGTCGAAGGGTGAGCTACATCTAAGCTCAATAGGGAAACATAAGCAAAATACATATTATGATGTCAAACATATATTTCATCGCATAATCGGAAGCATATTTATTTTACTGAGAGTTACAATTTAAAAGCATTTAAATTGACTAAAAATACATATCAGATGCAAGGCTTCAAAACATGTTTATCATAATTTCTGAAGTTGTTCTCTTAACGCACACACACACTTAAACGAATCACTTAAATAGTCTCTCGAGCAAATATAGCATCGAGAGTCGCATATTATACTGATGGAATACCCCAAACATCGTCATTTAATGAACAATTCACATAAAGTTGCTCAAGCCCCTCGAATTAGGAGACTTATGTCAAATGAAGTGTTTCCACGGATTAGAAATCAAAGAACGGATATCCCGCCGTACCGGTCATAGGTATACCGTCGCGTCGGTTGGGTATTCAACATACAAACCTTAAATCAAAGTGCGAAAGCTACAAATAGTTATTCACCGTGTATTATGATAATTCATGTTAGTTTTGATTTTGAAGTCCACACACGCACATCTCTTTACTTCTTACTGATGTCACTTGCTTACTTATCACATTTCATACTCACACACACATCTTTCTCATTTAAATACTTGAAAGAACCCATGTCGAATTATTACAAAATTTCATATTCTTACACACACCCATCATATCATAAAATCATGCTAACATAATCAAATGTGCATGTTGCAGAGTTTTCCTTTCCTCACACGAAGTCACACTTAATTTCCTTAGCTCAAGTTAGCTCTTCTCTAGCCCATAGCTCAAGCTCATACCTAACATACACAAATTCATAAATAAAACGTCAAAAATGACGTAAAATAAGAAGATACAAAGTCTCCCCAAAGTCCTCATTTCAAAATAAAACAAAGCCCTAAAGCTGCTAAAATCGATCGCTCGATTCCCAAATCGATCGATCGATTTTCCAAATTGACCAGTGGGTTTTCTTAAGAAAACTCAAACCTCTCGCACACGAATACCGATCAGTCGATTTTAAAATCGACCGGTCGGTTTCTATAAAACTCATTCACACACTCACTGTTTTTCATAAATCAATCAGTCGTGCTATTTTCAACCGGTCGGTTTTCCAAATCGACTGGTCGAAATTATTTCGATTGGTCGGTTTCGGTCTAAGGCCTTTAGGTCTCATAACTTGACAAAATCGATTAGTCAATTTTCTAAATCGACCTCATATTTCACCCAGCTCGGGTTTGAACTTCTTAAACACACTTTCCTTCAAATCTTATCTTCTTTCTTCCAATTTCCACCCATATGCATACTAATCTAACACATTTATTCACTACAATTTCACATGAATTCTTACCTTCTACATTGATCGATTTCTCGGTCCATGCTTTCACACACAACTAGGCTTCATAGCTTGAAGCTTCGGATTCCACACGATCAAACCTTGAGATTTAACACAACCTCAACTTCTTCTTACGCACACTCACACGCCATATTGATTGCTCTTCACTTCTCTCTCTCTCTCTTAATAACTCTCTCAACAACCAATTCACAAGAGAAATAAATTCTCTTTTAGGTTTATTTCACTTATATCTAGTTTTAGGTTTAGGTGTTAAGCACTTGCACCATGTCTAGGTGTATCCAAACTCATTCAAAGGTTCATACACAACCTCAACCATTCCCATCTCACTCAACACATAACCTAACCTAACTTACTAAATTATTTTAACAAGGTCGGGTACGTGACTAGTCAGGCACGCACACCGAAGCATACTTGTTCAAAGGTCAAAATTTTTCGAGACATTACATTCACCCCTCAAGAATTTTTATCCCCGAAAATTGACTAAGGTACTTTGGGTTTCGTAGAAGGTCAGCACACCCGATGGTGTTAAGCACATGTTTGCACAAGATATAAAATCAACACAAGGGTTTCCCTTTTTTAGGGAACCTAATCCTTTAACGAGGACATAACAAGTCATCCCTTATATAAAAATTCTAGCCAAGGCTAGACCAAACACCTACCTAATCAACATAACACATCACATACAAAATTCACCATTACATGCTAACCATGCAGGTCAATTTAACCCGTTTAACATACCTGCATGAAGAGTCATTCACAATTTCATATCACCAAGGAATTTCATTTTCCATTATGAATCTGTCACAGACAAAGTAAAAAATTCCTATCATTCACATCTAAAAAGTTATTTACACCATTAGGAGGTGGCAACCATGCCACAATAGTTAAAAGCTTACAATCATGACCTGTATTAATTACAACATTTTGCGAAAACCATAAAATATCCCAACACATCCTAAAAACATACACCCATAATCCATAAATCTCAGCTCAAGTCACCCTGTCTCCCGACTGCACATCTGTAGGTCCAGGCTCCTCCTCAGCTGCCGCATCATCTCTAACAGCACCGCCAGATGAAGACGCTTCAGTGGAGAGGTACCATGGGTCCGGTACATATGCACAAGCATCTGCGAGGTGTATCATGTAATCCTGAGGGTAGGCGTGTTGCATCCAGTGTGTATAAATGCCCTTATGGTAGTCCATCCGACAATGCAACAATCGATTGCACTCCTCGAGTTGAGTCATACGAGCGAGAACATGGCCAAGGGTAGCAGAAGCATACTATGGTGGTGGAGGCACATAAAATTGAGCTTGTTGCTGAGCTGAGACATCAGCTGCTGGCGGTTCTTGATCCGGTGGTACTGGTTATTCTTGTTCTTGTCCTTGTTCTTGTTGGGCATCCAATGTAGGAGGTGTTGCTTGCTCTCCAGGTGGTAGACTCTCTTTCAACTAGTTATATGTCCGACTCCAATCCGCAAAGGTATATAATATGATGTGGTCATTCATTCTTGGCTCATCACCAGAAATTTTATACTCTTTCGAGTCAGAGTAATCCTCAAACATGCTCGATATAAGACGAGTGTATGGAATATGCTCTTTCAGTTTCGCTCCTCCTTTCATCAACTTTTCCCGTATATACCTCATCCCTTCAAAAACCATCTTGGTTGCTCTAAACCATCGACCCATAAAAGTCGAATACAAAGCCTGTTGTACCTCCCCTACCCTTTCAGTGTTGAGGCGCATAGGGTAAAGGTTGCACTTTATGATTGTGTCTAGCATCCACAAATAATGAGGCAAATCAATCTTCCTGATTGCCTTGCCTGACCCTTGTCGTCCCTGGGTCATCTGCACTTTAATGATTAAGAAATCAACCGGTGTGGGAAATGGGGGCAACAATTTAATTCCACGGCCATAAGAGTCATAGCATTCTAAGCCTTTAGAAGTATGTTCCACAGTGAATTCATAATCGTGACCATCAATCTTGGTCACAATCGAATTAGGACCACTAGTCAGATGCATGTTCCGGTAAAATAATTTCACCCGACGAGGATAGTAATATTCATGCAATGCTTTAGAATATTTTCTAAACTGGCCTTAATGATATAATTCCTAGCCCATATGGTATTTCCCTAGACATCCTATTCTTGGAACTGGGCCTCGCCGATAATATATTCATCTTCAAAATCCTTACTCGCCCACCACTCATTGGGCTGCTCAAGTTGTGGGACGGTGGTGGCGAAGAGTGGCGTGATGATGACGCAGATGATGAAGAAGATGATGATGAAGACTGTGGTGACTGTGTTGGTGATGGTGACTGAAGTAGTGATGGTGTCTATGGTGGTCTAGAAGCACTAGGGCGCCTAACCGGTAGTCTCGAAGCCAAAGCCTTCGAGGTTTTTCGCGTTTTGGGCGGCATTCCTAGGGTTTTCAAGGAAAAATCGAAACTAGGGCTCAAAATAGAAATGTAAACTCAAATACAAGAGCTCAAGAACTAGGGTTTACCTTTGTGGAGAGATTTCGAGTTCGATTCTTCGAAGAATCCGAGCAAAAATCCTTGAAACTCACCTCTACTAGTACTCCTGAATGTGATCGAAGATCGTCGGTCGTACTGTAATGTTAGCCAACAAGGCCCCTGAGGCTTGTACTTCGATCTTTGTGTCATACAAAGAAAAAATTTTAGCAGCTTCCATCTACGAATCCCCATGATAAGGGTAGATAATAGAGTTGAACTCTTCTGACTCAAAGCATCTACTACAACATTAGCCTTGCCTGAGTGGTACTGAATGGAGAAATTATAGTCCTTTAGAAATTTCATCCATCTGCGTTGCCTCATATTGAGTTCTTTCTGTGTAAACAAGTATCTGAGGCTTTTATGATCCGTGAATATCTCAAAGGCCTCTCCGTATAAGTAGTGTCTCCATATCTTCAACGTAAAAATCACAGCTGCTAGTTCCAAGTCGTGTGTTGGATAATTTTTCTCATGGTCCTTAAGCTGTCTTGGCCCATAAGCAATTACCTTCTTATTTTGGTTGAGCACACAACCTAACCCACTGTGTGAAGCATCACTATACACAGCAAGCCCTCCACTGCTTGAAGGAATAGCCAACACTGGCGTTGAAGTTAGTCTCTTCTTGAGTTCTTGAAAACTCTACTCGCATTCTTCAGTCCATTCAAATCTCACATATTTTCTAGTAAGCTTTGTAAGCGGTCCAGAAATTTTTGAAAATCCCTCTACAAACCGTCTATAATATCCAGCCAGACCAAGGAAACTACAAATCTCTGTTACCATCTTCAGTTGTTCCCATTCCACTACTGCCTCGATCTTCGTTGGATCTACTGTAACACCTTCCTTGGAGACAACATGTCCCAAGAAACTGACTTTCTCTAACCAAAACTCATATTTGCTAAGTTTTGCATATAATTGGTGTTCACACAATGTCTGTAGAGCAATCCTTAAGTGTTCTTCATGCTCTTTCTTGGTCTTCGAGTAGATGAGGATGTCATCTATGAATACTACTATACAAGTATCAAGGTGTGGTTTAAAGACTCGATTCATTAGATCCATGAATGATGTCGGTGCAGTTGTTAATCCAAACGGCATCACCAAAAATTTATAGTGTCTATATCTCATTCTGAACGTCGTCTTCTATATATCCTCAGCCTTCACTCTCAACTGATGGCATCTAGATCTCAGGTCGATCTTGAAAAAGAATCTTGCACCCTGTAACTGATCAAACAGATCATCTATCCTAGGCAAAGCGTATCAATTTTTAATAGTTAACTTACTCAACTAACAGTAATCGATACACAATCTCATCGATCCATCCTTCACAAACAAGACCGGTGCTCTCCAAGGAGACACACTAGGTCTTACGAATCCTTTATCTAGGAGTTCTTGTAATTGGTCCTTCAACTCAGCTGGATCCATACGATATGGTGCTTTGGATATTGGCTCTGTACCCGGTGCTAAGTCAATGGTAAACTCTATTTCTCTCTCTGGTGGTTATCCCAACAATTCATCCAGAAAAACAATTTCTAATTTGCATGCTATTGGAATCTCGGCTATGACGTTCTTCTCTTCCTTGTGCTCCTTCAGAAAAGCAAGGTACCCACTGCATCCCTTCTTCATGAGTCGCTCTGCTCGAACTACAAAAATAAGTGGCACAAAAGTTGACCGCATTCCTAAAAATTTCAATTATCCAGTCATGTTCGGTCTAAAGGTAACCATCTTTCTCCGGCAATCAACACTTGCATGATGCGTGGATTGCCAGTCCACGCCAAGGATTACATCGAATCCTTGCATATCCAACAGGATAAAATCTGCCACCAATTCATAACTCTCTCAATCCCTAATGGCGACTATAACTGACCGACAAACCATATTGGTGCTGACTGAATTTCCTGCTGGGATTGATACCGCCAAGGTAAAATCTAAGGCCTCTGGAACGACCTCCACTTTCTTAGCAAACTGCGACGTAATAAACAAGTGAGTAGACCCTAGGTCTATTAACACTCTCGCTTCATAACAGAGATAATCTCCTTTACCATACATTAGCAAAGTACCTATATCATACACGTATTTAAGTAATTTACTTATGCATAAAAAATCAAGCATGTTAGGAATTAAATTTAAAAACTACTTCCCAATATTGATACACCTTCTCTATCTAAAATTTAAATAAATGAAATACTTTAATTAAAGAAACTTTCACCTTGAATGATGTCATTACTATTCTGGGCATCCTGAGCCGTAACGGCATATGCTATTTCTTGCACAATCAGCTTCTTTGTCTATATCGGCCTAGGCATAGGAGTTGATGTCATCCTTTCTTTCCTCAACTCTAGGCAATCTTTGATCATATGCCTCATCTTTTTGCACATAAAGCATCCACCTATACCCCGCCTACAATTGGAAGTCTTGTGAGACTTGTCACACCTAGCACATGTCTCAGCTAAGGTAAATGATGCTACTCTAGAGAAACCCTGAGTAACTGATACTCATGTAGTGGTCGCAGGGCTCTCATAACGGATCGGTCTCATAGAAGTAGGCATAGGTGGCCTAGTGCAACTAAGCTGAGGTAGTCTGGAATAATGTGTTTGTGTAAACTGCCTCTGAATAGGTGCTCCTTGACCTGCCTTTCCTTTGTTCTGCTGATCTTTTCTTTTGTGCATGTCATAAATTGGCTTCTCAACAACCAGCGCCTTCCCCATCACTTTTACGTAAGTTTCCAATTCAAGTACCGCGATCCTATCACATAGAATCGGCCTCAAACAATTTTCAAATTTATTGGCCTTCATAATTTTCGTGGCCACATAATCTAGGGCAAATCGTGATAATCGTATAAATTTTGTACCATACTCTCTTACCGTCATTGCTCCTTGCTCCAAGGTCACAAACCTTGTTGCCATCTAATTCCTTATCTACTATGGGAAGTATTCCTTGTTGAACACCTCAACAAATTCTTCCCAGGTCCATAACTCATCAGGGTTCTCTTGCTCTCTCCTCAATAATACCAACTTTCACCAAGGGTCGACATCTCCCTCTAATTGACATGAAGCCC
This sequence comes from Chloranthus sessilifolius, assembly GCA_021018995.1. NCBI lineage: Eukaryota > Viridiplantae > Streptophyta > Magnoliopsida > Chloranthales > Chloranthaceae > Chloranthus > Chloranthus sessilifolius. The sequence continues at coordinate 97,990,828 of CM037593.1, forward strand.
AACTCACTTTCTCTGACTCAGTATATGACAATCTCTGCAAGAGTTTCTCTATCTGATTCAGCCATTTTTCTGCCACCAATGGATCTGTCTGACGGTAAAAGCTAGGAGGTCTCAACTTTATGAATTCAACAAATCCCGAGTGATATGGTACAGCAGGCGCAGCTAGAGGTGTAGGTGGCATCTGCTGATGGTTATTTGCTGCCAATAATATTGCCTGATGAGCCATAGTATTTGTCATGGCTTCCATAGTATGCATCATCCTTTGTCTTTCCTCTCTCTCTTTATTTCTTTCTTGGGTTCTCACCTCCGGAACACTTCTTCCCGGAATCTCTCTATTATCCAACGGAACTCTATTGGAAGTAGTTGCAAATTCATCCCCACTCCTCAAATTCCTACCATGGCTGCCTCTTGGTCGACCCCTTCCTCTAGTAGACATGACGCTCTAATTACAATAATTAAACCAACATTGCATTGAAATAAACTCACTATACAATGAAATGCTCTCAAATCTGTAGTCTGTGTAATATCTGACTCTCAACAACACTCTCAACCTTCCCCAATTACAGATTCAACCTTGCTCCTCACTGCTCCAAAGGAATTAGCCAACCATAGTTAGGCTAGGATTAGGGATTTCAATGCAGGCTCTGATCTCCAGATTCATCTCCCTTTTCTACCAGCTTCCCCTCCTTTTATAGCTCTCCTCAGATCTACTTTTTCCCGCCAATTACAGTAGTTGGGCTGCCTCTATTTTTACCTTTTTATCCCCCTTCTAGAAGGTCCTCTGAGTTAGAGCTGGGGGAGAGCATGTTGGTCGGTTAAGGTTTCCCAAGGCACTTCTAAAACCATCGTGCCGGTCACTAGGGTGCCTCAAATTGCGTGCAGTAGGTTACCAACTTACAGCGTGTGCACATCAGCTCTTCTGAGAAGTGTTTAAATTGATTTCGATAGGTTCCTGAAGCTTTCGACAAGTTCTAAGCAAGCATTGTGCTTCTTTCGCTAGGATTCAGGATCCTATCAAAAGGTTTCGATAGGTTGACCCTACAATTAGAACTTCAGCATCTGCAGCCTTCATCTAATGTTTTTAACAGGTTGAAAGATCCTTTCGACAGGTTGATCTCTTGCGCAATAAGTTTCAATAGGTTTGATTTTACCTCTTGTCGACAGGTTCCAAACCTCTCGATAAGTTCTCTTTAGACTCAGGCATCATGTCGATAGGATGCTCCCGACTGCGCGATAGGTTCTGGATCCTATCGAATTCTTCCCATCTTCACGACTTCTTCCTTTTTCAGCCTTCAGATCCTATTGATAGGTTGCAATAACCTCTCGACGGGTTGCTTTCAGCCTATTTTCACTTCTTCAACGTTGTCTTGCTGTTGTTGCATGCCCCAAGTGGGCCTTGGTGTGCAACCCTTTTGTGTGCCATTATTGGGTCTAAGCTATACTGAGGGTTGGACCTTCTTGTGGAGCACTTTAGAGTGGATTTCTATACTATGATTGCTTTTTACTGCTCTCTAGAAAACATACTCAACATGCACTTATTAGCCTACTCACAGGTCTATCGAAAGTCAGGTTAAATGGTGAAAACTGGCATTTTTCACTAATTAACAAGTCACTAGTAAAGCTTTCCCTTGAATTTGGCCTCTTTATTTTTTATTTACTAACCCATTTATTATTGTTTATTTATTTATTATATTTTTTACTCACCCCTCTGATTACATCATTTTACTTACCCCTGCTTTTACGTCATTTACGAGTCTTAGCCGTTTGGCAGGCCTACTTGCACACCTTAGCCGATCGGCGGGTCTACTTGTGTATTGTCATTTAAATTCTTTACATTTCTGTCATTTCAACTGCCTTAGCCGTTTGGCGGGCCTACTTGCGCTTTTAATTTCGCAATCATATTTTGCTAGTGAACGCCAGCCCGTAGAGGCGGCACTGGATCCTCACCATCGGTCTTTGAACTTAAGAAAACTTTCTTCAAAGTAAAAAATAAAATTGAACAAACAAAGGAGATTTAAATTAATTTTTGCGGGATAGATTTTCAAGGGTTGGGTTATTTAGGCACACATACAAACTCCCGGGTCTTATTACGACGGCAGCCCCTAGAGGTGATGATTCGAAAAAGTCCCAACCTACCTAGTACCTGAGAAAAGTGCTTTGCACTTAAGGTATATCGGGTGGAAACCTTCTCGTTACAAAGCTTAAAACCTAGGAAAAAAGAGAGCGTTAGTGAACCCAAATTGACCTCTAAACCCTTAGGATCGGTGAGGAAAGAGAGGGATCATATAAACAATCAGGCCCCGGAAGCCTAGCTTCCACAACAAACTAGTTTGGAGACCCATTTGGGGCTAAGGTTGCTGCTGTCAAAAAATTTGGAGTCCCATTTGGGTCTGGCGCCACTATTAGTTGCACCAATGTAAAATGCCCCAAAAGAATGCTAGCGCAACTATTAGTTACGCCAGCTTTAGGCTGGGAAATTTTTCTCTGACGCCACTATTAGTTGCACCAGATTGGTTCTACATAGCATCAGCCCAAATCTGTGGCCTATTTCACACCACAGACTCCCTGATCAGTACCTTTAGTGCCTCTATTTAGGCCCCGCAACTTCTGACACCCAATACGCCCTTACCAGTCAAAAGAAGGTGATTTCTTTTTTACTCGTTTCGAGGGATTTGGTTGTTTGCATCAATTTTCATGCCTTCAATAGATCAAGGGGTCTCCCTTTGATTCTTCCGAAGCGCTTCGGAGCCTTTGGCGCGGGACCTATTTAGGGTACGAGAGCCACCCGAGAAGGGAATTCAAAAGGCCTCGGAATCCTCATTTCTTTTCAGTTATAAAAATTTTTAAAAAATAAATTTAAAAACCCAAAAATATAGTCTTGATTGGTGCCGGCACAATGGCATCATCTTACCCTCCGTCATCCAGTAGGGGAAGAAGGAGGAAACTTTACGGGCTCCATCCGAGGCATCCATACCCGACCCGATATAGAGCTATATCGTGGGTTGTGGACCCGTCTTACTCCGATCCCGACTCATCCCCGCGACATTCTTCAACCCATTCCCATACTGAAGAAGCTTTTACTTCCACCCCCCTCACCCAATCAACCCTCACCATAACCGGCCCATTCGGTGCCCCTATTTTCCCTTCGACCACTTCCCAAAATATCCAAAATCCAACTCCCCATTTCCCATCATTTTCCCAAGTCATGCCTTCGTCCATGGCCATCTCCAACCCATCTCACCTTCCTTCCACACCCATTCAAAACCCGGCCCCATCCTCCATCTTAACCAACATACCCTATTTTTCATCTGCCCAACCCAATCAATCCACATCTATCTATGCCACATCCAATCCCCCACACATCCCTCCATTTTCCCAAGTCATGCCCATTTTCTCCGAAACTATGATCAATTTTCCTCTCTCATCCTCCACCTCTATGCCCTATACATCTTCCCCATACATTTCTAATCCATCTATCAATGCCCCACCTCATATCTCGCCACTTACCTTGGTCATGCCCAATTTTACTGGAGCCATGCCCAATTTTCTCTCTTCACACACCCCATTCATACCCCTCCAACCCTCCAATAACCTATCTACATCTGATCCCCCTTCCATGGCTATGATGGAGGAGATGTTCCAAACTTACAATAAGTTGAAAGCCTCCCAACATATCCCCTCTCATCCACACCACACATCCATGGATCCATCCCATACCCTATCAAGCTTCCATGCCTCATTCCCCCATGACCCCCATCATCCACACCATCCAAACTCCCACTACCCACATACCCCAAGGCCTAATGGCCAAAATCCTCATTACCCACATATCCCAAGGCCTCATGGCCCAAAACCCCAAGACTCATACACCCCAAGGGCCCATGGCCCAGACCCATCAAGGCCCAATGGGCTAGATCCATTAAGGTCCAATGGGCCAAACCCATCAAGGCCCAATGGACCAGACTTATAATGACCAAGGCTTTATGGCCCAAACTTCCCAAGGACCCATGGGCCAAACCTTCATAGCCCAACCCTCCCAAGGCTTCATGGCCCATGCCTAAGCCCAGCAAGGCCCTAACCTTGGAACCTCACACCCATACCCTTCACAATTCCTTCAAAATTTCACTCACCCACAACCCCCATACCCAGCTCAAACCCATGCCTTACATTAACCCCAATTCACCCATATCCCGGCATCCCAAAGTAAATTCCAAGTCTTTCCCCATGCCCAATGGCCTCATCTGGCCCCACCCCAAAATCTAACTTCCACTCATCCCATCACCCAACAAACCTTTCCCATCCCCAATGGACTCGCCCAACCCCCATTCATGCCATTCCCATCTCGTCCATGCAGCACCAGCAAGAGAATCCTACCCTCACGGCACCCTATATAGACCAGCAGTATGAAGAGAATGAGATCGGGAACAATGGAGCCTATGTTGGGGCATTGACTAGCCTTAACCCTCCTATAATTCCCCACCTCCTGGTAGCCCAGAGTGAACCCCAATCGACTGCTGAGAAAGTGGCCTCTATATCCCAAGAATCAGAGCAATTAAAAGAATAGTTGAACAAAATTCAGAAGCAGTTGTTAAAGATGGGTGGTGCTGAAATCCACGCCACGGACTTCACGGATTTGTGTTTGTTCGCTGACGGCCCCTTGCCTCTCAAATTTAAAATGCTGACTTTTGACAAGTATAACATCACCGGCAACCTCAAGTCCTATTGTGGGGATATGTGCCAATATGGACGGGGTGAAAGACTATTAATAAAGGTCTTTCAGAAAAGTTTGACTGGTTCGGCTTTGAGGTGGCTCACATCTTTGGAACCATCTATGATAAAGACTTGGAAAGACTTGACACATTTATTTCAGAAACAAAATGTCTACAATATAGACATTGAACCGCGTAAGTCAAACTTGGCCCATTTAAAGTAGAACCCGAATGAGACTTTCAGCGATTATTTAGGGCGTTGGAGAGCATTGGCAGCTCAGGTCAAAAATAGAATACATGATGATGAACAAATATAAATATTTTCTAAAAATACTTTGCCAGTGATCTTAAACTTTTTAGTGTATCAGCAGCAGTCCAGCTTTACTGATCTGGTAAGGAACGCCAATCGCTGTGAAGATGTTATCAGGGAAGGTCGCCTGAGCAAGAATGTACCAAGTGGAGCCTGTGGGGTTAGAAGGTTTTCATAATAGAGGAACGAGAAGAGAACAGGGGTCGATGTCCAGAACATTGCCACCACTAGGCCCAATAATAATATAATCCCGTTCTAACTTCAAACAGCCTAGCTAGCACTAGTCAGAATTGAGCAGACGCAAAGAGTAGGGAATGGACAAGGAATGCAGATGACTCTGGAGCAGAGGAGAGCCCACTATGACCGAGTGTTTACACACCTAGGGCAATCTTTAAGTGTACTTTTGCCTTTGCTAATAGAAAACGGATTAGTTACTACTCGTCAACCGCAACCTCCTCCTCACCCAATCCTAAAGAATTATGACCCTAATACTCACTGTAATTTTCATCAGGAACTGATCGCTTCTTCCCATTGAAGCACATGATCCAAGATTTTATTAATGTCAAGAAAATCATTCCACCAGCACCCTCTCAAGTGAACCAGCATGCAAACATTCATCAGGTGCCATTACCCCCACATCCTACCAGAGGAGCAGGTCCTAGACCCACCATAGGGATGATAGAAGAATGTGAGGAGGAGTTCGAATTTGACCCATCGGACTACATCAGTGATTGAGAGAGCTATGTGGCACCATTGTCGAGAAATTGTGAAGAAAGGAATATTGGGGTGATTGAATCCCTGAATTTGTCAGATTATTTCTCCAACCCAGTATCACGAGTTGAACCTTAGATCTTACGGCTTATTTCCCATCATCCACACCTATCAATTAGTGCATATAAATGCATATCAACCATACACCACCACCCCCATCAATTACCCGATAGCCCATCATGCCCCCAATCCCCCGCCAGCACCTATCAACTACCAATGGCCTACTCCTATACCTTTACCCCCGGTGCAACCACCCACAAGCTTCACCACCACCATCTGGCTCAATTTTCTCACCCAACCATCTATCACCGAAATGAATCAAGTGTTACCCACCCCTCTGAAGTCCACAGTGCAAGTGCATCCGATAACGGCAGCTATACCATTTCAGATTTCGAGGTCAACCTACAATCCTCATCAAGTCCGGCTGAGTTATGAGCAGACGGATGTCAACACTGGCAGCAGCAGAGAAGGGGCAGTAGACTTTATTACTCGATACGGTTTTGAAGTAGTCAGAAGCACCAGCAGCAGCATAAGCCCAACCAGAGGGAAAGAAAGATAGTGATGTTAATCCTTTGAAAAAATGAGTCGAGAATATATACTTGAGACTCAATTGAGAAGGATGTCAACTCACATCACTGTATGGGATTTGTTAATGACGTTCCTACTCTATTTTCAAGCATTAATGGGAGCGTTAAAGAATACACATGTATCATTTCAAGTTAGCCTAGATGAAGTCGGACAAATAATTGGTCAGGTTATGGCTCCAAATACCATTTTATTTTCAGATGCCAATTTACTGGATGAAGGAGGTAGTCACTCAAAGTCCTTAAATATAATTGTTGAGTCTAGAAATATGATAATCCCTTTGGTTTTAATCGATAATGGATCAGTGTTAAATATATGCCCACTGAGAACCGCCACCAAAATTAGGGTAGATCCATGTATGCTGAGACCCACAAGAACCAGCACCCGAGGTTTTGACAATATGAGGAGGGAAATAATGGGAGAAGTTGACCTTGAGCTATTAATTGGGCCAATGACCTTCTCCATATTGTTTCAAGTGATGGATATCAAATCTTCTTTTAATCTATTATTGGGATGCCCCTGGTTGCATGAGGTCGATGCAATACCGTCGACGCTACACCAAAAGCTCAAGTTTGCGCCCGGGTATAAGATTATCACTATCATTGGTGAGGGGCACAGTGAAAAGGATAAAGCCACCAACAGCATAGAGAAACCAAGAGTGATGGATGTGCCGCACACGGTTGAGGATGTCGAGCTCCACAGTTTTGAGTACGAAGTATCAACAGTACTCTCGGAGCCCATCGAGGGAATCATTTCAAGAATTGGAGGTGGAATGGTAGTAGCAGTGGCCATGCTCCAAAAGTGGGGCTATCAAAAAGGAAGGGGGCTGGGGTCCAGACTGCAAGGCAGAAGGGAGTCGGTCACATCTAAGGAGAATTCTCGTGCAACGGCAGCTGCAAAAGCTAGAGGGATACACATAAAGGAAAAACCTCATCCCAGGCCTCACATCGGAGAATCATTCGTGAGTGTCAGGGTTGTGAAGATTGACTGGAATGGGGTAACCCAATTAACCTCACATAAGCCCACAGCACCTGTTCACCCCACCAATCCCCACATCACCCTTCTCAGCCTAGAGATAGACCTGGATGCGTTATCCCTCTTTGAGGAACGATGGTTCGTACCTGAACAAACTCCCCCTATGGTGAATCACCACAAAATTGTGTTAACATTTGAGGACATCAACTAAGACGAGATGGGGATCAACATGATCAGTCCGCACCCTCCATCCAAATAGGTAAAGGAGCGGCCATTCAGGTACCCAACTAGGCATCTTTGCCCTAAACCCTGGAAGCAGAGAGTGGCCTAACATTTGGTACCCATTTTCCAAAAAAAATAACCTATAAAAAATGAGATAAGCCCTTGGCAGGCAATAACTTGTATATACACGAAGAGGGATTGAGGTCGACCCAGTCAAAGTTAAAACTATCATAGAAATTCCGCCGCCATCTACTGAGAAAGAAGTTAAAGGGTTCTTGGGTAGAATACAATATATCAGTCGGTTCATTGCACAGCTAACTCTAATTTGCATGTCGATCTTCAAGCTACTTCGAAAGAATTCGCCTGTTGAATGGAGCGATGACTGCTAGGCAGCGTTCGATAAAATCAAAACCTACCTCCTTAACCCACCAATGTTGGTACCACTCGAGCTGGGGGACCACTCCTAATATATCTCTCCACGTCAGAAGCCTCGATGGGATGTGTCTTACGATAGCATGACGAGATGAGAAGAAGAGAGCAGGCCATCTACTATCTGAGCAAGAAGTTTACTGATTATGAGACATGCTATTTTCATATGGAGAAAGCATGTCTGGCTCTTGTATGGACTACTCAGAGGCTCCGTCATTACTTGCTATCCCAAGTCATTCTACTCCTGGCCCGAATGGACCCATTGAAGTACCTTTTCAACAAGTCAGCTCTTACTGGACAAACCGCACGATGGCAGCTTTATTGTCTGAGTTTGATATCACATATGTCACTTAAAAGTTGATTAAGGGGCAAGCACTTGCCGATCATCTTGCCGACAATCCTTTGCCAGATTATGAACCTTTGAGAACTGAGTTCCCCGATCAGGACATCCTATTCATGACGGAAGACGATACAGAAGAAGTAGAAGAATCATGGGTAATACACTTTGACGGGGCAGCAAATGCCGGAGATCAGGGATTTGGTGTCATCCTAATTTCACCAAAAGGATCCCACGTACCAGTCTCTATCAAGCTCAACTTCCCTTGCACTAATAACATGGCCAAGTTTGAAGCTTGTGTCGCTGGTTTGCAGGCAGCTTTCGATCTGAATGTAACTCACCTCTAAGTATTTGGCCATTCCCAGTTGATCATATGTCAGACGAATAGAGATTAAAAGAAGAAAGATGAGAAGCTGATCCCCTACCATGAGCACCTTGAGGATCTGATAGCTTGTTTCAAAGATGTGACATTCTCATATGTCCCGCGGATAAGAAATCGATTTGTCGACACACTAGTAACTTTGGCATCAATGATAGAAATCTCGTATGGCGCTGAGATGAAGCTGATCATGATCGAGCAAAGGAATGAGCCAGCCTTCTGCCTACAGATTGAGGAACCTATAAATCCTGATGAAGAGCCACCTTGGTTCTCAGATATTAAGAATTTCCTCAAGACACTAACTTTCCCTGAGGGTCCATCCAAGATGGACCGACAAATCATTCAACGTTTAGCTGCAGGCTATGTCATTTGTGGGGAATGCCTTTACAAGCGATCCTACAACATCTTGCTCAGGTATCTTACAGAAAGTGAAGCGATCAATATTATAAAGGAGATCCACAAGGGAGTATGCGGAGCCCACGTCAACGGTCACATGCTCGGCAAGAAAATTATACGGCAGGGATACTTTTGGACCACTATGGAATCGGATTGCTGCAAACATGTTCAAAAATGCTATAAGTGTCAGGAACACTCCAGTCTGATACACGCTCCTGCCATCGATCTACACTGCATGACCACTCCTTGGCTATTTGCTACTTGGGGCCTGGACATCATCAAAATGATTAATCCAAAAGCATCAAATAAACATTGGTTTATCCTCGTCGCCATTGAATACTTCACCAAGTGGGTAGAAGCAGTGTCATATGCCAACATCACGGCCAGTCACGTCGAGAAGTTTCTCAAGTATAATATTGTATGTCGATTTGGAGTATCCAAAGATATCACGGATAACGGCACCAACTTTGTGAATAAGCGCATCCGAGTCTTCTATGAGCAATATAAAATCAAGCACCATCGCTCGTCCCCTTATCGGCCTCAAACTAATGGAGCTGTAGAAGCTGCAAATAAGATAGTCGTCCGCATCCTCGAGAAGATGGTCATCACTTACTGAGATTAGGGCGAATTCTGCCATTTGCATTATGGGCCTATAGAATATCAATCTGTATCGTTACAGGGGCAACACCATTCTCCCTTGTGTAGAATCGAGGTCGTCCTACCGGTAGAGGTTGAAGTACCCTCGCTCTGAATCCTCATGGAATTGGGCTTACCCGAAGCACAGAGAGAGAGAGAGAGAGAAATCTCACTCTGAACAATTGAACTTATTATATGAGAAAAGACTCCTAGCCTTGTGTCATACTCAAGTTTACCAGGGGAGAATCACACCAAGTCGAACTGGGAGGGACCTTACCTCATCCGAGAAGTGTTGTCAGGATACGCCATCTGCCTCGCCACCATGGACGGAGATCATCTTTCTGAGCCCATCAATGCTGGATACATCTGACGGTTCTACTCTTAATCTTTTGTGACAAGGTAAGTATTGGTGAAACAGATACGCAACTACTTAAGAACCACATAAAAGAGGTCATTCCAAGCACAATAGCCAAAAAGCATCCATAAAAATAATGATATCCTTTGCTACCCCATTTGAGCCTGGGCCTTTCTTTCAATAAACTCTTTCCCTGAAAAAGAAAATGTGTGTACATATTCAAAAAAAAGATGAAGTAAAATCGCTATCAAAAAATCATAAAATCATAAAAGCAAAATCTCAAAAAGAGATTGTCTGAAATAAAACAAAGAAAAAAGAAAAAAAAATATATGTCATGAGGCATGTACAGTAAAATTCTCCCAAGGAAGAAAGTATGTTATGAAAAATTGAAACCGTACCAAGGAAACCTTTTTTAGCCCAGCATACCTTCAAATCCTAACCTAACCCATGGTCAAGCTACACCCTGAGGAAAGCCCTCTTTTTTAGGTTCACAAGTAGTCATAGTATCTGTTAAGTCAACACGAGCCGAGTTGTGGGACAACACCAGAACCCCATATGGCCGGCTATGACGGAATCGACGTCTATATTGTGGCATTTAAAAAATGAAAGAAATAAAATAAAAATACAAGCTCAAAGCAAGATGGACGTGGTGAAAACCCGCAAGGGCTCCACGGATAAAAACAGCGAGCTTGTGTAGACTAGGTGAAAACCTGAAAGGGCGTCGAAGGCAAAAATGCAAACTCATAGACATAGTGAAAACCCGAGAAGGTGCTACGGGTAAAAAGAGGGCAACAACGGGCATGGCATACCCACCTTAGGCGTTGTAAGAAAGTTGAACAGAAAATGAAAGAAGAAAAGAGAAAGAGAAGAAATCCTTCAATCACCTACCCATGCCATCCTATCTCCCGATGGAGCCACTCATGTTAGCTCAAATCAAATCCTGATTAGGTGTATCTTTAGACCGCGCTATCAAATTTACGACCCGAGGTAAGGATAAAGGGTTAATTCGATCCGAAGGGATGGACGTTCTGACCTTGGTAAAATTCTGAACCTCACTCAGTTCCGACCACATGAAAGGGTTCGACTATGCTCAAAATGGGACTCGCTGCTTCGCCTCATTGTTAAGGCATCAAACAAAAAAAGAGAAGAAAAGAAAAGAAAAAATAAGAAAAATAAGAAATCAGAAAAAATCCAAAAAAATATATGAACTCTTTCCATGTACATATTTATAGCACTATACTTCCATTTAAAAAATAAAGAAAAATAATAAAAAAATCTCTACAAACAAAAATTTTAAAAAATATATATAAATCTTGAAAATGAAAAAGTGTAGGTAAAAGTTTGTTGCTCCTTCTGTTACTTAGGATGCATATTTATTACCTATATCAATAAAAAAAGGACTGATGTTTTCTTGAGAAATGTGCAGGAATATCAAATGGCCCAAAACCTTGAGGCAGGCAACCTCTTGGCGACGGACAGATCAAATAAAGCATCTCTCCACAGATGATCGGTCTATTCAAAATATATATATATATATATATATAAAGTAATCATTTTAAAAAGAAAAAAGATAGCTGAGTTTTTATGGTACTTTTTGCGACGCACATGCGTGTTTCAATGCAGTGAAATGTCAATATTTTATCGGCAATGCAGCTATGCTAAAATAACGTCCTAAGTCTAAGGTTCACCTTGGATCTTTGGATCCTACTTTAAAGTAGGAGCGACGGTGTCAATTCTAGTTAAATGGTCAATGTTTGATCGGGTCGACTCCACTGCTAAATCTTTGCGATGAGCGCTCTATTTGTAGATTCATAGGAATGTGAGTGTCTAACTTCATATTCATCACGAGCTATTTTGGAGGTGTGGACTCTTGGTCTGCACTATCCGGGGGTGCGCCCTACAAGGTTTGAGGTCCGGGTAACTCCGTTATGAAAAAAGTCAATCATTGGTTGAGACCAATCTGTTAAAAATGAGACTACATATTAATCAACTATATGTAAACATGCATGCAGAAGGGTTTATTTCCCTTATTTTTGTAGGCTTAAAACTTGTATTGGCACGGTACCCCTGTAAAGTGTACACCATGCTTCTGGGTATCCGTTGGGATGGTCGTTTGTTCTCATAAATTATATCCGGACGAGATCTAGGTCAAGGCTTCCATCACCTTTGTTGCTTATAATCCCTAATGGGTGCATGTTTATGCATAGTTAAATAATTTGTAAGATCACTATCGGCAGAGACTAGGATTGGATGTCTCCTTTGATAGACACCCAATTTTGGTCGGATCTGTTCAGTGTTATTTAAAGTTGGATGCTCTAGGTCATGTTGATCTGGGGCACAATATCAAAAAAGGCACACACTCCCAAAAAGTGTTGCGACATCAATATTCGGTCCGCTCAGGTAGTTGTGCTAAATTAACTTTGGGATTATTGGGTTCACTCAATGACATTAAACCCTACTTCACTCAGGGGCACCCGTGGCCGATCAAATAGGGCAATCAATGCCTCATATAATTAGACACAAATTGTGGACCTTCACGTTTTTGTTTCACGCCTATCTTTAGGTATGGGTCGATCACCCTCTTACTCATGAAGCTATTGGATTCAGAATGAAACTTAAACATCGAACATCTTCAATCATTTCGAGAAGCGGACATTTTTCCCAGCATATTGGGCTTTCTTAACTCGCTCCATCTCAATTACGCCCAGTAATGTTGCTAAGCGCTTGGGGACCGATAACCTTGAGAAACGAACATTTTTCCTGACATACAGGGCTTTCGTTTACTCACTATGTTACTCACCTGATGTTTGAGGTTCATTTTGAATACAATGGACCCATCAGTAATGCTTTGGGCCTCTTCGAATGTCTCTTATCTTTGGCATTCGATCATTAGTGATCGGATACTAAAGAGGGGCATCTGTAGACACCCAAATTTGGCTCAAGACTCGATCGACACATACATCAAGAAAGGCATACCCCCAAACTTTCGAAAGCATTTCTCAAACCCTTAGGAATCATCCCAAAATCCTTAGAAATCATTCTAAACACTTGGGAATCAATCATAGCCTTTCCAGACCCATTAGAACCCTTCTCGGGCCTGATTCAAACCCTCCTAAATAACGATTAGAAAGAGGAGTGTCAAAGTTTTTATAGATAATTTCCTAACCTAAGGCCTATACCATTAGAAAGTAGATTTTTTCAGTTTTTTAGCGAGCTAAGAATTGCCTAATTTAGAGTTGTACATCAAATGTTATGGTGAAATAAAGATCGCAAATTTGTGTAGAAAATTGCAAAACCAGACCCATAGTGCCAGTTTCGAACCCTCCTGAGCAGTGGTTAAAGAGAGCAGTGCAAAAATTTAAATAAATCTCTTCTGAATCTACGTTATATACTATTGGAAAGAGGACTTCCCCAGCTTTCCAATAAGTCAAAAATTGCCTCAATCAGAGTTATACATCAAAAGTTATGGCAAAATAAAGATCGAGAATTTGTGTAGGAAATTGCAAAATCGGGCTGGGCCGCTGCGGGTCTTCAACTTCCAACAGTTTGGGCCTGTTTTCCTTCAAAAAATGGTCAAAATTGACATTAGGGATTTGACTTGTGAACCATCCCAAAGTCTGGGGTGTGTTTCTTTAGAACCCTAGTGACCCTATTAGCTTAGGTTATCACCCTTTTGCCATTCAAGTCACCACCCTATCATCTACCATTATACCCAAATCTCTCTTCTCCAAGCTCTAGAAAACCCCAAAAACCTTAGATTGCCCATTACCTAATTGCTAACCCTAATTAGCTTTTAAGTACCCCCTAACCCACCCCCTTGCAAATGGCTTGAAAAAATTTTAAAAGAGAGAAAAGGCTTTAACTATTCCTCTCATTCCTTTTTAGCATTTGTCCATTAAAATTTCAGCACCCTAGTTCATCCTTTAGATCTCATTTTTCACCATCAATCCTTGAGATTTAGCTAGATCTAGCCCCTAGCCTTTCTCTCCTACCTCTTATCTCCCTAGCCTTAGAGATTAGAACCCATCCCGCTTTCGGAAGCTCATCAAAGATGCTCTCATGCAAGGATCCACATCGGTGCTACAAGGGCCCAAGAGCTCCGGCTCTCCCCTCTATTCCTCTACCTTCTTTGCATTTTCTCTATCCAAGGATTCAAGCTATTATGCTGCCTAAATTTCGGTGTTGGCAGAGAGCTTGATAGGATTGTAGGCCTTCGGGGAAGGGGAAGTGCAGCTCATTTTCATTTCTTTTTTATATATATAATTATATATATATATATATATATATTATATACACATCAAAACAGTCATAGTAGAGACCGCTTACGAGCGGGTTGGTCGGGTGCCTAGCACCTTTCCGATCGATAACCGAAGCCCCTACCCAAGAGCCTTTGGCGTAGACAGGAATTAGAGTCATATTTTTGCACTTTGGTGCTTTCAATATTGATTTGAAGTTTTCCGGGACACCAAAAGCTCCGGGTGGCAACTCTACATTTTTCACGAGCGCATCGTCGAGACGGGATCGTCAAAAATCCCACAGTTTCACAACATCTTAAACCATTGATGGTATAAGATCATTTGAAACCCCATTTTGGTGTTTGATTGGCGGTCAAGGAGAGTTTGGTCCACAAAATAATGGATTAATGGGTCAACCCAACTCGACCCAACCTTTGAGTTGACCTGACTTGAAGGGTGGGCCGAAAGCTTCATGCCCAACTTGACCCGATGGGTAAAGTTTATGTGCCCGACCTGGTTAGATGTGGAGTGGGTACTCAGATAATCGTGTTGACAAATCCACCTCCTCCTCCTCCTCCTCTCTCTCCATCTCATCCCACACGCTGTGCACCTCAATAAGGCGAAGTAAAAAATATCTATCTATCTATACACATTAGTCGCTCACCTATTTGTTTAATTAGTTGAATTATTATTATTATTATTATTATTATTATGGTTGGGGAAGAATGTGCACGGGCGTAGAGATATCTCTGAGCCCTGCCAATGAGAAATGGACACATGGAAAATGTCTTTGACACTAATCACGGTTAGCCGCAACAGAGGTATCTCTGTGAGGATGGAAACTTTCTAACAGAGGTTACAAGGTGGATAGCGACCTGAGAACTAGTGGGCAGAGGAAAGGGTTATCAATCAGAAAGCAACACTTTTTAGGGCGATAAAGGAATTCAAAAAAATAACTCTCTCCATATCTCTCCCTCCATCTTTGGTATCTCTCTCTGAAAATTAGCTCTCACTTCATCTTTGGCAGCTCTCTCTCTCTCTCTCTCTCTCTCTCTCTCTCTCTCTCTCTTTGTGTGTGTGTAGCAACCCGAAATTTCAAAGCCGGAAACTATAGAAACACCGGGCCGCTAAATCATAAATCATAATCTAAATACAGAGTCTCTTTAGTATCAATAATAATTTGAGCTGCTATAAACCAAATTAATTATTCTGATATCCATATCAAAGATGAAATTCACAAAAGTACACTACCAGTAATTAAAACAATGTAACCAATATTCTGATGACATCCATTAAAAATTGTACTAAATATAAGGCCGAGATCGACTAGGGATAATAACTCTCAAGTGGAAGATCTTCCTCATCTTCCGACACCAAATTGGGATCTCTGTCAGCTTTAGTACCCGTGACACAGAGTGTCGGGGTGAGCTAACAGTCCAAGCTTAGTAGGACAAGTTCAATACCAAATTACATTTCAGACAATCAATGCACAGTTTCAATGACTAATTCCAAAGCATTAGAATGACAAAATCGAATTTAAAAAGATCTTAAGCTCAAAATCATATATTCTAAGATTGACTTTTATATAGGGTTCAATGGTATCATTTCTTAAGTTCACAAGTATATCTATTTACTTTATTCATTATCGCATTTTATAGAAACTTCTTATTTCATGCATGACTTAAATCCATAACTTAAAAATCTCCAGATCGCAAATATAGCACTAGAGCTGATGTCAATGCCGATGGGAATCTCCTCCTAACCATCGTCGTTCAATAAATAATTTTCCTAAGTACCCAAGCCCCTGCGTTGTGAGGGATACTTGAATAGTTCAATGGTCGTCATCATGGTTCACATACGTATATTCTGCCATAACGGTTAATGTGTGTCTAAGCACGATTTAAATACAGATATCCAGCCGTAATGGTCAATGGGTGTGTCGTCGCACAGGATTTGTTCACATCAACCTCAAACCATATGCAAAGTTCTAATAAGATGTTCATAATTCATAGATAGTTCACATGTGATTCCAATTCAAAGTTCAAAGGGTTCAATAGTTAGAGTTCAATGATTCAGTGCGAGTTAGTATTCAGTTCAAAGGGTACGATATTCAAAAGTTCAATGCGAGTTAATATTCAAAAGGATTTCAAATATTCATAAATAGTCAGATTCAACAATTTCGAATTCAATTTCTAATGATCACAGATTTAGTTCAATTATGTGACAGCCCGATTTTCCCGTTTACACAAAAACCCGTACAATATTTTTTTTTCTTTCTTACATCTCAAACTCAGGGAAAATTGAACCTTCGGATCACACTTCACAATCTGAATACATAAATTACTTGGTATACATACAAAATGAAGAGTCAAAGCATGGATATATATATATATATGGCAAAATAAAGGTTTCTTTCTATACATAAAGACTAAACAAAAAGGGTCCAAAAGAAAACCATTGGTAATGTCCGACCATCACCTAAACAGTGGCTTCCAAAATATAAATACAAAACAAATCTTACACTGTATTTAATCCTCGGACATACCAAGTCTAAAATCCAAAAGACCCTAAAACATCCACCATACAAACCCAAAACATGCCTAGCCCAAATCCTCACCTAGGGTAGAATTCCCCAAACTGGAGATTCTAAGCCTTTTTCCAGCGTCTACTCCTGATCCACACTTGTACCTGTGACGTGTAGTCGAGGGATGAGCTAACATCTAAGCTCAGTAGAGAAACATCAATAGCATGCATATCATCACATCACGCATATATCTCATGACAAAATTAAGCATGTTTTTCAAACAAAGGTTCACAATTTAAAAGTATTTTGACTTGAAGCAAAACTGATATCAAATACATATTTCCAAAGCTTACACACATGATTTTCAAAACATATTCTCATAACAAAAGAAAAACTTAAACTGATCACTTAAATAATCTCTTGAGCATACATAGCATCAAGAGCCACATGATTATTCCAATGGGAATACCCAGCATCGTCGTTCAATGAACCATTCTTATATTGCTCAAGGCCCTTCATATGGGAAAAACTTATACCGAGAAATTTTACCGCAATCAATAAGGAAGTAAACAGAAGCTAGCCATCACCATCACGAAACACAATTGTACGGATATCCCGCCGTATCGCTCACGGATATCCCGCCGCGTTGGTCATGGATATACCGCCACGTCGGTTGGGTATCACACATAAACCTTAAATCAAAGTGCGAAAATAATTTATAGTTTATCACCGTAGAATGTGGTATATATAATTAGTTTATTACATTTAATCGCATCTTTCTGATATCACGCACCCACATAGTTGCTTTCTGATTTTCTCCCACACACGTTTATTCACATCTTTCTGATTTTACACATACACATGAATCTAAGTGCACATACACACACACACTTCACATTTAAAACCATGAAAGATATTCATGCGAAATAACTGACAACCTTCACAAATCACACATTTTTCTATCGCATCTTAAAATCCATTATAGTAATAATCAAATACACATGTTACGGAGTTTTCCCTACCTCAAATCACGCTCATCACATGCCACACCTAGCTCTCCTGAGATCTCACATGCAAGCTCAATACTTTAGTCCTACATTCAAAACGTCCAAATACCCCTTAGGAATGCATAAGAAAAATCTAAGATACATATTTCTAAAGAATTCACACCAAAAAAGTCAAAATAAGCTCGACTATGTTTCTCGCGTGAGCAAGCTGTGGAGCTCAGGCGCGCAAGCACACAGACACATCAAAACCTTGCGCGGCCGACTGGATTTTAGCCTACTGTTGCTAGGCACACAAGCCCTTGCGCAAGCAAGCCTTTGCTCACATAAGTCCTCATGCGAGCGAGACTCAAAGCATTTTCTTATGACAACTGCCTTCTGAAGGCTTCTTACGCGAGCGAGCTCTGAAGCTCGGGCGCACAAGAATCAGAGTTCTTTCAGATCCGAGTTTTTTCTCAACTCGATCTTCTTCGTACTTCTTCCATACTTCATACCCATCACATTAAAGCATTTATTAACAAAAATTACATACATAGATTTCCGATTTCTCACCTTTAATCTAATGATTCACCCAAAGATCGGATCATCTTCTTCCTTGCAAATAAATGGGTTTCCAAGCCCCTTTTGATCTTTCTAAGCTCCACAATCACCACGATGCCGACACGATCGTAGGGGGATCTTCCACATAATCTTTGTACAAAACTCACTATGATCTAACGGCTCATAGCACACGAATATCTTCATAAGAAAAATGGGTTTTCAAAACCCCATTCGATCTCAATCCTCACCCCGCAACTCTTCAACGTCGAAATTGCCGACCAATCTTTCCCTTACACAAGCTCACTAATTCTCACGAAAGCCCAAGGCTTCAAAGTACACTAAATCGGAGAGTTCTTCTTCTCCTTCTTCTTCTTATTTCCTTCTCTCACAAACCTCTTGCAAGAAAACCAACAAAGCCCTAAAATATGGCTTGCGTGAGATGCCTAACCCTTTTATCCTTTTGGTTTGATTCTGTATGAAGCACACACACTAATCACATGTGTGTTAGATCTTATCTCCCTAATTTGCTTGGTGTGAAGCACATACACACCACTTGGGTGTTCTAGTTCTTATCCAATAACTAATGCTTGGTATAAAGCTTTCACACCAACTTGTGTGTACCAACTCAACCTAATAGACTTTAACTTTGGTGCAAACCTCACTCACATAAATCCAATGTTACCCATAACTCACAACTCTTTGCTTCGATGTGAAGCGCACATACACACTGTGTTGTGCACTGCACTAATACCCAATCAATTTCACTTACACGAAATCGATAACCTAAGTAATGAGGTCTTACCACACACTAAACTGAATATTCACATCCTGATATGAAATGATACACAGCCTATCGCCTGCATGAGCACACACACTTACACATTGTCCAAACGAGCGCACCCTTTCACGCAGTAGAGTACATGTCTACGTATGGACAAGCAGACTAACATAAAATACATATATCAATAGGTCCTAACTAAGTCCCAATACTGTCAACCCAAATAGTCAATGCACTTAGTCAGTTTTCAAAATTTGGAGTTGTTACATTCTTCCCTCCTTAAAAAAATTTCGTCCTTGAAAATGGTACAAACAGGTCAAGTCTACGGTAATCCTTATCCTCACAAAAGTTCATAACAGAATATTATCAAAACAACCATAGGTTTAAAGAGAATGGGTCATAGTGCGATAGGCTTTACCAACCATGCTTTTCAAGGGACGGGGTCTGTAGCAATCTGGATGTACTTCGTGTGGCATCCTATAATACCATAGAGGAGTTGCATCCATATATGGACGCCTACATTTCAAATTTTACATGCTTAGGAAAAAGAAACCCCACCGTGACTCAAGCTTACCACTCGTATATCTTATCATAATTCTTATGCTTATCATACATATGTCTTATTCGAAACAAACTAGATTCGGAAAGCAAAACATACACCCATAATTGTCTAAAAATAGTCTCAACTGGATCTAATCGGGTAGGTATTCTTTAAAAATCTAGAACATTCATAAACAAGTCTCTATATCAAGATAGTCCGCAGCTATCTTTCAGCAACCCCATCTAGGCATCCTCATTAAGATTCAACGTCTTCTAAACTAAGGTTATCACAATCTCCTCACCTTAAAGGAATTTTCGTCCTCAAAAACTCACAACGCGATGTTTGATTATCCAATATAGTAATCATTTGTGAAACTCAAATTACACACAGCGAACGCTACCACAAATTGAAATTATACACATGGTCAAAGTCTTAGAGTTTAATGGAGATTTGCTATAACACATTAATTGAAGATCGACCACACACTGGTAAAAATATCTATCTGCTGAGCTTTACACTAAGGATGTCCATCGCTCACTAACGAGCTAGTGCTCACTCAAGAGTCGAAGGGATAGATCAGGCGACTCGCGCATAGGTAATTACGAAACACCACTTTCACAACTTAACGAAGTAGCTCTCTAAATAGTTGATAAGGACATATCCACAAAGTATATATTGACCTTAAGATTAGAACCATTAATCTAGAATATAACTATAAACAGGATCAACCATACCATCAAGCATTACAAATTTACTACTAACTCAACATATCTTTACTACAATGATATTAACCATTAGTGACAATGCATCATTTCTATAACTAAATTCGAATTTCTAATAGTGATTCCCCAGATTTTGGATATGTAGAATTTTACATAGCCCAACTAGTCATTACCATAGATAAACTTGATACCATCACGGAACCCATGATAAAAATGCATCCATAAAACTGAATATACACTCACATTAAAGTGGGAATTTCTGACAACCATTAACTAGCACATTTAATACAACTGTACAATCAATTTAATCACTAAGATTTGAACCATGAAGTAATAATCGTAACCATTAATTTAAAGGTGCGACGCCCACAAAATTTCCAAAATTATCGATCGGATACACTAATTTCATCGAGTAAAATTATTTTAACTATCAACTACAAGCATACCAACGTTCACCATCACCTACATTCGTAAAGGTATGCAGCCTTTACAAAAATGCGATTATTTGAAACCTACCACAATGATCTTGAAATTTTTAAAATTTATGCATTTAATCGATCCTACAACACTCAAATATGATTCTGGTTATAAAAGGAAGGACAATCGATTGCAATACGTCCCATCTTCTAATCAAGGAGACGATTTGAAATGATTATTTTCAATGACATTCCATTTAGATGTACAAGAGTAAGGTTGTACATACATGTTTGGTCAAGATTAATCATCTCTTCATGTGCACAATCCTCAACACAATTCATATACTAACTAAGCCTCAATGTCATCCCTATCGATTCACAGTCATCCATTATGGATTAAATGTGATGGAACCCTGCGCAATCCATCGCAAAAGAACAAAGCCTAAAGTTATAGTAGTGACAACCAATTCAATAGGGAACTGAGAAGTCACGAAGAAATCTATTGCTCCCCAAATTAGGGCCTTAGTCCTTAAATTGAATCGTCTGTATTTTATGTCAACTACCGGCATTTTTGTTTTGAATTCCCCCAACTCCCTAAGGATTTCCACATAAGACTGTAGTGATTAACAACCGCACTCAAGGTTGGAAGGAGTGTTTCCGAACACTAATCACTCATGGTTTATTAGTCTAAAAGAAGAACATTACGATTAGATCCGTTAAGTGTAAATTTGTTTACAAGTCCTAGTGTAAACACCATTGCTCATGAGCACCAACCTAATTTCAGGTTTACTAAGCAACCTGTCCTTAAGCAATTATTCCCTAACTATCAAGATTGATTCAAGTCTTGTCATTATAATTGTCACCTGTTTAGTTAATCCTTTTGAATTTGAAAATTGTTTATGCCATGCAGGTGATTTAATTAGATGCACATACAATGGTGTTGTGATATTCCTTAAATGTCAAAAGCAAACACAAATTCTAAGGGCATTCTTCATCTAAAATTCAGAATAAAATCTTGACAATCGATTATGAATCTATACCTTGGAAGACTTCATTTTTCACTTGGTCATCTCATATCGATGCGTCACTGGTTCCACCATGAATTGTAGGGAGATTTGGTCCCGGAGCAGATGACGATGTCATCCTCCCTAGATCCGTCTCAGGACAATTTTTCACCAAATGTCCCACCAGACCACATCTGAAGCATGCACCTAAGGCTTGCCTACATTTCTCTGTTTTATGAGATTTCTCACACCGCGTGCATGTATCAATCGGTGTAGATGTAGAGATACGTAAGGTCTACTGCTCCACCGAAACTCTAGCCGCTGTCGGATCTGAAGAGTGAGAAGCTACGTGAACAACCCCTCCAGCTGCCCAGGCATCTCGTGCAGAGATGGCAAAGGCACGATCTCAAACGGTGGACTGAGAGGTATCCTGAGTTGTTGCAGAAGTCATTGCCTCCTTTTTTTTGTGAGACAATGTTTTATCAGGTGTCCCATTCGCCCACACATTAAACACGCACCTGTAGACCATCTACAGTTCTTTGTCAGGTGTCACCCGCAACACCTTGGGTACGACTCAACCAGTGTCGATGGAGACGTGTGAGCCGTGTCTCTTAATATTGCCGATAGTAATACAGTCTACTGAGCCATTGTGTTGATCATTGTTTCCAGCAACTGCCTATTTTGCTCATTTTCTCCGGTGCGCACGATCTTTGCTCTTTTGTGTGGTGCCATAGTGATCTGTCAAAATGAAACAAAGGTTGCAATCAATAGTGATCATGATCATCACGGCGCTACATTCCGACAAATATTTAAAACTTAATTCATCTACTATAGCAGTACTCCTATCGCAATCAACAATTGTCTCCTCTATAAGTGATCGTGAAGGTCCACAACCCATGTTCTAAACAGAACCTGCAGTCACAACTTTGAGACTTCTAGAAGACCTAAAGCATAAGATTTCACCAACTGTGATAGAGTCATAATTGGGTCTCTTATGTCCTGATTGAATCTACTGCCATAGCCTTGGGTCCCTATAAGACCTAATACTTAAACTTTAATACCAACTGTGACAGCCCGATTTTTCCGTTTACACAAAAACCCATACAATATTTCTTTTTCTTTCTTACATCTCATACTCAGGGAAAATCGGACCGCCGGATCACACTTCACAATCCGAATACAGAAATTACTTAGTATACATACAAAATATAGAGTCAAAGCATGGATATATATATATGTATGGCAAAATAAAGGTTTCCTTCTATACATAAAGACTAAACAAAAAGGGTCTAAAAGAAAGCCACCGGTGATAGCCGACCATCACCTAAACAGTGGCTTCCAAAATATACATACAAAATAAATCTTACACTATATTTAATCCCCGGACATACCAAGTCCAAAATTCAAAAGACCATAAAACATCCACCATACAAACCCAAACATGCCTAGCCCAAATCCTCACCTAGGGTAGAATTCTCCAAACGGGAGATCCTAAGCCTTTTTCCAACGTCTACTCTTGATCCACACTTGTACTTGTGACATATAGTCGAGGGATGAGCTGACATCTAAGCTCAGTAGAGAAACATCAATAACATGCATATCATCACATCACTCATATATCTCATGACAAAATTAAACATATTTTCAAACAAAGGTTCACAATTTAAAGGTATTTAACTTGAAGCAAAACTGATATCAAATACAAATTTCCAAAGTTTAAACACATGATTTCCAAAACTTATTCTCATAGCAAAAGAAAAACTTAAACTAATCACTTAAATAATCTCTCGAACGTATATAGCATCGAGAGCCGCATGATTATTTTGATGAAAATATCCACCATCATCATTCAATTAACCATTTTTATGCTGCCCAAGTCCCTTCGTATGGAAAAACTTGTGCCGAAAAAATTTACGGCAATCGGTTAGGAAGTAAACGGAAGCTAGCCGTCATCATCACGAAGCACAATTATACGGATATCCCATCGTATCGATCACAGATATCCCGCTGCATCGGTTACGGATATACCGCCGCGTCGGTTGGGTATCACACATAAACCTTAAATCAAAGTGCGAAAATAACTTATAGTTTATCACCGTGGAGGTATTTATAATTAGTTTATTACATTTAATCACATCTTTCTGATATTACGCACACACATAGTTGCTTTCCTCCCACACACGTTTATTCACATTTTTTTGATGTCGCGCACTCACATAGTTGATTTTACACATACACATGAATCTGAGTGCACATATACACACACACTTCACATTTAAAATCATGAAAGATATTCATGCTAAATAACTAACAAGCTTCACAAATCACATATTTTTCTATCACATCTTTAAATCTATGCTAGTAATGATCAAATACACATGTTACAGAGTTTTTCCTACCTCAAATCACGCTCATCACATGCCACACCTAGCTCTCTTGAGATCTAACAAGCAAGTTCAACACTTTAGTCCTACATTCAAAATGTCCAAATACCCCTTAGGAATGCATAAGAAAAACCTAAGATACATATTTCTAAAGAATTCACATCAAAAGAGTCAAAACAAGCTCGACTCTGTTTCTCGCGCAAGCGAGCTGTGGAGCTCGGGCGCGCAAGCACACAAACACATCAAAACCTTGTGCGACCGACTGGATTTTAGCCTACTTCTGCTAGGCACACGAGCCCTCTCGCGAGCGAGCCTTTGCTCACTTAAGTCCTCACACGAGTGAGACTCAAAGCATTTCCTTACGACAAATGTCTTCTGAAGGCTTCTCGCGCGAGTGAGCTCTGAAGCTTGGGCACGCGAGAACCAGAGTTCTTTCATATCCGAGTTTTTTCTCGACTCGATCTTCTTCGTACTTCTTCCACACTTCATACCCATCGCATTAAAATATTTATTAATGAAAATTACATACATAGATTGTCGATTTCTTACCTTTAATCCAACGATTCACCCGAAGATCGAATTGTCTTCTTCCTTGCAAATAAATGGGCTTCCAAGCCCCTTTTGATCGTTCCAAGCTCCACAATCACCACGATGCCGACACAATCGTAGGGTGATCTTCCACACACTCTTCATACAAACTCACTATGATCTAGCGGCTCATAAAACACAAATCTCTTCACAAGAAAAATGGGTTTTCAAAACCCTATTTGGTCTCAATCCACACCCTGCAACTCTTCAACGTTGAAATCGCCAACCAATCTTTCCCTTACACAAGCTTTCTAATTCTCACGAAAGCCCAAGGCTTCGGAGTACGCGAAATCGGTGAGTTCTTCTTCTCCTTCTTGTTATTTCCTTCCCTCCCAAACCTCTTGCAAGAAAACCAACAAAACCCTAAAATATGGCTTGCGTGAGATGCCTAACCCTTTTATCCTTTTGGTTTGATTACGTGTGAAGCACACACATGCATCACATGTGTGTTAGATCTTATCTCCTTAATTTGCTTGGTGTGAAGCACATACACACCACTTGGGTGTTCTAGTTCTTATCCAAGAACTAATGCTTGGTATAAAGCTTACACACCAACTTGTGTGTACTAACTCAACCTAATAAATTTTGACTTTGGTACAAAGCTCACTCACATAAATCAAATGTTACCCATAACTCACAACTCTTTGCTTCAATGTGAAGCGCACATACACACTGTGTCGTGCACCGCACCAATATCTGATCAATTTCACTTACACGGATTCCTAGATTTTAGGGATATTACAAATTATATCATTAAAGTCTATGATTCAAAGTCTAAAATATAACTGTGCATTGAAATTCCCCTACCTCGGGTCCTAACGTCTCAAGAAGGAATGAGGTGATCCCGATCAATAGCTACCGAATTCTTCTTCTACATCACACACATATGTGATACATCAATGGTCTATGGTAACTGTGAACAATTTCAAGTATTCGTTACAAATCAATCACGCAGAAATATAGGAAAAAGGGATTGAAAGGACCAATCTAGTCTAACTGGCTCGAGCGACAAGTGGAGTTCACTCGAGTTACTTATGACAGAAACATTTCTATGCAGTGTTAAGGATCTCGCTTGAGCGACAACCAAACTCACTCAAGCGACATGCGATTGAATGTTTGGCCATCTTCCTGAAGCGTTCTCGCTCAAGCGACCATGTACAAATATGAACCATTCTTTCTTTTCTAGTTCGAAATCAAGGTCTCAAATTTCGATATTTGGACCCGACAATTATCAATTAAAAGTCTGAAATTTAAGAAAGCAGAATTTGTAATATGGAACGACGGTATCTACTTTTGAGATGTGATCGGTGGTCCTATGGTGATTTGAGGAGATCGACGTTCCATGCGTTCGTTCGTTCGAAGTTTCTTCCTTCTCCCTCCTAGATCTTTATGACAAGATTTGAATGTCATAGTTTTTGTGTAAGGTGCACAAAAGATCTTGGGAAGGATGAAGGGATGATTGAGGAAGATGTAGGGATGGCTAGAGATTTCTCTTAAGGAAAAGAGACGGCTAGGGTTTTCTCTCAATTCTATTCTAAAGAAGAATTCTCGGAGAGATTGTGATTTCAGTTTCACGTAAGGCACTTATTTATAACTTATTGGTGATTATTCCGTGTTAATTTGACACACTGCGGATAGGTGTATAGGCTTTTACTTCAAGGCCCAAAATAGAGGTTTTAAAATCTACCTACTAAGGTTTGATCCTTAGACCTCTAGTCTATAACACAACCCTTTAACCAACCATGCTATCACGTAGCTTGTTTAATTGGTAACAACATTAATTATAAGGGTTATTTTAAAATAGGTGTGTATTGTTAGTTAAGCACATATACTTATTAGACGTATTAAGGTTTGAAAAAATTTTGATTGTTACATTCTTCCCCCCTTAAAAGAATTTTCATCCTCGAAAATTTTCGTATCTTATTCGAAGAGGTACGAATACTTGGTAGTCTCGAACAAGAGTAGTCACATTCTTCTCAAGAGTAAACAATTCATGATCATCGAAAATTAGGGTCATTACACACTCTCGCTTCGTTGAGGCTCTCAATCTCTCCGTCATAGCCCAAAGATCATTGACAACAAATAATTAGAGATAAGCACTGAGTCGATATCAAAGATATACTTATGCACTATGTTGTATAATTTTGCTTGTAATTTTATGATTTATACTGTGAAAAGTTGCTACTTATATTCAGTGATGAATTTAAACAAGTCATTTTATATAAGCTCTAAATTTACAGAAGCGATGGTGCCACCATATAGAGGTGTTGGCCGCCTTAATATAAAAGCGATGTAGACTTCATCACTTTGTTGGAGAACCGCTAGTACCACAGTATATAATCAACATTGCTTCATTGGAGAAGCGACAATGCCTCAATATAAAAGCGACATCGCTTCTATATTGGAAGCGTTGGCGCTTCATAAACGAAGCGTGGGCACTTCATAGACGAAGTGTCGTCACTTCATAAACAAAGCGTGGTTGCTTCATAATAGAAACGTGGTCTCTTCAAAAAAGAAGCGTCGTTGCCTTGGAAATGAAGCGACAATGCTTCATAAATGAAGCATTCTTCGCTTGATAAACGAAACATCATCGCTTATTCAGATTACAAATTATAATCAAAGTTGTAAATTCTTGAGATTAGAAATTATAACAACCTATACCACTGTCAAAACAATTTATTTACATTGTCAAAATGAATTCCTTATATTGTCAACAAAAAAATACACAAATGATCAGTAATTGAGATAGTTTCATGGATCAGTCAGACACGGGATACGCAGCACCGGTTCTAGGCCTAGGAGACATAGCACCAGTTTCGGACCTAGAAGAAGAAGCGGCTGCTTCACCCCAATAAGCAGAGGGATCGGCTCCTGCCTCGAAAGAAGATGTTAAGCTGTGGCTCTTCTTGTGGTAGGAGCTCCACCGGTTCCACCAACACTATAACGAGAATGGCGTCGCCAGGAATGACAACCACCTCAAGGGGGGGGGGCACATGCTCTATGTCATGAATGACAACCAGCTCGTTGTCATCGGGAATGATCATAACCGAACCGCCGTAACTGCCAATGAAACACTGGCACACTAGTCGGTGACTCCTTCGTAAACCGTTACGTTGTATTTTTGTCTAAGAGACTGAGGCAGCTGAGAGGAGAGGAGACGAGAGAAAAGAAGAGAAGTAAATCCTTTAAGCAAAATGACCATTTGGAACCTTTAAAATAGTAAGTTACCGTTCCATTCTTCGAGGACATGACTTCTCTACAGTTGTAGTCATTATTATGCACTACTACGAATTGACTACTGACGGCTAAAGTAAGCGGTTGTTTGTTTTTCAATATTATTACAGCGGCTATTCGTTTTTCATCATTATTAACACTGATTCTCATAACTATACCAAGGGAAAGAGGCCAAAGCACTTCAATGTAGGAGCGTTATCGCTTCGTTTTAGAAGCGTAAGCAATAAGGGAGACGCGACGTGACACAACACGCAAGTGAAAGCGGCAAAAACGCTTCAATGTAGGAACATTATCATTTTGACGAAGAAGCACTAACGATACGAAAAATGAGCATTGACTCTTCATTAGTCAAATGAAGTTAGGTATTATGTTAACTTATGAAGTGAAGTGAAATTCAGTCAAGGTATTATGAATTTACATTGTTTTGTCCAAACTATTGATTCTTATGAAATGAAGTGAAACCTGCATGGCCATCGTTATGTCCAAACTATTGATTCTTTTCAAGTTATCATCTCAATTGAGAGGGTAGCGATAACATGATTAGATGGATGGTAATGATCAAGAACCTTTAATTTACATTGTATAATAGTACAAAGATAATGTTACACTATACTGTTTTACAAAGACAAATTTACATTGTAGAATTTTACAAAGATAAACTTACATAATATAGGTTTAAAAAGATAAAATTACATTGTAGAATTTTATAGAGATAAACTTATAGAAAATAAGTTACAACTGTAGACACCCAAATTTGGCCCAAGGCCCGATCGAAACACGATCGAAACACCTTTCGAGAGAGGCACACTTATGGGCTTTTGATGGCATTTATGGAACCCTTAGGAACCACCCTAGATCCCTTAGGAACCTACCCCGAACCTTTAGAAATTAATCCCGACCCTTAGAACCCATTCCGAACCCTAAACCGAACCCTATCAAGCTATAGATGAGGAGGGGTGCACCGGAACTAGCTACGGCCATCTACTATGAATAAATCTTATACCATTAAAAAGTAGAGGGTGTCAGCTTTCTAACAGTCCAAGAATCGCCCTAACCAAAGTTGTACATCAAAAGATACGGCGATCCAAACCCGGAGAACAAAAGAGTAAAATCAGGTGGGCCCCCCTAGGGATTTGGCGCAACTAATAGTTGCGCCAGGCTGTTTCTCCCTATAAATGGCCTAGCACAACTAATAGTTACGCCAGTAATAATTTTGTGTGGCGCAACTACTAGTTGCGCCAGGCCACTTCTCCCAGGATTTAAGCCTGGCGCAACTAATAATTACGCCAGTATTAATTGTGGACCCCACCTCAGATAGCCAACTTCTAGGCACTATTTTACTGTACATTTATCTGGCGTAACTATTAGTTGTGCCAGACATATGAATAGTAACTATTGGTTTTTGCCTCAAATTTCGTGATTGGGGTTTGACATGTTGACCACCTCGACCTTTGGGGTGTGTTTTGATAACTTTGTTACACCCTTTTAATGCCTATTTACAACCCATAAAGTGATTTGAAACACTAACCTATCATCCACTATTAAAACCATTCTCCCACATCTCCGAGCTCTCAAAATCTTAGGAAACCTTAGATTAGAGATTACCTAATTAGCATCTAAGTAGCCTCCTAACCTATCCTTTTCCTATAAATAAAGTCCTCCCTCCCCTTCGTTTAAAGGGTTGAGAATTTCTACCTAAGAGAGAAAGAGCTTAAAGTGAGAAGATCTTTCTCCCTTTGGTGCACACTTCCCATACACAAACCAGAATTCCAAATCTCTTCCCCACCCTTATTTTTTATGAAAAACCTCTAGGTTAGGTGTGTGTTCTATCGTAGCACCCTCCCTCTACCTCTTAACTATCTCTCTTAAAGAGTTAGAACCCATTCTCAAGCTTTACAAGCCATCAAGAATTCATCAAAAGCAAGCCACGTAAGGCTCTCCTACAGTGCTACAAGGGCCCGAGGGCTCCGGCTCTCCCTTTTCTTCTCCAATCTCTTTTTAGCATTTCCCATCCTCCCATTTGTGCCGTTATGCCGCCAAATTTTTGGTAGGAACGGAGGGACACAAATAGGATTTAAGACCCATTTGGACAAGAGGAAGCCATTTCCTTTTCTTTTACATCATTTTTATTTTGGCCTTTAGTAGAGACCGCGTTAAGTGGGTTGATTGGGTGCGTAACACCTTTCCAATCGATAACCAAAGCCCCTACCCAAGAGCCTTTGGTGTGGACCGGATTCAGAGTCATATTTTTAGCACTTTAGTGCTCATAAAAATGATATAGGTATCCCGGGATACCGAAAGCTCTGGGTGGCGACTCTATATTTTTTGCAAGTGATTGCATCGCCGTGACGGGACCGTCACGGATCCCACAGTTGCACAGAAGGCGACTCTGCTGGGGATGTAGCTAGTAGATCTTCCCCTTGAACTAGGCCTTTTTTTTTATTTTCTTAATATTTTATTACTGTTTTTTTATTTTATTTTTGTTATTTTTTTTTCACTCACCCCTCCGATTAAGTCGCTTTACTTACCCCTACTTTTACGTCATTTATGAGCCTTAGCCGATTGGCGGGCCTACTTGCGCATAGTCTTTAAATTTCTTTACATTTCCATCATTTTTGGTGCCTTAGGCGATTGGCGGGCCTACTTGAGCATTGTCTTTTAATTTCTTTAATTTTTCGTCATTTAAAAGTTTCTTAGCCGATTAGCGGGTCTACTTGTGCACTCATACCCCAACAGTGGACGCCGGCCCGTAGTGGCGGCACTGGGTCATCACCCCCGGTCTTTGAACTAAAGAAAACTTCTAAAAAAAAGAGAAAAGCTTTGAAAAAAATTAAAATTGAACCAAGTTAGGGAGCTTAATTAATTTTTTTTTACGGGGTAGATTTTAAAAGGGTTGGGATTAGGCAAACACACAACCACCCGGGTGTTAGTATGGCAGCAGCCCCTAGTGGTAATGATCCAGAAAAGTCTTAACCCACCTAGTATCTGAAAAGGCGCTTGCGCCGTAGGTATATCGGGTGGGTTCCCATTCCGAAGCTTAAAACCCTTGGAGAGCGCGCTAGCGAGTTATACCAGACTCAAACCCATTAGGAGCGGTAAGAAGAGAATCGATCACCAAAAAATAGCTCAGTTCTCAAAAGCCCAGCTTCCACAAAAAACCCAAAAAGAGACTCATTTTGGGATGCTGTCTCTGCTGTCATAACATTCTGGAACCCCATTTTTGCTTGGTGCAAGTATTAGTTGTGCCAGTGCAAAATTTGAGAATTTATAACTGGCGCAACTAATAGTTGTGCCAACTTTAAAATCCCAAAATTTACCTTTGCGCAACTAATAGTTACGCCAGTGTAAAAGGGGAGTCCTGCAACCTGGGTGCATGTATTAGTTACACCAGGTCTGTTTAGCAGCACACCAGCCTGAATCTGTGGCCTATTTCACCTCCTGAGTCCCCCGATCAGTATGCTTAGTGCCTTGTTTAGGCCCCGCCATCTCTGACACCCAATACGCCCTCGCCGGTCAAAAGAGGGCAACTTCTTTTTGGCTCATTCTGGGGGATCGAGTTGTTTGCCTCGATTTTTATGCCTTCAATAGATCGAAGGTTTTCCTTCAATTCTTTCAAAGTGCATCAGAATCGTCGTCGCGGTCCTGAATTAAGGTACGAGGGCAACCCGAAAAGGGAATTCCAAGGCCTCAAAACCTTTGTTTTTCAAAAAAATTTCAAAAAACAAAATTCAAAAAAATATATAAAATCAAAAACCCAAAAAATATAGTTTGTGGTGTCGACACAACGGCATCATCTTGCCCTCCGCCGTCCCGTAGGGGAAGGAGGAGGATTTTTGGGCCTTATCCAAGGCACCCTTACCCGACCCGCTCCCGAAGAATGTCGTGTGTAGTGGACCCGGCTTACGCCGATCCCGACTCATCCCCGCCACATTCTCCAATCCACTCCCATTCGGGAGAAGTTTTTTCCACCATCCCCCTCACCCAACCCCCCTTTACCGTTACCGGCCCGTTTGGCGCCCCCATTTTCCCAACCGATACCCCCCAAAATATCCAAAGTCCAACCCCCCATTCTCCATCTTTTGGCCAAACCATACCCATGCCAAGTCCAACCCATTTCCCTTTCACATCCACACAAAATCCATTCTCCCAATCCATATCCATGCCTCACTTCCCATCTTCCCCTTCTAGGCCCTATCCACCCACATTCACATACATCAATTCCTCCCTATCCAACCCCCCACAAATCCCCCCATCTACCCAGGTCATGCCCATTTTTACCGTGGCCATGTCCGATTTCTTCCAAACATTCACACCCCGCCAACCACCATCCCTAATCCCTCCCCATCCTTTACCCCACCTCAACTCTCCAATCCACCCCATATCCCACCTCTTACCATGGCCATGCCTGATCATATCGGGGTCATGCCCAATTTTCCCTCTCCACCCCCCACATCCAATCCTTCTTCCATGACCATGATGGAGGAAATGTTCCAAGCCTACTCCATGTGGAAGGCTTCACAAAACACACCCCCTCCTTCACACCCCATGTCCCTAAACCCATCTCACACCCTAGCCAATCTCCATGCCCCACTCCCCCATGACCCTCATCAACCCCCCATAATCCACACCATCCAAGCCCCCATTGCCCACATGCCCCAAGGCCCTATGGCCCAACCTCCCACTACCCATACACCCCAAGGCCCATTGGCCCAAACACTCTTTTCCCACATACCCCAAGGCCCATTGGCCCAAACCCCCTTGTCCCACATATCCCAGGGCCCCATGACCCAATACCCCACCACCCAAACCTACCCAGGGCCCATGGCCCAGACCTATCAAAATCCCTTGGGCCAAACCCATCAAGAACCCATGGCACAAACCCACCAAGGGCCCAAGGCCCATACCCACCAAGGCCCATTGTGCCAAACCCATCAAGGGCCCATGGCCCAAACACATCAAGGCCCATTGGGCCAAACCCATCAAGGGCCCATGGCCCAGACCTACCAAGGCCCATTTGCCCAAACCTACCCAAGCCCATTGGCCCAAACCCACCAAGGCCCATTGGCCCAAACCTACCCAGGGCACCTGGCCCATAGCCCAAAATGACTAAGGCTTCATGACCCAAACCCAAACCCCACACTCATGCCTTCCACAATACCCCCAATATTTCACCCAACCTTCACAGCCAAGTCAAACCCATGCCATTCCCCAAACCCAATTTTCCTATGGCCCCACACCCCAAGGCCATCTCCAAACCTTCCCCCATACCCAATGGCCCCATCAGGCCCCACCTCTAAACCAAAATCCCATCACCCAACAAACCTTTCCTCACCCCCAATGGGCTCACCCCACCCCCACTCATGTCATTCCCGTCCAACACGGGCAACAACAACAAAAAAATCCTATCCTCACTGTACATTATGCCAACCAGCAGTATGAGAAGGACGAGATTAGGAATAGCAAGGCCTACGCTGGGGCATTGACCAACCTTAACCCTCCTCCTATAAATGCCCACCCCTTGGTGGCCCAAAGTGAAGTCCAACCGATGACTGAGAAAGCGGCCCCTACATCAAAAGAGTCAGAACAGCTAAAAGAAGAGTTGGAAAAAATACAGAAGAAGCTGTTGAAGATGGGTGGTGCTGAAATCCACGCCACAAATTTCATGGATTTGTGTTTGTTTGTCGAGGTCCCCCTGCCCCCCAAATTTAAGATGCCAGTATTCGACAAATATAATGGCACGGGCAACCCTATTGCACACCTCAAGTCCTATTGTGGGGACATGTGCCAGTACGGGGGGGATGAGAGACTGCTAATAAAAGTCTTTTAAAAGAGTTTGACCGGTCCGGCCCTGAGGTGGTTCACGTCCCCTGAACCCTCCTTGATGAAGGCGTGGAAAGATTTGACCCACTTATTCCAAGAGCAATATGTTTACAACATAGACATTGAGCCGCGTAAGTCAGATTTAGCCCATCTGAGGCAGAACCCGAATGAAACCTTCAGCGATTATCTAGGGTGGTGGAGGGCACTAGCAACTCAAGTCAAAAATAGAATACCTGATGATGAGCAAATAGAGATGATCTCAAAGAATACCCTTCCAGTGATCTCAGACTTTTTGGGGTACCAGCAGCAGTCCAGCTTTGCTGATCTGGTGAGAAATTCTAACCGATGTGAGGATGCCATCAGGGAGGGTCGTCTGAATAAGAACATGCCAAGTGGACCCAATGGGGTTAGGAGATTTTCAGAACAAAGAACTGAGAAGAGGACAGGGGCCGATGTTCAAAACATGGCCAATACCAGGCCCAATAGTAACAAAACCCCATTTTAATTTCAGATAGCCCCGCTGGCACCAGTCAAAACTGAGCAGATACAGAGAGCAGGGAATGGGCAAGGAATGCCAATGACTCTGGAGCAGAGGAGAGCCCGCTATGATCGAGGTTTTACACCTCTGGGGCAATCTTTGAGTGTACTTTTGCCCTTGTTAGTGGAAAAAATATTAGTTGCTATCCGCCAACCACAACCTCCTCCTCACTCGATCCCAAGGAACTATGACCCAAATACTCACTGTAATTTTCATCAGGGTCCGAGTCATCCAACTGATCGCTGCTTCCCATTGAAGCACATAATCCAAGATTTGATTGACGCCAGAAAAATCATTCCCCCTGCACCTTCTCAGCATGCTAATATTCACCAACTGCCATTACCCCCACATCCTATCGGAGGAGCAAGTCCCAAACCCACCGTCAGAATGATAGAAGATGAGGAGGAGTTTGAATTTGACCCATCCGATTATATCAGTGATCGGAAGAGTTATGTGGTACCGTTGTCAAGAAACATGGAAGGAAGGAACATAGGGGTAATTGAACCCCTAAATTTGTCAGAATATTTTCCCAACCCGACCTCGCAAATTGAACCCTTAGATCTCAGGGCATACTTTCCATCCACCACACCCGTCAATTATGTACATATCAAATGCATACCAACCATACACCACCACCCCCGGCAATTACCCGATGAGCCAATAGGCCCCCAATCCTACACCCGCACCCTCCAGTTATCAATGGCCCGTGCCCACTCCATTTCCCCCAGTTCAACTGCCTGCAAACTCCATAGCCCCCATCAATAGCCCAATAAGCCATCAGGTCCCCCAATCCCACACCCGCACCCATCAGCTATCAATGGCTTGCGCCCATCCCATCACCCTAAGTTCTGCCTGCGAACTCCACCACCCCGATCAATTACCTAATGGCCCATCAGACCCGCATCTCCCACCAGCACCTGCCAGCTATCAATGGCCTACCTTTACCTCCTTCCCCCCAATACCACCACCCTCAAGCTTCACACCCCCATTTGGCCCAAATTTTCCACCCAACTTGCTACCACCGAAATAAATCAGGTGTTGCCCACACCTCCTGAGCCGACAGTGCAAGAACCTCAAGTACCGATAGTCATACCTTTCCAGCTCTCGGGACCAACCTATGACCCTCATCAGGTCCCGCTAAGCTACGAGCAAACAAATGTCAATACCGGCAGCAGCAGCAGAGAAGGGGCAATGGATTTCGTCACACGGTCTGAGAAAATATCGAAATAGCCAGAAGCACCAGCGGCAACAAAAGCCCAACCAGAGGGGAAGAAAGACAGCGCTGTGAACTCCTTCAAAAAAATGAGTCAAGAACATATACTAGAAACTCAACTGAGAAGAATGCCCGCCCATATAACCGTCTGAGATCTGTTAATGACATCCCCAATCCATTTTCAAGCATTAATGGGGGCATTAAAAAATGTACATGTATCACTCCAAGTTAGCCCAGATGAAGTCGAGCAGATAATTGGGCAAGTGATAGCTCTGAATGCCATCTCATT
The DNA here is from genome assembly GCA_021018995.1 of Chloranthus sessilifolius. Taxonomy (NCBI): domain Eukaryota; kingdom Viridiplantae; phylum Streptophyta; class Magnoliopsida; order Chloranthales; family Chloranthaceae; genus Chloranthus; species Chloranthus sessilifolius. Next base: position 98,026,762 of record CM037593.1, read on the forward strand.
CTCGGATGCTGATTTACCTGAAGAAGGGTGTAGCCACTCAAAATCTTTGAATATAACCATTGAGTTCAGAAATATGGCCATTCCCCTGGTCTTGATTGATAACGGGTCTGCATTGAACATATGCCCATTAAGAACAGCCACTAAGATCGGGGATCCATGCATGTTGAGGCCCACCAAAATCAGCTCTAGAGGGTTTGACAATACCAAGAGAGAAATAATGGGAGAAGTTGATCTTGAGCTGTTGATAGGGCCAATGACCTTCTCTATCTTGTTTCAAGCCATGGATATCAAATCCTCATTTAACTTATTGTTGGGGCGCCCATGGCTGCACGAGGTCGGAGCCATACCTTGCGCTTTGCACCAAAAACTCAAGTTTGTATATGGGCACCAAATTGTCACAATCATCGTTGAGGGGCACAGCGAGAAAAAAAATGCTACTAATAGCATCGAAAAACCCAATGTATTGGATATACCACACACCGCTGAGGATGTCGACCTCCATAGCTTTGAATATGAGGTGTCGGCAATACTCCTGGAGCCCATTGAAGGCATCATGCCTAAAATAGGAGGTGGTATGGTAGTGGCGGTAGCTATGCTACAAAAGTGGGGCTACCAAAAAGGTTGAGGACTCGAGCCTAGATTACAAGGCAGGACAGAGCCAGTGGTAGCTAAGGGACAGAAAGTAAGATTTGGGCTGGGGTACAAGCCCACAGAGGAAGAGGTCCGAGAGGCCAAAGAAAAAGCCAGGGTCGTCGCCGCTGCAAGAGCTTAAGGAATCAACATAGAAGAGAAACCTCGCCCTAGGCCACACATCCGGGATTCCTTTGTCAATGCTAGGGTTATAAAGATCGATAGAAATGGGATAACCCATTTAACCCCACACAAACCCACAGCCCCTATACATCCCACCAATCCCCAGATCTTCCTTCCCAGCCTAGAAATAGATTTGGCTGTGTTGCCCCTCTTCGAGGAACAACGGCCAGTACTTGAACAAACTCTCCATGTGGTAAATCACCATAAAACTGAGTTATTGTTTGAGGACATCATCTTAGACGAAATGGGGATCAACATGATGGAAGCTGACTCCAATGAGCCATATCAGTCAGCACCCCCCATCCCAACAGGTAAAGGGGTGGCCCCTCAGGTATGCAATTGGGCATCGTTGCCCCAAACTCTGAAAGCAGGGAGTGGCCTAAAGTTTGGCACTAGTTTCCTAAAAAAAACAACCTATAAAAGTGAGATAAGCCCTTGGCAGGCAATACCTTGTATATATAGCAACCCACCTTGCCAAGGGTCAGTTTCCGAAGAAAACAAAAATCTCAAAAACATGAAAAAAATACAAAATCCCAAAAACATTGAAAAAATCCAAAATCCAAAAATATCGTCATTTAAAATTCCAGAAAAAGTCCCACAAATTGATACCTTAATCGAAATGCCCATCCCACGTAACATCGACCCCTTCCCTGTAGAAATACAGGAAGAGGTAGGTTTACAAGTCTGGACGAGGATAGTCCTTTGGAGGAGCTCCCTAATGAGCTCCTTGACCGGTTCGTCGACTTTGAGCATGGCCCCACCCCCGTTGTTGAAGAGACAGAAGACGTCAATTTAGGGACTGAGGAGATTCCCAGAATAACCAAAATCGGAATGTCACTGTCCTCTGAAGAAAGGAAAAGCATGATCGACTTCCTTCGGTCATACCAAGACATTTTTGCCTGGTCGTATGAGGACATGCCTGGTCTGGACACCGATTTGGTCGAGCATGAGTTGCCTCTCTACCCTGATATGAAGTCAGTTAAGCAGAGGCTGAGACGTCTCCGACCCGAGTAGATGTTGAAAGTCAAGGACGAGGTCGTCAAGCAGTATGATGTGGGGTTTCTCATGGTATCCAAGTACCCGTAGTGGCTAGCCAATATCGTGCCTGTACAGAAGAAAGATGAGAAGGTCCGCATGTGTATTGATTTTCAAATTTTGAATAGGGCGAGCCCGAAGGACTATTTCCCACTGCCACACATCGACATCTTGGTCGATAACACTACTAAGCACAGGATGCTTTCATTTATGGATGCATTCTCAGGGTACAATCAGATAAAGATGGCAGAGGCCGATCGGGAGAAGGCTGCATTCATTACTCCATGGGGAACCTTTTGCTATCGAGTCATGCCGTTTGGCCTAAAGAATGCCGGTGCAACATACCACAGAGCTATGACCGCACTGTTTCATGACACGATGCACCAAGAGATTGAGGTGTACATCGACGATATGATAGCCAACTCACCGGAGCAAGGCGATCACTTTGTAAACCTTCAGAAGCTATTTGAGAGACTGAGGAAGTACAGGATACGTCTGAACCTACAAAAGTGCGCATTTGGTGCTATGTCTGAAAAACTGTTGGGGTTCATCGTCAACAGGAGAGGGATCGAGGTCGACCCAGTTCAAGTCAAAGCTATCACTGAGATGCCACCACCATCGACCGAGAAAGAAGTTAGAGGGTTCCTGGGCAGAATATAATATATCAGTCAATTCATTTCACAATTAACTCCGATTTGCACGCTGATCTTCAAGCTACTAAGGAAGAACTCACCCGTTGAATGGAACGACGACTGTCAGGCAGCATTCGATAAAATCAAAAGCTACCTTCTTAATCCACCTGTGTTGGTACCCACCCGAGCCGGGTAGACCACTCTTAATGTACCTCTCCACGACGAAAGTCTCGATGGTATGCGTCTTAGGGCAGCATGATGAGACAGGAAGAAAAGAGCAAGCCATCTACTATCTGAGCAAGAAATTCACAAATTATGAGATGCGCTATTCTCATCTGGAGAAAGCATGCCTGGCTCTTCTATGGGCTACTTAGAGGCTCCGCCATTACTTGCTATCTTAGGTCGTTCTACTCTTAGCCCGAATGGATCTATTGAAATACCTGTTAAAGAAGCCAACCCTCATTGGACGGACCGCGCGCTAGTAGCTTTTATTATCTGAGTTTGACATCACGTACATCACTCAGAGGTCGATTAAGGGGCAAGCACTCGCCGATCATCTTGCCAACAATCCTTTGCCAGATTATGAGCCTTTGAGAACTGAGTTTCCAGATGATGATATCTTGTTCATGATGGAAGACGATGCTGAGGAAGCAGAAGAATCATGGGTAATGCACTTTGGCGGTGCAACGAATGTCGAGGGCCAAGGAGTTGGCGTTATCCTAATTTCACCAAAAGGATCCCACGTACTTGTCTCTAACAAGCTCAACTTCCCTTGCACTAACAACATGGCTGAGTATGAAGCTTGTGCCGCTGGTCTGCAGGTGGCTCTTGATCTGAATATAACTCACCTTCGAGTGTTTGGTGATTCACAGTTAATCATATGCCAGACGAATGGTGACTCGAAGACGAAAGATGAGAAACCGATCCCCTATCATGAACACCTCGAGGATCTGATAGCTTGCTTCCAAGATGTGACATTCTCATATGTCCCCCGGATAAGGAATTACTTTACTAATGCACTAGCAACTTTGGCGTCAATGATAGAAATCCCGTATGGTGCTGAGATGAAGCCGATCATGATCAAGCAAAGAAGTGAGCCAGCCTTCTGCCTCCAGGTTGAGGAACCTACAAAGCCTGATGATGAGCCACCTTGGTTCTCAGATATCAAGAATTTCCTCGAGACCCTAACTTTCTCTGAGGGTACATCCAAGACAGATCGACGAACCATCTCACGTTTAGTAGCAGGCTACGTCATTTGCGAAGAATGCCTTTATAAGCGGTCGTACAATAACATTCTACTCAGGTGCCTTACTGAAAGTGAAGCAACCAATATCATGAAGGAGATCCACACGGGGGTATGCGGAGCCCACGTCAGCAGTCACATGCTTACTAAGAAAATTTTACGACAGGGATACTTTTGGACCACTATGGAATCGAATTGCTGCAAATATGTCCAGAAATGCTACAAGTGTCAGGAACACTCCAGTCTGATACACACTCCTACCATCGATCTCCACTGTATGACCACTCCTTGGCCTTTTGCCATGTGGGGCCTTGATGTCGTTGGAATGATTCATCCGAAAGCATCGAATGGGCATCGGTTCATCCTTGTCGCCATTGAATACTTCACTAAGTGGGTTGAAGCAGCATCATATGCCAACATCATGGCTAGTCATGTCAAAAAGTTTCTCAAGAGTAATATTGTGTGCCGATTTGGAGTACCCAAAGATATCATCACAGACAATGGCACCAATTTTGTGAATAAGCGTATCCGAGCTTTCTGTGAGCAATACAAGATCAATCACCATCGCTCGTCCCCTTATCGACCTCAAACTAATGGAGCCGTGGAAGCTGCTAACAAGACCGTCATCCGCATCCTAGAGAAGATGGTCGTCACTTATCGAGATTGGAGCGAAATGTTGTTGTTTTCTTTGTGGGCCTACAGAACGTCGATCTGTACCGCTACAGGGGCAACACCATTCTCCCTTATGTATGGAACCGAGGTCATCCTACCGGTAGAGTTGTAAGTACTCTCGCTATGAATCCTCATAGAATCAAGCTTACCCGAAGCGGAGAGAGAAAGATCACGCTTTGAACAGTTGAACTTATTGGACGAGAAAAGACTCCTAGCCTTGTGTCACACTCAAGTTTACCAGGGGTGAATCACGCGCACTTATAGTAAACATGTCCACGGTCGAGATCTAAAGGTAGGAGACACTATGCTGAAGAAGATCTTCCCATCCCTCCACGCTAATCCGAGAGGAAAATTCAAGCCAAACTGGGAAGGACCTTACGTCATTCGCGAAATACTGCTGGGATACGCCATCTGCCTCGCCACCATGGACGGAGATCATCTTCCTAAGCCCATCAATGCTGGATATGTCTGACGGTTCTACTCGTAGTCTATAGCGATAAGGTAAGTATTGGTAAAACAGATACGTGACTTCTTAAAAACTACATAAAAGAGGTCATCATTCCAAACACAGTAGCCAAAAAGCATCCCTAAAAATGATGATATCCTTTACTATCCCATTTGAGCATGGGCCTTTCTTTTAATAACCCCCTTCCCCAAAAAAAATGTATGTGTACATATACAAAAAAGGGAAGTAAAGTTACCATCAAAATCTAAAAAAATTGAAAAAGCAAAACCTTAAAAAGAGATCACCTGCAAAAAAATGTGTAGAAGAATCACGGGGCATGTATAGTAAAAACCCCAAAGGGAGAAAGTATGTTGATAAAACTGAAGCCGTATCAAGGAAACCCTTTTAGCCTAGCATACCTTCAAATCCCAACCTAACCCATGGCCAAGCTACACTCTGAAGAAAGCCCTCTTTTAGGTTTATAAGCAATCATAATATCTGTTAAGTCAACACAAGCCGAGTTGTGAGACGACACTAGAACCCCATCCAGTTGGCTATGATGGAATCAACGTCTATGTCGTGGCTGTTTAAAAAAAAAAAGGAAGAGAAGAAAGGAGAATAAAAATAATAATAAAATTAAAATACAAGCTCAAAGCAAGATGGACGTGGTGAACCCGAAAGGGCATTATGGATAAAAATAGCGAGCTTGTACGGACCAGGTGAAAACTCGAAAGGGCGTTTGAGGTAAGAGAGCCCATGGACGTGGTGAAAACCCGAAAGGGCACCACGGGTAAAAAAGGAAGATAAAAAATAAAAAAAATAAAAAAAAAAGAGAAAAAAAAATTGAAAAAGAAAGGTTTGGACTGATTGAGAAGATTGACGCTTGAGGAGCCCTTATTACTCTTCCTATACCCTCTTGTCCGACTGGGCTACTCATGCTAGTTCGAATCGGGTCCCCACCAGAATTGTCTTTGTGAAACCACACCGTCAAACGTATGACTTAAGGTAAGGAGAAAGGTTTAACTCAATCCCAAGGGGATGAACGTTCCGGCCTTGGTAGGACTGTTGAAACTCTTTCAGAATCAACCAGTAAAAAAGGGGAGGGTTCTACCTTACTCAAAAGAGGACCCGGGGTTTCGCAGGGTTTTCACCCAGCATTTAAGACACCACACAAAAAGAATGCACAAAACAAAACCAAAAGACCAAAAGATTTGTGTAGATGTATATAGTAAACTGCCTTGTGCACCACTTACACCACATCCCAAAAAATAGCCGGTGTGATGACTAGGGTGCCTTCCTTTTTACAAGTATAAACAAAAACAACAAAAACATAAAATATATATATATATATATATATATGTATACCAAAAAATGTGTGCATCTATAAAGGGGTTTTCATGCCCCTTTTCTGTGTATCTAATCTGTGCAAAAAGTTGCGTGTGCAGGAAGGAGTTAGCGGCCCAGCTCGCGCTTCAATGCGCTAATCTTAGCATGAAGGTCATCGTCCCGGGTATTCCGCTCAGTCAACCAGCGACATGCAGACTCTTATACCTCTTCCGAGAAGAGTCGGCGGCTCCAAAAGCGACACTCAGTGATCCCTTCAAACGGAGGACCTCGCTCTCTGCTGTGTCTGCCCTAACTTTTTCTTGTGACAAATGTTCTTATAGGACCCTCTTCTGGTCCACAAGAAGTTTGAAACGGGCTCGGAGTGATGTCTTCTTCTTTGGCCAAGGGCCACCAGTATCAACAATCTCTGTTGAATCTGAACCATCAGTAATAGGGCGCTCAGTCAATAGCCAGGCCTTATACTCAGGAGAAGTTCTAACCAAATCTCCCTGCTCAATATCACACATCAGCGTTGACTGACGCGTCTCCCAGAGGGCAGCAATCTGATCCATGTCTCCAGAGGACCCCCTAGAAAAGATCAAATCACATAGGCGGGGTTTGGCCTCGCAGGGCGCCTACTAAGGGTAGCCAAATTGACGTAGTACCCAGAATGGGAAGTAGAAGGTGCTGCTAGTCAATCCTAGGAGGGTAATGCCCTCATGGTCTCTACTGCGAACTATTGGGAAGGTCCGGTCCAACCAAGGAAACCTCCATGTCAGTTCAGCATCGGTCAACCAAAGTTTCAGAGCAGACACATCGCCCTGTAGAAGCAAGTGGCACCTACCCAGAAATGTAATGACCCGAAAAATCTGAACCCGAACCCGACTGAAATAGTGTGCGTATCCGGCACGGAAAACAAGGTCACCTTAAAAATATTAAATAAATTATGTAAGCATGTCTAAGATACTGTGTGTGTAAAGGAATCAAGTTAAAAGATTTAATTTAGGCCTTTAGTAGATGAGTCGTGCACCGACGCATCGTGTGCCGCTCAACACCGAAACCAAACTCTATTTCAAGTGGATAAGCCTAACACACTTTTGCAGTGTTATCGCTTCGCACCGAAACCAAACCCTTTAGCTAATTAAAAGGCAAAGCTTCTCAAAGAAGCTTCACCCGGTTGCAAGCCTTGCAAATTTGAAAGCTAGAGAGAGAGAGAGAGAGCTCCCGTCAACCTTCAAACCCCTTCTTATGAGATTTCGATCGCGAGATCGCCATCGCGCAAAGGACTCCGCACTCGTCGCAAGGCTCGTGACGTCGGTATCGATGGTGTTCCGCCGTTTATAAATCTGGACCGTTCAAGCCCCTTTCGTTAGAAACCCCTATTTCTTTTAAGGAAAAAGAACCCCATTTTCAAAGAGCCGATCACTTTGGAATCGTCTCCCGTGCTTGGAAGAGGTTAAGATCGACGCGTAAGGATGAACGGCATCATCTTCAAGTCCTTGTGATCGATCTCTGTGGATTCATCGTGGAAATCCGAAAGTTTCGTTTCGAAACCCCTTTTGGACAACGATCCTTAAAGGCGCGAAATCGATCGAAGAAAGGTTAGTTTTCTTTGATTTTAATGGTTTAGATTATAGAACAGACCCTTGTTTTAGTTAGTGTGTATTTATGAAGTATTAATGGTGATTGAACAACCATTAGTGGAAGGAGATCAAAAAAAAATGGAAGGGAGGTGAACTCCATTAATGACTTTTACATCATTGGTGATCGATCACCAAGGTGGACGATCTGGTGATCGATCACCAAGGTGGTGATCGATCAATCAGTATAAGCCTTATGGGGAACAGTGACCCCAGAAGCTAGAAGTTCATGCCCGAGGTGGTGATCGATCACCAAGGTGGTGATCGATCTACAAGGGAGTTGGTGATCTATCACCAAGGATCACCAAGGTGGTGATCGATCTACAAGGGAGTTGGTGATCTATCACCAAGGTGGTGATCGATCTACAAGGGAGTTGGTGATCTATCACCAAGGTGGTGATCGATCTACAAGGGAGTTGGTGATCTATCACCAAGGTGGTGATCGATCTACAAGGGAGTTGGTGATCTATCACCAAGGTGGTGATCGATCAACCTAGACTGTGCCGACACTGCTTCAGTGTTTTGGTCATAACTTTTTACTCCGAACTCCGATTGATGCGATTCTTGCGGCATTGGAAAAAGGACAACTAAATCTACAACTTTCATGAATTAAATAACTAATGAATAAATTGTTTTGATGATCAAAATTGAGCTTGAAGTTTGGCCAAGTTCTAAGTTAGCACGTGTTAACTGAAGTATCGGTATTGCTTCGGTATTTTGGCCATAACTCCTTGTCCCGAACTCCGATTGATGCGATTCTTGATGCGTTGGAAGGAGTACGACGAGATCTAACTCTTTCATGAATTAGCCAAATCTTAAATCAAATGTTTTAATAGTCAAAACGAAGTGGGAAGTTGGGTTAAGTTTTGAATCAACATGAAATTACCCATTTCCGTCTCTGTTTTGAGAAAATACTTAAATACGTCAATATTATTAATATTTAGGATCAAATTTTATACATCATCATGTGAGAGATGTAGACAAAAGAGTGGAGGCCGAAGATAGTAACTTTTGACTGCTTTAGAACGGCGTTGGATTTGCTTAGAAAGAGGTCGACCGAGGTAGGGAAAATTCAACTTAAAGTGTATCTAAATTTAATTGCATGATATCTTAACATTGTATTCTATCTACGATTTTCAAAGCATGCAGCATATGCATTAAACTCGATTCCCGTATTACGATATCATTTACATTCTTCATATGCTCGATAATCTGCTCGATAATCGATTCATGAGGCAATAAGTATGTATTTGATTTGAGGTTTAATATTACGATCCCCACCGACTCGGCGGTATACCCGTTTCTTGCACAATGTGCAGTTGCTTGAAAATCCTCGGCAAAAATATGCACTCCATGTGTGGGGCATTATTGCATTCCTGAAAATTGTTCATTGAACGACGATTGGTTGGGGTTTCCTATCGGCACAAATCTGGCTACCACGTGATATATATACACGGGAGTTACTTAAGTTAGAGATATGCATGATTTAAGTCATTTAAATATAATAAGCATAGCATTTTGCAAATTCTGAAGTTCTGTTTGCTATTACCAGTTATGCATTATAATCTCCTGCATGTTTGAGCATCAATCCATACTCTGTTCAGTTTTGTTTCACTTATCGATTTAAGATATGTTCTGAAATCATGTTTAATAAATTAGATGCAAATTAATCGAACTTCTTCTACTGAGCTAGGATGTAGCTCACCCTGCTTTCTGAAATCTTTTAGGTTCTGAGGCTGCAGTGCCCGGCACCGAGAGTGACCCGGATTATCAGCCGGATCCCGAGGCCGAGGCAGAGGACGAGGAGACGGACGTCCAGGCGGACGAGTTTTATCCGTAGCCTGGGTATTGATGCCCGACATTTTGTGCCTTTGATCTTTTGGATTACTGTGTGCCTGGTGGCCACCTTTGTATAAACATATGTAGTTCTACATTTACTTATTTTATGTTAGTCCACATTCCATTTCGGAACCACTATCGGGAACCATTGTTTGGGTGATGTACGTCCATCACCGATGGTTCTTCCTGGTTCCTTTTTGGGAATGTGTATGTTTTTCTTTACATTAAATATAGGTTGACGTGTATTTAGTGTAGAAATTGTTTGACTCAGACTACCGCTGCTCGGATGTGTCCACCTAGCTTCCGCTATATGCGGGGATCATCGATGTATGATCCTAACGGCGCAGTTGCAGAGCGGAAATAAATGGGTTAATTGATTAATGTTACAGTTGGTATCAGAGCCTAGGCTTTAGGTCGTGTTAGGACTTCAGACTAGGCTATGGATGTAGGTATGATTGGGAAGTAAGTTTTCTATGACCCAATTAGGACTTTAGCAAAGTTAGTGGAGTTTTGGTTTTAGCTTCTATAGGGAACTCGCAGCTATAGCTGGAGATTTAGAACTTGGGATTCGATTTAAGACTTAAATGGTGGATCTCATAATCACTTTTAAGGGAAATATTGGATGATTTGATAAATATACGGCTATTAGATAAAATATGTTTTAAGATGTTGTTGGAACTTTGGGCCATTGTGACTATGACAATTATTGATGGGAATTTTGTGTCATGCTAATAGATCGAAATGGCACCACGAAAGAAGGCTAAGGTTGTACACACGGGAGGAGGTGAGCCGGATAGGAAGTTGCTTGAAGCGATGCTTAGCACTATGACTCAGCAGGCTGCACTACTTACGGCAATGTTGAGAAGGACGACTCACACCTCTCCATCGACGTTAAATGGATTATGTTCTAGGTGTGACGGGCGACACCTAGCGAGAGACTGTAGAAGATCTACTGGGGCTTGTTTTAGGTGTGGACGAATGGGACACTTGATAAGACATTGTCCTGCTTTGAAAAAGGAAGCGGTGGCCTCGACAACCACTCAAGGTAGTTCTCGCTCTTTACATCCGGCGACGACTAGAGTTACTTCGGTACGACAGGCCTTACCTGTTTCCTCATCTACACCATTTGTAACATGTGCGTGGTGTGGGAAATCTCATAGAACGGAGGCTTGTAGGTTTCTCTCGGGTGCTTGTTTTAGATGTGGTCAGCAAGGACACCGAGTCAAGAACTGCCGCGTCTACTTCTAAGCCGATTCTTCCTGCGACTCAAGATGCCCAAGGTATAAGTTCAATATCAATTGTCAAGATTCTGTTTTAATGTTCAGATGATTTAGGAATTTTATTGGTTTTGACACGTGCGAAATGTCATAGCATTATCACTTGTGTATCGACTTAAATCACTTGCATGACATAAACGAATTCTAAATTCAGAAGATTAATTATGTAAGTGATAGTTATATTGGCAGACTTAATAAATCTTGATAGTTACAATAAATATTCTTCTTTAAGGAGAATTGTTTAGTGAATTTGAAATTTCCTTAATACTTATGAGAAATGAAGTGAATTAGCAAACTTAATCCTAGTATTCTTCTTCCAAACTAATGAGTCATGATTATGGTGTATTTAAATACGTTCCTTCTAAACGTGAGTTCGGTTGTTAATCGCTGTAGTTTACTCTGGAAGTTTTCCAAGAATTGGAAAAGTCTAAGACAATCATGTCGGTAATTGATAGAGGATAGGAAAAATTTTAATTATGGATATCATGGGAGAGCATAATTGGATGTCGCTTTGGTGGATTCCGTTGTTTTCACCTGAGCCATGATGAATGACTATAGATTTTCAAGGAATATATGGAGATTTAGTTAGTATAGGGAGTGTGTTGAGAGTTGTGCACATGAAAGGTCGATTAATCATGCCTAAGTATTTATGTATGACATTGAGAGCAATCAATTGCAATCATCTCCTTGATTTGAAAGGCTAGATGTGTCACACTCTTTTACCCTTCCTGTATGATCGAAATTCTATTTGCGTATCATAAGATTGGATAAGGGCATAAAGTTTGAAGATTTTACGATCGTTGTGGTAAATTTTAGAGGTTCTCATATTGGTGATAGCTTTATCTCATTTTGCTGATGGCTTTATCTCATGTTGGCGATGGCTTTATCTCATTTTGCTGATGGCTTTACCTCATTTTGGTAATGGCTTTATCTCATTTTGGTGATGGCTGTACCTCATGTTGGTGATGGCTTTATCTCATCTTGGTGATGGCTTTATATCATTTTGGTGATATCTCTTACCACCGTTGCGTATCAGAAAGTGGGTGAGTGTGAATATTTGTTCGTAGACAGATGAGACCTATTCCGAGTTATGAGTTGATTTATTCTGATAACGATAACATCAATGTGGTGAATCAGATTTTTCGGATGAATGGTATGTTTCAAAATTGGTCTACTGTGCTCCATGAGTATTTTTACAATCGTAAGGGGTCACTGTGATTAATACAATGGAAATGATACATGATCACTAATGATCAACATCGTTGAAGTGAAGATCTGCTGAATGGACAACACATTATATGTCCTTCAAGGTTTGGTTGATCTTATTTATAGATACATTCTGGTTAAATAGTCTTAATCTCACGATCAATATACAATTCTTTATGGAATGAATACCAGTCAAGTAAATAAGGGAGAGCGTCCTTAATGAAAAGCCCAACAGCTAGTTTTTTTTATGTATGAATTTTACGGCCATTATGGTCATTTTCTTTTGACTAATGGTTAACGTGATGGTGACATAATGCTGTATATAATTACTTATGGAGGTGTGATATAAGCTACCCGGTGAATGAGACGACTGTCACACTTTTTCAATAGATTTGGGATGAGCTTAGCGACCAGTACATTAACCTGATAATTTCATCTATAGGGGTCATGTGGATACACTGATTTTGGGGGAAACTATTTCGACTCTGGATGCGTGTGAGTCCATTGTGGATGTGTTGACTCAGAGAGAGGGGTTGTGCATATATGATTGGCGACTGTATGGTTGTGACTATTTCACACGTAATACCTCTGCGTGTGTATATTGACGCTACGAACAATTGAGTTTTACTCGGGATATCTTTAGGGTATTTTCGAGGAGGAAAATTCTTCCCAGATGGAGAGATTATGATAACCCTAATTTGGAGGACGTTGAAATTATGATGGGGACTTCTAAATTATATGGCTTCCTGCAGGTAGATTGCTAATCTATGGATTATAGATGTGCGTACGTGTGGATGGTGGAAGGACTCTTGATGTGTCTTCTTTACCCACATGTTGCTACTTAGGGAGATATGCCCGTCTGGTCACTGGTTCGGGCTATGTGGAAGTCAAATGTAATGAGGTGTGTTAGATTACGTATGGGTGTACGGTACACATGTGTGTAATGTGGACCATTGATGTGATCTTGCACACCTATGGGGGGTGTATGCTTTACATACTAGCGTTATAAGTTTAAAGGCTTGGCTAGGAATGGAGATTATTCCTTTTGCTTTAACTCTTGCAATTATGTTAAGTGGTGGAATTTAAGACGAAGAGAAAGAGATTTGGTGAGGGCGTTATTGCTCGTGAATGTGGAGCATGGACGCCATGCGATTGTGTCGAAGCTAGCAAGGATCGCCACTAGTTTTTGAGATTGTTAAACCATTGGAACCCTGGAGCTTGTCGAGCTTGTGGGCTGCGAAATCGGCCGACTCAAGGTACGATACCTTAGCAGTATGTTCCTTATGTTATTGGTGTTCAATGGTGTGAAAGTCATGGGGCGGGATGGAGGATAGAACCCTAAACCATAGAATTCGCGAGTAAATCACTCAGCTACTGAGGCAAACTGGGAACGTGAAAACCAAAACTCGTGAGTCATACCTGCTTTTGTTCACCTAGTGCGAGAGGAAATTTTTGCGATTTATAATTCTAACCCATTATTGCGTGGCAATTACAATTCCATACAGTTGGAGTTGTCTAGATAGCATATACTGATACCCTATATGTAGTGAAATAGCGACTGAGTAATGCCTCAATTAATGAGGTGTGTTTAAAGAAATAGTTTGACTATAATGATTGATCGATCAATTTGGTGAATTGATTGATCAACTATCTGATCGATCAAATAAGAAGGTTGATCGATCAAACCAGTTTATACTATATTCTGTGAAAAAGTACTGTCTGATCGATCAAATTGAGCATTGATCGATCAACTTTATCGATTTAAGTTATATTTTGGGTTTTTTTATTTCTCACTCGCATGATTAAGATCTTCAATCGTTCGAGAGAGTTTGATTCCTTTGCGTTCAAGGGATATTTTCGGCTATCAGAGCTTCTTGCTTTGATTCATTGGATCGCATTTTGCTCGGCTATTGTGGTGAACCCTACTCTTTTCCTTATTTGGGGGGGGTTCTTTTTGCATTTTGTATATTTTAAACTATGGGACATGAATGGCCGAATACATCGTAAAATCCACGCATCTCGGGCTTGTACGCCGGTGCCAAGCGTGGAATCGATCGCGACAACCCTTGTGCAACCCGTGACACCAATCGAACAAGATGTGCCACCCGTTTCAAAACCCAGAGCCACCACTAATTCAACAAGAACTTCCAAAAGAGTGGTGGGCTTCTAAAACATTGTTGCATGAATGTGCTTTCGACTCTAAACTATTCGAGGATTGGCTCGAAATGGAATGGGCGATCGAATATGTTGCTAAGCTAGGGTTGAGAACATTGCATGAGTCATTTTACGTCCATTTTTGTCCTCATATAGTGAGGCTCTTTTATCAACATCTTTGCCGGGGTGACACTCATCACCAATTGATCACCAACAATGACGGTTGCGACTATAAAACTAACCAATTTGATGTCGCCGCTTACTATGTTCTTCACGGTATGTGGAGACTTGTTGTTGCCACCATATGTCAAAGATGTCTCATACCATGATAGACTTGTGGTCAGTATAGTTCAAGTCAAGCCCTTACTGAGCCCAACTCCCTGATAGACTATGGATGCTTGATACTTTTATCAAGTGTGCCATAACCCCGTTTTGCACAAGTCCGCGAGATCAATGATAGAGATTTATTGTTTGAGAAGCAGAAGACTGCTTCAAAGAAAGAGCTGTCATAGGCTCAATTGATAACAAGAATGGTCGAGCAGTATATCGCATTGAGAGAGGAGTATAGCCTGGCTCCTGGCGAGCCTCGCTTGGCCAAGAACATTAAAGTTTTTAAGCTCAAGGATTGGACCAAGAGCTATAATTTATTGGTCAAGAGGTTACCTGAGGAGGGGGTTATACCACCAGACTCCGCTTGAGGAGGTGCCTGATGGGCAAGCACTAGATGATGGGGGGCATAACCTTACGTTGCACTTGAGGGGGATGCATCTGCTGTCCCTGTAACCAAATATTCATTTTGATGTTCTGTGCACGTTTGCTAGGGTTCAAACTGTTAGTATCTGTTAGACATTTTCGGGGACGAAAATTTCTAAGGGGGGGATAATGTAATGACCCTAAAATTCTAAACAGAACTCGATTGCTTTGATATACGTGCCTGGCACGAAAATCAAAATAAATTAAAATTTATGAAAATATTATTGGCAAAAATAATTTAGAACTTAGTTATTCTATCTTAATCTATTACTATAATATAATGAAATTTTGTGACATAATTATCACTGCCTTGGTTAAACTTGTGGGGATAGTAGACTGTTTAGGTATGTTTTGCGATTTGAGTGAAAATTCCTTGAGGAAGGGTAAATATCATGACCCTAATTTTTGGGCATATTGAATTATACACATACCTTTTTGAAACTGGCATGTCGATTTTCGAGGACGAAAATTCTTTAAGGTGGGAAGAATGTAATGACCCGAAAAAATCAACCCGAACTCCGAGGAAATAGTAGTGCGATCCGCACGGAAAACAAGGTCACCTTAAAAATATTAAATAAATTATGTAAGCATGTCTAAGATACTGTGTGTGTAAAGGAATCAAGTTAAAAGATTTAATTTAGGCCTTTAGTAGATGAGTGCACCGACGCATCGTGTGCCGCTCAACACCGAAACCAAACTCTATTTCAAGTGGATAAGCCTAACACACTTTTGCAGTGTTATCGCCCATGCAAAACCAAACCCTTTAGCTAATTAAAAGGCAAAGCTTCTCAAAGAAGCTTCACCCGGTTGCAAGCCTTGCAAATTTGAAAGCTAGAGAGAGAGAGAGAGAGAGCTCCCGTCAACCTTCAAACCCCTTCTTATGAGATTTCGATCGCGAGATCGCCATCACAAGAAAGGACTCCGACTCGTCGAAGGCTCGTGACGTCGGTATCGATGGTGTTCCGCCGTTTATAAATCTGGACCGTTCAAGCCCCTTTCGTTAGAAACCCCTATTTCTTTTAAGGAAAAAGAACCCCATTTTCAAAGAGCCGATCACTTTGGAATCGTCTCCCGTGCTTGGAAGAGGTTAAGATCGACGCGTAAGGATGAACGGCATCATCTTCAAGTCCTTGTGATCGATCTCTGTGGATTCATCGTGGAAATCCGAAAGTTT
The DNA here is from genome assembly GCA_021018995.1 of Chloranthus sessilifolius. Lineage (NCBI taxonomy): Eukaryota > Viridiplantae > Streptophyta > Magnoliopsida > Chloranthales > Chloranthaceae > Chloranthus > Chloranthus sessilifolius. The sequence goes on from CM037593.1 coordinate 98,042,971, forward strand.
CGTTTCGAAACCCCTTTTGGACAACGATCCTTAAAGGCGCGAAATCGATCGAAGAAAAGTTAGTTTTCTTTGATTTTAATGGTTTAGATTATAGAACAGACCCTTGTTTTAGTTAGTGTGTATTTATGAAGTATTAATGGTGATTGAACAACCATTAGTGGAAGGAGATCAAAAAAAATGGAAGGGAGGTGAACTCCATTAATGACAGCTTTTCTGTCATTGGTGATCGATCACCAAGGTGGTGATCGATCTACAGGAGGGTTGGTGATCGATCACCAAGGTGGTGATCGATCAATCAGTATAAGCCTTATGGGGAACAGTGACCCCAGAAGCTAGAAGTTCATGCCCGAGGTGGTGATCGATCACCAAGGTGGTGATCGATCTACAAGGGAGTTGGTGATCTATCACCAAGGTGGTGATCGATCTACAAGGGAGTTGGTGATCTATCACCGAGGTGGTGATCGATCACCAAGGTGGTGATCGATCTACAAGGGAGTTGGTGATCTATCACCAAGGTGGTGATCGATCTACAAGGAAGTTGGTGATCTATCACCAAGGTGGTGATCGATCTACAAGGGAGTTGGTGATCTATCACCAAGGTGGTGATCGATCTACAAGGGAGTTGGTGATCTATCACCAAGGTGGTGATCGATCAACCTAGACTGTGCCGACACTGCTTCAGTGTTTTGGTCATAACTTTTTACTCCGAACTCCGATTGATGCGATTCTTGCGGCATTGGAAAAAGGACAACTAAATCTACAACTTTCATGAATTAAATAACTAATGAATAAATTGTTTTGATGATCAAAATTGAGCTTGAAGTTTGGCCAAGTTCTAAGTTAGCACGTGTTAACTGAAGTATCGGTATTTTGGCCATAACTCCTTGTCCCGAACTCCGATTGATGCGATTCTTGATGCGTTGGAAGGAGTACGACGAGATCTAACTCTTTCATGAATTAGCCAAATCTTAAATCAAATGTTTTAATAGTCAAAACGAAGTGGGAAGTTGGGTTAAGTTTTGAATCAACATGAAATTACCCATTTGTCTCTGTTTTTGAGAAAATACTTAAATACGTCAATATTATTAATATTTAGGATCAATTTTTATACATCATCATGTGTGTGATGTAGACAAAAGAGTGGAGGCCGTAGATAATAACTTTTGGACTGCTTTAGAACGGCGTTGGATTTGCTTAGAAAGAGGTCTGACCTGAGGTAGGGGAAAATTCAACTTAAAGTGTATCTAAATTTAATTGCATGATATCTTAACATTGTATTCTATCTCTGATTTTCGAAAGCATGCCTGCATATGCATTAAACTCGATTCCGTATTCCGATATACATTTACGTTTCTTCGCATATGCTCGATAATCTGCTCTGATAATCTGCTTCATGAGGTACTAAGTATGTATTTGATTTGAGGTATAATATTCGTATTTATCCCCACCGACTCGGGCGGTATACCCGCTTCTTGCACAATGTGCGCTTGTTTGAAAATCCTCGCAAAAAAATATGCACTCCATGTGGGGCATTATTGCATTCCTGAAAATTGTTCATTGAACGACGATTGGTTGGGGTTTCCTATCGGCACAAATCTGGCTACCACGTGATATATATACACGGGAGTTACTTAAGTTAGAGATATGCATGATTTAAGTCATTTAAATATAATAAGCATAGCATTTTGCAAATTCTGAAGTTCTGTTTGCTATTACCAGTTATGCATTCTGATCTCCTGCATGTTTGAGCATCAATCCATACTCTGTTCAGTTTTGTTTCACTTATCGATTTAAGATATGTTCTGCAATCATGTTTAATAAATTAGATGCAAATTAATCGAACTTCTTCTCTTGAGCTAGGATGTAGCTCACCACCTTTCGAAATCTTTTAGGTTCGAATGCGATGCAGACCGAGAGTGACCCGGACTATCGGCCGGATCCCGAGGCCGAGGCACAGGACGAGGAGACGGACGTCCAGGCGGACGAGTTTTATCCGTAGCCTGGGTATTGATGCCCGACATTTTGTGCCTTTGATCTTTTGGATTACTGTGTGCCTGGTGGCCACCTTTGTATAAACATATGTAGTTCTACATTTACTTATTTTATGTTAGTCCACATTCCATTTCGGAACCACTATCGGGAACCATTGTTTGGGTGATGTACGTCCATCACCGATGGTTCTTCCTGGTTCCTTTTTGGGAATGTGTATGTTTTTCTTTACATTAAATATAGGTTGACGTGTATTTAGTGTAGAAATTGTTTGACTCAGACTACCGCTGCTCGGATGTGTCCACCTAGCTTCCGCTATATGCGCGGACACGTGTGATCGATCCGGGATCATCCAGAGTATGATCCTAACGGCACGGATTTCTGGAGACGGAAATCCGGGCTGTTACAAGAAAGCACTGAGCCACCTCACCTCGGGCAATATAAAAGTGGAGCACAGGCCCCAGAACAGCAAGGTTCTCACCCAACCAGACCTGAAGCAACAAAGGCCACCCTCGAAGGCCCTCCACCTTGCCCAAAGCAAATGAATAAAGGCATCGATACAGCTCGGCGAGCACCAAGTGCATCATGGATCGGCCCGCCTCCAGCTCGATCAAAATATCGCAAATTGCCAATGAGAAGTGCTCCCCCCTGATAAAAAAGAGGATTTCAGAGATGAGACCGAGTGCTAGAGCTTTCATGTTGTATATGTTCCTAACCGGCAATTTTCGGAGACTTTCGCCACCGAAAAGTTATTTGAGGAATTTTAGCGAACACCTTGTGGGCCCCCCAATGAGACTTTTCTCATACCCAAGTTTCTTCAAACCGAGAGTAAGGTGGATGGATTTGGAGTAGCCCGGCTGAGGCGTGACTCGTACAAGACCCCTGTGAAGCTTTAGGCTAGACAGTTTGGACAACTCCTCGAGGGTTGGGGTTAGCTCCCGCTTCCCAAAACGGAATACATGGAAATTCACATCTCAAAATGAAGCGACAGCGTAAAGGAGTTCCCACTGTGGAGGAACCTCTAGAAAGGAAAAAATGCAAGATAGCCTAAGGCGCTCTAAGTCGGCGAGCTCACTCTCATTCAAGCTCCCGAACCAGGCCTTAAAAATTTGGGCCCCAAGTCCAACAAAGGGGGTAAATCGGATCCAGGCCCTCCATGTAAGGGAGGGTTAGAAACTGGGTCCATGAACGTACAAGGATCTTTTGAGAAGCTAAAAATTGATGTATGGTGATGGACCCACCTTGGAAATGCAAGAGCAAAAGGAACCAGTCAAACAAAAAAGAAATGATTTTTGGACTAACTCAGGTATATAAGGACCCACTGCCCCCCAGGTTAAACCTGGCACAACTATTAGTTGCAACAGTGCATTTTGGTCCCCATTTTGCCTGGTGCAACTATTAGTTATGCCAGCACAAATTGCCTGAGATTTTAACCTGGAACAACTAATAGTTGCGCCACACTACAAGTCCTCCTCTTCAGCCATCTCGGGACCTAGCGGTGGGGACTTACACCCCTTTTGTTTCTTTGTTAAACACACCTCTTTTCATTTAACAATAGGGCATTTGTTTTGTTTATTCAAGTGCAGGACTGATCCTACATCAAGGTGTACGACCCAAAAGGTCGCTTTCTGAGCATTTTGGGCAAGCACATCCTGTAGAGGAACAAATCCAATACAAAGAAATCATGGCATAAAATCAAAGTAGAAATATTTTCCCAAAAGTAATCATCTGAAGTATCACATCAACCATCCCCAACATGTTTAAACAAATCCAAATCAAATCCCAAAAAAGTACTGAGTTTTTCAAAGCCAAAAACTAGAAGACTATTCCTTGCTTGCGCCCTTGGGTTTCTTACGACGGCGAGAAGAGCTCTGGAAAGTCTGCATGTCCCCCACCTTAGACCACGCCTGCGAGATCCTACTGAGCAAGGAGCGCGACTCCTTGGCACGGGCATGCTGCGAGACATGATCAAAATCAAGAGTCAGGATCAGTTGAGGGACAAAGGGTAATGGAATAAATGAAGAGGAGTAGAATAGCAAGGCACTCACTGTCTCCACCTCCCTAAGCCCCGCCAAGTGACGATGATACTCCGCATACTCCATGGCCGAGTTGAAGTCCTACGCTCATAATGATACAATATTAGCTATCAGGACAATCTTAAAAGCATGTACTAAAGGAAATCGAAATTAAGAGAGATTGGGTCATCAGAAGACTCACCCCTGGAAACACCTCAGGAGGAGGAACACGGGCCTCCTCAGCAGAGAGCCGCGCCTGTAGATCTACATCACGCAGAGGCTCGAAAGGAAACTACCATCCTGGCGTCGGAAGGTCCCGTAAACCACTGGCGGATCGCCACCAGGGATACCAACATGAGAAGTCCCCGACGGACCAGCACCTGAAGAGCCCTCACCCGAGGGGCCCGCACTAGAAGGGCCAGCACCAGAGGGATCCACCCCTGACATATCAGTCGCACTTGGCTCGCCTTCACCATCCGAATCATCCCCTAAAGCAAACTGTGAACAAAATAAAGATCCGATTAGAAGGGACAAAAGTTGAATAAAAGCATAAAGGGAACTAATCCAAGCCAAGATAAATTACTTGACCGAGTGGGCCGCCAAATGCAAGAAAATTGGTGCTAGGTATAAAGCGCAGCAAGAGGAACTGATGGGGCAGGTACTGGTATCAAAGATGACAGTCCCTAGGCACATGGAAAGCATGGATAGGGAGCCCATTGTTGAAAATTGTCGTTGTGAGCTCCTCGATACTGCCAACAAGATTCCAAATGACCGTCGGAGGGTCCACAGGTATGGCATAGTAGCCCTAGAACTGGTGCACCACTCGCTCTCCCAGATAATAAAATCTGGCCCATGGTCCATAGAAGAAAATGATGTGGCAGTTATTGAACAGGCGAGAGGGGCCTATAGCTGCCCAATCCCAGAAGGGAGATGCAAGGGACGGGTCAGGGAGGATCTGTCCAAGCCAAAAGAATCCAAGCAGGTAGCACATCAGTCAAAGGAGATTTCCGAGCTAGAACCAACAAGTGTTGAAAAAGGGTTTTACCTGCTCAGGAATCATCAAGTCAAGTTGGGACCTCATATCCATCTCCAAATGCTTTAGGCCCACGTCACGACGCCAGGCCTAATTCCAGTTACTGAGGAGAGGATAGGTAAGCACCTCCGAGTGAAGAAACGGGCGCCCAGGATGGAAGTGATGATATCCCCATACCTAGAAAAGGAGACAGTACATAGGGGCAGGTCAATAGCACATAAAATTCATTCAAGAAAATTGACAAAAGCAAAACAATGAGGGATTACCTCTAAGACGTCCTAAAAGCCGACAGCAGACTTAGAATCCCCAGTGGTGACCCGAGCTACATTGTACATTAGTCATGCGTACCCGCCCCCTCCCCAGTCGTACATGTGGACGTCACCCCAATTGTCCATCACACTCAGCATGCTAGGCTGACTCGGCCCCCGTTGGCATTAGTAAAAAGGTTCTTGCCCAGCAAGAGTAGGAAAGTGATGCGGGCTAGGACGATCGCCCGCTCTGGCGTGATCTAGAGCGCCCTGTCTGGATGACCCAAATCCACTAACTCATCAGGGGTGTAAAGTGAGGTCAGCCAAGACATCTTAACCTCAGTACCATTGGTCTGCCCCCGAGGAGGATAGGCCCCAATCAATCAGACGATGTCCTCTCGACTCGGCACCGCGAGATCGGATATCGGTATCCCCCTATCCTGACACCGGTAATCATGGCCCAATCAACGGGCGTCAAAGTCATCTCTGCATATGGCATGTGAAAGGTCATTGTCTCAGGGCGAAACCTTTCAATCAGGGCTTTCAGATAGGCAGCGTCGGCCCTCATGGCAGGGCAAGATAGAAATTCTCCAAAGCCCACCTGTGCCAGCAAGACCTTCACCACGGGAGGGACATAGAGGTAGAACTCATTGAAGTCGAGCCACCCGCCACGGAATACGATGTTGGGCAGGTCCTGCACCCAAAGAAAATGCGCATCAGATCACAGAGGTGAAGCAAAAATTGCATAATAGAAATAAATTGAGCCTCTCTTTTACCTTGCCCGCTATCCCGAAGTTTGAAATGTGAGTATGTTGTTGGTGAAGGAAACTGACCTGGGCAGCCTCGCCCTGCATCTCGAGCCATGGACCCGCCCTCCGATCTACCCAAATGAACTCCTCCCCCTGCGGGTCGTACACTATCTCAAGCCACTCCTCGTAGCCCTCATCAAGAATATGCTCACCTTCGCCCGACATGCTGGGGTAACAAAAGGCAATCACATCTGATCAAGAATAAAGATACACGTGCAATGAATTCTTTTACAAAAAAAGAGATCAACAAAAAAAAACCCTTTACTTCATTTACCAAAAAAAATAAAAGTCCTTATACCTCAAAAAAAAGAGAGAAGAAATCAGCATCAAAATCAAAAAAGTCCTTTTACTTTGTTTAAAACAACAAAAATAAAGTCCATTCTATATACACAAATAAAAACAACAAAAAATATATATACATTAGGCACCAATAAATTCCATAAAATAACAAAAATAAGGCACCATTCATGAAAAATTGCCAACATATCATCAATAAACAAGCATACAATGAAGATAAACTATTATTCATCAAAGAATGCAAGATCATAGCAATATTTACGAGAAAAAAGCAAGAAAAATCAAGAAAGATGGGTTTTTTATGGTTACTTTGTGAAGAAGAAGGGGTCTTTGATCTAGCATGAGCCGACGTTCAATCCACACAAGCAAAGCAACGGTAATGGGGCACGCATAGAGTCAATGTAAAGGAACCCTAGGAGGAGTTGGTTTTCGGTTTCAAAGGTAAAGGACGGGGGAGAAAGATTCAAAATAAAGCCCCGAGCCCGAACTCGGGCGATTTAAATTCCCCCAGCCAAGCCTGGCACAACTAATAGTTGTACCAGGCAAACTTTTGCCCCCTTTTTGCTTGGCACAACTATTAGTTGCGCCAGGCTCTTTTGAGGCCTCTAGTGGCTTGGCGCAACTAATAGTTGCGTCAGGCACTTAGGTCGGGTTTTGGGCCTGATACGGGCTAGATAGGAAGGCCGGTTCCCCCACTCCTTTTATCTTGTCGCTCCCGGCAGATGCACGCGCTCCCAAGGCGGCATTTCGATCATCCTTCGACTTCCTAAGAAAGCCATGCTAGAATAAAAGTGAATCGAGATCAATGAGCACCCCGATCCTACACAGAAAATATAAAGAAAATTCAACATAGAATCCCCACAGAGAAGTCGAAAGTATTCATGAGAAAATCACATAAAATAATAGCTTCAGAATTCCAAAAAATCACATAAAATGATATCTTCAAAATTCCAAAAAATCACATAAAATGGTAGCTTCAAAACTCCAAAAATAGTTGAACAATTCAAAAAAGAAAAATCGCATAAAAATGATAGAAAAATAAAAAACAGATTGGTACTCCTCAAAGAGACGCACACTTGCATGTTTTCAATGCGGTAAAATATCAATATTTTATCAGTAATGTAGTTGTGCCATATTAAGGTCCCGAGTCTAGGGTTTGCCTCAGATCTTTGGATCCTCCTTTAAGGTAGGAGCAACGGTTTCAGTCCCGGTCAAACAGTCAATGTTTCGACCGAGTCGACTCCACTGCTAAATCTTTGCGATAAGCGCTCTGTTTTGGATTCATGTGAACTTAAATATCCTAAGCTTCAGATTCTCCGTTGGAAAAGGTCAATCGTTGGTTGAGACCAACTTGTTGAGAATGAGATTACGTGTCAATCAAACTATGTGCAACCATGCACTCAAAAGGGATCATCTCCCTTTTTTATTTTTTACAGGCTTAAAACCTGTATGGGCAGCGGTATCCCTATAAAGTATTTACCATGTGTCTGGGTATCCGTATGATGGTCATTTGTCTCCGTAAATTATACCCGAGCGGGTCCGGGTCGAGGCTTCTATCGCCTTTGTTATTGCTTATTGCCCCTTATGGGTGCATGATTATGCATAGTTAATTGATATTTATGATCATTGTGAGCAGAGACCAGGATTGGATGTCCCTTCATGAAGACACCCCAATGTCTGGTTGGATCTGTTCAAGGTAGTTAAAGCTGGATGTTCTGGGTCATGTGGATCTAGGGCACGTTTTCAAAAATGACATGTACTCCCAAAAAGCGTTGTGACATCTATTTACTTCGCTTAGGCAGTCATGCTAAATAAACCTTTGGGATCGATGGGTTCGCCCAAAGACCTCAAATCCTGCTTTCAGCAGGGGCACCCGCGAATAGTCCGATGGGGCCATCAAATGCCTTGTAGGATTGAACGTAAACTATAGAGCCTTGCGTATCTTTCCTTTACGCCTATCTTTGAATGTGGGTCGATCACCCCTCTTACTTACGAAGCTGTTGTATTCAGAATGAATCTCGAACATCAATCACCTTCAAATCATCTCAAGAAGTTGACGTTTTTCCCAACTAACGGGCTTTTCAACTCGAGAAGCGAATACTTTTCCCAGCTATTGGGATTTCGCAACTCATTCCACCTCGGTTATGCCTAGTAATATCGCTAAGTGCTTGAGAACTGATTATCTCAAGAAATGAATGTTTAGCCTGGCATCTCAAGGCTTCCATTTTCTCACCGTGTTACTCTCCCGATGTTTGAAGTTTGTTCTGAATACAGCGGACCCGTCAGTAATGCCTTGGGCCTCTTCGGATGCCTCTTTTCTTTGGCATACGATCATTAGTGATCGGATACCAAAGAGGGGCATCTGTAGACACCCAAATTTGGCCCAAGGCCCGATCGAAACACCTTTCAAGAGAGGCATACTTTTGGGCTTTTGATGGCATGTATGGAACCCTTAGGAACCACCCTAGAACCCTTAGAAATCACCCCATACCCTTAGAAATCACCCTAGATCCCTTAGGAACCTACCGCGAACCTTTAGAAACCAATCTCGACCCTTATAACCCTAAACTGAACCGTATCAAGCTATGGATGAGGAGGGGTGCACCGGAACTTACTACGGCCATCTACTATGAACAAATCTCCTACCATTAAAAAGTAGAGGGCGTCAGCTTTCCAACGGTCCAAGAATCGCCCCAATCAGAGTTGTACATCAAAAGATACGGCAGTCCGAACCTGAAGGACAAAAGAGTAAAATCAGGTGGGCCCCCCCTAGGGATTTGGCGCAACTAATAGTTGCGCCAGTAATAATTTTGCCTGGTGCAACTATTAGTTGCGCCAGACCACTTCTCCCAGGAGTTAAGCCTGGCGCAACTAATAGTTGCGCCAGTATTAATTGTGGACCCCACCTCGGATAGCCAACTTCTAGGCACTATTTTACTATACATATGCCTGACGCAACTATTAGTTGTGCCAGACATATTAATAGTAACTGTTGGTTTTTGTCCCAAATTTCGTGATTGGGGTTTGACTTGTTGACTACTTCGACCTTTGGGGTGTATTTTGCTAGTTCTGTTACACCCATTTGCACCCTATTTGCAATCCTTTAAGTGGCTTAAAGCCTCACCCCATCATCCACCATTAGAGGACCTTCTCACACATCTCAAGGCTCCAAAAACCCTAGGAATCCTTAGATGTGAGATTACCTAATTGCTAAACTCATTTAGCTCTTAAGTAGCCTCCTAACCCACCCTTTGCCTATAAATAGAGCCCCCCACCCCATGGTTTAGGGGTCAATAAATTTACTTAAGAGAGAAAGAGCTCAAAGTGAGAAGTTTTTCCTCCCTTTTGTGCACCATTTTCACCCAAATTTCATAATCTCCGAACCTCATTTCAAGTTTGTTCTTGCATTCAAAACCCCTAGCCTAGGCGTGTTTGATCCCCTAGCCTCCCTTCCCTACCTCTTAGCTTCAAGCCTTACGAGTTAGAACCCCATTTTCCACTATACAAGGCCTTCAAAAGCTCATCAAAGCAAGCTACACAAGGCTCTCCTACGGTGCTACAAGGGCCTGAGGGCTCCGGCTCTCCCCTTTCTTCTCATATCTCTTTCTAGCTCCCTCTATCCTCCCATTTGTGTCGTTACACTGCCGACTTTTCGGTAGGGACGGAGGGGCACAAATAGGATTCTAAGCCCTTTTGGTTAAGAGGAAGCTATTTTCTTTTCTTTTACTTCATTTTATTTTTGGCTATTAGTAGACACCGCTTTAAGCGGATTGATCGGGTGCCTAACACCTTCCCGATCGATAATTGAAGCCCCTACCCAAGAGCCTTTGGTGTGGACCGGAATCAGAGTCATATTTTTAGCACTTCGGTGCTCATAAAAATGATATAGGTATCTCAGGACACCAAAAGCTCCGGGTGGCGACTCTATATTTTTTGCAAGGGAGCGCATCGCCGCGACGGGACCATCACGGATCCCACGGTTGCACAACAACATATTATAACATTAAAATTTAACACAACACTTATTTCGTCACCCACATCCCAATGTTCCTCGACGTGAGTAGCGATGGCGTGCCTAATTTCGGCCTTCAATCGAAGCATGTCAGCCTGTGAAAACGTGAGCGAGAGCCCCTTTGTGAAGCACTCAATGTACCTCATCATAAATACCCCATAGTCATAACCATTTTTTTGGCGTGGTGCATTTATGACACCTAGACACTTCTAAGGATATTCCCCAGAAATTGCATCGGTTGCTCCATATATATATATAATGGCTGACAAATACTCCGTCTATCAAAAAAACAAATGGCCAGGGATTACACATATATTTTAAAAATACACATAAATTTAACAAATAGGAGTTGTAGTGCTTCAAAAGGAAATGTTGACGCCCCACAATAGAAGCGTTGACTCCCCGCAATAGAAGTGTTGACCCTTCATCGTACGAGTGTTATCACTTCATGGGAGGGCGTTGTCGCGTCATTAGAGAAATGTCATCCCCGGGATCTTCTTACGTACTAGGGCTCTGATCACATCATGAAATTTCTCCATCGGTGTCTTATTCAAATTGAGGTTCACGACAACGACAGTGTGTTTTGAAATTGTGGCACAAGCAAGCCCCCAGTGATATGGATTGTCGATATGGATAGGGATAAATATAGTTTTGCAATTCGGCGTTGACCAAAGGAGACATTGCATCGACTTTGTGCCATATTGCATTTCAAAATATTTGGCATAAACCATACCCCGTCCCCCTAATTCTGCTGGGATGAACGTTGCATTCTCTTCATTATTCAACTCAAATGCTTTAAAGTTTGCGGTCATACATTTGAGCCCCAAAGGGGACATCCGGAAAGTCTTCTGAAACTTTCCAAGAAGCATGTCCTCCTCTCTGTCGAGAATCCTAAAGTGCACAGATATTATGAGTATTCAAAGGTAAAAAAATCAAAAAATAGGAAGCAAGGATGCTTCTTTAGGGAAGCAAGGGCGCTTCAATGAGAAAGCGACGACACTTCTGTGGGAAAGCGACCTGCACTCCGAAAGCAGAGTTTTCCTATGTTTCGTTGCCTCATCGTAGATCGACCTACACTTCACAATGGTGCGTCACTGGAGTTTCAAGAACCATCTTGGAAATCTATGAATCACAGAAAGAATTAGTTTTAAAGAAGAAGACATTAAAATAGAAGCATCGTCGCATCCTTGGCGTAGCGCTAGCGCCTCTCTAGATAAGCGTTATCGCTTCACTAACGAAGCGTTAGTGCTTCGCTCAAAGAAGCACAAGCGCTCTGTCAAGGAAGGGACGGTGCCTCTATATAACGGTGCTAGCACTTCATAGTTGAAGCAGAAAGAAGATAAAAGGGACTCGCTTTAATTCAGAAAAAAGAAAAATGAGGTCGTCGCTTTGATGTGTCTTCTTACTGCACTCTGAGAATGCTAAAATCAGAGCAAAGATATAAAGTAATTTATAATTTTTTGCCTCCCAATTTTGCCACCTGAAGTACACCTATCGAATGGTCATAATTGTCATTCCAAATCTCGATGTCTGGCGCTATAACCCCTGCTGCATCACCTTCCCTTTACCCTTCTAATTCTGACAATTGTAACCCTAGTTAAAGCGGGGTTAAGTGATTGATTAGTCAGGCGTCTCATCGCATTGTCCTAGCACAAAATAAGTGCTACGTGTCACGCTCAAAGTAATAGGCGCAGATATATCTCTACACCCGTATGCATAGCCCCGGGCCTATATATATAGGCATTTCTAGATGTGTTAGAGGATAAAGGAGGGGAATATGTATCAAACTTGAGACCCAATTTCATTCATCCAACTACAATTGCACCCCCCAATGCAATTCTTGGGCATGTACTCATTGCTTTTCGACAACAAAAATTATTAAACCTTTTTGGTATTATTCAAATTGGTTGTGTTGAATTTGCAAAACAAGATTGCTTTTGAAAATAATTAGAAGCAAAAACAAGATAAATACAGAATTCTGGGCAAAAATATCTTGCCTAAGAGGCATTCCATTCACAGATTTCTAGGCAAACACAAAATTTTGGGCATAATATTTTTGCCCACTAGGAATTCCGTTGAGCTAAAGGTTGAATCCCTACTTGTTAGTTGTTATTACTTACTTGATAGTTTATTAGTTCGTTCTTAGATAATTATACTACTTGCCTACTTGCTAGTTTGTTAAATTGTATTTTTTAGTACACATAATGTTCAATTGTTTCTTATGTTATTTGGTTCTTATTCATTATACACTAGATGAGATACTGATTAATCAAATAATTTGCCATTTTATCACCTTTAACTTAGTGATGCTAGACTCTAATTTGCTACTAATAAGATGTTCATTTGCAGATATTTAAAACAGTGAGTAGAAAAGTGTGAAATTGTTAATCTTTGTCAAAGCACACTTCTTAAACAGTAGAAAGACGATCGCACGAAATTACGATCCAAATCGTAATAGAACCAGTTCGTAAGCTAAGAAGAAGAGCTTACAATTCAAATCATAAGAGAGAAGCAGAAGAAAAAAGAAAGAAGAATTTTATTTATGATTCTACAGAAGAAAGCTCGTAGATTGGAGAAATCGTGATGATTACTATCGATTGAGAGCAAGGAATCGTACTGAAGAAAGAATAAAATCGTAACTTCGATTTTGTATATTAAAGCTCCTGTTGCTGCTGAAGACCACGTGAGATTTACACCGCCATGCACCGAATTAGAAAGAACTCTTAAATTAGAAGCTATTTTCTTATTAAAACAACTTATAGAGAAGTATAGAAAGAGAAAGAACAACCTCTATATGACCTTTATTGACTTAGAAAAGACTTACCGAGGTAGATAATATGGTGGAGGTTGAGGAAGAAATGCATCCCAAATATTTATAGTGAGATTATCCAAGACATGTATGAAAATACAGTAATTAGTGTAAGAACAACATGTGGAGTGACGGGTGAGTTTCATGTCAGAGTTGGGCTACATCAAGGATCTACCTTGAGCCCCTTTTTATTTGCATTAGTCATGGATGCATTAACCATAGATATATAAGAAGAAATTTCATGGTGTATGTTATTTATGGATAACGTAGTACTAATTTCCCAAATAAGTAAAGAAATAAATGATAAAGCTGAAATTATGGAGAAAAACTTTGCAATCAAGAGGTTTGAAAATTAGCAGAACAAAGACTTAACACATGGAGTGCAAATTTAGTGAGAATGATAGCCTTGAGGAGGATTTAGTCAAACTAGAGGATCATTTAGTGCAACATTATCATAGATTTCGCCACTTAGGCTCCACTTTATAATCAGATGGAGGATTGGAAGAAGATGTTTCAAATAGGATTAATGCAGGTTGGATGAAATGGAGGCAAACAATCAGAGTATTGTGCGATCCAAGAGTTCCACTTAGATTGGACATTTTTATAAGACGATGTTTAGACCTGCCATATTATATGGTGTGGTAGGTTGGGCTACAATAAAAGTGATAAGAAAATAGAATACATGTGGCCGAGATGCATATGTTGAGATGGATGTGTGGAGTAACAAGAAAATATAAAATACAAAATGAGTTTATAAGAGAAAATCTGAAAGTGTCATCTGTAAAGGAAAAACTTACTGAGTTTTGTATGAGGTGGTTTGGACATGTTCATTGAAGCCCAGAAGGAGACCCTGTACGAAATGTTGAGACTATACAAGTACAAAGCTTATGAGAATAGGAAGACCTGTGAAGATTTGGATGGAAGCCGTGAGAAGGGATATGTAGGATTGAAGTTACAGAGAGCTTAGACGAAATATGTCCCGCAAAGCCGACCCTAAATAGATGGGATAAGGCTATAATGATGATTAACTAATCAAAATAAATGAAGGGACATGTGAACTACTTTTTCTTCAAAATGATATTTTCAACAACAAAATGTTGCAGATGATGATTGTCATCGAGAGGATAGTGAATATTGAGAAATAGTTTGTTACAGCAATGATTTTCTATTGCATATATATATATGCATGATATTTTTGGCAAAAATTTCCACCGGGCGCATACGATTTACAACTATTCCCTAACAAGAAATATGATGTGTCGTAAGACTTAACCCTAATGGAAGGATAGAGTCAAGCGTATGGGTACTTAGTGTATGGGTACTTGACTTCACTATAGATCGAGGGCTACTATTTTAGCACTTCACCTATAAGGAATGAATTTGCTATAATTAAGTTAATTTTTTTTTTTTCCTCTTTTCAAAAAGCGTGATTTATTGAATTATTACATTATTTAAAAGAGCATCCTTCTTAAATTACACAAAGCATTCATTTGCATTTGTATTCATACTTGATGCCTATGACTTATAATAATAAACTCAAATTGTACGAATATTAAATACCTTTTAAATCAAAGGTTGAATATAATCCTTTGACTGAATATGAGTTAATAATGTTATAAACGATGCAAGATTAAAAATAAATTGTACAAGAGTCACTTGCTGGGTGATTATTATTCACTCAGTTGTAAATATTTTTAGGGATAGAGAAGGTGAACACTGAAAACCCTAAGTCGAGAAAGGCACTTGAATACCAATTGGATTAGTAGTTGACAAAGTAGTTGAAGCTTTCTTTTTATTTAGATGTAAAGAACTATAAATATTAATATAACATTTTTAGATTATCAATGAAAAATTTCAGCTAATATTACTTTTATTGCCTTGAGTTATATTATGATATTTATCCATTGATGTCAAGGATCAAAATTTCGGTTTTCGTTTCCGTTTTGGAGGGGACCGAAACCGAAATTTTGGCCGAAAATTTGAATTTCGGCCGATATTTTCAATCCCATACATTTAATGACCAAAATTTCGGTCCCAAATTATCGTTTCGGTGGGGACCGAAATCGATAATTTCAGCCGAAATTTCAGTCATTACGGCTGAAATTTTGATCCTTAATTGATGTAGCACTAATACTTAGATTGCTTCAAAAATAGTCATGGGAGAATGTCAAGCCATGATAATGCTACACTCAATTTCTAGGTCGCATGCCATGTGGCACGTGATCGTCAGTTGCACCACATTCTCTAAGTGTTCTCACCATATCCATTAAGATTTTAAAAAAAAAATCAAATTTTGTGCCCTTCAATTCACAAGTCAAAGATACGAGTTTTTCGCTGCTTAAAATTTTCTCCATTGAAAATTTTCACCTTTGGCCAAAAAATCAATTAGGGAAAATCACTTTTTTTCTTTTTGTCGTTGATTGACCTTGGACATATGCACGTGGCACCCAACTAGCTCAAGTGTATCATCTTGGGCGACAATAGATTGTATTGTCTCAGGCCTCATACTTGGCACCTCGTGGCCTAAAAGTAGGGTTGTGCATTTTTTAGACCAAACCGACTAAACGTCGGGTTTGGTCCGGTCACTACGTGAAAAAGTCAAAAAAATCACTGCCTTAAACAATGGTTTTTTCAAAAAATCACTGTCTTGGACAGTGGTTTTTTTTCAAAAAATCACTGCCCTAAACAATTGTAAAAAAAGGAGTGATTTTTTTTTACCACTATACAAAACAGTGGTTTATGAACTTCATAAACCACTGTCTTGTATAGTGGTAAAAAAAAACCACTCCTTTTTACAATTTAGAAGGGTTTTTATGTAAATTTTTTAAAATATATATATATTTTTTTAAAAAAAAATTAAATTGCAAAATTTTTTTAAATAATATTTTTTTATGCTTTTTTTTAATGCAATTTTTTTTATGCTTTTTGTAATACTTTTTTTAATGCAATTTTTTAATGCTTTTTTTTTTTTAACTTTAAAAAAAATTATATAAAGAAAAAAAATTATTAATCTCATATTTAAACACATCCATTCAACTCAAATGCAAATCATTCAATGCCATCAATAAATAAAATAGATGCCCAAGTTTTTTATTCAAGCAAAAGATTGCATCTCAACTTATGATCCAACCTTTCAAATCAACCAAATATTTTAAACTTTACATACTCAATCCTTTTATTCAAAAAAAAAAAAAGAAGAAAAGAAAGAGAGTTAACAATCTAAGGACTCCATGACCTATTTTCATAATTAAAAAAAAAGAAAAAAATGTGCTTCGCCTCTTCTGCCAAGTATCCCCGTCCCCTAGTGATCCGTTTGAGGTGAGCTTCAAATCGAAAAGCTTTGCCTGAAATCGAAAGGAGAACGTAATTAAATATTTATAATATTAAGCAATTAAATTAAGATATTTATGATATTAAGAAATTAAACAAATAATACTCTAAGCACATAACAAATTTCAAACACATACTTCACATAAGGACAGAAGAGCCATAGAATCAGTCTTACTTTTGCGATACAATTGAAATCCCCACAAACAATAACAGGAGCATCATTCCAATCCCTAGAAAAAATAGATACCCAATGACGAGTTGCCTTGTTTTAGGGTCCATCGCCATGCTAACGAATACTATTAATACGAATACAGTAAGAACTGCCACCAATAGCCCTGACATTCTCACCTGCCATTACAAGATTTAGAGTCTAAATAAGTTTAAGGTTTGGTAACCCACATATAACAATACAAGCAAATTACTAGGAGAAAAAATATGTACCTTTTTTGGATTCTCAGCATACATAATGAAGAGGAAAATGTACATTAATTGGAAAAAAAGCCCCGATTGAATTGACGGTGAAAACTAAGATAATGTCGGATGATACAAAGGGAAGGCCATACCATGAACAGATCAAGCTGTGATTTAACACGCGGTCTCAATTTTCTCGAGCTTGAACTTCCAGAAACCTATGAATAAGTAATGAGAAAATGTTTAACATGCAGGCATTAAATAGATGAACCTGGAGCATAGAACAGCTAGGTTCAGTAGGGTCTACAAAAGCAGCTTGATATTTGGGCTGATAATTTTGAGTACCAAATAGATGAAAGGTCAAAAGTGAACTTCCAAGGCTTGACCATTTGGACAGAAGGAGATTGAACCAAGCGCTGCTTCAGGTCAACTTATGAAAATCAAAGCCAATGTTTCCTTTATCCAATGGTTCCGCAATCAGTCGAACCAGTTTAGGGTTGCAATTGGCCAAAGGCCAAAACTATAATATAAATATGCAGGCTACATCTGAAAATACCATTTTACCCGTAAAATTAATTCTATTTCCTATGAAAAGACCAACAGAGATGCTGTGACTTTTTGTCTTGATAGGGTCATTTTATGAAAAGCAATGCTACTTAAACTCACGGCAAACCCAAATCATCAATCATTGCAACAACCCATTATATTAATGGGTTTAAATTTCAAAAATAAAAAAAATTATATTAATGGGTTTCTTTACAAACCAAACATTTGACCATCCACTTTGGGCTTGTTTGGATATTTTGATTACAAAGTCACTTTTTCCCCCAAAAAATTGTCCTTATCTTATCTAAGAAAATTAATATAAAGATAGATTTAGATTTCATAGAATAAGAACTCTCTACCACCATCACTACCTCCTCTAGCATATGACTACCGCCACAAACACCTCCACACCACCATGACCTCCTGCCGTCCTCCAAAACAACTGCTGCTACCATCAAACAATAAACAGATTACTTACTGAGAAATATTTCACAAACAAACATGATAGTCACTAGAAAGTCTCAAATGCCATCCAAACATGAGGCAAAATAGTCTACATACATATTAGTTTACAGACGAATTTGTCTTTATATATACTACTAAAAAAGTCACAAGACTAAACAGTAGCAGGATCCAAGCATGCCCTTAAAATGTTATTTTGTAATATAATCTAGGTGAGGTGATACCGTGATAGCCAAATAATTGACGGTGAAAATTATTTTGTTGATTGTGGTACCAATTCTGATTGAACAGCTTGTTCTAGTCATGATTATAACCAACTCTCTCCTTACAGTTATTGCCTCCTTTTCAACTTCAGCTACTACTATTTCTTCAATAAATTTCGTCAAGTTCAAAATCAAGTCAAGAGATGGCTACAGTTATTGCCTCCTTTTCAACTACAGCTACTATTATGGCTTCAATTCATTTCATTAGGTTCAAAATCAACTCGAGATGGTGGTAAAGTTCGGAAATCAGAAATAGTACAGAATCCATATAAATGAAAAAAATATGAACCAAACAGGCCTCTGTGGAGGATTAGCACAAATATGGAACTGACAATTGAATATAGCAAGATTTCAATCACTATTTCGGTCTTTCAAGAGAGTGTACCTGTCTTCTGATTGATCCCGACAAGCATGATAGTACTAGTTAAGCAATAATGAGCAGTACCCTCTTCTTCTGCCCCAACCTAGTCAGAAAATCAATTGGTAAATCTTCCATCAAATATGGTTTCGCATAAGCAAGTAAATAGTTGAGGCAACAAAGAAGCAAATCCTTATTCTTTTTTTACACTATCATAAAAAAATGCCCACCTCAATAACATGAATGGCATCCCATGAACCTTCTTGCAAATAACCTCTTCGACCATGCCCTGACTTGGAACCATCTTCATCCCCAAAACCCAACCATATCATGGAAATTATAAGAACTTTTCTTTAAAAAACAAAAAAGATATAGTAAAAGGCTTACCTTTCTTTATTAAAAAGCAGGCTATGAAGCCTTCATTATCCTCTTCCCACATGTATACTGACGAAACTCCACCTTCATAATACCTACCAATTAAGTTGCGGAAAAGAGTTGCTATTACTTCTTCAGAAACAACCTTTCAACTTCTGCAAGCAAGCACTACTTGCACAACTAGCTAGAGAAAGACAATGCTTAGGCTATTTCTACGTTGAGAGAAGGGCGTGGAAAGAAGACTATTTTTTTTATTCATAAACAACTCAAGGATGAGAGGGACATAAAGGACCTCACTGGTCGCGATAGATGGTGAAGGCATCATTTGCTTCAACTTCAAGTTTTCTCAAATCTGTGGATGGGAGGGCACCATCTTCCAAGGGCGGATGGTATTTATTTGACCAAGGTGATCTACAAAGGAAATGAAAATAAAAAAAGACCACACTATGTAAAGCCCATTTCTTAATAGATTGCTACAACAATGGAAGAACTTCAAAGCATATCAATATCTAAAATCTGATTTCCATGAGATAAAAATGCCTCTCTACACCATTACCAGCAATTTAATACTAATTAACAATATAGAATTCATTAGGATGTTTACCTGTATGAATCGGCATCTCGGTTGTATTCACACAATATGAACTCCTTTCCAGACTCCACATCACATAAAACCTGTTCTCATGGCCAACAAAATATTTAAATGATTCAGGAGCAACAAGAAAACACAGAAATATTTAGTAGCAGTGAATTAAGAAATTTTAGAAAGCAATCCATTCTCAATAATTCCCTCAATTTAATGACTACGATGGAAGATTACTCGACGCCCCTGTAGACTTACCCAACATTGAAGATGAAAAATACAGCCCATGCTCAAGATCTTTCCCAAAATACAGCCCATGCCAAAGCTTGCGGAGTCAACTTGTTGTGCAAGAAAGACTAGTTGGATCCGTAACATATGAGTACAATCCTACTTGTGCAACAGTGTACGTGGGAAGAGCAGAATAACAAAATTTTGAAGTAAAAGAGCACAGAGCCAAATGGTCTGTGATAGCAGATTACAAACCTTAATGTCCTATTATCAAAAAAGATTGATAACTAGTTCATTTCATGTATTGCTTTTTTTTTTTTAAGTCTGAAAAAAGAAATAAAAGTGCAGAGTTCTGATTTTTTTCTTCTCAATTTTCTCCAAATACAAAAAAAAAAAAAAAATCCTCTGAAAAGCTATGGCATGTTAAAAGCCGACCATTCGCAGATGTTCTTAAATCATCTCATTTGATCGCAGTTCTTCATTTGATCTTTATTGTTCTTCCTTTGCCTTTTGGGACTTGGGCTACAACAAGAAAAGTGAGAACTTCAACTTTTGCTTTATTTTATAATTGAAAATGTGAGTAGGCTAGATGGAAATATAAACATATTTATGAAAATAAAATCACTCAGTAAAATAGAATCAAATTTACCCCTAAACAAGATCAAATAAAATCTACAAGTCCCTTGGGCCAAGTAATAATATCACCAATTGTAACATCGCCAAATGTTCCTTCGCTCGCATATAATTCTGTATTGACCTCGAAAATATTATCAATTATGATGGCGTATGAATCTCTTGACGTTGTCGCCTCTCTATGCATTCGCCCTAGTCCAATGGCTTTATTCTTTAAGTTTTTCAATAGACAGCGCATGGATGGTTGGTTCACAAGTATCTCAGGCTGAACCGATGACGGTCGAGTTTCCTAAAAAAATTATAGCCTTTAAACTGTAGAGTTTAAGAGAGACTAAAACAACAATGCAAAAGTGCTTTCAATAAGATATGCCAATGACAACTCTAATGATTATTATTTTATAACATTGAATTTATACCTGATAAGAATCGAATTGGTCAACCGATGTCGATATAGATGTCCCTTTAGAAGGAGCTAGAGGTGATAGTAAATTCACTTTTTCCTCAAGGATCTTGCGTGCTCTACACTCCTCATCAAGCTCATGTCTAAGCATATCAACCTGTGATTGAATGCTCTCACGTGCTATCTTTTCCTGATGAGCAATCTCCCTAGCCTGAGCAGACGCTTGAATGGAGGTCTTAGATACACCCGTACCCATACCCCGTATGTTGCCCCTTCCATCACGCCCACAAACCATAGCAACAGGGTCATTATCTAAATCTTTTTCTCCGAGGAATGGATCAGATAAGGCAAGCCTCCTAATTTCATCCTGAATAAAATAAATAATGGTTAAATATAGTGATCCTAAAGATCAATATTAATTATTTATCAATGGCAAATGAATAATTAAAATAATCTTACTATTTGTGTGCCCAAGGACGTCCCATCCTTCTTAGTATGAGAGACTAAAAATATTTGTGTTCTCGTCACTGTACCAGTCGAACTCTGCTTTTTCTGTACAATAAGGTCATAAGCAATTGTGAATATTCTAACAAATTTATTTAAAAAATTTATGTGGTAGATTTTACCATCTCTTCTGCCATCTTAGCTGATCCTCGTCTACCAGTGGTGTGTGGGTTCATCATCATTTTCCTACAAGTCTTCCCTTTTCTCACGTATTTTATCTTCCTCTGTCGAGCACATTTTAATAAATGCTCTCCAATCATCTCCCTTCACATTCTTTGGTCGATACTTCATCCGCTCTACGTCCGTTTCATATTTATCATAAACGGTGCGAAGGTCATGTTTCCATTGCTTCCAAGTTAAATTCGCTTTTGTTAAGACCATCTTTTTTTGACTAATTGGAATATTATATTTATCCTATAGTGAAAATAAAACGATATCAAAATTATTTGTAGAATAACTAAATGAAAATTGCATGAACAACATACACTCACTGAGACAAAGCGCCATATTTTCTCTTTTATAGAAACAGGTACAATTTTCCAAGACTCATATGCAGGTGGACAATGAGTCCTCGCCATCCACCAACAAATGTGGCAAATTGAGTGAAGCATCTCCAATAGGCTGCCCATGTTCATTCATCTGAATTTTCAAACGCGTACCTGGATAAATAAAATATTGTTAATAATTTGTAAATAACATTTACCAAACAAAAGAAAATAATAAACTAACCACTCTCTTGAGTTCCAACTGATTCAGATCCACTCGGTTCTGACCCAAACTGTGCCATTATCTTTTGCTGAAAACATTGGCAAACTCTAGTTGTTGATCAAACTATCATTTAAGGATATAAAATGCATTAATAGGATAATTGAAAATTGTAGCTAACTTATAACAACATTAAAATAGGAAAATCAACAACAAGAAATATAAGTAATTCTTTTGTTACAATTATTGGATAGAAGAAATAAGGTTCAAGTGAACAATATGAAAGAACTAGATTAATCTTCGTCCTCGTCCTCATCCACAACATCAGTTGCTAATGCCAATGCTAAAGCATCTGCTTTTGGTCTTCCTTCAAGTGCTAAGGGATCTTCATAGGCATCTACATCCCGAGTCAATCTCTTTGGAGCATCCAATACGACATACCAATCATCCCTTGTTTGATCTTTACAATAGAAGACTTGAGTGGCTTGAGAGGCAAGAATAAACGGCTCATCATCTTCATGTGAAATTCTCATAAATCTCCTAAGATTAACAAACACTAACCCAGTTTCTGGGTCAACCACACAACCGTTTTTTTTATCTTCTATACGAGCCCAGTCACAGTAGAAGACTGTTTTTTTAAAGTAACCATAATCCAACTCAAGTATTTGTTTGATAATACCATAATAAGTAACTTCTTCTTCCACATGGTTCTTATCTTTCGCACTTGACCTGAAGCTAGTTAAAGCCTTCATGGATACTCCACTATTTTGTGTGCTTTTATTCATTTCTGATTGTACGGTACAAAACTGATATCCATTGATCATGTAAGCATTATATGATATGGCATTGAAGTCTGGACCATCAGCAAGGTTCTTCATGATAGAATTTTCTTCATTTTCTAATTCTTTTCTTAACCAAGGAATGTAGTTGTCCCTCTGATGCTTATTGCTTGACTTGTGATCTTGAAGATAAGCCTGATACTTCCTGTAAATATTAACTCTTAATTATATTATATCATTTTTAAAATAAAATATATAATTTAAAAATATAAAATAAATTACTTACTTCTCCCACTCAATATTTTCTCGGATAATGCTTTAGAACCCATCTACGTATTTGCTCATCGCACGTGTTGAAGAAGATAAGTTTTTCACTTCCATCGATAGGGTACCCAAAAGTAACATCTTGTTCCTAACGCATTTTCTCCTTTCTTATGGCTTCCTCTTTAGAATTTGGCATATATTCTATGCAATACCTCATACATTCTTCCATGAGATATTGCTCCATAATACACCCCTCTGGATATGTCTGATTTTTCACATAATGCTTATATGTCTTCATCATCCTGCACATTTTTTTCAATTAGATATCAATGTTAACGTTATTAACTAAAAGAAGTTATTAATTTTACTGCAATAATTTACCTCTCGAAAGGATACATCCATCGATATCGGACAGGTCCGCAAACAAGCGCTTCCTCTGCTAAGTGAACAACAAGGTGTATCATAGAAACAAAAAATGACGGCGGGAAGTACTTTTCAAATACACATAGTGTTTCGACTATATGCCTTTTCATGTTCAAAAGGTCAACACTGGAGATAACCTTAGAACATAGGACATTAAAAAATATTGACAATTGTCGAATAGCAGCTCTCAATGGTTTCTCTTTCTTGAATGCATGCATCAGCAAGACTGGTAGTAACTGTTGCATGAGGATATGATAATCATGTGACTTCAAGCCTTTGAGTTGGAATTCCTTCAAACATATCTTGTCCTTCCAATTTCCACTGTATCCAATAGGAACCTTCAAATTGTGCAAGGTTTTATAAATTATTTCTTTTTCTTCTCGTGACAAGCAAAATGGAGCTTTAGGACAATACAACTTATCATTTTCTTCCACGGGCCACAAATTTTTCTTTATATTCATATCTTTGAGATCATAACGTGCTTCAACACTATCTTTGGTTTTACCCTTTGTGTCCATAATTGTTGCAATTAGGTTCTCTGTGACATTTTTTTCCACATGCATTACATCCAAATTATGACGAATAAGAATATCCTACAAACATAAAGGACATGTATTAATATTTAAGTGAAGTGAAGTATAAATTTCATATTAGAAAAATAAAATATATTAATTATCCACCTTCCAATATGGTAAATCATATAGGATTGATCTCTTTGACCACGACCGCTTTTCATGCTCGGCCTCGGATCTCTTCCTCTTCTTGCTTGCTACCTTTCCAAATTCTTTTGATACATCTCATTTTGCATAGTACTTAACCACTCAACCGGCGGGATGCTTTCTATGTTCTTCCTTCCCATTAAATCAGTGACTTTTGAGTTAAAATGATGACTCATATCGAGAAATTTTCTATAGCCCATGTACATATTTCTTTCCATGTGATAACCATGCCGAATCAACCTCTTCACTACAAACAGACAACCATACTTTCCATTGTCCTACATCCCGAAAAGATGGCCATATGCTGGAAAATCATGTATAGCCCATAATAGAATTGCTTTCATGTTGAACATAGATTTTTTATAAGAGTCATATGTTGTAGCACCAGCGGACCATAATTCATTTAACTCTGCAATCAGTGGCTGTAAGTAGACATCAATGTTGTGCCCTGGACCTTTTGGGCCTGGAATTAATAGAGTTAACATTGTAAACTCTTTTCGCATATACATAGATGGAGGAAGATTAAATGGAACAATCATAACAGGCCAGCAACTATAAGAATTACTCTTGTTTCCGAAAGGATTAAATCCGTCTGTTGCAAGTCCTAAACGAACATTACGTGTCTCAAGAGAAAAGTCACTCCAACGAGCATTGATTGATTTCCAACTTGAAGAATCCACTGGATGACCCATGTAATTTTCATTTTCAATTGCATTTGCATGCCATATCATCGTCTCTGCAATCCATGGTACACAATATAATCTTTGAAGTCTTTGGATTAGTGGAAAGTATCTTAACTTCTTCCACGGTAATTGTTTAAAATTTGGCTTTGAAGCTTCCACAGGTCTCCATCTGCTCTCACCACATGTAGGACACTCATTTTTATCTGCATGATCTCTCCAATATAATATACAATCATTGCGACAAGCATGAACAATCTCATGTTTCATGCGCAAAGACTTAACTAACTTCTTTGCATCATAGGTGCTATCAGGTAAAGTATTTGACACGGGCAAAATTTCTTTTAGCATTTTTAACAACTCCGTGAAACTTTTATTAGACGACTGATGTCTAGCCTTCATACTCAACAACTCAACTGTAGTTGACAATTTCGTATGCTCACCCTTACATGACGGATATAGTGGTTCTAATGCATGTTTCTTCAAATTACTGTACTCCATGTCCTCAGGTAAATCATGTGGATCCTGATCATCACCTTCATCCTGATCATCATCTTCATCCTCAGGTAAGTCTTCAAGATGAACATGTCCAAATGTGTTGTTCAACATTTCTTCCATTCTTGGAAACATATCATTATTTTGGTTACTAGTTGAACTACTAGAAACCCCAACATCAACACAATTTGTAGAAGACGACTCCCCATGATATGTCCATGTCGTGTACGAACTATCCATGCCATCACAAATTAAATACTCCATAATGGTTTCAAGGTTATGCTTTTGAAAATTTCGACATTTAACACACGGACAACAACACCAATTAACATCCTCAACATTTTGTTTTGCAAACAAAATAAATGATGCAACGCCATCGAGATATTCAGAAGATATACGTTCTACTATTGTCATCCATTTTTTGTTTGGGATTGCTGGAGGCATCTTCTACAAAAAAAAAAAAAAAAAAAAAAAAAACTCAAATAGGAGAATTGAGGGAAAAGACAAGTATCAACAATATTAGCCATTAAAAACTAAAAGTGACAATTTGTTCAACAAAAAATGCACAACTCTATTGCAATCTAATTATCTACACATTCATGCTACCATAATTCTAACTAATATATTTTTTATAACCAAAACTTGCATCAATTTAAGTTAAAATTTTCAACATCGGGTTCCATCGCATCAATTTAACTTGATGGCCCACATTGCTGATCCTAGCCCACAATGAATACGTAGGAAAATTGAGATGCACATATCTTTTATTAAAGCGATCTGATCTTCAACTCCCAAGGTGGAAATCTAGCTTCGATCTCAGCTGAATTGGGGGAAGTTGAGAGCTTCGATCTGAGCTGAAATGAGGCTTAAAAATAACTTGAGAGCTTCGATCTGAGCTGAAATAGGGCAAAGTCTAGGGTTTGTCGAGACGAGAGAGAGAGAGAGAGGAAGAGGAGAGAGAGGCTTTGGTTTGAAATGAGGTTGCTTAAGAGAGGCTTTGGTTTTGTAGGATATATAAAAGAGACCACTGTTTTGTAACTTAAACTACTAGTTTAAGCGGTAGAATATTCAACCACTCTTTTAAGCAATAGTCTATTTTCTATTGCTATAGTTGTATTTTCCTCATTTTGACGTAGTGCCAGATGACCTCTATGGCCCATACAATGCCTAGGTAATTGGGCAATTGCCTAAGCCGAAGTAAGGGTAGAGGGCTATATGGCTATATCTAAGGCCCTTAGTAAGGAATTTTCATTAAAGAACCAAGCACATCAAAGTTGTTTTTATTTCATCTATGAAATGTTGACCAAGCAGTTACCACCCTTACCCATGCTTCTTTTGATCTCCAGCTTGTCTATTTGTTCACAAAGGCTATGGCTGGTTTATGGCATTCGTTCTTGACTTGCAATCAATGCTTGTGTATCAGTTCAAGGTGAAGCAATAATTGTGAAGGATAAATGTATAGTATTATTACTCATTTATCCTTAGTTCATATAAGTATATGTCATTGTAAAACTTATCAAACAATTACTTTCCATTGTAAAATACATAATCCTAAGTTGGACTTAAGGAATGACCTTGAAGGCACAAAAATAACAACAATTCTATCTGATACATATAGTAACCATCTTAACCAATGGTACCCTTATCCCCAGTTCCATAGTACAAATAGGATTCACGTTACAAGGATAACAACCGAAATATCTTGTCAATTTCAATGGTCAGAGCCGAATCACAAACTCGGTAGTCGGTACTTCAAGTGGACCATTCAACGGACGCTTAAGTGGCGCGATATAAGTGGCTGCCCCGACGTGCATTGCTTACATCGCGCCACATGAGCAGTATATGTTGAATGGTATAACATTGTCCCTGCCAAATTGGCCATGATTTACCCTTTGATCAGCATTACTTGCAAATCAAAGAAATGAGGCAAGACATTTATTGATTTGGCTGTCATTTACATATAGAAAGTCATGTCCCTATAACCTGAATTTTGAGGCTCAGGTGTGTGTGACACTTAGATCTATGCCTCTTGACCTTTCCACCCATACTTGGGAGACATAGGATAAGGTTATGATCTCACAAAAGAATGAGGAGAGCTGCCCATTCTACGTCTCCTCCATATGTTTTTCACTCTCCTAGCACTAAATTAAGAGTGAAAAAAATCTAATTGGAAATGATCCCCCCTTGGTAAATCAACGCCATTATCCTCTCCAACAGTTGTCTTAGTCAAGGAATAAGTGAAAATTCTTTCACTATCTGCATTCATAAGAAAAAATTTGTGTCACCAAAATCCATGTATGTAGACTTCAGTGTGTGAGTTCAGTCTATCAAAAGGACCTAGCAACATTGAGTTAGAAGAGATAAAAAATAGAAATACTTACAGTACAACTGGAGCTGAAGGTAAATTTTTGCCTTAATTTTGGCTGACAATTTTACCTCCTAGCCTTTTTAATATAGTCTAAATCTGTCCCTTAGTGCTAAATTACTGTTTTGCCCTTCAATTTTTTGAAAATACCGAAACTGACCCCATAGGGTTTAAATCACAGTTTTTCCCTTAACAATTAAAGATACCCATATGTCCTCTATGGTAAAATTATATTTTGTCCTGATAATTTTGAAAATACCAATTCGTCATACCTATCCAAATTTTTAGGTACATCTAAGGTGCTGGTCATGTTCACTTTTAGCAGGTTTGGTTAGAGATAGTCATGCTAAAAACAAAGTTTTGAGGTGCCAACATGAAGAAGTTTTGTAGCCTATCTTTTATGGAGGTTGGTTGCAAGGTTTTAAATCTCACCATTGCATGCCAACTTGCCCGTTTGAAGAAAATTATATTTTTTTGTCTAGTACAAATGATAATATATATTAATCAATACAATGTGTAGAGAGGTCTATGAGGATTTGTATTGGGGATACGAACTTGTATGTATGGTCCAGTACACAAATTTGACCCTGATTGGAGCCCCAAGGAAGAAGAAGAGAAAAGAAGAGAGAAGACATGGAAACATGCTACGCAATTGGTCCAAAGGAAGATATTGGGAGATTTTGTTTTGGGAGAGAAAAGGAGGTAAAAGTATGTGAGCTGTTTTGAACTCTAAATAGAAGTTTTGACTTCTATTTAATCATAAATAAGGCCTCTATTTAATAGGGAAAGAGAAAATCTGTGACTGGTGAAGATTACTTGGGGAGAAGGTAAAGACATCAAGGGTATGAGAGCATGAGGTTTGAACCAGCCAAGAAGACATGTGACAGGCAAAGGACTCCCAGTTCATCAAAGTTAATTATTTGTTACCTATTTTAGTAGGGAAAGTTGTTCATTAATGTGATAAAAAAAAATTTATTGGGGTTATGGTTTGAAAGAAATAAGCATGATCAAAATAAATGGGAGTAAAAGTTGTGACCTTGTCAAAGTACAAATAGAGGTGCATAGTAGTCCACAATCCACATAGTGTTGTCCCTGGCAACCTGTTATAGCACGATCCACCACAAACTTCCCTTACTACTTATGGGATTGATCAATGGTTCAGATCCCCTAATGGCCTAATGTATGATATAACACCTACTGCTTGGGAGGACTTGCATGCATCATATTGACAACTCATGATTTACAGACACATAAATGCTTAAAAACAACAGGGTAAAAAATAATTACGAAAAATTATTCTAAATTTCTTGGTAAAATAAAATAGAAAAATACAACAGGGAATATTCTAGAATAAAATAAAAATAATTTTGGTTACACTTGGCACTATGTTTGCACAGTAAAAATTACCATAATGCATTTCATGGTTGAAAATATCTGGCGATACCGATACCTATTGTGTGGTACTATCGGTATTGAAGTCCACCGAGTATGAGGTATGTTGATCCATATCGGATGATACATACCAATATACCCCATTTGACAAATTTAGACAAAATCGTTTATGGATGTTAACACTTCAACAATTTTCAGTCAGATCCCTCTTTGTCCTTTCAACAAATAGTTGATGTGCAGTTCTCTAAACTTCATCTCATTAGCTTTCCCTTCCTACAATATACTGATCATGCATTCATTTTTATGTGTATTTGCCAACCATTTTTATGTGTAATTATATACATATACATAAATGAACGTCAATAACAGCTAAAACTATGGTTATCAATTTTCTACATTAACAAATCTAGTTTTGATATAATAACCATAACAGAGCTCTTAGATCTCGGATTCCTTAAGCATTTTGCTACTTCCTAACTGAACATTTAAATCTAACAGGAAAAAAGTACAAAATGATTCCTCGAGAATTCTGAAATAACTTCGCAATACCTCAAAACAAACGAAATTGATAGTAAAGTGAACAAATGTTGATTAGTAGTCACGAATCCAGATCATGCCAACAAAACCTCTTTCCAATCCTACAGTTGCCGTAATCATCAACATATAAACCCCAATTTGTGTTTTTTTTCTGCTATATGTGTAATTTGAAACAACAAATCAAAAGATGAACCAAGATTGAGGAACGAATACAACAAATCAAAAGCAAAAATGAAGTAGGTCACCAATTCAGACGAAGAAGAAGGAGAATCAGACCTGAATTTCCACATCCGACGACTAGGATCTTATGGTTGCGATGGAGATATAGATTGAACAATGGTTGCGGTCCGTGATCAGAGCTGATTCACCACCTCTAAAATCTAAACCTAAACTGCAATCTAAACCCAAACTCACCGATATTTGTATGAAATGAACAAAAAAATTTGGAGATTTGATGAGATTTGATAGATCTGTGATTCAGGACCAGTTCAACAATCGTTGGTCGGCGATCTGCCATCCGCAGTCCGTGATCAGAGCTCCGCGAAGATTAAAGTTTGTTGGCGCCTCCTCATGAGATCAAAATGGCAGCTGGGGGTTCGTCGAGAGAGAGAGGAAAAGAAGGTAGGGTTGAAAGAGAGGGGTTTGTGAGGAGATAAAAGAGAGAAATGAGAGGCCCGATTAATTTGCACGTGATGGTAGCATCATATGCACGTGATGAGTGATTTAAGTGAAAAAATTACTATTTTAGGCAGTGGCATATTACACCACTATTTTAAACAGTGGCTTAATTTTTGCTGCTAGAGTGGTTTTTTCCTCATTTTGACGTAGTGGGTTTGGATGGTTATTGGTTTGGATTTGGCTTGAAAAAAAGGAAAACCGAAAAGTTTGGTTTGGTTTCAGTTCCAAGCCTCCCCAAGCCGACACCGACTGAACCGAATATAGTTTGTAAGCAATTATACAAAAATATAGGCGGGGGTTTTGATTAATTTTAAAGGGCATTTAAGTAAAATGTATATTTTTATATAAAACTCTACCATTGTCTTTAGCTTATTCCTAGCTCCTAAAGCAGTAAACTAGAACTTATAGGAAAACCGGTTGAGAAGTTGAGAAAATTTTGATGTGCAAGTAAAACTTATAGGAAAATTGAAACTGATCGAACCAAACCAAACCGAATCAAATCGGGTTGGTTTGGTTTAAGAGTTGGACGGTTTGGTTTGATTTGAAAATTTAGAAACCGATTAGGACTAGTTTGGTTTGTGATTTATGTCTAAAACCGACCAAACCGAACTGAATACATGCCTACCTAAAAGTATGATATTGAAAATATTTTTTTACTCAAAAATAATAAATCTCTTGAGAAGTTGAAAAGAAAATTCTATGTTTTTCTTTTAAAAATATTTTTTTAAAATATTTAGCATGAGATGATCAATTCTTCAAAACCCATGTTTTGAATGATAAAAATTACCCCAACTTTAAATTAACGAATTAAGGTATGTGCAAATTGATCAGCATCGAATCAGACCAATCAGTGTGATTGGAGATTGATCGTTCTCATATGAAACCGATCAGTCTCTAATATTGATCTCGTAAGAGACCGATCGGTCTCCAATTTAATTAACAAATTAATTTGCTGGGGATAATTCATTAACTTAAAAATGGGGAGGCATTTTTTTGGTTCAAAACATCAATTTTAAGCATAGTAACAAATTTCTCGCAATTTCTGCAAAATTCACCGAAACAGGAGTCGAATGAAACTTTTAGTGAAATTTTGGTGATTTCTCTGAAATCGCTGAAATTTCATTAATTTCAGCGAAATTAACAAAATTTCGCCGAAATTAAAGAATTTTTTAAATCTCAACTAATTTAAAACAATAAATAAGACTTTTATGAATATTATATCATGAAAATAATAAATAAAATTCGTACTCTCCGAAATATTTTCAAAACATTTTCGAATTTTTCTTGAAATTTATTCGAAATGACCCCTATCGAAATATTGTCGAAACGAAATTTGTCAATATGGTTTAAAGGAAATTGAACGTCTTAAATACATATTTTAAAAGAAAGTAGCTTTAAATTCCTCCAACAAATCTTTAAGTGTGATAACCCAATTTTTCCCGAACATTTTATTTTTGAACGGATCTCTTGGAAAAATCGGACTGCCAGATCGTAGAATACAATCCGAATACAGAATTTACTTGGGACATCTATACAAATATGAAAATCAAAGCAGATATAACATATGGCCAAAAGAATTGATTCCATTCTATACAAAACATCTAAAACAAAATAACCGAAATAAAACCACCGGTGGTGGCCGACAATCACCTAATCAGTAGTATATAAGTGTATCTATGTAAAAATCTATTTACAAAAATAACTGGACATACCAAGTTCAATCTCTAAATCTAAAATTATGCTGGGTTAAAATCCACAATCTATGGGAGATACTCCTCGGGCTGAAGATCTGCTTCAAGCTCTGGATGCTGATCAGTGTCTGTACCTATGACATAGTCGAGGTGAGCTTACAGTCTAAGATCATTAGAGAAAATCCAAGAACAATTACATTTTTTCATATAAATACATAGATTAGATGACAAAGTTCAGAGGCAGGTTTATATCAAAACATAATTTCGATGACAAAATTCAAGCATTTTCGAGAACAAAATTTCAAAATCGTATTTCAAGAGCATTTGTTATATAACAGACTTTTAAAGCACTTTTGTGTTGAAGACAATTTCGTATCAAAATAGGATGCCCGTTTTCGTGTCGAAACAAAATTTCAAAAATAACATTTTCATATCAAAACAAAATTTGAAAATCACATGTCTTAGGTGGAGTTTCACAAAGATTTAAGTTCAAGGTCAATTTAAAAATCCAGTTCGATTCGGATTCAAAGATCAAGTTCGATTCAGATTCAAAGATCAAATTCGATTCACGAATATACTACCGTGTCAGTTCGATTCACTTATATATAATCCGCCCCAGCAGTCCACAATTGTACGAATAATCCGCTCTAGCAGTCCATGGATACACACATAATCCGCCCTAGCGGTCTACAGTGTGTACATATAATCTGTCATAGCGGTCCACTTTAATTTACCTGGCTTATTATTCGATTCACGGATATACCGTTGTGCAGGTTCGATTCATGGGTATGCCGTCGTGCCGATTCGATTCACGGATATGCCGCCTGCCAGTTCAATCACGGATATATCGTAGTACCGGTTCAATTCACAGATTAACTATCGTACCAGTTCGATTCACGGATTAACTACCATACCAGTTTAATTCATGATTCAGAATTCAATTCGGTTCGGTTTACGGATATGCCACCGCAACTATTCGATTCACGTACACATTTATATCAATCAGATCCGATGTTCAACGGGTCAATATTCAAAGGCTCAATGAAATTTCTATTCAATTGGAATTCAAGATCAACGGTTTCAAAGATTTCAGTCACCGTTCGAAGTATTTAAATACAAGTCAAGATTCAAAACTTGCGAAGTCTCAAATACGATGTTCAAAACAAAAATCATCACATGATCTGATATTTCGATAAATTTCCGAACAAACCAATATGTCATATATTCGATAATTCAATGCTTTAGAGTATTCAATTATTCAATGCAAACGGACAAATTCAAATCATAATTATCACATATCATAACAGTTTATGAATCAAAGTCAAGAATACAAATGGGCATTGAGTTTCCCATACTTTTCAAATTCCAAGTTCAAGGATTCTAAATTAAAATTTCAAATACTAGGTCAAATTCAAATCAAATTTATCACATTTTGTTCGATCATATCAAAGCATCTATGAATTTAAGTAAAAAATGCAATTGTGTGTTGAATTTTTCCCACCTCAATTCTAGCGTTGCGAGAATGCACATGATGATTCCTATTGATGGATTGTAGTCCTCAATCTACATCACATAACATTCGTAACATACATGTCAATGACTAAAGAATTACACATGTCGAAGTTATTTAAGTTTTGAGGCAGAATGAACAAGTTCGTACTAACTTTGGATCATGTAGAACTTGTTCCTACTTCCTGCTCAATTTTTACTTTTAAAATATTTAATTCATAAAATTGTTAATTCATGAAAGTTATAAAGCTCGTTGTTCTCTTTCCAACGCCATGAAAATTACGTCAATCCGAATTCGAAACATAAAGTTATGGTCAAAATACCGAGGCTATATCGGCACCTTGAGCACAGTCATGCGCACGAATTCCAAGGTAGCACGAGCAAGTTTTTTTAGAACTTTTTGGCCTATTTTCTGAAGGAAATTCACCCATGCGAATTTCAACTCGTGCACGCGAATTTGTGCGATTCAACGCATTTTTTCCCTTTCTAAAACCTATTTTCTCAATCAACAACCCCCATCTTTTGAGCACCATCTAGACATCCTAACTTTAGTCTAATACATAAATTAAATACGATATTTACCTCCTCAAATTGGGCACGCACCGCCCACGACAATTGTATCGAAAAATCCAACTTTCACACTTCAAAACCCTCTTGTTCTTCCACCGATTCAATCTCTTCTCTCCGATCGCAACAGTGTTTGATTTCAAAACAAATTCCACACTAACGTGTGATGATCTCCATCATTTAACTCGTGTAAGCTACATTCACGATGGCTAGTTCGAGCTCGGTCGGAGTTATGCTCCCTCGAAACCCTCTTTTCCCTTTGATCGTAACGGAATCGGGATTTGGAATCTCTTGCAGATGCAAAGCGGAGTACAAATCTACCAAGTGGAGCGAAAAAATTTGAGAGGAGATCAACTGTTTGGATCTCACCACAAGGGAAAACGAGAAAGGGTTTGGGAGTTTTCTTTCTTTCACGGTTCTCCACATTTTTGCAAATGGGTTTAGCATCCCTTTGCTTCCTTTTATACTAATGGGGGCCTTATTGGGTGTTAGACCAATACGCATGAGTTGGTGTGTGGGTTTTTGATCAAGGGCCAAAATAAGGTCTAATCTCACTTGTGAACCCCATCTTTTACCGTCGGTGCTCTCACGGGTCTCAAGTAGCTAATTACCCAACTAAATATATCATTCCATAGCGTCAATTGTACACATCTAAAATAAAATAAAATATTCTAAAACCTCACAGTGTGTGTTGTATGCCTTGCAACATGCACAAACACGTATATGCTCTACATAGGGTACGAGTTGGGATTTAATGTGCTTGGCGCGTACCCCAAATTATAACAAGTGCGGTTTGAGGCCATGTTATCTAGGTCAAATGTTTGACTCGAGTCAAATCAGTCAAAAGGTCGCATTCTCATCAAAGGTCAACGATTCAACATTTAAGAAAGTTTCAGGTTGTTACATTAAGGGTGCCCTCACTGAAACCCATTGGCTGCTTTGAATCAGGAGATGGAGATCTTTTTCCGTTCAAATCTTTCACACAACATATAAAGGTCATGGGTGTAACATCAGACAGTGAATTTTTTATTTCACATGACACACATCTCAAAAAGTAACCTTAAAATTAAGTTTGAGCGTGATGAGTGTAACGTGATGTTAAGGTCACTTTTTTGGGATATGTGCTGGGTGAATTAAAAAACTTACCATCTGATGGTACACCCATGATCTCAAGATCTATACTGTGAATGATTGGGATGAAAAATGATCTCCACCGTCAGATTCAGAGTAGTCAATGGGTTTTCAACATGCCCTCAAAGATTCGGTGAGTGAATTTAAAGGTACTCCTTAAAAGAATAGGGAACGATTCATAGGGAACGACTCTCTCCACCTGCATTTAAGCATACCTTTTATGCTTAAAAGATCTCTTATCGTCAAATATAACACTGCGATATTATGTGTCATTTAAGTTAGGAAAAATTTCAAAATAACCCTTGAACTTTTACCTCGTCATCAATAACACACCTAAACTATTACTTTTATCTGATAGGTACCTAAAGTACACATAAGTTCATCAACTAAACTCCTATCGTTACCTTCTCTTAATCTGCGAAGGGAAAATACTGAATTGACATATAACACCCCAAAATAGCGTGCGTGGCATGCCAATAGCGAGGACTTAGCAGGCGCAACTATTGATTTGACTTGTCTTTCCAAAACAATTTGAAAAAAAGAAAAAGAAAAAAAGAAAAATCCCAAAGAACAGTTAGTCCTTCCTCCCACGTTGACATGTCACGCACGCTATTTTGGAATATTGTATGTCAACTTAGCATTTTTTATTCGCATATTAACGAAAGGTGACGGTAAGGGTTTAGTTTATGAACTTATGTATACTTTGAGTGTTTATTAGATAAGAGCAATAATTTAGGTGCGTTATTGATGACGGAGTGAAAGTTTAGGGGTTATTTTGAAATTTTTCCTTTTTACATGAGACCAATAACTTGTGCCCAATCAAACTCTTAATTTAATTACATGTAACTTGTTGTTTTATAGAAGGAGAATACACAAAGTCGGAGACGACTTGCCGCACCACCTACCTTGGGTGGTAGGGGTGCAAATTCGGTTAATTTCAGTTCGGTGTGGTTTCACCTAAAATCTAACCCAAATAAAAAAGTTAATGGTTTCGATTTCGGTTTCCATCCACTAGAACTGAAACCAAAGTGACCTGATTAGATTTCGGTTTTGGGTTTGGTTTGGTTTTTTTCATATTTTTTTTCTTTTTTTAAAGTGAAAATTTCAATTTTTTATTTCTTCAAGTTTTTTCGATTTTCTGCTTGGCATCTTACTCAGCCGATTTTCAGTTTTCAGCTGCCAAAACCGAAACAGAACCGAGCTGGACCGGTTCAGTTTGGTGTCGGTTTTAAGTCAGTTTTGGTCCAATTCGGTAGCATCAGTTTTCACTCTTCAGTTTTGATTTACACCAATAGCATCGGTTTTCGGGTTTTGGTTTTCAGTTTAGATTTACACCTATCGTCTGCCGGTTTTCGGTTTCATCTTAGTCAGCCGGTTTTGATTTGTACCCGGTTTGCATTCGCTATCGCCCAAGCACTAAAAGATTGATTGGATGCTGGGTAAACCGGCACTCAATTTGTGAGAGTAAAAGAAAAGACTTTAATGGCAATTTATTTAATGTACCATGCATTTATTGCTGTGAAAATCCTTACAGTCAATGGTGTTGAAGGGTGTGTAAGATTGTTTAAGCGTAGGTTCCCTGATTAAGGGTCCGTCCGGAACTATTATCCCAAGAACTATGAGAAGGTCGACCCATGTAGGTGGGGTTAATGTCTCGTGACTCACATTTAAACACACCAAATGGTGTTAAAATGATCTTATACCATTAAAATTACTCTTTTTTATCTCACGCTGTTGAAGTGTGATTTAATAATATGTCATGTGAAACACATTTATGATCAATTTAAATTGGCCAAAGTACAATCTATCATTGTAATATGTCTCAACCTAATGAAATATGCCGATAAGAAGATGTAAATCATTCGATTGATGAACTTTAATATTAACAAACAATCATTGATATTATAGTCCACAGATCGGATTATTTAAATTTACTAAAACACTATTATTGGGCTTGTATTTTAATCTATGATCTATCACTTTTAACGGATTAGGTCACCCACATCTTAAATCATCCATAGTATAAGATCATTTAAATGACGGCCAGAGAGTTGGTCCCATGTAGCTATTGAATTCAAAAATATTTTACTGGTTTATAAGAGCCCAAAACACCAGTGAAAGTCAACATTTGTCATCGTTTGACAATTTTCTAAGAGCCCAAAACGCCTGTCAAAGTCAACATTTGTCATCTTTTGACAAGGTTAATAACTGTACATCTCACATAAATATCCAAAAATTTTGTCCTCCAAAAAATGTTAAGGTATTTTTATTAACACAGACAAAATCTTAGAGGGCACCTACACTAAAAATTATAGATTGCTTTTAAATAAGACGATGGAGATTGTTTTTCACTCACATAGGAAATCTTGAGATCATGAGTGTACCATCAGACGATAAATTTTATTTAACACATGACACAGATCCCAAAAAATTAACCCAAAAATTACGTTTGAGCGTGAGTGTACCATCTTAGATAGTCCAAGATTGTCAATGGGGATTATCTGAAAGCACCCATGTGTGCAACCCCTTAAAACCCAATGATTGGGTCGGATCAGATGATGGAGATCGCATTTCACTAAGATCTTATACACAATCAATCTTGAGACCATGTTGCACTTATCAAACGGTCAGTTTTTATTCCACATGTCACATATCTCCAAAATATGGCCTTAAAATCACGTTTGACTATGATGTGTGCCATTGCACACATGGGTCAAAATTTCGGGTATCGAATACGTATCGGAATAGTAAAATACCGGACGATACATTGAATGTATCGCTCGGGCATTTACATACAAAATGGCGATACAGTACATTGAATGTACCGTATCGTCCAAGTCTGATACCGATATGTATCTGTATCGGACGATATTTTGATCCATGATTACACACAAGGTGCATATATTGGGGGAATAAAAAATTGACTGTCTGATAGACACGGCATGGTCTCAAGATCCAAGTGTTGTCCCTATACTAGTTAAGTTTATAAATCAGTTCCTCACAACCGTTGGCTTGCAGATAAAAAAGTTCGGTACTATTGAAAATAAGTTGAAATTCTTATTGCAGAAAATCGAGGGTAATAGATTAACTGCAGTAATTCTTATATATTTGATGGAGTTCAACATCATAAGAATGGTATCGAAAATAGATTGAAAAATGAGAAGATAAATATAGGCTGTGTTTGGGTTAGCTATTTCGGGCCACAGGGTGGCTCTCTCACTCTAAAAAAAAATGGGAAGTCTAGTCACTACAAAAAAAAGGACCTTTGGAAACGGTTATTGGAGACGGCTTTTCGAAGTCGTCTCCAATAACCATTTATTAAAGACAACTATTCAAAAGCTGTCTCGGATGCTTTTATTAGGGACGGCTAAAGCCATCTCCTTATATAAAATAACATATAGGGACAGTCATGACCGTCTCCATAAGGATCACTTCATGTATAATTAGGTGAGAACTTTAGGAGACTACCCTACAAATCGTCTCCAAAAGTCACATTAACACCAATAGAGACGAATTCAAGCCGTCTCGGTCATTATTTTAATGCATATACTTTCATACTTTTATTTAGCACATTATAAAAGCTCTTCCTGTATAAAATGAGCTAAAACCACGATCTCTATTTGTTTTTCTAAAATCGTCTCTCCCGCCCCCCCTCTCTCTCTCTGTCTCTCTCTCTCTCTCTCAAACCGAATCCAAACCCCATTCGATGAAAAAAACCCCTTCGGCGTCACCTCTTGCCCCGACGAAGAATCCGTCGCTGCTGCAAACCCTAGCTTCTCGGATGGCGTCGCCACAAATGACATCCATATCGACCCCTTCACTTTCCTCTGTGTCCGAATCTTCCTCCCATAATCCACCCTCCGATCCCCAATCCAGGCCCGAAATTAAGGTTCCTGATCGAAACCCTACCTCATCGTCGCTGGAACCTGATAGAACCATGGAAATAGCTACGACAATGGCAAGATCCATAATTCCAGCTACGTGGATACTCCTCAGATTTGGATTCTCACCTGATGGTGAGCCGAAAACTGCCAGTGATCTTGCAGTGTCACAGCGGGGGTTTTGTCTCCGAGAGCAACGATTCTACAGAGAATGACTTTTTCTGCAATCGAATCGCAAAGATTTTGGATGTAATTGTTATTGCAGTTGGGTATCAGCTTGCGCCTGAAAATTGGTATCCGGTAGCTTTCGACGATGGGTTGAAGGTGTTGAATTGGTTGGAAAAACAGGTGAATCTAGCAGAGTGTAGTAAATCGATGGGGAATGTGAGGAGATCAGGTGATGTAGATCTTAGGAGATCTGATGTTCATCGGCATATTGCTGATACTTTAGGTGCGTCGATGGTGGAGCCTTGGTTGGCTACTCATGGAGATCCTTCCAGGTTTGTACTTTTTATCATTCACTGTGAATTTTGGTAAAATTCTATACAATTATTTAGAGGATGGATCAATCGTAAAACACTGAGACTTATGGCCATGGATTCAATTTCTAGGTACTCTTCTTTGTGACCAGGTACCTGAAATGGAGTCAATTTCTAGGTACTTGAAATGAAGGCAATTTCTAGGTACTTGAAATAGTGTACTTGAAATGGAGTTAATTTCTAGGTGTAGCCAAAATCTGCTCAACTATCATGTTATATTATCGGTTTAGAAAGTCTGCAAACCTGTGCTTTTTGGGTATCTCTCAGCTTCTCAACCAAAAGGAAATCTTCAAGAGAGTACCATTTCACTACGGCCTCCTTTATAGTTATTGTGAACATATGGAAACGTGTTCTTTGTGTTTGACTATGATTTTGGTAGTTTTCTTATTGTTATGAATGGGAGATATCCAAAACTTGTTGTCAGTATTGTCTCTCTCTTGATTTGAGGGAGTGAAAATCCCATTGGACATGTACAACAAGAATTTGAGAGTAAAATTTAGGTTAATCCTCATTAAGACTAAAATGATCATAGACACTAAGATCTTCAAGCTACATCACAACTAGTGCGGTTGTCATGCATAATAAGTGGCATTCAATTTTCATGTGCTTGGTTCCCTCTTTTAAGATCCAATTGCTTAGCTTTTTTCTTGTCATCATTTCTATTTTCACCAATTCAGTATCTTCTACAGGTATAGATTGTAATTCCAAACTTATGTTGATACCCTTTTGCAGGCAGTTGCTGAGATCATTATATCTAGACATTTCAGTACAAAAGAAATAAGAGCGAAGTTTACTTCTAAGCGTGTGAAGAGCCATAATAGACCTTTGGAGAATGAGAAGTCAATGTAGTATTGTTCAAGAATTAAGAAGTATTCTGCTCAACTTGTTGGATGAAGCCATCAGAACTTCGGTTGGTTCTCCAGTGAATGAGAACTTATACCAGGTTTGGAAAGGAGATACAAATTCTTTGGCTTTTGTTAATGTTGTTGATTTATGTGGTTTTTGAAATTTCAATAATTCATGATAACTGTCTTCTTTTACATTAGAGTCATTTCAAGCAGCATGCAAACGATACCTATATAATGACCTCAAGGCAACTCAAGAATCCAAAATAGAGTTATCTAGCAAGCTTCGGATAAGGTAGGACACTCATTGTATTTTCTAGTTCGTAAAATGTAATATCCTTGAGCTTTCAATTATGTAATAATGAAGAAAGCTGAGTTTTCTCACATTAATAACGTCTAGATAATTTATATTCAAAACTTCAAAGTGTAGAGGTAATGAAACATGGATTGACAATTTGCTTTAATAAGTGTTGTGGTGGCCACAAATTCAGGTGGCTCATGGATACTGGGGATATCTGCTACCTAAACACAAGAATGATCCCCATGCTTGTAATTAGTTCTCATATTTGAGCTACTAGAATTTGTCAATATGATCATTGAATATAAAAGCAAAATATTATAAGTTTTTAAGAATTAAAATGATCATTGATAAATCTGCCCCAATAATTTATCTATTTTAGGCATATATTTACATGTGCTGCTCCTGCTCTCAGGAGCAGAAAAGCTATGATGGATCTTGATCCTATGGTTGCACTGTGTAAGAGTCAATTTTTGAATCCACATGGCACAGATCCCAAAAACTA
This sequence comes from Chloranthus sessilifolius, assembly GCA_021018995.1. Classification (NCBI taxonomy): domain Eukaryota; kingdom Viridiplantae; phylum Streptophyta; class Magnoliopsida; order Chloranthales; family Chloranthaceae; genus Chloranthus; species Chloranthus sessilifolius. The sequence goes on from CM037593.1 coordinate 98,084,279, forward strand.
GCTGTCAAGCCATTGTCTAATATCCCAAAGTAACAATACTTTGTTTGCACATCATATGCATGAGCCTTTCAAATTTGGTAAAGCATATATGCATACAAGCTTGCATGCTATAATTCTCCAACAAGATGCCTGAAAAAAAAAATCCCAAGCTACAAGGAAAAGAGGAATTTAAATTGGTTTACATGCTCTGTTGAGGAGTAGGCTAATCTGGTTGAGGCCATGATTCAATTTGGAGAGTTAAACATCATGGCACAATTTCTTCTTTCCTAAGCCTCACATACTCCCAAAATTCTACAAGCCACACGTTTTATATCCCAATCATTAATTATTGGTTATAATGCAGGTTCTCCCATTTTGAAGACAGAGTGGGTGCTGAAGACTTGTTTGTCTAGTTACTATAATTGTATTTTGTTTTCATTTAGAAAATCTTTTAATGGATATAAATTTTGTCTTTACTGCATGCTCCTTTGTATTCTCCAATCTTTTCTTTTTAAATATAAAACCTAAGGTACTGGTAAGAAAATATAAAAGCTAATGCAGTTGCCCTTATTTCTCTCCTTTTCACACCCACTTACACCGGTAAAAAAATCTCTCTTCACTTCAATCGCCACTGAGATTAAACATTCCACAAGTTTTCCACCCGCTTCTCTAAACTTCAAGCAAGCTTGATGATATCAAATATGTTGGATTTCAATCCAAGTCAAAAGGCTTCTTCGGCTTCACTGCGTTCTTTGATCTCTGAGGAACACTTGGCTTGAAACTTGAAGTACTTATCTGTAGTTGCAACTGTATATTAATCACTTTGAGTATTCCGAGTAGGCGTGTCAATTGGCTGGGTATTAGACCTGAATAAAAATATGGGCTGTTAAGCTGACACAAACCTGGCCCAGCCAAACTCGTCTCGTTTACAATGAATAAGCTGGACTTTTTTGGGTCATGAAGTAGCTTGCTGTTGACTCTTTTCCCCTAGTCTTATAACTGATGATGTTGAACCTTCATGCATAAATATGAAGAAATGATAATCAATTTATTGAGTTTTTGCAGGTTTGTTGATAGAGAGAATGAACTCAGACAGTCGAAACCGGCAATGCCCCAACCACCTCAGAGAATCCCTTTGAATCCATGGACGAGGTCCCGCATGAGCCAGCAGAAGGCCCCACCTAAAGAGGATTTTGAACCCTCGATATAATAAAGGGTGTGCAGTCAATACCCTTCATGGATTCTGGTATACAATTTTGTTTGTGGCAATTAATGTTGCATTCCCACGTACCTGAATCATGGTCATTTTTTGTTCTGCATTGTTCCTAGTTCGTTGCATTTTCTAATTTGATGAAGAGGGAATAACCTAAAGCTGAATTTGAATTTCTGCCAAAGTCGCAAATTTCCTGATTTTTTAAAAAAAGTTAAAATTGTTATTTTTTATTTTATTTTTTTATAATTTTTTAAAGCTTCTTTACTTGAAACTTCTTAAAAAAGCAACCTTAAAGAACTCAAGAGGCTACATTTTTTTAAAGTTTAAAGTTTTACTTGAGACTTAAAAAAAGAGGAATTTGTATTTATCTATATATTTATTTATTATTGTTTTCTTAAAGCGAATCATTGGACTTGTGCGGTAGATGGAATATGGACTGTTCAATAGGTGGCTAATGATCGAACTGCTCAGAAGGGCATGTACATTTATTTATTCATGTGGCTTTTCTCCTTTCTTTCATGTTCATGTTGTTGCTTAACTTGCTTTTATTTGTTTGCTTGTACCATACTTTGTAAATAAGTCATGTCCCCATAGAAATACGAATATTTTTTATTCTTTACCAAGGTAGGCAAGGATCCAATAATGCTAGCTCACACCATTCCTCACAGATGTTGATTCTGCCATTAGTGCTTAGTTTCCAAAGTTTCGCCATTTTTATCTTATGATCAGATCATAGTACTGACAGAGTGATGTTAATATAAACCCGAGTCTTGCGACACCCTCTTGTGGAGGGAGCTGATCCTACAATCGTTGTTGTCTGAACCTTACAATTCAAGTCTAATCGTACGATTGAGATTGAATTCATGCATGCACTAATTGAATCTTGCACGATTCCAGTCTAGGTTAAGAACTCACAAATGGGTGCGATGCACTAATTTGTAACATATGGTTCATGTATGATCACTTGTTCATTTGTTTTGTTCTTTAAAAATGAAAATTAAAGCTGAGTTAGCTTAATAAATAATTTGTAGCTAAACTGAGTTAGATTAAAAAGAAGTTAATGGTTTTGAGCATTTGTGCTCTTAAGAGTTTAGTGGGTGCAAATAGTGGTATCCATTGCCTATTTCTCTCTTATCTATTTGTTTTTTATCAGGCCATCACTTACTACTTTGTATAAGAAACAAATAAGTAAATATATGTTAAATCCAACAAGAGAAAACAAAAAAGGATATAAAGTATATATATGTGGTGGGGATATGCGACCTTGATTAAACCAATTCTCATCTCCCTATCTCTGTTTTTCATATATGTTTCAATTTTTATTTTACTTTTCGACTTTTTCCTATTTTCATAAATTTTGTCCTAAAAATTTACTTAGTTTTAGATATTTAAATTCCAAAATACTCTTCCAATTTTGCTAGTTCTTTGTTCCATATATGAAAGGTTATTGATATCACATTATGGGATTTCTAAATTACAATTCAAGTTGAATCATCCATTACGATGTGTAAGTTATCGATTCTTGTTTCATCAATGCATTTGGTTTATGATCGATGATCTGGTTCTCTCTTGAAGCTGATTGGATCAGGATATAGGGTGATCTTATAACTTGAATTATCATATTAAGAAAGAGAGTAGTACATGCGTTCGATTCGATGCACGATTTTATCGTATTGCCTGGGTCATCAATTTTGTAGCCATCATGTAGTGCAGGACCATCATCTAGATTGGATTCAGCCCTAAGGTTTCATAAAAACTGAGCCATTACTTGCACACCCTTTTCAAGTGGTTACACCTGATTGCACCGAATTTAAAAGAAAAACTTGCAAGTTTGGCGACTGTTATGTGAAAACACCATCTAAGCTATTTGATTTGAAGGTCATGATTTAAAGATATCAATTGCAAAAGATTAGAAAAAAATATTATTTTTATTATTTGATTAAATGAAGTCAAAGGCTATAATGTAATTCAACAATTGACTACAATAGATCATATGACAAGTATCGTGTTTTGCTCCAATTTTATGTACCAAAGATCTATTGATTATGAACTTCAAATCAGACGGCCCATATTGCACTTTAGCATATCACATGTCTCTAAATGCCAAGTCTTTCTTTAAATTGAATCACTTGAAATGCATGTGCAAGTAATGGCTCCCAAAAGCTATCACTCCTATGTGATTAAGAGTCTATAGGCGCCCAAAAATGAATGGCTAAAGCGGGTTTTGGACAACCACAAGGTAGCAGTTCATTTTTGGCACTTTTTGGTTCTTAATCACGTGGTGGAGATAGTTTTTCAATGCAATCTCGAGTCTGAATTCGATCTGGATCATGGCCACGTCCACTGCATGGTACATATGCTGCCACATATACAGAATTGATGTCCTGCTCACCACAGTTGGGTGGCTCGATCTGTCGCCTAATAGCAGCTCATTATCTTCTACAAGGACATCCAACATTCACATCGGTGTGGATGAAAAAATTATACTGATGTTCTCAACTGCATCATTTCCAATTCCTAATTATCACTGCCAGTGGGTTGGCAGCTCATTTTATCATCATATTAGCCTTGGCATGAATTTGCTTCATTAAAAAAGAATAGTAGGCTATACTATCTAAAAGATAGACCCATCTTACCATTAAGTTTAACAGGAAATACAAGTATTTCATGTTAGCTTCATGAAAACTCATTGTCAGTTAATATTCTTGATTGATCTGTCCTTTTGTCCTGATATCCTGTGCGCTAGAAATGATTTGTTTTCTTTATTCTTTTTACTTAATAAGATGGTGAACGAGCTTCATGGTATTTTGGATAGCACTGCACATTTGGTAAGTGGAGAACATTACAAATCAGTGCACCAAGGCGAAGAATCATTTCTGCGAGAAGTTATTACTCCGATTTATGATGTCATACGTAAGGTATAATATATTTTTGTTGTTGTTCTATTTTAGATTCCTTAGTTTGTTATTGCTTGCCTTTTCACAAGTCCGTAATTGTGGAATGATGTTTGTTTGGGGAAAAGGAAGCTCAGAGCTATAATTATATAGCTTGAGATTATGGTTTAAAACCTTGGCCAAGAATGATACATATCGACTCCGGCATAGCCCGAGTCAATATGAAAGACCTAATCGATATGGTTATAAATATTAGACTATACTGGCCGATTTTTTATTATATTGATTCATATCAACCGATATAGCCGATATGAACCAACCATAATACACAAGTTGTAGAGTTATATATAGGAAATTGGGACCCTTTACTAGAGTTGTAGAGTTATAATCAAGGTGTCAAAATCGGTATCGGACTCGGGTATCGGCCCATGGAGGACCGATATGACTCAGCCGATACCGATACGTATCAGCTTATTAAAAATATGTATATAGATATCAGCCGAAACCGATATCGTATCGGCCGATACAGGCCCATATTGACCGATACCGAGTTGAGATACCAATACGTATTGGTTTGCCGAGAAACCGATACGTATTGGCCGATTTTTTATACCATAGTTATAACTCTACTCATATGGGTGCTACGTGGTACTAAATCCGAAGATTAGATACCACAACAAGATGCATAAGGTCGATCAACGACCATTTAAAAAAATAACGAAAAATAAAAGTTAAAAAATCATTTTAAGGGCAAAATTTTAGGAGAAAAATTCATAACTCTAAGAAGGGACAAAAAGTTAATTTAAAAAATAAAATAAAATTTGGCGAGCTCTAGAAAGTTAAGAGAACCCTTAGAGGAAGTGGTGCAGCTTAGATCACCAGCCATGAGTGGAGAATTGGAGCTCTGCAACTTAAGTGCATGAATCTTAATCATATGCATTGTGAAAAATTCTCACATGTTCCTCTATTCAAGGCAAATTTGACCCATTCGATTACATAATGATGTAAATTCACAAAATATGATTGTATTGTGGTCCTTGTGTATGACCACTAAGCATATATTTTATTTGTCTTGAATTAACAATCATTCATTTTAAATGCATTTGACCGCTATTAATTACACAATACAAATGATTTTTCAACTCAATTTACACATATCTACACAGTTCTTCGAATAACGTTATACACTTTTTAAAAATAGCGTCACATGTCTAAAATTACTTGGGTCTTCCTCTCGTTGTGGGAAGATCTAAGCGAAATGCCTTTGTCAACATTAAAGATAAAGTCTACAAGAAACTTGCAAGCTGGAAAGGATCTTTATTATCTAAAGCTGGAAAGGAAAGCCTGATCAAATCAGTGGTGCAGGCGATCTCGATTTATTATATGAGTTGCTTTAAACTACCAAGTTTCCTGTTGCACGAAATCTCCTCTATTATTACCCGATTCTGGTGGGGAAATAGTGGAAATAAAAGGGGGATCCATTGGAAAGCTTGGAGGGATCTCTGTGTTTCTAAAGAGAAGGGAGGCATGGGTTTCAAAGATTTGATGGCCTTCAATTCGGCCATGCTAGCTAAACAGCTTTGGAGAATTCTCTCATCCCCCTCCTCTTTGCCAAGTAGACTTTTAAAAGCCAAATATTTCACTAACACGTCTATTTTCTCAGCTTCAGTCTCTGCTAATGCGTCCTTTATATGGAAAAGTATCATGTCGGCGATGGATACCATAAAAAATGGAGTGATTTCGAGAGTTGGTAATGGAATGTCAATAAATATTTGGACTGATAAATGGTTGCCTAGAGCTTCAACATATCGCGTCATCACTCCTAAGGCGATAGGAGGTGCAGAACTGGTCTCTGATTTGATCTTAGGCCCACCAAATCATTGTAATGAGGACCTGGTTCAACTTTCATTTCTGCAAGAAGACGCTGACATTATCCTTCGCCTTCCTCTCCCTATGTCAAATAGGGAGGACAGACTGGTTTGGATTCATGACAAAAGAGGGAAATTTTTTGTTAAAAGTGCATACAAAGTGGCACTGGAGACGAATTACAATCATATTTCTTCTGCGTCGGCAAGTTCATCGGTGGAGGAAAAGTTTTGGAAAGATCTCTGGAATACCCGAGTATCGAATAAGGTGAAAATCTTTGCTTGGAGAGCTTGCAATAATATCCTTCCAGTAAAATACGCTCTCCATAAAAAGATTGGTTCAATATCACCTATTTGTGATCTTTACAGTGTGAAGCATGAAACAGTTGAGCACGCTCTTCGACAATGTCACATGGCGGAGTGTTGTTGGTTCCTATCTTCAATAGGTGCTCGAGGGACAACACACTAACAATGGTCTTTTAAGGAGTGGGTTCTCTTATTTTATGAAAGATTCGGAACGGAGAATTTGGACCGCTTGTTCATCATTGCTTGTGCCATTTGGAAGGAACGAAACCTGAGGGTCCATGGATCTCATCCGCGTGAACCAATATCCATCACAAGAGAAGTAGAAGCTTTCTTGATGGACTTTCTATCGGCTAATGCAAGTGAGTCTTCTCAAATGTCCCAAGAGCTAGTATCTGAAGGGGCAACACATTGGGTCCCTCCCGAGGAGAATCGCCTCAAAGTTAATTTTGACGGAGCCTGGACACCCCAATCTAAATCCGCTGACATTGGTATAATCGTTAGAAACAACCTAGGCTTGGTTATGGCTTCACTTGCTAGAAATTGCATAAATATTTCTTCGGCTGACCACTGTGAGGCGTATGCTTTCCTTCAAGCTATTTGGTTTGTGAAATAATGTGGGTTTCAAAAAGTGATTTTCGAAGGTGACTCGTTACGCATTATCAAAGGAGTGGCTGACTCTTCTTCAGATGATTCCGATCTATCTATGCTTCTGAAGGACATTAAAGATGGCTTGGCTCTTTTGTCGCATGCCTCCTTTTCTCATGTGAAGCGCTCGGCTAATCGGGCTGCTGATGCTCTAGCCAAAATAGGGCTAAAGAATGGTTGTAATGAGATCTGGATGGAGGATGCTCCCATCCAGATTCATGATATTTTATCTTTTGAGTAATTGATTGAATGATATCCCTTTCAAAAAAAAAAAAAAAAAAAAACTTATTAAAAAAATTCTCTTCTATCTTATTCTAAGAGGCTAATTTACAATTAATAAAAATACGAGTCTTCTTAACTTATGTTGAAAGCCTAGATTAACCTCACACCACCTTTAATTTGTGAAACAAATCCTACATAATACCAACTCTCTTTTTTATGAGTCAGTATTAAATATTTGACTAATGCAACAAAGAACATATATATGGTCAATCTCCATATACCAATCTAGAAAATTTACAGAAAATTTTTAGCATAAAACCTTGACCACTTTATGGAAGGAGACTGCTCTATATGCTAACCTTTGTCAGCAATTTCTTATATATAATACCAACACTTTCTTTTTTTTATATTGTATTAGGTATTTAATCCATGCACTAAGGAAAATATATGTCTTTGATGTGATATAAGTTAAATCCTTGCAAGCGCACAAGTGTTGACAATAAAGGGATATTGAGCCCAAGGGATTAGTTGTCTAACAACTGTCTAGCTAAATTATCTCGGTTTAAAAAGTTTGGTTTTAAGGTAAAAACTAAAATCAGAATTTAAATCAATGCAAAAACAGAAATGACCATACAATTATCATGTAGATTTTAAGAAATTTATGAGAAAACAATTTAGTCCTCTCTTCTATCTCTGATTCGTATTAATCTTTCATCTATTACTATTTCGATTTGAATTCAAATAATTAGAATCACTTTTCGCTACAAGCTAAAGCAATTGAAAAGAAAGCAATCATATTCATAGGCATGGCATATATTAAATCTGGTATAATCCATCTATGTAGTGTAGACATGTTATGTTTAACCCGGCATAATTTTTTAATGGGGAAATTAGCAAAACAACCTAAATTTTCAAAGGTTTTAGTCTATTATATTAAAACCAAAAGTTTTAAAAAAAAAGTTTTCACGTTTTTTTTTTAACTCAGAGATCTGTGTAACTAAAATATTCAATTATGAGATTACAAATTTACCCTTCTTCTCTCCAAAATCTTCTTCCACAAAATTGTGAGTTCTTTTCCAGAGAGCTTTTCTGGCCGGAACATGGCTTTGTGCAGCCCACAACCAACGGGCAGAACTTGAACGGATCATGGACGGCCACGGTTTTCTGATTGCATAAACTCATCAAGCAAAACAGAGGCCCCAAAATTTCATCTCCACCGCACCCGGAGGGTTCAATTTACACCATTAACAAAGCAGAAAAATCGAGGAAAATAGGGCACCGAAAGTGATGCTGCAAACAGAGAAAAATCAGGCTGTAGAAGACAACCCGTGGCAGATTTAGGGGGTGTGATAGGAAATGCACAAATATGTCGTATGAAGCCACAGATCTGCCCCATATGATGATAGAATAAGGCTGGTAAAGCGACGAATCGGTATTGGTTGCAAGTAGAATAAGCTCTGTAGCTGTAACCTCTGTTACAAATTTTGCATGAGAAGGAAGTAGCTTCAGATCTGAGCCATTCTTCCATGAGATGAAGATGGTGCTTGAGAGAAAAAGCCTTCTAATAACATTCTGATCTTAACCCTAGAGTTTGGGTAGAATCGGTGGTAATTGAAGCACCTGGTTAAGGTTTTAGAGGTTACAGCTAGAGGTTGAAGATGCCTCCAAGAGGTCTTCGAAACTCCTATCTGCAGGCCTCAAACGGACTTGATTCAAGAGTGAATAATCTCCAGGAGGGAGATTCGATTGTCGACGAACCCAGAGATCTAGTGGAGACGATGGAGTTTGCTTGCAATTTTCAGATGAAAATGGGCGCCGGAGATAGAGTTCACCAGCAAAGACGAAGGTTTTGTGGAGACGAGGGTAAAATTGTAATGTCACATTTGGCTATTTTACATGCATGGATTTCTGAGCTTTAAAAATATGTGAAACCCCTTTCTTTCTAAAACGTTTGGGTTTTGTGTAATAAGCTAAAACGTTTCAAAAATAGGGATGCTTTTCTAAAGTGCCCTTTTGTAATCCTAACAATCACAACCATAAGTACCCTTGGACAAAATTTTTTATCTAAACTACAAGTATTAGAGTGGAAGCGGGTATTCAATTTCCGATAATCTTAACTTTTACAAGACAATTCAGATTAAAACAAAAGGAAATTAAATCCAATTAAAATCTTTTCATAAAGCATGAAAACTTGTTACGCTCCAGAGAATGTAACAAGATAAATTTTACAAATTTAAAATATATAAGAGAAAAGTAGAGGAGAAAAGCCATTTAGAGGTGATTGTAACCAGGGCCGGCCCTAAGATTTTAGGGGCCCAAGGCGAGTTCCTAAAATGGGGCCCCTCTTTGATATTACTTTGAAAAAAATAAATTCGCAACAATTATTTTTTGACAATAAAACATTACTTGTATTCCTATATTAGATATATATGCATATTCCATTCAACTACGTATAATTTGAAAATGCAACTAGCAATAAAATAAAAGTATATATTAAAAGAAAATGTAATAAAAAAGGAGTAAAGCTAAATAGTAGAATGTACTCGATGGATTAAGTAACCCAAATAATAACTTTTTGGCATATCCGAACTTATTCATCTGCATTCAAAAAGAAAAAAAAAATGTTTTATGTTCTAGAAAAATATAAACATAAATGTAAAAATACTATATATATATATATTATACAATTACCTAAAAGAATTCATTTAAATGACCTATCAATTTTGATCTACTGGTTGAACTTAATTTTGTGTTCAACCAGATTTCCAGCCATTGGATGAAAGAGAATCATGACTTCTAATTAATATAATAATAATAATAATAATAATAATAATAATAATTATAAGGGATATCTACGGACTAGTTGGACCCTTTTCATAGGAAGATATGGAGTCAAAATTCTCTTCTATGAACTAATTGGACCTGACCATTGCCCTATGTGTGTCATGGTATATTTGGGTCACTTTTTTTTGGCATGTGTGTCACCTGACTGTCCGATGATATGCTCATAAAACTACCTTCGTCATCTGGTTTAATGCCGTCAACAATTAATGAAGGTTATCTATTAAAGGGTACCTTTAAATATGCCCACAAAATCTTGAAATGCGTTCACCGCAAAAATACTGATTGCTTTAAATCATACAATGGAGATCGTGTTTCACTCCAATCGTCCACACAAGGGATCTTGAGGCCATGAATGTGCCATCATACGATTAGTTTTTTATTTCACATGTCATAGATCCTAAAAACGTGGCCCTAAGCATTCAAACATGACTTTAGGGCCACATTTTTAGATCTATGACTTGTGGAATAAAAAAGCTTCGTTGATGATAAGTTCATGGCCTAAAGATCCCTTGTGTTGAAGATTGGAGCAAAATACGATCTCCATTGCCTGATTTAAAGCAATTAATAGCGTGGGCACATTTTAAGATTCGGTAGGTGTATTTAAAGGTACCCTTTATTTAAAGGTACCCTTTATTAAATTAGTAGGGGTTGGTAGTAGGCAAGTTTTAGGGCTTGTGTTACCACCACAAATGTGTTATAATCACCTCACTTAAACAAAGGGAAAATCTATTGATTTTTTTAAATTAGCTGATAAAGATTGTTTTACACCCTAACCTTCCACAAAACGGTCAGATGTCAAACATCCCAAAATGTGAGTGTGAACCACGCACCGTTAAACGCAGCTCACATTCACTTAATGTGTACAACGTGGAATCAAAATTTGACCATTTGATAGTAGGTCTATGATCTCAAGATCTATTCTGTGGAGGATGAAAATCGATCTCCATTGTCTAATTTGAAGCAATCAATAGTTTTTTCCTTCGTTAAAGTGAGGTGGCTGTGACATGAATTAAATAAGTTGTGTGGTAATAACATCGACCTTTTTAATTGTTTATGAATTAAATAAGTAACCAACTCTCCCTATGCAAAATGCAAATATGCAGTTTGAGTTTCAAATCCCCATGTGTATAAGGGGTCTTCCATTGTCACACCCCCTTAATTTAAAAAACTATAATTACTAAATAAGATGAAAACTAAATTAATATTTAATTAAATAAATTCAATCATCAAGATTTAAAAGAGAGAAAGAGATACAATCAAAGAAACTAAAACTAAGAGAGAAAAAAAAATAGCTCAAAATCATAAAAAACTTAATTTCGGATTGGCCGGTGAAAGAGCAGAAGAGGGTATCAGGGTGGGGCCCGGAGATGTCAGATGCGATGTTCCCTCCCGTGTTGGGGCCGGCCAACAGAGAGAGAGAGAGAGAGAGAGAGAGAGAGAGAGATGAGAATAATTGAATAGGGGGCGATTGAAAGAGGGTGGGTTTTTATTTTTTTCATTTAAAGGCTTAAAGCGTAAGTGGGCTCACCCAATTCGGTTAGACCCAACTGCTGAACCTTAATTTGCATTGTGAGGGGGCCATGTCAACTGGGCATGGGGCCCCTCTAAAAATATTTTCAAATGCAAAATCCAATTTAAAAAATCGGTATTCCATGTTTGGGGCCCCCTAAATTTCAGGGGCCCGAGGCAGCCGCCTCTATGGCCTTGGTCCAAGGCCGGTTGTGATTGTAACCTCTTACGTTCAAGAACATAATCAATCTTACCATCTCCATTGTTCATATATAACTTATACAGATTCTGTAGATAACTACATAATTCAAATTAGAACTGAATTGTAGCTACTCAATTCAAAGTATAATTGGCATAACTTCCGAATTCAAATTTAAATCTACTAAAACTATTAAAGAGGCATTAGCTCAGTTGGTACACTCCCTCCATTGTGAGGGAGTAGGTTGTGGGTTCGATACTTGTCCTCCATGTTGTTTCTCACTCTTGTCTTTATAAGGTGTAGGTTGGGTTCTATTAGTTAACTCTCACCACTATAGTTGGTGCTCTCTCACACTACTCCGCAACTGTCATATGTATATGCGTGCCTGCTCTTCGATTCTTGAGGTTGTCAGTGAGCTACATAAAGCCAGCGACGGACGTCTGCGGATATGGTTGTAGTTGTAGATATACACCCAATCACCCACAACAAATTCTCTTTCAGTCCGAGCTACAGTCAAATATTCTTTTAGAATAGACAAGATCTGATCAGGACCATCGAATCGGCAGTGTAGGATAAAAGTGTCGGAGGATGCTATCCATAAACTGCTTCAAATGGTGTGATGTGAGTAGATTCATGATAGGAACTATTAACCACCACTCTGCCCAGAGTCCCGCTACACCATTGATTTGGTTTGGTGCCAACAAAGCAACACAAATAAGGTTCAATTGTTGGATTAACAATCTCTGTTTGCCCATCCTTTTGAGGATCGGCTCGTTTACAAACGAGCTCATAACTCATAGCCTTGATCGACTCGCGAGCCAAGCTCAACTACTTACAAGCTCATTTTTTTCTAGTCTACCCGAGCCGAGCTCCCTCCCGAGCTGGCTTGGCTGATTGACAGACCTAACTTTTGCCTGAAGCTTCATACCGACTTGACCTGATGGGTCATGTTTCTGTGTCCGACCCGATTAAAAGCAGAGCCGATACGTAGGTCGATCTGATCCGTTGACGATCATAACCTCAAGTTAGGCAAACTGACTTCCACAGATTAAATGCCCCTAAAATTCGTGTTAACAACTTCTCTCCCTAGATTCTCTGACTATAAATTGCATTCTACGTGGCCTCTAAATTACATGGTGCCCACTGCCCAAGGGCCAAGTCTCTTTGTGGGCACTTTTTCCCCACTTCGAAGCTGAAACACCACTCTCCATGTTTCCGAGAGCTGCTGCCCGTGCACTACTCTCCCTCCTTAAGAACAAACCCATCTCATCCCACGGACTCAGTACCTCAATAAGCCGTAAGTACAACATATCTGTCTATTTATGTAATTATTTAATTAATTATAATTGTTCTTTTTACATATATTTACATTTCCAGATGTGCTAGAGGAGAAAGGAGTGGAATCTGGATCAGACCCAAAACCCAGTTTCATTCACCCAACTGCAATTGTGCATCCCAATGCTATTCTTGGACAGGTACTCACTGCTTTATATTTTATTTGATTTTACCGTTGATTTTATTTAGAGTTTCAATTTTTTTTTTAAAAAAATAGGGTTTAGACAAAAATCATTAAACCCTTTTGGTATAATTCATATTTGGTTGCGTTGAATTTGCAAAACATGATTGGTTTTGAGATTAATTATCTCTATATACCAAAACTGAAGTATTGAGCAAAAACAGGATTACAAATTCTGGGCAAAAATATTAGGGATCCCATTCACAGATTTCTGGGTAAAAATATTTTGCCCAGGTGGGATTCCATTCAGAAAATTTTGGGCAGATTTTTTTTGCCCAAAACTATGTTGCCCATCCTGTTTTGCTAAATATTTCAGTTTTGGTATATTGAGCTAGTTATTTGCAAAACCAATCCTTTTTTGATCAGTCTTCCAATGAGAAAAGGGAATATGCATTCGAACACACACGGTGTGATCCGTGCATTAAACTGCTAGGTACCAAGTGGCACGGGATCCCATAACAACTCTCATAAACCACATTGGTGCAACTAACCACAAGTGCCTGTGAGGTATTATTTTCCTCAACAGGATAGGAGATTCCCCTGAGGTACACAATATGCCTATCCCCATAATCCTCCTCATCACTTGGCACAATATCAAGCTCATGCACCTCAAGTTCCCCTTCTCCTTGCTCATCTCCTATTTTCTCCTCAAAGAGCAAGTTTTGGGAAGGTTCACGGATGGGACGCTAAGCAGAAAAATGCCCATTGCCATGACACTTATAACACTTCAAAGGCCCATCACATCATCACCGACTTACTCTTATCAATTTTAGGGCCTGGAGGGGTAGCTTGCCCAAGCTTAGACGATTGATTACTTATGACAATTTTAAACTTAGAGTGGTTAGACTTGTAACCGGACCAACTTCAAAACGTTTGACTTGGGCAGTCTTAAGTTATCTCCCTAGCTCTTGAACCCTATCATAGCAATCCTCTAAATTGGTCACCATCTGTGGAATCAACTATCTCTACAATTCAGGGCGGAGGCCCGTCCTAAATCCAGACAAAGTGACTTTTTCCTATTCTTCCACTCCGGCGCGCATCATATGTTTGTCAAATTTATTAATGTAGTCTATAACTAATATACCCCCTTTTCGCAGTGTGTGCCATTGGTCAAGGAGACGTTGGCTATAAGAAAGCGAACCATATTTATTCTCCAACTTCTTTTTCATGGCTACCCATGTGGAGTTGGGGTTGTGACGATTGTCTTGTTGTCGACATTCCACATTAGTCCAATAAAGCCGAGCTTGGCTCGTGAGCCTTATCTTGGCAAATAGGACCTTGCGCTCCTTTGTCATGTGGTACCAATCAAAATAGGTTTCCATGTTAGTCACCCAATCAAAGAAGACTTTTGGTTCCTTGATACCATCAAAGGAAGGAGCTTCGACTTTCACGGATTTCAAGGTTTGATCATCCGGGTCGATTGGGGCGTTGCTCTGAGGGTCGTCTCTCCTACGGTCCTTAATGTGCACCCTAAAATGCTCACCGGTAATAATCCTATCAATATCATCTAGGCGGGATCCTAAGGCATCCGTTTGGGCTTGGAAACTTTTTCACGTGTGCCACACATTCCTCTAAGTGGTTCGGACAGTGGTGACCTATGTCTCGATGCTCTTGGACCTCTCAAGAAGCATATTCAACTGTTCGGGGTTCATGATAACTGACTATGCAAAGAAAGGGACGCACTAGTATGAACCTATCACCTAAAATGAACTCTAAACCCTAAACCAACTGTTCTCTGATATCAAATTTGACGTAGGACAAAACACTAATCTACTAATGCAACTGAGATTAATTTTGAATTAACGTGAATAATTAAAGCAATGATTTTCCATAGATTTCCAAGGAAAATAAAATCTAACAAATTTGAAATTATTCGGATTAGTGTTAAATTCGTAGCACGCTTCCTTGTGGATCTAAAAGACTAGGGTTCGAACGAACGACTAGATCTCCAACAGTCTAGGGCATTAAACGAAACCAATGAACAATTCTTTCAATTCCATAGTAAACAAAGAAAGACGTATTTAAGATTTCAAGGCTCAAACGATTCAGCCTCGTAATTAGGACTTTGAATGATCTTGGAATTTGGATGAGAAAGATTGAGCAAACAGAATTCCGATGCCAACTCAAGATTAAGGAAAATAAAATAAAATTAAACTTACGTGAGATCAAGAGATGAAAGAAGATAAATTAGATGGATTAATTGGCTTTGCAGCAAACCACAAGCGGGAGAAGAATCACTCTTCTAGGTTGAAAGACTCACTCTCTTAACCCGGAGGGATAGCTCAGTTGGTCAGGCCTTGGGTTTGCTCCCCAATGGTCACCAGTTCGAGTCCCCTCAGGGCCATTGGAGCATTATCCGGTCGTTAGCTCTAGGGTCCTGTGAGATTAATCGAGGTGCGCAAGCTGGCCCAGACACCCACGGATATAAACAAAAGACACACTCTCTCTCTCTCTCAAGTTCAAACAAATGTTCAAAACATTCAATAATATTCATTAAATTTGAATAAAAGTCCTTACATGCCATATATAGGCTAGAAACCCTAACTAAGCAATAAAATTGAAATTAGAAAGTCCTAAAATAACTAATACTCAAAAATTCACAATCTGTCTAGTCGCTAAATCACAGACGTCTGTCTTGAAGTCATGGATGTCCGTCCTCGACGGTGTGCATTAAACCCGAATGGGTCTAAATCACTGATGTTCGTGCTTGGGTACGGATGTTCGTGCTTGGGCACGAATGCCCATGCCTTAATTTCCATAACACCTTTATTTCCAGGACGGCTTTCTCCTGTTGATGAATTTTGAGTTTTCAATCATCCATCCACACACTTTGGAGCGTCTCCACATGTTTCTTCACATGTTTCTTCCTCATCTGATATACGATGTAAGGTGCTTTGGATTGGATGTCCCCATCAGGTTCTTAGAAAGTCACCTCCATTTTGTCTTGAATTCGGGTATATTACGTTTCACATTTTAAGACCTACTAGCTGATCGGTTGGAAATAGTTTTTGTAAGAATTTCAAATAGACTTATGTTCAACACCCTAAAGGTTTGGGAACTCCAAATTTAAGGTATATTAGTCGTGGGAGGATTTGACCTTTGCCTTTTTCTTTTGATAAATTGGGTGTCCGAGGCTCTTAGAGCACCCAACTTGTGTTGTGGAAGGGCCGAGAGCTACGCCTTTGCCTTGGGCTTTTAAATACTATACATGTCTTTTTATTGTTTTGTAAAAATGCCTTTTCAACTGGTACTTGTTGATCACACAACACACCTGTTACCTTTGTCTCCACTTCGCTCACCCTGCATCAATCTTGTTTGAGACGTCCTCAAATCCACCATCTCGTTGTGTGGTAGAGCCCAAATGCCAAAATCGATGACATTGTGACGTTAAATGATTTCTATTTTGACCAAATCATCCTCTAGGCTCCCGTTTTCATTTTTTTAATAGATTGGAGGGTGGTAGATTAAATTTCATATCCCCTCTATCTCATAACAATAGGTGAGGGTGACTACCTATAGAGGGTAGTAGTTACAAATTTCGTATCACCTTTATATCATAACAATAGGCGAGGTTGACTACCTATTGATCTCTCCACCTACGTGACATGTTACATATGTAACTTCGACACGAAAACATGTGTTTGTGTCAGACACTGATATAACGTCTGACAAGACGTCCTTGGGAATATACGACAATACATAATAGTCAGCATCAATGTGGCCTTGATACACAGCATGCTTCCCACCCCTTCTCTTTTCTTCATAACGAACTTGGCCACTCGCTCTCTCTCTCTCTCACTCAGATTAGATTGATGTTTACATGTGATGGTTCTTCATTTCTCCCATTCTCTCTTGTTTTGCTGATACTCACCAATATGGTTACCAATTTTTTGTCTTTAAAAATACTGTCAGCCCATACATTTATCTAACTTTTCACCTTGTTCCTTTCTTTCTTTCCTTTTCAAGGCAATCAAATTTTCAGTTTCTCTTATTCAAGTAATCTGTTATTAGGATCTTTTAGCTATGTTTCTAAACTTAAGATGTTTCTCATCTTAGAAAGATACCTATTAAAATGTGAACTTTGTATGTCATACGACTTACAAAATTGGGCTTGCTCCATTTTGATTGGTGAAAAGGGAACAATGTTACTTAGAAGAAAAACACATGCTTGCAAATCTTTATTTAGCGCATTCTTATTGAATTTAATGAGTGGGCTACTCTTTATTTTATTATTATTTAAAGATGTTAACAAAGTAATTTTTCTTTTTACAGGGTGTTTCAATTGGTCCTTTTTGTACGGTTGGATCTTCTGCGAAGCTTGGGGATGCTTGCCAATTACATCCTGGGAGCAATGTATTTGGGGATACAGAGTTGGGGGATCATTGTGTCGTTCTAACGTGAGTTTACTAGCAGTGTTTGTTATCGGCACATTGTTGGTTCTTGTATGGGATGTATCTGTAGGAGTTTTCAAATTGGAGAATGTGTTTTTTCAAGTAATTCTAATCTCAAGATGATTTATTTACTTATTTAGCTTCGTTATCCATAGAAAGGATTTATGATATTAACGAATTTTCTTTTTTCAAGCAATTCTCACCCCGAGTTAGTTATTTCGGTATGCTTGTTAATTATCTGTTACAAGCTATCAAGCACTTCACAAAGTGTTGGATAGTCAGATTTTGTTATTGATGTCGGTGAAGTAAACTTTTCCATGCTAAACTTTAGGTAGTGGTGCAATTGTTGGTGCCGATATTCCTGGACGTACGATCATTGGAAACAATAACGTTATTGGGCATCATGCGGTGGTTGGGGTAAAGTGTCAAGATATGAAATATAAGGCAAGTACACCTAGATTCCATGTAATGTTATTGGACTGATATTTCTTCTCTAGCGACTAATATCTTTGACGGATTGAACGGATATAGATATTTCATCTATCTAATATCTTTCAGTTCGGGGTGTGACCGCCCCAATTTGTATCCAAATGGTATATAATTTTAGAGCAGCTCCAACGTTTTATCCCAAATCTATTGTGGACAGCCTAACGACTATATTTGGGATACAAGTTTGCTTGCGATCACTCTAATGGTCATCCCAAATCCAATGTGGATATAGGATACCAAGTTGGTATCCTATATATAGGATACCAAGTTGGTATTTTATTTATTTAAAATACTATAATTTTTTAAAGTAGTTTTGGGATACAAGCTTGCTTTATTTACTAGTATTGTTTAAATACATATTATTTTATTTAAAGTAGATTTGAAAATATAATAAAGTAACAAATTTGGGATACATGGTTGGAGTGCACCATATCTAAAATTTTTGGTATCCCAAGTTTGCCACGTAAGCAAAATAATGGGATACACCATTGGAGATGCTCTTAGCAATCTAATTCATCAAAGTGGTAGGTCGTATTTGAACCGTCCGATTTATGCATTCTAGTGTGGATGGTTTTGAATACATTTTCAACTGTTAATATTAAAGTGATGGTTCCAAAGTTCTTAGAAGCTTGATTCTTTGACTGAGTTGTGCCAATTATATGCTAGTTGGACTACTTGGATTGACCAAAGATGTGCGCCACATAAGGTAGTTAAGGCGGTGTAGCGAGATTATGATGAAGAGGCTCGCTACGCCATGGTGAGATTATTTATTAATTTTTAATATTTAAAATTTTATTACATCTATTAATTAGTAATATTTTTTTTTTATTTGTTTATAATTTTTATATAGGAAGAAAAAATAAAAGAAAATATAGGAAAAAAAAAATTCAATTACTGAAGCATCATACTTTGATTCTGATATTGAGAATTTCATGTTCTAGGCATAAACAAATATCAATACACACAAATCAAATATGGAACATCAACAAATTTGTAACATGATAAGTATAAATAAATAAATATGAAATATAAATAAATATAAAATTAAATTATATTTAAATATCAAACACATAATGATGGCGTCGTCAACACTGAGTTCCGTCGTCTAGTAACATGCTAAGGTTTCGTGACGAGAGGGAGTCAAAGATTTTATAACTTATAAGTTAGCTTTTGTTACTTATATATTATAAAAACGTTGTAACTTCTAAGTATTATAAGTTATAACAATGTTAACTTATCTATTTTATAAGTATTATACATTATTATAAAAAAAATCAAAATAAAGTGCATAACGACGCCATAGTGCTATTCTGCCATGGCGATGCTATGACGTCGCTATTTAGCCATTATGACTATTTGGTTGTATATGACATTTCTCATCACCATTTGCCGTGGCAAGGGTATAGCGTCGCCTTGACTACCATGGTGCCACATGACATAAAAGTGGACTGTCATGGCCCAAATCTGTGCCAATGTGATAAGCAGAGTCAGTCTCTTTAATAAAATATCCTTCAATTTTTTTTCTTTGTTTGGACTGCCCTTTATATTGCCTCGATAAACTTGGCACATTATATCAAATATTTTTAGATTGAGTTGGATTTTTAGGCTGTGTTTGGGATTGCTCTTTAGAGGCAAAGAGCAGCTCTCTGCTCTGGTGTATAGCACTTTTGTATAGGATTGTGTTTAATTGTAAGTGCTCTTAGCTCTTTCGGAGAGTGAAAGAGCTGAATTTGGTTCTCTTTAAAAGAACAATTTAAACCTGCTCTGTTAAGTGGGCTGTTCTTTGCCTCCAACGAGTAATCCCAAACTCAACCTTAAACCAAGTTACATACCAACATCTAACATTCATGAAGTTGTTCTCACCTCAGAACCCAACACTGGAACCTACCCATTCAAATAATACATTTTAAGTTTTGTGATCCCTTATCCATTTTCTACCAAGAAATCTCGGTGAAAATAGACTATCAAGTTTTATGTGTTCAAGATTACAAAGAAATATTGCTTCTTGAATCACTATTGAATATTTCTCATACTTCATTTCAGACATGGAGACTACCCTTCGCATGGGGATACGATGACATGGTCACCACTAATGCACCGGATCTCATTAGAACGCCATAGTTAAGCGTGCTTGGGCCAGAGTAGTACTAAGATGGGTGACCTCCCGGGATGGCCTTGGGTTGTACGGTACCCCTCTTTTCGCCTAATGGGCAAAACTTTATTTGAGGTCGCAGGTTCATTCCCAGCATACCCATCAGGAAAAAAAGTTTATGGTCCTTTATCTAATGTCATCTAGGTTGTTTTCGTATATATCCTGAGTGGTGCTACCTAGGCACTTCTGCTTTTGGAAGTTTTTCCGTGCTGACACTTGGTGGCACTTTGGACACTCCTCAACACAGCATGACACTTCTAGAAATGTATGAAATACCATATAATATCATCAAAATGTTCTTCATTTTGACATGATAAAATGAACCGTCGTTTTGTCAATTTTTTTTTGTAAAGTTTAATAACTTATAAAATAAAAAGCTTGGCCCTTGAAAACAATTTGTATAATATAGTGTACTTTTAGTTAGGTTCATGACATACATTATGTATCTTTCATTACATATCTCAGTTGGCTCTCTAAGTTTTCCCTTCAATTTTGTTTCTCTATACATTCTATATATATTAATTATTTTTCTAAAGGCCGTTCCAACGTATTAGAATCTTTAGAAATCCACATGACAAATGGCACCGTGGCACGTGTGTAGGGAACACTGCATGAGTGGCAACAATTGTTCTGACAGTTGCAACAAAAGCATGTTATAAGAAATATTTCTGACCAGTCTCTTGCTTTATTTTAGTCAAAATAATTTCTGCACACCAGTAACTTTTGTTCCAAATAGATGCAGATTCCCTTCACTCCTTTTGAACTCTCCACTTTGGAGAGGTGGGGCTAAAATTACTTTGAGCCTTCTCTCGGTTTTTACCTCTTTGCAAAATGAAGATGGATTTATGGTCAATTGGCTGGCGGAGGGTGATAATACATATTCTACTACTTTATTGTCATTTGTAGAGGCAGGAAAAGCTCACTTGAAGCATTTCTGTTAGCATAATAGAGTATTGGGATGCAATGGGTTTGTGAGACGCTGTTGTGAGCTTCTTCAGGTGTTTTTATGGCTGTGTTTGGCGCTGCTCTTTCAGACGAAAGAGCGGCTCTATTGATTTTTTGCTCCACTGGGGAGCTAAAAATCTGTTTGGCAGATGCAGCTTTCTGTCCCATCTGCTCCGGCGAGGAGCTGTTTTAAGTGATAAAACAGCTTTCCGACTGCGACTGCTCTTTTAGGAGCTAACCCAAACGCAGCTTATGGATCTGATTGGGTAGGCTGGTATTTTTGCATGAAGTGAGGAATTTCTTGCTTCATGAATCATTGAAAGTGGCCTAGGAGGCTCTTTTTTCCTATTGAACTTGAGAGATTTATGTTCGGTTTTCGGAGATACAGGGTCTTGTCCCTTGGAGATTCCCGTTAGCCTTTATGTTAAGCGTTTTGGAAATGATGGGAGCTTAGTTGATGTGCTCAAATAACATATTATATCAGTCACCAGATGAAAATTGCATAAGTGACCCTCTTCTCGTAATCTTCAGCCAGATACGCATTCAATGTTCATGATCTTCAATCTCTTACTGTATTAGTGCATAATTTTCATGGTATGAATACATATTAACACAGCATAAAACAGAACTAATCAATCTTAGGTGAGTTTAGAAAGTTGGCCATAGCTTCGTCATTGATATCCCGACCTTGAAGGACCTATTAAGAAAGCATTCACTACCCTTGATGTGGGTTGCAATTTTCTCATATAATTGTGGGTTATTTTTGTATATGATTTTACTTTATTTTTGTTTATAGCAGTGGGCCACGGTACATTCCTTACAGGGTTTGAAACTTTAAGTTTTAAAGCAGTAGTTTTACCCAGCTGCCACTCATACTCAGTTCACTTTTTGGGATGTATGCCATGTGGAATCATTATGTATGCTGTCTAAGAGGTGCACCATGATCTAGAAATCTTTAATGTAAAAGATTGGGAAGAAAAATCATCTCCATCATCTTTTTCAAAGCAGTCAAAGGCCATTTAAAATTATTTTAGATGTTTGATTTACATGGTAGCCATTAATTTTAGATGGCATTGGAATGCTTTGAATCTGACGATGGAAATCGGTTTTCCCCCAATAGTTTATACTAAAGATCTTTAGATCATGGTGCACTTATCAGATGACACTCATGATTGTTCCATGCGGCGCACATCCCAATAATTAACCCAAGTACCAAGTCACCTGGCGCTCAAGCCGCTTACCTAAATACTAAGTCAAAGCTTTAAAGGACTTAGGCTTTAGCATCGTGGAGACAATGGGAACTGAGGAATCTTATATCTTGTTTAGGATGACCTTGTAGGAGCAAAATTGTATGTAGATTTATATTAATATATCATTGTTTTCTTCATATTCTTCTTCTTTTGAACTTTAATGACTTTAGCGTCTATTGACTATGGAGATTTAGGTCTGATGTGGAAGTTAACAGTAACTTACCTTTCTTGTGCGGTTTTTTATTATCTATTTGATTGTCAGACTAATATGGATCCATCAAAGATGCGGTCGATTTATCAACACTTCAGTAGTCTACATGATATCATTGCAAATATTCTCTTGCAATCAAACCCCCACCCCCTGAGTTTTAAATTTATATTATGACTCTTATTTGAAGAAGGCGATGACTTTAATGGCTATCGTTTGATTTGCTTAGCCAGGGGATGAATGTTTCCTCATTGTTGGAGACAACAATGATATTAGAGAGCATACCTCTATACATCGATCATCTAAATCAAGCGAAAACACGGTATGCATGTAGTTGGGCTGACTGGTGTTTTAATCATTTTTAAGCTCATAATTATAAAATAATACTGATTTCATTTTCTGATGAGCGTTCAATCAATAGGTCATTGGTGGCAACAACCTTATCATGGGATCTTGTCATATTGCCCATGACTGCAAAGTGGGCGACAATAATATTTTTGCAAATAATACTCTTTTGGCGGGACATGTTGTGGTGGAAGTAAGTAATTTTTTTGTTTTTGTTTGTTTTAACCCCATATGGTGTCATTAGTTAAAATTGATTAAAATTATTTGGGTGTAGGACTACACCCACACCGCTGGGGGCATTGTTGTCCATCAATTTTGTCACATTGGATCTTTTTCATTCATTGGTGGGGGTTCTGTGGTAAGTGTTTTTTATAGCGCCGACACTCATTACCATATTATTTTCTGAGCTCTTGAAATAGTTACATTGAACAGTATTTGGCCTGATTGTTGGTAAGAGTTGTTCCAAGGGTGTGACTTGAAAGTTCTTTTAGTCTATATAGTTTTTGTTTTTTTCAATTTGTTCAAAACAGGTTGCCCAAGATGTCCCAAAGTACATGATGGTAGCTGGAGATAGAGCAGAACTCCGTGGCCTGAATATGGAGGGTCTTCGGCGTCATGGATTCTCAAGTTTAGAGGTTCTTGCTATTTTGGAAATTGCATGCTATGGTTTTATCGATTAATCTACATGGCATAGTTATCTTATATATCTTAATGTAGATTGGGTAACTTTTTATGATATACTTTCTCATTTGCTTCTAAAAGTCCATAAGTATAACTTGGGATTGCTTTTTTGTTTCTTATAGTGATAGTTTATTTTTGAACTTCACAGCATTGTTTTGAAAATCCTATGCCTCGAGGTGAGGTGAGACAATTTTTCTTCGAGGTCTAGACAGGAAACCTACGCCTCAGGTAAAGTGAGGCATATACCTTACGGTCACATGTGAACCATGAGTCATAAAAACTCATTAAAAAAAATATCAAAGCTATTATATGTGCAATATATTTTATTAAAGTAAGATATAGAAGGAAGCTAACTGATCCTCAAAGCGAACTTGAGGGATAGTGCTCTCCTTGGATTCAACCTTTTCCCTGATGAAATGGCAATCAACGTCAATATGTTTTGTTCTCGCATGATATACAAAATATTTTGCAACATGATGTGCTGCCTCATTGTCACCATAAAGAATCATGGGTAAGGACACAAATTCCCAAATCACACAGGATATGCCTCAGCCACATACCCTCACGAGTTCCTTGAGACATAACTCGATACTCCCTCTCAACACTAGAATTGGATGCTACATGCTCTTTCTTTGATCACCATGGAACCAAATTTCCACCTAGGAAGGTACATTAACGTCAATATGTTTTATTACTTCCCCTCAACACTAGAAATGACAATCAACGTCAATATGTTTTGTTCTCTCATGATATACAAAATATTTTGCAATATGATGTGCTGCCTCATTGTCACCATAAAGAATCACGGGTAAGGGCACATAGATTCCCAAATCACAGGTTATGCCTCAGCCACATACCCTCACGAGTTCCTTGAGACAACTCGATACTCCCCCTCAATACTGGAATTGGATACTACATGCTCTTTCTTTGATCATCATGGAACCAAATTTCCACCTAGGAAGGTACATTACCCAATAGTGAACCTTCTATTGTCAAGAGAACCAACCCATTCAGCGTCTGTGAAGATCTCAATATCAAGGTGACCATGATTTTATACAGTAATCCTCTACCTGGACTCTCCTTCAAGTACCTAAGGATCCTGTAGACAACATCAAGATGAGTTTTTCTGGGTGAGTGCATGTACTGGCTCACAACACTCAGGACACACACAATGTCAGAGCGAGTCATGGTAAGATAGATCAATTTTCTCACTAGCTTCTGATAGACCTTAGGATCATTGAGCGGTTCACCAATTTCTCTATTCAATCTGTGGTTTTGCTCAATAGGATTAACTGCAGGTTTACATCCAACTATTCCTGTCTCATGAAGCAAATCTAAAGTATACTTTCTCTGAGATATAGCAATCCCAGAAAGTATTTAAGTGGACCCAAATCTTTAATCTCAAAGGAACTGCGAATGTGATCTTTCAAGCACAATATTTCCTCACTATCATCCCCAACAATAATGATATCATCCACATAAACTAGAATAACTGTGATGTGCACTTCTCTCTTGACGAACAATGTATGGTCGTAGTGGCTTCTTTTATAACTATAACTCATTACAGCTTCACTGAATTTTTGAAACCAGGCTCAAGGTGACTGCTTCAACCCATATATAGATTTTTTGAGCTTGCAGACCATGTGCTTTTCACCTTCCTTGAAAAACCCGGGAGGAAGAGCCATGCATACTTCTTCCTTTAGATCCCCATGAAGAAAAGCATTCTTCACATCTAACTCAGTGAGAGACCACACTTTATATGTTGCAAGAGACAGAAGAACCCTTATGGTGTTTTATTTTGCCACATGAACAAAAGTGTCATGATAATCAATTCCTTGTGTCTGAGTGAACCCTCTCTTGCCACCAATCTGGCTTTGTACCTTTCTACAACACCATCTGGTTTATACTCCACAAAGTATACCCATTTGCACCCCACTATCTTTTTTCCTTATGGGAGATTCATCACATCCCATGTTCTATTTTTTTAAGAGCCCTTATTTCTTGGACCATGGCCTCCTTCGACTGTGGTTATAACAAAACACTTGAAACAGAGGTAGGAGGAGAAATAACATCTACAAAAGAAATAAAGGAATAATGGGAAGCACACACATTTTCATATGACACATACTGATTGGATGATGGGTGCAAGATCTAGTTCCCTTCCGAACGACCGTTGGAAGATCCAAATCAGAAGAGGGAGGACCATCATCAGGAGAGAGATCTTGTATCGTGGTTGAGACAAAAACACTTCACTTTGATCCATATCTCTTGTTTGCTCATTGCCAGTATTTTTGAATTTTTTTCTCTCATACAACAATCTTTTCCCGAACCTATCAAATTGAGGTTCAACTTCGTCACCTTCATGATCATTATAATTATCTCCATCTTCATCCATACCAATAATTGGGAGATACTCACCAGTGTTCTCTTCCATCAACTTTGGACTCATCTCCCCCTGAAGAGGATATTGGGAAACATAAAATGGTGTCTCCTTAAAGAAGGTAACATCCATGGTAACTACAATGTGACGAGAGAAGGATCAAAACATTCATACCCCTTCTCAGAAGAGGGGTACCCAACAAAAATACACCGAGTGGCATAGGGATCAAGTTTGGACCTGTGGACATCAAGCACATGGGCAAACCACAAGGAACTAAAAACATGAGGGGTAACCAAAAAATGATCTTTGTTCGGAATTAAAAGCTGAAAATGAATTTTTCCATTAAGAACAAGGGAAGGTATATGATTAATAAGATAAGTGGCCGTAAGAACAGCCTCCCCCATAAATATTTAAGCACATTCATACCGAGTAAAAGTGGGCGAGATACTTCGAGAAGGTGTCGATTTTTCCTTTCAACCACTCCATTCTGTTGTGGAGTGTAGGGAGAAGTTGGTTGCTACTCAATGCCATGGGTTTGGAGATAAGATGGAAGATTATGGGAGGTATACTCACTCAGTCCTTAACACCTTTACATGCCCACTGAATTGAGTGAGAATCAACTTGTGGAACAGAGAAAAAATATAAGCCACCTTACCGTTAGAACACATCAAGAAAACCATGGTAAAATGAGTGTAATCAACAATAAAAGTGACAAAGTAATGATAACTAGATAAAGTAGTAATCGGGGGTGACCCCCACACATCAGAGTGAACAATCTTGAAAGGCACATTACTTTTAGTTGTACTTAAAGGATACGATGTATGAACATGTTTAGACATTTGACACACTTCAATCTAAAACTAGAAACAGGTTTAGGAAATAAAAGTTTAAACGACTAATGTGGATATGACCATAACGACTAACGAGCATGCCATAGGTGGGCCTCATCAACACATAAACTAGCAGTAGCTATAGAATGCACTAGGAAAACTTTCTTCTTTCTATCTTCGAGTAGATAAAGTCCCTTTTTCTCAGTACCACGTCCAAGGATCCTGCCCGATGTCAGGTCGTGAAAAAAATTCAATGAGAGGGAAAAAAAAGTTTATGCTGCAATTTAAAGTGCTAGTGAGTTTACTGATAGATATCAGATTCATTGACATTTTTGGAATCAAGAGTGTGGACTCAAGAGACAAATCATCTACATAGACAATTCCCTTTCCCTTGATAGGGACCAGGATCAACAATATGAATATGACAAAAATCAGATACATGAAATATGGAATGAAACAAATCTAACATACCAGACTTGTGATCAGTAGCCCCATATTCTATGATCCAGGGGGACTCAGAAGAAGCTATCACATGTGCGGACCATAGATACCCGATTCAGTCACATGAGAGGAGGCTTGTCCCTGAGGAGTGCTCATACGCTGGATACGACTCTGAATCTCCTGGAGCTCTCTCTGAAGACTTTGCATGTCAGTAGGTGGGATAGCTGCCGTGACCGTAGGTGAGGCATTCACAGTCGTCACAGGAGGGACCCCTCATCAGTAGTTGTGTAGTGCACGACTAGGACCCGGAGGGAACTTCTGTTTCCTATGTAGATCCCAACATCTATCTGTCGTAGGACGGTACCTTAAACTACGTGAATGCAATGATTAATTACTTGCCGAAATTAAATGGAATTAAATTAAACAATAAAACGTTAAAATATAACGAATACCTTTGGTTTTCGTAGTATTCCATGTGAAAATCATGTTCGGTTCGAGTAGGGTTCAGCCTTTGCGCTAGATTCGTTAGGTTGTAGCGTGGATCTATCCTAGAGATAGAACTCTAGATTTTCCCAGATTAGGGCACTCACGATTCAAGGATGGAATCTCAGATCCTTCTATGGTTTACGGGATCGGGTCGAATCAATGGGGTAGGGGAAAGCTAGGGTTTTGAGAGTCGGGTATTTGGATGGGAGATGGTAGATTTAGGTTGCTTGAAGTAAAGTACGGAAGATAGATTAGAAGGATAAACAATAAAGATAGATTGTGGGCTTCACACCCTTGGCTTCACACCAAACCCTTCTCGGGAAGAAGATTCACTCTTCGTCGCGGCTCATCTCAAGCACACACAAGCAAAAGCTCTTTTAATTCAATAATCAATAACTAATTACATTGTTTGACTTAAGGATCTTATATAGGAGTCCTTTCAAACGAAAATAAACCCTAAAACAAATACCAAAAGGACAAGTATGTCCCTAATAGTTCAGTTCGAATTTTAGAAAAAAACAAAAAAAATTTAAGCTGCGCGATTTCGATCGGTCGAGATTGAAGTTCGATCTATCGAAATTTATTTTCGATCATTCGAAAGTGAAACTCGATCGATCGAAAATATCTACATCCATAATTCGCCGTTGCAAATTCGATCGATTGAATTTGAAACTCGATGATTGAAATATAATTCGATTGATCGAGTATATAATTCGATCGGTCGAATCATATACTCCAGAACATATGTTTTCCCTCTCGCTGTTGTTCGATCGATTGAAAAAGGACTTCGATTGATCGAAATTTTTGATCGATCGAATTTCAGATTCGATCGATCGAATGTGCTGGTTCCTCCAAATTTTCATCTTTCGCCTATTTCTGATTTCCGCTCCCCTTCTTCTGCCGTTGATACACGCAAAAAGGTCCATATTTGATGTCTACGATGTCGGCGTCCCCGTCAATTCTCCCAGGCCGAAAAGGCTTCATCACCGATGAAGCGGCGTCGTGATATTGCTCAAGCATATCGGGGTCCAATCGTCGCACTTCGTCTTCAGCTAACCATGAGTTTTCGGAGTCCGGCTTTCCCAACCATTTGACTAAGTACTTTTGAGTTCCGCTCCCATGGGTGGATATCACCAAATCATCCAATATCCCTTCGATCTCATTTCTGTGCTGCTTGCGTAGGAAGGGAAGGGAAGGGTAGGGGCTGGTATTCGGGCTCAGGGCTGCTTGGAAGGGGTTGTGAGGGGGTGGGGGTGGGGCTGGGGCCAAAGAAGATACCAAGTCCTTCACATTGAACGTAGAGCTGACCCTTATATCCGGTGGAAGCTCGAGAACATATGCATTAGGCCGGCTCCTTGCCACAATTCTAAAAGGCCTAGCGCCACGGGCTTGAAGTTTCTTTGCGGCTCCCAATAGGAAACGCTCAGACTTAACCCGAACCATGACGTAATCTCCAACCTGGAATTCTTTGAAGCGCCTATGTGCATTCGCAGATATTTTGTATTGTTCATTGCTAGCATTAATTCTTTTTCTAATTTCGGCATGCAATTCATGTATATGCTGT
The DNA here is from genome assembly GCA_021018995.1 of Chloranthus sessilifolius. Lineage (NCBI taxonomy): Eukaryota > Viridiplantae > Streptophyta > Magnoliopsida > Chloranthales > Chloranthaceae > Chloranthus > Chloranthus sessilifolius. The sequence continues at coordinate 98,113,633 of CM037593.1, forward strand.
GCAAATGAATCGACTGACTCGCAAACTTGATGGGATGCAGACATGGGAATTAGATCAATTGGTGTTTAAGGCCTATGACCAAGGACAACCTCAAAAGGACTCAATACTTAGGGACCTATTGACTGAATTGTTGTATGCAAACTCGGCTAAAGGCAAAATTGAATCCCAAGTCCTAGGGTGATCACCAACAAGACAACAGAGAAGATTACCTAAGCTCCTATTGGTGGACTCCGTTTGGCCATCTGTTTGAGGATGATAGGCCGAAGAAAATTGGAGCATAGTACCCATCATGTGCCATAAAGTTTTTCAGAAATAACTGGTAAATTTTACACCTTGATTCGACACAATCGTCTGGGGTAAACCATGTAGACGCACAACCTTCCCGAAAAATAATTTGGCTATGTGAGCGACATCGGAGGTTTTAGAACAGGGTATGAAGTGGGCCATCTTGGAAAAGCAGTCCACTACCACAAAAATGGAATCGTGCTGCCGTTGGGTCTTTGGAAGTCCGAGCACGAAATCCACAGAGACGTCTTGCCACGGGGCGTGTGGCACGGGTAAAGGGGTGTACAAGCCGGTATTTTGTTTGATATGCTTCGTAACTTGGCATGTACGACATTGTTTTACAACCCTAGAGACATCTCTCACACTGCTAGGCCAACAGAACCTATCCTCAACAAGCGCACCGATTTTATTACGCCCAAACTGTCCGACAATCCCCTCGGCATGTAACTCCTAGATGAGGAAGTCACGCAATGAAGTGCGAGGGATGCACAAATGATTCCCTTTGAACAAATATCCATCCAGCAGGGTATATTCGGAGTTAATGTTGTTCGGAATTTCAAGGAAAGCAGTGTATTCTGCCCCGAAATCTGGGCAATCAGGATAATCTTGCTTCAACTGCTCAAATCCGACAATCTCGGTACTCATAGATTGCAAAGTGGCCACTCGACGACTAAGCGCATCAGTAGCCTTGTTCTCGGCACCAGCCTTATGCTTCAAGACAAATGTGAACCCTTGAAGGTACTCGACCCACTTCGCGTGCCTCGGGTTCAACTTTTTCTGGGAAGCAAGGAAACGTAAGGCCTCGTGGTAAAAAAGCAACACAAATTCCTGCGGTCTTAGGTAATGTTTCCAATACCAAAGAGATCGGACGACCGCATGAAACTCCTTGTCATAGGTGGAGCATTTATGCTTTCCCTCATTGAGTTTCTCACTAAAATAGGCCACAGGGTGGCCTTCTTGGCTCAGCACTCCGCCTGTGCCTACACCCGATGCGTCCCATGCTACTTCGAAGACTTTAGAAAAGTCCGGTAGGCGCATGACGGGTGCAGTAATCGTTTTCTCCTTTATCTCGGCAAAGGCTCTCGTCGCGGCTTTGCTCCACAGGAACTCCCCTTTTCTCATGCAATCGGTAATGGGAGCCATGATGGTGCTAATGTTTCGAATGAAACGATGATAAAATGTGGCCAAACTGTGGAAGCTACGGACTTCATGAATATTCCGAGGTTCGGGCCACTCCACAATGGCCTTAACCTTCGCAGGGTCTGCAACCATCCCGTCTACCGAGACAATGAATCCCAAGAATACAGCAGAGTGCTGCATGAAGGTGCACTTCTTGAGATTCGTGTATAACCTCTCCCCCTTCAAGGTTTCGCAAACCAACCTCAGGTGGATAATGTGCTGCTCCTTGTTTGGACTGTAAATCAGGATGTCATCAAAGTATACGATAAGGAATGGCCTCAGCACTTGGGTCATGAGCCTCATAAATGTGCTCGGGGCATTGGAAAGCCCAAAAGGCATGACCATCCACTCATAAAGACCATCTTTGGTCTTGAAGGCGTTTTTCCATTCATCGCCAGGGCGAATACGCACTTGATGGTAGCCACTTTTATGGTCTATCTTGGAAAAGATAGTGGCTCCTACCATCATGTCAAGCATGTCATCAAGCCGCGGTATGGGAAACCGATATTTAATAGTAATCTTATTAATCGCACGGCTATTCATACACATGCGCCATGTACCATCTTTCTTAGGCGTGAGTAATGCTGGTACAGCACACGGGCTCAGACTCTCTTGTATGAACCCCTTTTGAAGGAGCTCACTGACTTGCCGGGTCAACTCGGCATGCTCAACCGGATTCAACCTGTAGTGGGGCAGGTTCGGTAATGTAGATCCGGGAACTAAGTCAATTGCTTGTTGAATGTCACGCATGGGAGGGAGCTCATTAGGTAAGTCTTCGGGGAAGACATTCGCAAATTCATTCAGGATGGGCTCTACGTCCTTGGGGTACTCACAGACTGACTTAGAAGTACTCTCAATAGTGACAACGACATACACGACACTCATTTTTTGATGCCCTCTCGAACTCTCAAGGGGCCACAATGTTGATGGCCTTGGATTGGCCTCCCTTCTTCTCAACTCTATTGACCGATGGTGCTTTGGGAGCCAACGGGTTAAGAGTGATTTTCTTGCCCTTGTAATTGAACGTATAAACGTTAGATCGCCCAAAAATAGTCACGTTCAAATCATAAAGCCATGGCCTCCCTAAGATAATGTGGCCCACGCCCATCGACACCACATCGCACCATAAGGTGTCTGAGTATGAACCCAACTGTATGGGTACACGACACCTCTGAGACACGAGAATGGATGAGGAGTCAACCCATGCGACTTTGTAAGGTCTCGGGTGAGCTTTAGGTGTAAGCCCTAAGCGGGTGACGGTATGTTCTGACACCACATTGGTGCAGCTTCCGCTATCCACGATTACCCTACAACTCTTTGTCTCACATGTGGCAAAGGTGTGGAAAACCCTTCGCCAATCCTCCTTTTCATCCCGTTGAGGCAGTGCAAAGGCACACCTCACGATTAGAGCGCGACCCATGTCATCACCTTCCTCGTCACTAGGTGTGGCATTCGGCTCAAAGACCTCTTCCTCATAAACTCCTTCACTTTCTTCTCTTTCTTCGTCAATGAAGAGATTCCTTTATGGGGCATTGGGCAGCAAAGTGACCCAATCCTTGACATTTATAGCATTTGACAAGAGACCCACTCTTCGAGGATTCTCTGGCTACACCCTTACCTTTGTCAAACCTCACATTGGTAGATGTGGGTTGCATGAGTTTGGCAGGCGAGTTTCCAGCACTAGATTTCACTTCGCCGGTACGGAATTGACCGGGGTGATAATCAGATTGCCTAGTCACCGTCATTTTCAAATATCGTTCAAGGTCTTGAATGACGGTGTAACACTCGGCGAGAGTCTCAACAGGGTGGAGACTAACTCTTTTTGCAAGTCAAGTTTCAATCAGGTACGAAATCTGGATAGAGTGACTTGAGGGTCTTCGGATACCTTGGCTCTCATCATGAACTCTTTACGGGCATACTACCTTGGCGCAAATTTTGCCATTGGTCAAGGAGACGGTGGTAGTATGAAGGGACGTACTTCTCTGTAAGCCGTTCCTTCATGTCCTCCCAATGGGTAATGGGAGTACAACCCGCATTCGTTCTGATGCGTTCAACGTTGACCCAAAAGAGTCGGGCTTGGCCTATGAGCTTCATTTTAGCAAGTCTAACACATCTTTCATCGCTCATGCCAAACCACTCAAAGTCCTGGTCCATATCGGATAACCAATCGAGGAAGACTTGAGGGTCTAATCTTCCATCGAAAGTTGGGAGCTCAACTTTGACATTTTTGAGGAGTCTCCCTTCCGGGTCGTAGTCATCTACCTGATGATCTATGTTATGGTTCCGGCTCCGATTATGTTGGTAGCCATTTCGCTCGAATCGAGGATCATTATGCTCACGGGGTGGTTCGAAGTACTCATCACCCTCGTCTAACCGATTGACTCGGTCCAACAATCTCTCATTGGATGTTTCGAGAGTCCTTTTGGCTGTCTTCAAGGTAGTCGTTCGATCATTGATCAATTTTAGATCAGCCCTCATGCCGTTAAGAGCCTCGGCAATCCCACTCATGCCCATGGTGATATGGGTCACTACTGAAGGGTTCTAGAATGGAATGCAAGATGAGCACTTTGGCCAAAACAGAAATAATATGTGATGAAAATTAAAGTGCAATGAATGCAATGTCACTCAGTATGCCCTAACCTAGAACCTAGGGCTCTGATACCAAAACTGACGTAGGACGGTACCCTAAATTACGTGAATGCAATGATTAATTGCTTGTTGAAGTTAAATGGAATTAAATTAAGCAATAAAACGTTCAAAATATAACGAACACCTTAGGTTTTCGTAGTATTCCATGTGAAAATCATGTTCGGTTCGAGTAGGGTTCAGCCTTTGCACTAGATCCGTTAGGTTGCAGCGTGGGTCGATCCTAGAGATAGAACTCTAGATTTTCCCAGATTAGGGCGTTCACGATTCAAGGATGGAATCTTAGGTCCTTCTATGGTTTACGGGATCGGGTCGAATCATTGGGGTAGGGGAAAGCTAGGGTTTTGAGAGTGGTATTTGGATGGGAGATGGTAGATTTAAGTTGTTTGAAGTAAAGTACGAAAAATAGATTAGAAGGATAAACAATAAAGATAGATTGTGGGCTTCACACCCTTGGCTTCACATCAAACCCTTCTCGGGAAGAAGATTCACTCTTCGTCGCGGCTCATCTCAAGCACACACATGCAAAAGCTCTTTTCATTCAATAATCAATAACTAATTACATTGTTTGACTTAAGGACCTTATATAGGAGTCCTTTCAAACGAAAATAAACCCTAAAAGAAATACCAAAAGGACAATTATGCCCCTAATAGTTCAGTTCGAATTTCAGAAAAAAATAAAAAAAATTTAAGTTGCGCGATTTCAATCGATCGAGATTGAAGTTCGATCGATCGAAAATATCTACATCCATAATTCGCCGCTACAAATTCGATCGATCGAATTTTAAACTCGATCAATCGAAATATAATTCGATCGATTGAATATATAATTCGATCGGTCGAATCATATACTCTAGAACATATGTTTTCCCTCTCGTTGCTGTTCGATCGATCGAAAAAGGACTTCGATCGATCGAAATTTTCGATCGACCGAATGTGTTGGTTCCTCCAAATTTTCATCTTTCGCCTATTTCTGATTTCCGCTTCGCTTCTTCCACCGTCGGTATACGCGAAAAGGTCCATATCCGATGTCTACGATGTCGGCGTCCCCGCCACTATCTCTGGTATGTCCTCTCTCGCAGCAATGGTTACAAACCAACTTATGTCTTTCTTCCCTAGAAAGGCTGCGACCTCCTCGGCCTCCTCCTCGACCACCAGATCAGCAGCCACTACAACGAGAAGATGAGCGGAAAGCCGACATCTCTTGTCCACTGCTATCCTGTGAGTGAAGTTGGGGACGACTCTTCTTTTTGGAGTAGCGCGAAAACAGTGTCTAAAGAAGGGCATTCTTCCCTTCCAAGAACATTAGACCGAATGTTCTCATATTCAGGGTTCACTCCCCTTAGTAAATCGAAGACTTTTTTGTTAAATTTCAGCACAAATCTTATCAGTACAAGCCTTGCGCACCTGTACCTCATACTGAGATAAGACTTCCCAAAGATTTCTCATCTCCGTGTAATAATCATTTATGGAGTTAGCACCCTGACGTAGTACACTAATTTTATCCATCACTTGGAATTTCTTGGCCAAGTTCCTCTTCTGTGAATAAGCATCTCGCAACGCGTCCCATAATTCCTTGGAAGTTTTCTACATCATAAATGATTTACTAATGGAGTGAACCATGGAGTGATGTAACCACATCATCACCGTAAGATCGATACTCTTCCAATCTTCATAACTCTTTATCTATCTCTACTGGAGCAGGTATGGTTCCTAAAATGAACCCTTACTTCTTGGCCCCGATGAACATTTTAGTCGATTGTGACCATTCCATATAGTTTTCACCATCAAATTTAGCGGTAGTAATTTACGACATGTGGGAATTATCTCCCCCATGGCTGTGGACGCCTTTTGAATCCTCCATATTCCACTAACAAAGGGATACAACCAAACTATGGCTGCAAATAACAATTCTGGTCACAAAACGGGTACACAACCCACAGCTAAGCAAATTCTTGTCACCTAATAGGGATCCACAACCCAGAAGAAGGTTCCACAACCTTAAGACAGCACTATGGCTGCAAATAACAATTCTAGTTACCAAACTGGGGTACACAGCCCACAGCTAAACAACAGCCACAACCAGGCTGCTAGCAACAGATATGAACACAGAAATGGGTTATACAACCCACATAGTAATTCTAAAATCATCTCTACGCAGATTACAGTCACATACTACTTTCATCATGTTAAATCTCATTGCATAACCATAGCAATAATCACAGCTCATGAAAGAACAATAATAAGGAATCAAACAAGGCATAAAACACCTTAAAAAACTCAAATATGATGAAGGCAGACCCTAACTTTTCCGACGACTTGTGAAGATTCTGGATAATCGTGGAGGATTCCAGGCATTGTTTGTGTCCCACAAAACATCTCATAATCTCGGTCACACCAACCGCACACATTGTGACTAAGATTCACATATGTTGGGAGGATTAGGGTTGCGATTTAAACCCCTAAGGCTGAAGGAATGATAGTCGACTGGTTTTAAACTAGTTTTAGGTGCCCTTTGGAGAAGATGAAGAAGATGACTGCTCAAAATCTGAGATCCCGTTCTCAGTTGCACTTGAGCAAGGAGAGCAAAATTTTCGCCAGAAAAAAACCGATCAAAACCCCATCGATTTCGATCGATTCCGGCGACCGGCGCTGATGTCCGCCAATGATGTTAGCTGATGACCTCAGCAAGTGGGTATTAAGGTTTTGAACACCTGCTCTGATACCAAGTAGATTAATGAAGCTAGGTTTAGGGTTAAGTGTGGAGGAAGAAGAAAGAGGAGAGAAAATTAGGGTAAAGTGGCAATCCTAAGACCATTTCCCATTTTATTAAGAGCTTATTTATTATCTCCTTATTACACGGATATCAATGACACAATAGTAGGTGAACTAGAGTAAGTTGCTCACTTACTCCACACCTCCCTATTATGACTAGATGCACCCACACACATGCAAGAATAGTTACATTAGTTATATCACCAACAAAACTAAGTTAGAAACCTTAGTTGTTTGAAAAAATGGGCTCTCATCAAGTGCAACCAGTGAACCCTACATGGGATAAAAATGGTTTTAGAACCCTTGGATACAAAGGAATATCGACCTTCACTGCCTCCAATTGTTGGTTGACGTGAACTTGCTTTTCATGTCAAATTCCTTCAATTGGTTGGAACAGACACAAACCCTTTGAAAAACCATCTTTAGGGAGAAAATTCTACCTACGTAGGAAAATCAAGATCTCTTCGTGCTTGGAGATTGGATTTCAATTCCCCGAGTCTTGGAAGCTTTCTTTGACGAACAACATCATTTAATACGAATTTGGAGCTCTGTATTGTTCTCTTTCACCATTACACATTTTGTCACACAAATAACATCTTTTTTAATTTTCTTTTCCTTAACCATTTTTAATCTTCAACCAAGACATGTTTGAGAAGACAGTAAGTAGTGTTAGAGCGACATGTGGAGAGACGAGTGAGTTCCCTGTTGAAATTGAGCTGTATCAAGGATCTTCCTTGAGCCCTTTTTTTTTTGTCTTGGTCATGGATGCATTAACCATAGATTTACAAGACAAGATCCTGTGGGGCATGTTATTTGTAGACAACGTAATTTTAGTTGCCCAAACAAGGAAATAAATTAATGATAAGCTGGAATTATGAAGAAAAGCTTTGGAGTCAAGGGGTTTGAAAATTAATAGAACAAAGATATAATACATGGAGTGTAAATTTAGTGAACATGATAGTTTAGAGGAGGATTTAGTCAAAATAGAAAGTCATTTAGTGCCACATTGCCATAGATTTCATTACTTGGGCTCTACTTTACAATCAAATGGTGGATTTGAAGAGGTCGTCTTAAATAGGATTAATGCAGGTTGGATGACATGGAGGGAAGCTAACGGAGTATTCTGCAAACCAAGAGTTCTACTTAGATTAAAGGGACGTTTTTATAAGACGACGGTTAGACCTGCCATATTATATGGTGCGGAATGTTTGGCTACAAAAAAGCGACAAGAAGATAGAGTACATGTGCCCAAGAAGCGTATGCTGAGATGGATGTGATGAGTAACAAGAAAAGAAAAAATACGAAATGAGTACATAAGAGAAAATTTGGAAGTCGTACCTCTAAAGGAAAAAAATACACTGCGTGTCGCTTGAGGTGGTTTGGAGTCTTTGAACATGTTCATTGGAGATCAGAAGTAGACCCTGTACGAAGGGTTGAAACTCTACAAGTATAAGGGCATAGGAGAAGAGGAAAACCAATGAAGACCTAGATGGAGATCGTGAGACGGGATATGAAGGATCACGAAGTTACAGAGAGCTTAGCGCTAATCAGAAATGAGTAGAGAAATAGTACTCACAAAGCCGACCCCAAATAGAAGGGATTAGGCTATGATGATGATGATGATGATGATTTTTCTTTTTGTTTGAGTTTATTTTGTTATAAAATAGTGGGAGGAGGGGCGGGGTAGAGAAAAAAGGGGGGGGGGGGGGAGGGGGGGATACGGACCAATGTGCCAGGTCCCATGAAGTGTTTTTCTGGAATAACTTACACCCATAAATGTTTTTCTTTTGAAATTTTTACCAGGACAAACAAAAATATATTATTGTGCACATCCTGTCGATGCAGTTCAAACTTTTAACATAAACCTTAAATCTTTTTGTGTTTGAAAGTATGGATATGGAGAATGAAATTTACTGTGGAAATGAAACATGGAGTGTGAACTGTGAATTTTGATACTTTGATTCAGGATTCTTGCATGTTTTGAATTTTGATGTTTTGTATGCATGTTATACTAGTTTACTTTAGATTTTGTAAGCATCAGTTTAATGGGAATGGTAAGACTGAGATGATAATTTTACATAACATATTGCGTTTATGTTACTAGTGTGTACTTCATAGTAGGCAAGTAGCTATCAGAAAGGGATGCCTTGAAGGTGAGGGAATGGTTGTTTCCATATTACACTACTTGTTTGAAGGGCTCTTAACCTATTTTTTCTGGTTCACTAGTTCGCTCGTTTCGAGATCTGGTTTATGGTTCAAGTCTGCTAGAGCCTAGACATTCATCTTGCGACAGAATTAAATATTTATAGTAGCTTTGCTCTCTCTCTCTCTCTCTCTCACTCTCTTTTTAAATTTAAACAAACAAGTTCTTGCTGACATGTTGGTTAGGTCTCTACTTGCAAAACATTTGGTCTATGTTTGATTCCTCCCACTAGTTTCTCTTCCAAAAAATACAAACGAGGAAACTGGGTTGAACTGTTTTTGCGGACATAATAGAAACCTAGGATGCTAATGAGAATGTGGTAGATAAGTATGATGGAGGGCTTTGTTGAAACAAAAAAAAGCATGCAGCAGGAAAAAGTTCTGGCAGGGTTGTACAAAGCACATGCATCACTCTTCATGTGAAATGTTCATTGTATCGTCCAATAGAGCCTTTGTAGGGATCTTCTCAGATGATACATGTATAAGGAAAACACATAAGTATCACCCATTGTGACCAAGTCTAGGTACGGGAATAAAACAGCTTCGGAAACAGTCTGTCATATTTAAAAAACAGAATAAAAAAACAGACAACAAAAAAACAGAAAAAAAATAGAGAACAAAAAAACAGAAAAAAAAAACAAAAAACAAAAAAATTGACAAAAAAATTGAAAAAAAAACATTCAACAAAAAAATAGGAAAAATAAAAATAAAAACAGTTAGTCATATTCAAAAAACAGATTGAAAAAACAGAAAAAAAAAACAGAGAACAAAAAAACAGAAAACAAAAAAACTGAAAAACATAGAAAACAAAAAAATAGAAAAAAAAAACAGACAACAAAAAAATTGGAAAATAAAATAAAAACAATCAGTCATATTCAAAAAGCAGAATAAAAAAAACAGAGAACGAAAAAACAGAAAACAAAAAAACAGAAAAAAAGAAAAAACAGAAAATAAAAATAGAAAAAAACATAAAAGAAAAATATAAACAAAAAAAATAGATAAAAAAATATATAAATGGCGTATCTTGTCGAACTGTCGAAGGAGCTACTGAAGGTGTCAAAGGAGCTGCTGAAGCCGTGCCGTGTCGCGAAGGAGCGTGATGGAGAGGCTGCTGAAGCAAAACAAAAAAAGAAAAATAGAGAAAAAAAATAAACTAATAGAAAACAAAACAGGAAAAAAAAACACAAAAACAAAACATAAAATAAAACAAAAAATAAAAAAGAAAACAAACCAGAAAAAGAAAAAGGCGTACCTTGCTTGTGTTGGTGAAGCAGGGGAGATCGAGAGAGGGAGAGTGAGAGTGGGAGAGGGAGAGATCGAGAGCAAGTGAATAAGTGAGCTCTAATAGCCCTAAGTCCCCTTTTATATGTGACTTTTATAAGTTAAATAACTTATAAGTTATATCTTATAACTTATAATATAATTATATAAGTACTATGACTTATCTTATAATATAAAAGATAGCTTATATAACTTATTATGAATAGCGTATATAGCGATGCTATGGGGCCATTCCGCCATAGCGTCGCCATCAGCTACACTCTCGCCGTTAGAGCATATGTGGCGAACTATGATGCCATTCGCCATGGCGTCGCCTTGACTATCATGGATTAGAGCGTCGTAGGCAGTCCCAGGGTCTTCTTCCCATTGCCACTTGGGATGAAATGAAAGCGTTTCGATACTAGTGGGTCTTCTTATAGGTCTAACTGTCCTGAATCAAAATCCAACGTTAATATCCCATCAGCTAGGTTCAACGTTGTTTCTACCCCAGTAACTAGAGTTGATAAGGGTAAAGGTCCAATGCTTGAATGCCCCAAGAGTGGTGGTCAAAACAAGTGTTACAAGTGTCATGACATCAAACATTTTGCAGTACAATGTCCCTCCCGAAACTTATTTATAGTCGAAGACACTGAGAATGAGCGATGAGGGAACAAAAGAAATTTATGAGCCAGAGTCGTTCCCTAGTGGCGAGGAAGATTTTGCAGGAGAACGAATTGTGACTTGTCTTAGGGAAGTCTCCTACTCCGTTGAGGAGGGTAATACCTCGCGGGCTCTTGTGGTTAGATGTGCTCTAGCCCAATCTAAGGAGAGTGATGACTGGCGTCAGGATAACTTCTTTTATACCGTAGCCAAGTGTGGTGAGAAAGCCTGTCGAGTCATAGTCGATAGTGGAAGCTGTACCGTTGTTGTTTCTGAAAGTACAGTTTCTCGCCTAAGGCTTGCACCCGTAGCTCACTCGCGACCCTATAAAATTGCTTGGGTCGATTCATTATCAATACCTGTTTCACGAAGGTGGCAGTTCCTATACAATTCGGGTCATATAAGGACACCTTATGATGCGATGTTGTGCCTATGGATGTGGGGCATGTCATCCTTGGGACGCCGTGGTTGTATGATATGGACGTCACATTGTTCAGGAGATCGAACGTGTGTTCTTTCATGCACAACGGAAACAAAATAAAGATCAATCCTTTACCTCCTAAAGCACCTACTATGAAGACGAATAAGTCAAATGATAAAGGGCTCTCCCTTTTCTTTTTTCCGCCCTTTGGTTTGCCCTGCGACCTGTTTTTGCTTTCGTTGTCTTTATTTTCTTTTTCCTCGGGTTGTTTCGGTGGGGTCTTTTTTATTGTTCTTGTCCAACTTCTCTCTGTCTTTTAATAAAATTATGAGCACTTACTGATTAAAAAAAAAACAAAAACGTTCTCAATCGTCTGATTTAAACTATCAATGAGTTTTAATGTGGGCTCTCTCAAAGATCTGGTGGGCGTATTGAAAGGTGTATTCTTCAGGAAATTAACACCATAGCCTGGCTAATAGGAAACAAAGCAATACAACACGTTCAGTAATATCACAGGGTCGAGGTATACTCCCTGATTCTGCATATAAACCACAACCATCTTTGAACCTTCGAAGAACTTCCACAATCAACATTCACATGACAATATTTGAACAGCTAATTATCTGTTACAATTGCCTAGTGTTGGTGATGTAACTAATGTAACTATTCTTGCATGTGTGTGGGTGCATCTAGTTGTAATAGGGGTGTGTGGAGTTAGTGAGCAACTTGCTCTAGTTCACCTATTATTGTGTCATTGATATCCATGTAATAAGGGGATAATATATAAGCTCTTAATACAATGGGAAGTGGCTTAGGATTGCCACTTTACCTTGATTTTCTCTCTCCCCTTTCTTCTTCTTGCTGCTTCTTCCTCCATACCTAACCCTAAACCTAACTTCAATAATTTACTTGGTATCAAAGCAGGTGTTCAAAACCCTAATACCCACTTACTGACATCATCAGCTGACATCATCGGCTTACATCATCACCGGTCGCTGAAATCGATCAAAATCGATGGCGTTTTGATCGGTTTTTTCTGGTGAATATTTCTCTCCTTGGTCGAGTGCAATGGACTGAATCTCAGACTTTTGAGTAGTCATCTTCTTCATCTTTTCCAAAGTGCCACCTGAAACAGGTTTAAAAACCAGTTGACTTTCATTCCTTCAGCCTCAGGGGTTTAAATCGCAGCCCTAATCCTCGCAAAATATGTGAATCTCAATCACAATGTGGGTGATTGGTGTGACTGCGATTGTGGGTTGTTTTGTGGGACACAAATAATGCCCAGAATCCTCCATGAGTCACCGGAAAAGTTAGGATCTTCCTTTCTTCATCAGATTTGTGAGTTTTTGAAGGTGTTTTATGCCTTTTTTGCATCCCTTATTATTGTTCTTACACATGCTGTGATTATTGCTATTGTTATGCAATGAGATTTAACATGATGAAAGTAGTACGTGGCTGTAATCTGTGTAGAAGTTGTAGAATTACTATGTGGGTTGTATAACCCATTTCTGTGTTCAGATCTGTTGTTAGCAGTCTGGTTGTGGCTGCTGTTTAGCTGCGGGTTGTGTACCTCAGTTTGGTGACCAAAATTGTTATTTTTAGCCATAGTGCTGTCTTAAGGCTGGGGAACCCTATTTGGTGACAAGAATTTGTTTAGCTGTGGGTTGTGTACTGCTTTGTGACCAGAATTGTTATTTGCAGCCATAGTTTGGGTGTATCCCTTTGTTAGTGGAATATGGGGAATTCAAAAGGTGTACACAGTTATGGGGGAGATAATTCCCAGACGTTGCAAATTACTACTGTTAAATTTGATGACGAAAACTAATATGGAATGGTCATAGTCGGCTGAAATATTTTTTGGGCCAAGAAGTAAGGGTTCATTTTAGGAACCATACCTGCTTCACCAGAGCCAAATACTAGTTATGAAGATGGGAAGAGTACTAATCTTACGGTGATGATGTGGTTACATCACTCCATGGTTCACTCTATTAGTAAATCATTACTGAAGTGCAAAACTTCCAAGGAATTATGGGACGCGTTGCGAGATGCTTATTCACAAAAGAGGAACTTTTCCAAGAAGTTCCATGTGATGGATAAAATTAGTGGACTACGTTAGGGTGCTAAGTCCATAAATGATTATTACACGGAGATGAGAAGTCTTTGGGAAGTCTTATCTCAGTATGAGGTACAGGTGTGCAAGGCTTGTACTAATAAGATTTGTGCTGAAATTGAACAGGAAAAAGTCTTCGATTTACTAAGGGGAGCGAACCTCAACTATGAGAACATTCAGTCTAATGTTCTTGGAAGGGAAGATTGCGCTTCTTTAGGCACTGTTTTCACGCTACTCCAAACTGAAGAGAGCAGTCCCCAACTTCACTCACAGGATAGCAGTGGACCAGAGAGGTTGACTTTCCCCTCCTCATCTTCTGGTCGTGGCGGCGGCTGATTTGGTAGTCGAGGAGGAGGCCCGAGCGGTCACGACCTTTCTAAGGGAGAAAGAGATAAGTTGGTTTATAACCATTGCTGCGAGAGAGGACATATTAGAGATAGCTGTTGGGATCTGCATGGGAAATAGAAGTTCCGCCCAGGTCCTAGTCGTGCACTACCGATGAGGGTTCCCTTCTGCGATGACTGTGAATGCCTCACCTACGGTCACGACAGCTATCCCACCTATTAACATGCAAAACCTTTAGAGAGAGCTCCAGGAGATTCAGAGCCGTATCCAACGTCTGACCACTCCTCGGGGAAAAACCTCCTCTCATATGACTGAGTCAGGTATCTATGGATCCGCACATGTGACAGCTTCTTTTGAGTCCCCCTGGTTCATAGATTCTAGGGCTATTGATCACATGTTTGGTATGCCAAATCTATTTCATTTCATATTTCATGTATCCGATTCTTGTTATATTCGTATTGTTGATAGCTCCCTAGTCCCTGCCAAGGGAAAGGGAACTGTCTATGTAGATGATTTGCCTCTTGAGTCCACACTCTTGATTCCAAAAATGCCAATGAATATGCTATCTGTCGGTAAACTCACTAGCACTTTAAACTGCAGCAAAATCGTTTTTCCTAGTGCATTTTATAGCTACTGCTAGTGTATCTATTGATGAGGCCCGCCAATAGCATTCTTGTTATGGTCATATGCACATTAGTTGCTTAAAGCTTTTATTTCCCAAACATTTTTCTAGTTTTGATAACTCTTTTAGATGTGAAGTTTGTCAAATGTCTAAACATGTTCATACATCGTATCCTTTTAAGTACAACTAAAAGTAGTGTGCCTTTCGAGATTGTTCACTCTGACGTGTGGGGCCTTCCCCAATTACTACTTTGTCTGGTTATCATTACTTTGTTACTTTTATTGATGATTGCACTCGTTTTACCATGGTTTTGTTGATGGGTTCTAAAGATGAGGTGACTTCTTTTTTCCTGTTCCACATGTTGGTTCTCACTCAATTCAGTGGGCATGTAAAGGTGTTAAGGATTGAAAATGGTGGTGAGTATACCTCCCATCATCTTCAATCTTATCTCCAAACCCATGACATTCCACAATAGAATGGAGTGTCTGAAAGGAAAAATCGACACCTTCTCGAAGTATTTCACTCACTTTTACTCGGTATGAATGTGCCCAAATATTTGTGGGGGGAGGCTGTTCTTACGGTCACATATCTTATTAATCGTATGCCTTCCCTTGTTCTTGATTGAAAATCTCCTTTTCAACTTTTATTTTCGAACAAGGATCCTTTTTTGGTTACCCCTCGTGTTTTTGGTTCCTTGGGCTTTGCCCATGTGCCTGATGTCCACAGGTCCAAACTTGATCCCAAGGCCACTCAGTGTTTTTTTGTTGGGTACCCCTCTTCTCAAAAGGGGTATAAATGTTTTGATCCTATCTCCCATCGCATTGTAGTTACCATGGATATTACTGTCACGCTCCGAAATCCGATACATGATCCATTTCGGCACATGAACGTATTCAATAATCAAATTTCAAATAAAGGAAACATAACGGTCCATTCTTATTAATAAAATTCAAATTACAGTTATTTTCAATTATAACGTTTAAACACTTCCTAACTAAGGCTAAACCAACAAGTCTTCTAGGGTCTCCTCCTGAAGTGCAGCTTCTGAACCACGAGGTCCGGTTTCTGAAATTAAATAGCAACAGGGTGAGATAAACTCAACAAGTAACCCCCAATAATAATATAACTCTTTTGTCACTTTTATCAGTTTCAAATTAAGAATTTTATATTGATAGAAATAACATCAGCTATACCATCTAATGATTCAATATAAAGAAAAATAACTTAATGTACAATTGTACTTCATATATTGTACGATTGTTAATCAATAGCACCGATCTAAGTGCATTTGCATTCACATCATCATTCATCATTCATTATGGATGCCAGTCACAAGGAGGGATCCATACTTTCATCAATCCCATTGTCAACCGTGCCGATCCGGTTTGACGGGTTTACTTCGTATTACGGAAGTACACAAATGGATCCGTTCATCCAATACTACCATGCGGCCCCATGAGGATCTTAACCAAAATCATATCATAATCATCTTTACGATATTCATCATTTCTTCATTTATTCATATCAGTTTCTTTTCTAAAACTTATTCAACAGGTTTTACCCATTCTCATTCTAATAGAGTGTGATAATTCAATGTAAGCAATATCATATGATAGATAAATCGAATATACCATGCTTGTGACATTTATATTTTTCTAACATAATTCAAAATGAAATAATCATAATTGAACAAGACAAGTATAGAATCATCCATACAATCATTAACCATTCAATCATCTACTTATCAATATGACAGTATATGCTATGTAGGAATAACATCATTATCTAATAAGGTATGTCTATAAAACATGCTATGGGATGGGTCACTTGCCTAAGTTATTGGGATTAAGGGTATTGTGAGGGCAGCGTACAACTCTGATGGTTACCTGGCACAAGGGAAAGGAATAAACAAGAATGTAGAAGAAGGTGTGGGAGGGAGAGTGAACTAAGTCCTCAAGGTTGGGTTGGATTTTAGTGAGTTCCTTCAACCCCTATTTTATAAGCATTCAATTAAAGAAAACCAGAATTTAAAGTCTGATTTATTATAATCCTAAACTCTAATTTATAGTTCAGTTTTAAACTTTTTTTAAAAATACAATATAAAACAGAAATTCTGAAATTACTATAATACTAATTTTTCAATCCCAAAACCTGATTTATTATGCTCCTTTTTAAGAAAATCACCCTAATTTTAATTAGGATTTTGATTTATTAAATCCAGTATTAAAATCTTAGAACTCCAGATTAAAAATAAGTTCAGAAGTTAATTAAAACCAGTACCTAAATCAAAATTTAAAATATAGTATAAAATCAGAAAATATAATATATATAAAGTCGGATACAAATAAAAATCAGAATATAATCTAAAATAGAAACCGAACGAAAAATCATGTTATAATCAGATTATATAATAAAATAGATTGTAAAATCAGATTTATACAATTAGAATGAATTTCTTGTTTTAAGACAAGTTATAAAAATAGATTATAATAAAACAGATTATCAATTATATATATAAAATATCAGATTTGTAAAATAGATTATGATATCATATTTGTAAAACAGATTATAAAATCAGATTAATTACAGAATATCAATTTAATATAATTCCAGATTATATATGAAAACACAGAATATAAATCAGATTAAACAGAATATAATTTCAGATTATTATTACTGAATTTTGAATACATCATTAGCATATATATCCAGATTTAAAAAAAAACCCAATCCTTATAATATAATCTAGGATTTAAACCCCTATCTTAATAAACCAGATTTGTAAAAACAGAATATAAAATTTTTTTAGTTTATAACACCAGAATATATAACACCAATTTCTAAAATATAAAGTTAGAAAAATTAGAATATAAAATTGCCAGATTTCTAAAAGAATCAGAGTCTAAAAATCAGAGAAATATAAAACTAGAGAAAATAACCCTAATGTTGTAGACTTAAAATACAACATAATAGAAAATCAATTTATAAAAACAGAATATATTTTGAGCATATAAAACCAATATGAAACCCATAAAATCAGAGTTGACCTAAAACCTAAATTAAACCAGATTTACCAAAAATAAATTTATAAAATCAGGAATTTAACTAAAAAAAACTACAAAACTAGATTATAAAATTTAACTAGAGGAAAACATACCTCAAGGGAATTAGAGAAGAACTTGAAGAAAGCTTGGTGTGGAAAAGAGAGGAGAAAGAGCTCTACTTATAGGCTCGGTAGAGTGACCGTTTGCAATTGAATTGAATTTGCGAGTAATGGTAGGCGTTATCGAATTGAAGAAGAAGGAAAACTGCTCATCTTTTACGCATGAGTTTTGATTTGGGATTTAAGTTGTAAGGGAAAAGTTTTGGTATATAGCTTGTATAAGTTAGAGTGTGTGTGTGTGTGTGCTTTGAGGTCGAATCGGGTTGAGTCAGGTCGGGTCGAGTTACGGTTTGGGTTCATAAGAGTTTGGGTCGTCACATTACCTTCTTTGAGGAAACTCCATTTTATGTTTCCCAGTTTTCTCTTCAGGGGGAGGTGAGTCCAAAGTTGATGGAAGAGAACACTGGTGAGGTTCTCACAATTATTGGTATGGATGAAGATGGAGACAGTAATTGTAATGAAGGTGAAGAAGTTGAACCTCAGTTTGATAGGTTAGGGAAGAGATTGGTGTATGAGAGAAAAAAATTCAGAAATATTGGAAATGAGCAAACAAGAGATATGGATCAAAGTGAAGTGCTTCTGTCTCAGACACGATACAAGATCCCTCTCCTGATGATGGTCCTCCCTCTTTTGATTTGGATCTTCCAATCGCCATTCAGAAAAGAACTAGATCTAGGAAGTACCAGTGCGGGTACAACATACGGGTACGATACGATACGGGTACGACGCTATGACAATTTTAAAAAAATCAGGGTACGGGTAAGGTGGGGATACTTATATTAAAAAATTATTTTATATATATTTATATATATTTAAGGTTATTTTTAAATGTAAAAAATAGTTAATAAATAATTAAACATAAAACAACACAAAAAATAATAATTCAAGAGACAAATTCATTCCAAAAGAATGATTGACTAATTTGAATTAGATGATAGAGATTGTTTTTCCGCCCCAATCTTTCACAGAATGGATCTTGAGAACATGGGTGTACCATTAAATGGTCATTTTTTTTAATGTGGCGCACATAAAAAAAATGGCCATAAAATCACATGGCACACATCACACACTCATGTGATTTTAGTGTTTTTTTTTTGAAATCTAATCCACACGGAATAAAAAGTCCTTAATTTGATCCATTGGGTTATTGTTTTGAAGATTGGGATGAAGAACCATTTTATCTTATGGATAAGCGGCCCGTCTTTTTTTGTTATTCTTTAGTCGTGCCCTTTAAAAAACAGTTTAAACAATCTTACACCATTTATTGGTTATTTGACTTAAGATCTTGGAAATCCATACCGTCAAAGCAATATATCATCAACCGAAGGCCTATGGGTAAAAAAATCACTCTTTTTGGGAGATTTGAACCATCCGATCTGTGCACTTAATGTCAACGGCTGTTCTTAATTTTGATGGCCGATATTGAAGTTCACTGATCGAATGGTTTAGATTCACTTATAAACATGATCCTTTGACCGTGACATGTTCCAATTAGGGATTGCCACTTGGCAATTTAGATTGATCATATATGTGTGCCACATGGCACAATGATAAATCATACTTCAATGGTGTGAGATAAAAAGTGAGATCTCAACGGTGGGAGATCATTTAAACAGTTATTTTAGATGTGTGTGATTGTCACGTGAGTAGGGGCTTAGGAAGGCACCGACTGCAAAAGCTTTAAATAGAGAGAACATAAAACCCTTTAAAATAATTGTTTAAATGATCATATTACCATCATATACACTCAGGCCCTTTAAACAGAGGGAAATAAAACCCTTTAAAAGCTTTGCTACCACTGCAAAGCAAACAGAGAACAAACGAAACCCTTCGGTGAAGGTCCTTCGCAGAATCGCAGCCAGAAAAAAAACCTTCGCAGGGCAAGGAGAGAAGAAGAAAGTAAGGAAAAATAAAATGGTACATTAGTACCTGATTTGAGAAGACCTCCGTAGGGAACACAATGGGTACGTCCTCTGCTACTTCTTTTTCTTCAGTTCTTCTAATCTTCTTCTGTTTTTTTTCCCTCTCTTTTACAACCCTAAAATAGAGCCAGAGCTTTTGCTCTACTTCTTCTAATCTTCTTCTATTTTTCCCCCTTCCTTTTGCAACCTTAAAAAAGTAGCCTTATACTGATTTCGGCCCCTAATAAGGCAACCCTAAAAAATAGGGATTAAAATAATTAAAAAAATAATTAAGTAATTAACCTCCGTATCCCGGCCGTACCGTACCCAATTTTTTTTTTGGGAAACTCGTGGGATACGCATCCACGCGTATCCCAATCCCATCAGTACCCGTATCTGATACGTATAGGATACAGGTACGGCGCCCCTTTGGGCGTATTTGTGCTTCCTAGAACTAGATCTTGCACCCATCATCCAATCAGTAAGTATATGACATATGAAAATGTGTTTGCTCCCCATTATTCATTTCCTTCTTCTGTAGATGCTATTTCTCCTCCTACCTCTGTTTCAAGTGCTTTATTACAAGCACGGTGGAAGGAGGCCATGGTTCAAGAAATGTGGGCTATTGAAAAAAATAGAACATGGGATGTGGTGAATCTCCCAGAAGGAAAAAAGATTGTGGGGTGCAAATGGCTATACTCTTTGAATTATAAACCAAATAGTGTTGTAGAAACGTACAAAGCTATATTGGTGGCAAGAGGGTTCACTCAAACACAATGAATTGATTATCAGGACACTTTTGCTCCCGTGGCAAAGTCAAACACCATACAGGTTCTTCCGTCTCTTGAAACATATAAAGGGTGGTCTCTCACTCAGTTAAATGTGAAGAATGCCTTTCTTCATGGGGATCCTAAGGAAGAAGTATACATGACTCTTCCCCCCGGGTTTTCAAGGAAGGTGAAAAGCACAAGGCTTTGCAAGCTTAAAAAATTTATATATGGGTTGAAGCAGTCACCTCGAGCCTGGTTCTCGAAATTTAGTAAAGTCGTAATGAGTTATGGTTATAATAGAAGCCACTACGACCATACATTGTTCATCAAGAGAGGAGTGCACATCACAGTTATTCTATTTTATGTGGATGACATCATTATTGCTGTGGATGATAGTGAGGAAATATTGTGCCTGACAGTTCACCTTCGCAGTTCCTTTGAGATTAAAGACTTGATTCCACTTAAATACTTTCTGGGAATCGAAGTGGCAAGATCTAATAAAGGGATTGATATATCTCAGTGAAAGTATACTTTAGATCTGCTTCATGAGACAAGAATGGTTGTATGGAAACCTGCAGTTAATCCTATTGAGCAAAACCACAAATTTAGTGGAGAAGTTGGTGAATCGCTCAAGAATTCTAAGGTCTATCAGAAGCTAGTGAGAAAATTGATCTACCTTGCCGTGACTCGCTCTGACATTGCGTACGCCATGAGTGTTGTGAGCCAGTACATGCACTCACCCAGAAAAATTCATCTTGATGCTGCCTACAGGATCCTTAGGTACTTGAAGTGGAGTCCTGGAAGAGGACTACTGTGTAAAAATATGGTCACCTTGACATTGAGATCTCCGCAGATGCTGACTGGGCTGACTCTCTTGACGATAAAAGGTCCAATACTGGGTACTGTACCTTCCTAGGTGGAAATTTGGTTATGCGGTGATCGAAGAAACAGCATGTAATATCCAATTCTAGTGCTGAGGGGGAGTATCGAGCTATGTCTCAAGGAACTTGTGAGGGTATGTGGCTGAGCCTATCCTGTGTGATATGGGAATCTATGTGTCCTTACCCATGATTCTTTATGATGACAATGAGGCAACACATCATATTGCAAAGAACTCTATATATCATGAGAGGACAAAACATATTGAGGTCGATTATCATTTCATTAGGGAAAAGGTTGAATCCAAGGAGATCACTATTGCTCAAGTTCGCTCTGAGGATAAGTTAGCTGACATTCTTACAAAAGGTGTTGGAGGCAAGCTTTTATTTGACATCACCTCCAAGTTTGGCATGATTGACATATATGCTCCAACTTGAGGGCGAGTGTTGGTGATGTAACTAATGTAGCTATTTTTGTATGTGTGTGGGTGTATCTAGTCGTAATAGGGGTATGTGGAGTAAGTGAGCAACTTACTCTTGTTCACCTATTATTGTGTCATTGGTATTAGTGTAATAAGGAGATAATATATAAGCTCTTAATACAATGGGAAGTGGACTTAGGATTGTCACTTTACCCTAATTTTCTATCTCTTTCTTCTTCCTTCATACCTAACCCTAAGCCTAACTTCATTAATCTATTCCTAGCGCACATGTATGCCTACCACGGTTCAATATTTCAGCCGAAATGTTTCGCGTTCTGCCCCCACTGAAACTGAAACGAAAACTCATAATTTCGGTTTTAGAATATACTGTATGGAAGATTTCGGCCAAAATTTCGGCTGAAATTTTGGTGCAAATTTTCGGTTTCGGTCCCCACCGAAACCGAAACGAAATCTGATTTTATGATCCTTGATGCTCACTGTATACACAACCTCAAGAGCAGGGTCACACGTTCACCAAAATACCCTTGTTTTCTTCATAATTTTTTGAATCCTTCATAGAATCACAGGAGACCACTTCCATATGAGAGGTATGGCAAAAATGACTCAAACAAATACCTTTTTCCATCTAAAGTTGCTTTATAATGATTAATCGACAGAAAAAAATGAATCTGCCCTTGTTTTTCACGTAGATCACTTATCCATTTGAAAAAGGTTCAAATTGCCACCAAAACAGTAAAATTAACACACCACAATATAGTACAGGTTGAGAGCTTTCAAATGGTAATAATCTTCAGCCACAACTACACAGGGTTCGGTGATGAACAGTAATACATGAACAGTAGCATTGTCCCAAGACTCCCAATGGAGATGCACGGAGTTTCTGATCGTATTATCTCTTTGATTCTATGTAGCTTCAAATAGAGGAGGGAAGAGAAGAACAACAGGAAGTGGAGAGGAAGAGAAGATTAGCTCCTCTGTTAGGCCTGGACCATATTATTAGTAATGACATATTACATATTGCAAATACACCCTTGTGGTGTCATATGATAACTCAACTGACAAAAAATACAGAAAAGACAAACCTGTCCCTATAGGACAATAATGAGCATATTATAAAAGTAACAAATATCGAAAGCCCTATTAAGATACAACCCCATTCTATTGACATACAGCAAGTGAATACTTGACTTGGGAGAAAGTGGAGAATAATGTCTTCTTTGTGGATTCAACAATTTTTTATCATTCGAAGAAAGTAATTAGCAGCATCTCAAGATCTTTTTGTTTTTGTTGTGCTTTTGACCAAATGTGAAAGATTTTTCATTTTTATTTCTGTCTATTGGTGGTGGTTTCTTATTATGTTTAGTTTTATTGCATGTTAGTTCTGATCTCTATCATTGATATTCAATAATTTAAGGTCCAAAGCATGAGGAGAGCTTACAAAAAAATATTCATGCCCGTTGATACAACAATGGGGGGTATCGAAGACCGCCTTGCCCAAGTGGTAAAACAAATTTCTATTATGTTCTGATAAATTATAGTTGAACTTTGTTACCATAATAAATAATTAACTTTGCAGGAGCAAAGTGAGGAATCAGCTAACTTTCCCGTCGTGAGCTTTATGGTGCAATCTATTCGCAAATCTTTTGAGCAAAGTCGTCGTGGAATTTGCAGGTTCAGAAACTGGAATGTCTCATGAAGATCTTTTTATAGTGAGTTGCTTTTATTACTTAGCCTATTGTTTTATTTTAGTAATATTATTAATAATTTTTTTTTCTATTCAAAAGATGATAATACTGGGGATAGGTATCTCATGTAAGCTGTAACATTCTTTTAACTTTTGAGTAGGAAAGTGTACTGTTATGGGAATCCTATTCGCTCTCAATGCTTCATGATTGGAAGATAGGATGAACTCATACGTATCAAGTAAAGTCCTGTAGCATAGTAAAGCTTGGATCAGCACATTGAGTTCCATATTTGTAGGTATATTTATTGCATGCTTCATTATATATCTAGTTAAAAAGATTGTTGGACCTTCTTGATGTAGGAAGGCTGGTACCAATGTACACACTCAACCTCAAACATCTTTAAAATCCAAAAAGACCGACACTAGAGCATTGTTCTTCTTGCACTTCATCAACCCAAAACTTTCTTCGGCCATAGGAATCCACACAGCTTTCTTCATTCATACAATTAGTAATTGGCGCAATGTATGTCCTAAAACTCTGGATGAATCTTTCCTAAATGTGAAGAGCAATGAAAATGATGGACCTCAATGAAATTTTTTGGTGGTGTCCACTCCCAGATTGTTCAAACTGTCATCAAATTTTACACCTTAAGTGAAAAGCATGAAGCCTAAAAGCCACAGTGCCCTTTGGGAACATTCACTTATATGAAGTTGGTGTAGCGGTTTTCGTTTGTCAACCTAAAGATTTATCGCAATTGATCAAGGTTCTTGTTTGTGCAAGAGAGGTCAGAGGGCGTAATGAGCCAGTCATAATGATTAATGCCTATCGTGGATTTAAGTTTGCCTTGATTCATCTCCTGGTTATTTGAAGATAAATCTTAGAAAAATGCTTTATCACCATGTAAATGTGAAACATCTCATCCAAATGTGGGAATTGGGTTTCAGAAATCAGTACTTGATTGTTATGATTTTATGACACTGCATAATTCAAATATGTTTCAAGGAAAGATCTCTCCCTAATCGGCTATTCTTTTGAATAGGTTCTTAACTTGGTAATTTTTCTCTTCATGCTCATTCAAATTCATATGGTTGTTTGCCCAAGTTAGAAAGCTAGACATGAGTACTATATCAATGTGATGCGGAATTTTCAATGCTCGTACAACCCTTCACGTGAATTTTTGAACCAAATTGCAGTAGTGTTCATGGAATGGTAGCAGAGGTGTGGGAATAATTTTTCAGGAGGTTCTTAAGCGTCGAGTAAGTAAGCCATTCTAATTTATTTGTTGTCCTCAGGAAATTTCGTGCATTCCATAGAGTAAGATTCTCCTCGTGGGCATAGTGACAAAGTCGGGGTTGGTAATAAATCGGCTTCAAAAAAATTCGGTAAAATTCATCAAATTCGGGAAATAATCAGTCAAAATTCGGGAAAATAAAAAGAAGAATTATAGAAATATATTAATTAAAAATTAAAAAATTTGAGAAATTCCTGAATAATTCTTTAAATTTACGAATAATTCTTGAAATTCATAATTTCTTTAAAAAGTCATGAAGAATTATAATTTTATTCGCTTTTCAAAAAATTGCGAATTATTCAGGATTTTTTCCAAAAAGTCAGAGAATTTGGTCACTCTGCTCGTAGGGCTTGAGCTTGGAAACTTCTTATGAAAAACTTCTCCTTTATCAAGGAACATCTTGCCTTGATGGTTGATGTCTGGATCATATTGCTAGGGACTGCCCAACATGGTTTAAATTTCGCCTGACATGAGAAGTTTCAGACAAGACATCTCATGTCTCAGGGCTTAGCAAGACGAGATTGACATGCGTTTCGCCCTGAGATGCTGTATAGAAAGAATTCTTTTTAGGTTTGAATCTATATATATAGGATGTTGTCAGACTAGTACACCATTGAAAGTATACTACTCATCATCTTTGTACACGTGACTCCATTTTTTCTCACTGAATCCAGTCTATGTGATGATCTCGCGAACGGCTATCATGGTGTCTGAATCTGTGCACTCAATATCCGCTATTGTTCTAATTTTTCCATGGCTAATATTGAAGACCATTAATCGGACTGTATACAATTGATTTATAGGTGTGATTCTTTAACCGAGATATGTTCCAATCATGGACGAGTGATGACCACATTAGATTGATCACAAATATTTGCCACATGACATAACGGTGAAGTATTCTATAATGGTGTAAGATCAAACACCTATTTTAATGGTGTAAGATCATTTAAAGGGCTATTTTTTGTTTCACGCCGTATTGCCAAGACATTTCGGTCTCGGGGCTGTCCGAGGCAACTCGGAAATCTGAGAGTTCAAACCATGCTGCCCAATAATACATGACACATCCATAGGGCAAGCAAGGTATCAAAAATCGTCCGATATTGATACGTATCGGTATCCCGTATTGACCGATACGTATCGGCTGATACCGGCCTGTATCGGCCGATACGTCTTGGTTTAGAATGAGATTTTAGTTTTTTTTTTTTTTTTTTTTTTTTTTTCTAATTGGCCGATACGTGTAGGCCTCGGGCAAACCGATTCCCGAGACCGATACCGATTTTAATACCTTGAGGGCAAGTGCAACCAGCATTCAACAAAATCTTTATTTTTATCACATAGTTAGTGCCGTAACATTTTTTGTATTTGTAAATCCAATGATTTTGTGTGCTCCATCGTCATTGATGGAGTAAAAAGATAGTACACTGAAAGTCGGGCGATGACTTTACCAAATTCAAGGGGTCAAGAGTAGAAGGCTACCTGTCAACCTGATGCTTGATTTCCTTTTTCATTCTGACCTCTACGATCACTTTAGATTTGAACCTAAGTATAAGTACTCATTGTCCTGCCTCCATTGCTTTAAATTGTGGCAACATCAATAGAGATCCTGACCATAGTTTTGAGTAGAAATTAGCTCAACTTGTCTTATCTTTCTCCAACAAGGAGATTTGGTTGTTATTCTGATTATTGAAATAGGGAAAATAATTCTCTTTCCTATCATTTAGTTGTACATGTTCTTTTTATTTTTTTATTTATATTTCTGTTGTTTTCAATAGGCAGTTGACATCATTTGGTAAGGGGTTGTGGTTCATTGACTACACAAGATACAAAATTATATAATATTAGATCGACTCATGCATATCTGCATGGTGAGAACCTTGGATGGGTTTGATGATATCGTGAAATTCCAGAGAAGAGTTGATAATCCTTTTGCTCATCGATATGGTACTCTGAAAAAAATTTCGTGCTGAGTGGATTTACAATAATGAGAAGGCACTCAATTCAAAGCTACCTTGTATATCCTTGAAGTAATTTTTCATTGGTTGATTTTTTTGGATGAAGATTGGTGACAACCCGATGTTTCCCTTAATAGTATATTAGAACCGTCGTGTCGTCGGATCACCTAATATGATCCTTTCATATAAGGGGCCATAATTTGTACAAAGTGATGCAAATGTGAAAGCAATGTACATACTTTGACAGGCAATAATATGGCAAAATAAACTGACTTTACTCATCTAAGCAGGAACTAACAACCACTATATACAAGGATAACTGATCTGATGTATAGCTTCCCACCGATGACGGCCACCCGTCATCTAAACAATGGAAAGAAACAAATACATCCCATATCAAAATATCTCGAAATATCATATGTAATTTATACAAGTTTATCCAACACCTCTATTTCTACCTTTCTCTCTCTCTCTCTCTCTCTCTCTCTCTCTCTCCAACTACAAACCTATTTCGGAAAGAAGTCTTTCGCAAAATCGTCTTCTTCGTCTTCTACGTCGTTGTCTCCTTCCTCCTCGTCTGGCACGTAAGTATAGTCAGCTACGTGCTCGGGATCTGAATCTGCAACTAAGACATTTAAGTCGTAGAATGAGCTATCATCAAAGCTCAGCAGAAAACTTTACATTGGTAATTCATATTTTTCATTTTCCAATTCACTTCTTGAGGCATACATTAAAATTGCAGCATTTATCCATATATAATTATAATCGACACAATTTACTATTATGTATTAAATGATCACGCTGACATGCTGAATACCGACCAAACTTTATGGTACAACAGATACAAGAAATCATGTTGAACAAGAAATCATGCTGGAAGAAAGCAAGGTTATCATTGAACAAGATATGTATAGGAAACAAAAACATCAAGCTCCCGAGTTAGCGGGATCACTTGTCAAGCTCCTGAGTTAGCAGGATTACTTGGACCGAGAGAATCAAGCTCCCGAGGTAGCAGGATCACTTGTCAAGCTCCCAAGATAGCAAGATCACTTGCCTACAAGATTTACATAGTCAAGCTCCCGAGTTAGCGGGATCACTTGGCATCAAAACAAAGTAAAAAGGAACCCAAGATAACCAGATATGCTTATGCATGACATTGTATATGCAAGACCCTTATACCCATTAGTAATACCCATCAGACTGATATATATCTATCTATCGTAGATATAATATCAAAACTGTATTTTTCTATGTAACCATTTAGATATATCTATATGACAACGAGCACTATTAACAATCAGCATGAAATAACTAAACTGGTCTCTTTTTCATTATGCATTTATACTTAACAATATTATCAATTGACATTTGTTCAGCATAAAAATACTGCTAATTAATAAAGAAAAACAACTGCTAGGCTTGTTCAAGTTTATAATGATCAGGTCTTATAAAGGTCAGATCTACATGCTACCTCTATTCTATTCAGCATGTGTATTCTGTAGGGAAGTGTAAGTTCACTTGGTTCAACACTATGTAAAGCTATTATATAATAATTAATTTGCAATTGAGATGAGAATGAGTAAACCAAATCTATGTTAACAATGTAAAGTTCCTACCTGTTCACTTGCTTATGTAGGTTTGTTTGTACGTGCCTTCCATGCCGTCATGCAGGTAAGATCATGTAAGATCATCGCATAACGAGTGCACCAAGTTGCACCTATAAGATATATATCTGGATTTTAATATAATAAAATGGAATATTAGGTCATCCAAGACCTGATATATATGTTGTATACTGTTTACAGACCGGAGTGTCACCGCACGTAGGTCAGATGCAGACCAAGGGCCTATTAAGCAAAGACAACAGCCAAACATAGGTTGCTGCGGCAAGCCATAGGGGTTGCCGCTGCAAGCAGCTAGCTGAAGCTCTTGCCGCGACAACCTTGTGAGGTTGCCGCGGCAGCCTTGCTTGCCGTGGTGTCTTCCTTGCTTTCTGGTGGTCTGTGCCTTTAGGTGCCTTTGTAGTTTTTGCTTTTGCTTATATATATATATATATATATATATATAGAGAGAGAGAGAGAGAGAGAGAGAGAGAGAGAGAGAGAGAGATCTATATCTCTATATCAATATATATCTCATCACTTCAGTATATAGTGTTCACTTCACTTCAGCATTTAAACAACAGTACCTAGTGTTCACTGCTGTGCTGCTGATGCGATTGTAGGTGCTCAACACCATAGATTAAGTATCTTATAAATTTTAATTTAGTAAGGTGTTCGTATCGTACCTTTTAGTAGATTTGCGGTCTCGATGGTGCGATGCTGACATATATTAACGCTGCGCTTGCCAAGTCAGCGAACTACGAAGGTCTTTCTGAGCTGACTTCGACTCAATGATATGAAGAGTTCTTTAAACTCAATTTAACGGACTCCAGATTTTGAAATGAAGGTGTGAGACCATGAAGTGCACCATGGTCTTAACACCTAACAGAGGTCTTAAGGGTTGGGCTAGGATTTATGTAATTGGCTATGGTATCCCTGGCTGTGTAGGTCATAGTTGCAGGGTCGGCTTACAAGGAATTGAAACTAGGAAGATGAAGGGAGTTTTATTGTATTTTATACAGGGTAGCTGCACTTTGCGTGCATGAAAACGCAAAATGACTCGTTGAGTCGTGTAGTCAATATACCATGCAAGCAGCTTATAAGCATTCTTAGGTTTGTATTCCATACCAGGCAACATAGGCTTTGTTCATGTATTCTTTGAATAAGCCAAAATAAGAAATCTAGTTAGGTTGTCATGTAAGCCAAAATAGGCTTTGTTACACCATTTCACAGATACAGGGTTTTATATATATATATATATATATATATATATATATATATATATATATATATATATATATATATATATATATAGTTGGATATCTGGTGTATGAAGGGCTTTGTTTCATTTGTAAGTCCATAACATTTTAGGACATGTTATGATATATGCATGTTTTAGTCAAGGTCTTAGTTAAATAGTTACGGGCTAAGAATAAAACATCCACTCCCGTATTCGACACATGCTTGTCTTGATTCATGTCCATACCAAGTAGTGCGGTTTGACAATAGGGCATCCGTTACATTCTCCCCTACTTAAGAGATTTTCGTCCTCAAAAATAAACCGGGACGATGATGTGAATCAGGTCATGGTGATTATATGTTAAGAAGTAAATCAAATGCCTCAATAGCAAACAGCCCTATGCCAGATTATACTAGGTTATACTACATGTGATGGTACATGACAACAATCCATATCTAAGAAGAACCAAAAATAAAAATCAAAACAGATATAAACGCAGATATTTAAACAACAAACATAAACTATATACATGCATAAGATACATAGAAGAACCAGAAATAAAAATCAAAACAGATATAAGCGCAGATATTTAAACAACAAACATAAACTATATACATGCATAAGATCCATAGAATCTAAATAGACAATATCATTCCAACGCAGTGAGATTTGATATGAGATAGTAATTCAATTTAGTCAGGTCTCTAATTGAAATGACATTATCAAAACTGCTAACATGTGAGTTCATGACTCACCAGGTTGTGCACTAGACTGCTGTTGACCAGCTGACAATGGTCCAGTTTCTTGCTGCTGATACTCCTGTTGAAATTCTGGTACGAGCAATGTTGTATTTTTCGTGTATGGAGAAACATAGTTTCGTGCCCGTCCAATGTAAGGGCTTGCAGCAGTCGAAAACGTATGCTCCATCATGATATTTGTGGCTTCTTCAATATAATCGACTCTTTGATGGAGCATGTAGTAATTGCGATATAAATTATCAAATTGTTGAAGAGTTTGCTCATGATTTTCACGCATGAGCTGTGCCAAATCAGCAATGGTGTATGTCCCATGTGATGGGGGAACCGATTCAGTTTGTGTTTGAGTTTGAGTGGGAATGGGGATGTCGTGGGTTGGGGCTGAAGGTGTAGCTTGTGAAGGTGGTGGAGGAGGACGTATCTGTCGAACA
Organism: Chloranthus sessilifolius; assembly: GCA_021018995.1. Lineage (NCBI taxonomy): Eukaryota > Viridiplantae > Streptophyta > Magnoliopsida > Chloranthales > Chloranthaceae > Chloranthus > Chloranthus sessilifolius. The sequence continues at coordinate 98,144,251 of CM037593.1, forward strand.
TAACGGTTTAGTACAGCTTGGTGTGATCTTTGATACACATTTTTCCATCTAGTCGGGCTAAAGACCCGCATATTATCGATGCGGACTTCTTCACCCTGAGGGACTTGGTAAGGAACACTATCGGAGTGACCTTCTAAGAGGTAGGTGATCAATCGGGGATATGGGCATGCTGGCATGGGGTTAGGGACGTTACTTTGTAAATGAATAATGGCATATTGTATGTCTTCCCATGCCACTTTTGGGGCATTCATTAATCTGTTTTCATGAACAACAAATAATGTTTGTAAGAGAGCATTACGACGCTCTCTTTCATGTTGCATCGGATACAAATTACATCGGAAAATACAATCAAGAAATCACATCTTTTGTGGTAATTGGCTGCGATGGACTGAAAGACCTTGGGCAGAGGAGGTCTGCCTATCAGTCATTTTTGTAGTGATGTGATGAAATTTCATATCCTTTTGTCGTGGCATCCATAGTCCGAGACTAACATCAAAATTTGAACTACAATCCATAGCTTGAGCTATGTCTTGTAAGTTAAAATAGAATTTGTGATTATTAATTTCTTTTTCAAGTTGGCCAACTACTGGTGAAACTTTTAGATTTTGATAAAAAAAGACAGACCAGACGTGGATAGAAGTGAGTATGGAAGGGCTGGTATAAGGCGTCTAAACGTGCCTGCTCCATGTACCGAATGGACCATGCAGTCTGGTCGTTCGGTGTAAGTAGTGTATCATCAACGATCCTCTTAGGTTCCATAGCTTTCACGTCCCACCATGGGACGGGTTGTTCTCGATCCATGGGTGGATCGATTTGTTCATGGGAGGTCGAAGTGGCTTTGCCCTTTGCTTTGGCTAATGCTTTTGGGGGTTTTGATAGTACTGTCTTCCTAGGAGGCATACTAATTGAATCAAAGTACAAGGAATTAAAACCATAGATAAGGGTGTGGTTTTACCTCACAAGAACACCAAAAATGTGGACGAAATGCTGAAATAGCAAAGAATGGAGAGCTGCCAAGATGAAATCAGTAACATGCAACAACTTTTGGCTCGATTTTGGAGTGCATGAAGGTAGTATGGCTCGGGAGCTGGCAGAAATAAGGAACCTCACAGCAAAAATAACAGAAAACAGAATACAAGGGGTTTTCAGACACACTTATGCTCAACACGGTTGCCGCGGCAACCAACTATCCTTGCCGCAGCCAGCACTTCCTTGCCGCGGCGAGGGGGTCAGACGCATCAGCCAAAAGCAAAGGGCAAAGCCCCTTCTACCTCCCATGAACAAATTGATCCACCCATGGATTGAGAACAACCCGTCCCATGGTGGGACGTGAAAGCTATGGAACTTGAGTGGATCGTTGATGATACACTACTTACACCAAACGACCAGACTGCATGGTCCATTCGGTACATGGAGCAGGCGCGTTTAGACGCCTTATACCAACCCTTCCATACTCATTTCTATCCATGTCTAATCCATCTTTTTTATCAAAATTTAAAAGTTTCGCCAGTAGTTGGCCAGCTTGAAACAAAAATTGATAATCGCAAATTCTATTTTAATTTACAAGACATAGCTCAAGCTATGGATTGTAGTTTAAATTTTGATGTTAGTCTCGGACTGCGGATGCCACGACAATAGAATGTGAAATTCCATCACATCACTACAAAAATGACTGATGGGCAGACCTCCTCTGCCCAAGGTCTTTCAGTCCGCCGCAGCCAATTACCACAGAAGATGTGGTTTCTTGATTGTGTTTTCCGATTTAATTTGTACCCGATGCAACATGAAAGAGAGCGTCGTAATGCTCTCTTACAAGCATTATTTGTTGTTCATGAAAACAGATGGGTGAATGCCCCAAAAGTGGCATGGGAAGGCATACAATATGTCAATATTCATTTACAAAGTAACGTCCCTAACCCCATGCCAGCATGCTCATATCCCCGATTGATCACCTACCTCTTAGAAGGTCACTCCGATAGTGTAAATCAAGTTTCTTACCAAGTCCCTCGGGGTGAAGAAGTCCGCATTGATAATATGCGGGTCTTTAGCCTGACTATATGGAAAAATGTGTATCAAAGATCACACCAAGAGGTACTAAACCGCCAAGCCCGACAGATACGTCCTCCACCACCTCCACAAGCTACACCTTCAGCCCCAACCCACGACATCTCCATTCCCACTCAAACTCAAGCACAAACTGAATCGGTTCCCCCGTCACATGGGACGTACACCATTGCTGATTTGGCACAGCTCATGCGTGAAAACTATGAGCAAACTCTTCAAAATTTTGATAATTTATATCGCAATCACTACAAGCTCTATCAAAGAGTCGATTATATTGAAGAAGCCACAAATATCATGATGGAGCATACGTTTCCGACTGCTGCAAGCCCTTACATTGGACGGGCACGAAACTATGTTTCTCCATACACGAAAAATGCAGTATTGCTCATACCAGAATTTCAGCAAGAGTATCAACAGCAAGAAGCTGAACCATCGTCAGCTGGTCAACAGTAGTCTAGTGCACAACCTGGTGAGTCATGAACTCACATGTTAGCAGTTTTGATTATGTCATTTCAATTCGAAACCTGACTAAATTGAATTACTATCTCATATCAAATCTCATTGCACTGGAATGATATTGTTTGTTTAGATCCTATGTATCTTATGCATGTATATAGTTTATGTTTGTTGTTTAAATATCTGCGTTTATATCTGTTTTGATTTTTATTTCTGGTTCTTCTTAGATATGGGTTGTTGTCATGTACCATCACATGTAGTATAACCTAGTATAATCTGGCATAGGGTTGTTTACTATTGAGGCATCTGATTTACGTCTTACATATAACTACCATGACCTGATTCACATTATCGTCCCGATTTATTTTCGAGGACGAAAATCCCTTTAGCAGGAGAGATTGTAACGGATGCCCTATTGTTAAACCACACAACTTGGTATGGACATGAATCAGGACAGGCATGTGTCGAATACGGGAGTGGATGTTTTATTCTTAGCCCGTAACTATTTAACTAAGACCTTGACTAAAACATGCATATACCATCTATATTATACATGTCCTAAAATGTTATGGACTTACAAATGAAACAAAGCCCTTCATACACCAGATATCCAACTATATATATAACCCTGCATCTGTGAAATGGTGTAACAGAACCTATTTTGGCTTATATGACAACCTAACTGGATTTCTTATTTTGGCTTATTCAAAGAATACATGCACAAAGCCTGTGTTGCCTGGTATGGAATACAAACCTAAGAATGCTTATAAGCTGTTTGCATGGTATATTGACTACACGACTCAACGAGTCATTTTGCGTTTTCATGCACGCAAAGTGCAGTTACCCTGTATAAAATACAATAAAACTCCCTTCATCTTCCTAGTTTCAATTCCTTGTAAGCCGACCCTGCAACTATGACCTACACAGCCAGGGATACCATAGCCAATTACATAAATCCTAGCCCAACCCTTAAGACCTCTGTTAGGAGTTAAGACCATGGTGCACTTTATGGTCTCACACCTTCAATTCAAAATCTGGAGTCTGTTAAATTGAGTTTAAAGAACTCTTCGTATCATTGAGTCGAGGTCAGCTCAGGAAGACCTTCGCAGTTCACTGGCTCGTCAAGCGCAACGTTAATATATGTCAGCATCGCACTGTCGAGACCGCAAATCTACCAAAAGGTACGATAACGAACACCTTACTATATCAAAATTTATAAGATACTCAATCTATGGTGTTGAGCACCTACAATCGCATCAGCAGCACAACAGTGAACACTAGGTACTGTTGTTTAAATGCTGAAGTGAAGTGAACACTATATACTGAAGTGATGAGATATATATTGATATAGAGATATAGATCTCTCTCTATATATATATATCTCGATAATTATAACCTATATATATATATATATATATATATATATATATATATATATATATATATATATATATATATATATATATATATATATATAAGCAAAAGCAAAAACTACAAAGGCACAGACCACCAGAAAGCAAGGAAGACACCACGGCAAGCAAGGCTTGCCGCGGCAACCCCTATGGCTTGCCGCGGCAACCTATGTTTGGCTGCTGTTTTGGCTATTGTCTTTGCTTAACAGGCCTTTGGTCCATATCTAACCTACGTGTGGTGACTCTCCAGTCTGTAAACAATATACAACATATATATCGGGTCTCGGATGACCTACTATTCCATTTGATTATATTAAAATCCAGATATATACCTTATAGGTGCAACTTGGTGCACTTGTTATACGATGATCTTACCTACATGACGGCATGAAGGCACGTACAAACAGACCTACATAAGCAAGTGAACAGGTAGGAACTTTACATTGTTAACATAGATTTTGTTTACTCATTCTCATCTCGATTGCAAATTAATTATATAATAGCTTTATATAGTGCTGAACCACGTGAACTTACAATTCCCTACAAAATACACATGCTGAATAGAATAGATGTAGCATATAGATCTGACCTTTATAAGACCTGATCATTATAAACTTGAGCAAGCCTAGTAGTTGTTTTTCTTTATTAATTAGCAGTATTTTTATGTTGAACACATGTCAATTGATGATGCTGTTAAGTATAAATGCATAATGAAAGATTGTTAGATCCATGTGAACTATATACTATTAAGGGAAATGTTCAATTGTCATATAGATATATCTATATGACAATCCGACGCTTCCTCATAAATAGTATATTGAACCGTCATTGCCGATCACCTAATATGATCATTTCATATAAGGGGCCATAGTTTGTACAAAGTGATGCAAATGCGGAAGCAATGTACGTACTCTAACAGGCAATAATATGGCAAAATAAACCGACTTTTACTCATCTAAGCAAGAACTAGCAACCACTATATACAAGGATAACTGATCTGATGTATAGCTTTCCACCGATGACGGCCATCTAAACAATGGAAAGAAACCTATACATTCCATATCAAAATGTCTCGAAATATCATATGTAATTTATTCAAGTTTATCCAACACCTCTATTTCTACCTTTCTCTCTTTTACTCATCTAAGCAAGAACTAGCAACCACTATATTCAAGGATAACTGATCTGATGTATAGCTTTCCACTGATGACGACCACCCGTCATCTAAACAATGGAAAGAAATCGATACATCCCATATCAAAATATCTCGAAATATCATATGTAATTTATACAAGTTTATCCAACACCTATATTTCTACCTTTTTCTCTCTCTCTCTCTCTAGCCACAAACCTATTTCGGGAAGAAGTCTTCCGCAAAGTCATCTTCGTCGTCGTCTCCTTCCTCCTTGTCTGACACGTAAGTAGGGTCAGCTACGTGCTCGGGATCTGGATCTGCAACTAAGACATTTAAGTCGTAGAATGAGCTATCATCAAAGCTCAGCAGAAAACTTTACATTGGTAATTCATATTTTTCATTTACGAATTCACTTCATGAGGCATATAATAAAATTGCATCATTTATCCACATATAATCATAATTGACACAATTTACTATTATGTATTAAATGATTATGCTGACATGCTGAATACCGACCAAACTTTATGGTACAACAGATACAAGAAATCATGCTGAAAGAAAGCAAGGTTATCAGCGAACAAGACATGTATAGAAAACAAAAACATCAAGCTCCCGAGTTAGCGGGATTACTTGTCAAGCTCCCGAGTTTGCATGATCACTTGGGCCGAGAGAATCAAGCTCCCGAGGTAGCGGAATCACTTGTCAAACTCCCGAGTTAGCGGGATCACTTGCCTACAAGATTTACACAGTCAAGTTCCCGAGTTAGCGGGGATCACTTGGCATCAAAACAAAGTAAAAAGGAACCCAAGATAACCAGATATGCTTATGCATAACATTGTATATGCAAGACCCTTATACCCATTAGTAATACCCATCAGACTGGTATATATCTATCTATCGTAGATATATATATCAAAATGATTTTTAACCATATAGATATTAATGAAATTATATGACTAATTCATTATATAAATTAATAAAGAATATAATGATCGTGTCTGCTACCTCTATTCTATTTAGCTGCATAACATTGTATATGCAAGACCCTTATACCCATTAGTAATACCCATCAGACTGGTATATATCTATCTATCGTAGATATATATATCAAAACTGTATTTTCCTATGTAACCATATAGATATATTTATATGACAACGAGCATTATTAACAATAAGCATGAAATGACTAAACTGGTCTCTTTTTCATTATGCATTTATACTTAACAGTATCATCAATTGACATGTGTTCAGCAGAAAAATACTGCTAATTAATAAAGAAAAACAACTGCTAGGCTTGCTCTCAAGTTTATAATGATCAGGTCTTATAAAGGTCAGATCTACATGCTACCTCTATTCTATTTAGCATGTGTATTCTGTAGGGAATTGTAAGTTCACTTGGTTCAACACTATGTAAAGCTATTATATAATAATTAATTTGCAATCGAGATGAGAATGAGTAAACCAAATCTATGTTAACAATGTAAAGTTCCTACCTATTCACTTGCTTATGTAGGTCTGTTTGTACTTGCCTTCATGTCGTCATGCAGGTAAGATCCTGTAAGATCATCGCATAACGAGTGCACTAAGTTGCACCTATAAGATATATATATAGATTTTAATATAATAAAATGGAATATTAGGTCATCCGAGACCCGATATATATGTTGTATACTGTTTACAGACTGGTGAGTCACCGCATGTAGGTCAGATATAGACCAAGGGCCTGTTAAGCAAAGACAACAGCCAAAACAACAGCCAAACATAGGTTACCGTGGCAAGCAACCCAGCTTGCCATGGTGTCTTCCTTGCTTTCTGGTGGTCTGTGCCTATAGGTGTGTTTTCGGGAGATTTAAATCATCCAATCAGTTGACTATAATATTAATCGTTGTTTTTAGTTTTAATGATTTATATTAAGTTCATCAATCAGATGGTTTACATCCACTTATAGGCATGCTTTTTTGAGCTAAAACATGTTCCAATCATGGTATCAAATATCAGCCAATACCTCTATTTTTTTTTTAATTTTTTAAATAAGCCGAGAAGTATCGGTGTCGGTCCCCCATGGATCAATACCTGATACCGAGTATGACACTTTGGTTCCAATGATAGATTGCTACTTGGACATTTTAGATTGATCATAAATGCTTACTACATGGCATAATGAAAATCATACTTCAATGGTGCGAGATTAAAAAGTCTAACTTCAATGGTATAAGATCATTCAAACACCATTCATGTGTTTAAATGTCGGTGAGGGGCCATTATCCCATATTAATTATTTTGATGCCAAGCAATGTATTATGGAAAATTATAAAGGGTGGACAAATTTTGTGTAATGACCCTTATTTTCATTGATGTTGAATTGCTGACTTTTGATGATGATGTAAATGTTTTGACCTTAGTCAAACCTTTGACAAATGTGGCATGGCCTCGGACCCACCCTTTTAGTAGTAGTTGTGCACCCAATAACAAGCTTAATTAAATCCAAATATGAGCTCAAACCCCAGCATGAGGCATGTGTGTGTGTTGCACATGACTCGAACCCTGAGACCGATCCAAGTTCGAGCCCACCTTCCTTTTCTTTAGGGTGTGTGCACCCACATACGTCCGACCCAACTTTCAAGCACTATTACTATTGACCATATGAGTTTATTTCAAATGATACATAATGTATAAAACTGTAGGTGTATATATATGTGTGGTGCTAGATGCACCCATGCACACTTAATGTGTTATGTGTGAGCAACACACTAACTCAGCTCAAAAGTCCAGCTCAAGTATCCTCCCTCCACCCTTCATGAATTTGGGGAGGTCCTTTGGTAGGGAAATCTCCAAATTGTTGTCACTTTCTATACTAAGCAAGCATCTCAATCAATCACACCCACATATGTTGCTGACCCCAATCTCTCAAATCTCTTGACATATTGGGTAATTCCTACAACTAGCCCTCAATTCTCGTGCTTGTTTCTTCTCTAAACACAACCAATAGTAACCAACTTTAAGCATCGAGAAACCCAGCCCCCCCTCCTCCAACGATTCCCGAAAGCACCATCAAGTAACCATACCGACCCAAACTCCTCTCTTTTCTTGGAGGCCAATAGCTGCCCAGCCCCTCTCTTAATATATAGACTGAGACTGACTGCTGCACTTTTATATTTGGGTCCGAATAGGTAGCCCGTGGCCCCAGACAACCCTCCATCTTCTTCAACTTCAAGGCAGCCATTGCCTCTTGCATCGAGAATCCACCATCAGAACTGGGTCGAGCGCTTCCATCACCGAGTTGCCAATTTCGAACACCCTTCACAATACCTAGTTCGGGGATGAAAGCCTTGCTGCTCAAATAAATCGATCTGAAATTGATGCTTCAAACACAAACTCCTTCGACCTGGATCACACGAATCGTAGCGAACACAGATCAACAAGTAGGTGCCCTCTTATCTTCTTCAATCTTCCCCGCACAAATATATGAAACGCCTAAATCTTTATATATGTGCTTATATAGCTTATACATACTTATATACATATTTTGTGATCACCGGTGTCTAGATAATGATCAACATTGAGTTGTCAAAGACTTGTATCCAATTTAGTCCATGGTTCTAAGACCCACAAATGATATTATATAAGCAAGTACAATGTATGTAATATACTCGTATAAGTTTAGGTGCCACACACCTAAGCCCAACTTAATCTCTACACATACATATTTTTATATAATTTTATATTATTTATAATCTATGTTCTGATTAACACATTGGTATAATGTTATTCAAGTTTGTACTTCAAATTTGATGGATCAGTTTAACTTGATTATTTTTATTTTTGTAACGGTTAATACTAAAAAAAATTTGTGAATATATATTCATTTTTTACTTTGAATATTTCTTGTACTTATTTTTGTAAACTGTATATACACTGGCCAAAGGGTCCTGATTTGACCAATTAAATTAAGCGCATCACAGACCTATGCGTCTAAGCCCATAGATTGAAATAATGATCATTTGGCCAGCTACTAAACCGATGGTAAGATTTTGATTAAAATAGACACACTTCAGTCTTTGCGCCACCTAAAGTGGTGCACACAACCACAAAATTTCTGCACTTTAGGCTTGTGACACCTTAGCCTAAGGTCTGATTTGACCATTTTTTATTTGAAGTTTTAGGCCGAACTGGGCCAAGGGACACCAATAGGGAATCCTCGTAATTTTGGAATCTATTAGCATATGACAGATAGTTTTGTCTGAAAATAGATCCAGTTTAATTTAGTCGGTTGTACAAGTTTCCCAAAAACAATGAAAGACTTTATACCCTTAGACAACCAACGTCAAGGGGCATGTTTAACCCCCTATTTGACCTAAAAAATAATCAAACTAGTGAGGGTCCAAAATGGAAACTCACCTTTTTTTTAGAACACTATATAGCCGATGTTGCATAACCGATGCATTTAAGCTTTTAAAGTGTGCTTAAAATTTAGTTTAAGCATTGATGGAATCTGAACCTTGGGACCGTCATTTCATGTGGATTTTTTCACATTTAGAAAAATCTTAGTAAGTGAAAAAGTCTTCATTTTCACTGATCTAAGTCCACTAGAAATTTAGCTTTATCAATTTTCACGGATCTCAAGATTCACGAGTTATTAGATTTATGGCCATGATGTGTCATTAGAAAATTCTGGGTATAGGACTAGTTTAGTAAAATTGGGCCATCACTGTAGACACTCCAATTTTGCCTTCTCGGAGTACACGAATCTGTTAAGTCAACCTTTGACCCTACCCATGATTTTCAGAAGAGATTTACCTTCTTTGAAAGCTTTAAAACCCTAATACGGGGACTGTATACTGAAACAATAGTATATGATCGAAACACAGGCTGAAACAATAACCCTGTGGTATGGACCCGACTTAGATCGGGAAAAAGTCCCGAATTCTGCGCCTCTCCAGGCGCGCGCAATTCGATTGCACGCCTGCACACCGACACGCAATTGGCCCCTTTTGGCCCAGGCTTATCTTTCCTACTGACCGCCTTAGGAGTGGATTTCGTACCCTATACAACGCGCGTAATCCAATTGCACGCCCGATTACTAGCGCGCAATTAGTCCCCTTTTGACCTGTCCTCTAATTCCCTAGACCGCCTAAACTCCCCTATTAAGAGCATGAGGTAGAACACTTAATTGGATTGCACGCATCAAATAGGGCATGCAATTAGTTCCAAGTAGACTCAAAGTGTAATTGAAACTACGACAACCAATTAAGCCAGTCAGCCATTCATTCACTGAGTCCGTGACAGACTCAAAGTGTATTAAGCGCTTGGAACAAGGCGCATAATTCAATTAAGCGACCCAGACAGGGCGCACAATTGAATTCCACCGACCAATTAAGCGCACCTCACAGGGCGCGCAATTGTCGGAATACCTATAAATAGACCCCCTTACCTCGTACATAAAACACATCACAATGCATCCAGACTTTGAATTTTCGAAAGCCGATACTGATCGAGATGGATAATAGATACGCATTAGAATAGATACGTATCGGCGTCGATACATATCTGTTTGCCGAAAAACCGATACGTGTCACCGATATATATCCGTATCGGTATATTTGATACCATAATAAGATGTAACTGTTAGAGTAATCATTTACAGAAAAGTGGGCATATATATTATCAGGACAGTGTTATATAGTGAACAATTTTTTGCAGCAACTTATCTGGCGTGACGTGGCTGGTTGCATACACAATGGGGCCCAAGCGCTGTAGTCAGTCACGTCACGCCACAAAAGCTGTCTGTAAAATTGTCTATAAAAAACTGTTCACCGTTTATAATTTTCCATATTATTAGGAGTGTAGCCAAGATTTTCTTCTTGTGGGGACTAGCAATGTTCTACAAATTTTAATAATTGATTTCTCACAATTCCGTTTATTAAAATAAAAATTGAAATTTTTTCTAGAATCTCCCTCCTTTAAAGTTACTTTTCCAAATCCTCCCCACATTTTTTAAAATGTCAAATAAACGCATATACTTAAAACTTAGTTATCTAAATGCCTCCTCAATCATAAAATTGTCTATAAAAAATTGTCTACCATTTATAATTTTTCATATTATTAGGAGTGTAGCAAGGATTTTCTTTTTGTGAGGACAAGCAACGTTCTACAAATTTTAATAGTTGATTTCTCGCAATTCTGTTTAATAATACTAATAATAATAATAATAATTAGAAAATTTTCTAAAACCTCTCCCCTTTAAAGTAACTTTTCCAAACCCTTCCCACATATTTTTTAAATATCTAATAAACCCTTGTACTTAATACTTAGTTATCTAAATGCCCCCTCAACCATAAATATCCACCTTTATATTTGTAATTTTAATGCAATTTTGTAATATTTTCTTGAGATTAAAAAATATTTATTAATTTACACAGTTTTAGTACTTTTCTCAAAGTATTTTCAAAATTTTGGATTTTATTGAATTTTTAATATAAAAAAAAAATTTGAATGAAAAAAATATAATTTTTTACTAACATACTGGTCTGGCTGAAATCTTCTTCTAAGAGTGATTTTGGTATTAAAGTGGATATTGGGAAATTTGTATTTTCGGCCCTATTAATTTGCTTAGTTGCACAAACGGCCCTATAGTTTCAAAATGTGCAGAATAGGTCGGCTCCAAGCCAAGCCTTTTCCACGTCAGCATCGTCTTGTCTTTTCCGAAATTAGCTATTTAATATTTTTTTCCTCCTTTTTTTCATTATCTTTTTATTTTTCATTATTTTTTTCTCCTCTCTTTTCCAATTTCGACGGCAGTAGGTAGCCCTGTGAACGACAATCGAGCATTGATAATCTAAAATCCTTCATAGCAAACATAAATAAAACACAAAAACAACAGGAATTGTAAGATTGCGAGTGCTATCATATTTTAGCGCCACAAGATAGTGTGCTTTATTGTAAGATTGCATCTGCTATCTTATAATTGCGGGCGCTATTTTATGATAGCGCCCGCTAGCTTACAATTACGGGCTCTATTTAATGATAGTGGGCACTATCTTACAATAGTGCACACTATTTTATGATAGCGCACACTATTTTTAGATAGCAAGCGCTATCTTAAGGTGTGTTGTTGCTCGTCTGAAAATGAGTGGATCATAAAATAGCTCCCGCAGTTGTAAGATAGCGGGCACTATCTTATGTTATCATTCACTAAAGTATCGTAAAATTGGTTAATGTATGACTTTTGTTATTAGCTATCACGACCTAAAATCCTAGCTGATCTCAAGGGCCTAAAATTTCGTGTTATGACACCGCACACTTGTTCAGGTGATAGGCGGACATACATATCTTACTAGATCTTACATAAAATTGGGCTCCCCAAAAATCGTGAATAAAAATTTCTTCTACATTAAAAATTTTCTTCATTATGTTTACATTGAATTAGAGTCCACGATACTAAATGACCATAAATAAAAGTACAGTGAACTACTGAAAATTCTTCCTAACTATTTAATACATACCTGACATCCTGAAGCTGGTCATCCTAAACCTGCATTGATAGATTATAAACCGCATAATTTATCAATGCATCAAGTCCATCGGGCAGTGTAGTCAATAACTTCACCGGCAGCTGTTAGTTTTTGGGAGGGGGGTGAGTTTACTTAGTCACGTAAACTCAGTGGGTTGCACAACCGATCCACCACAATCTACCTAGGTAATCATGGGTGGAACCTTGTGAGTGAAAGTAAACCCTTTATAATTTCATATAAATAACATAATAAAAGTTTTTATAAACATTTCATATCTATAAAGCTATAAAATTGAAAGAATATAATAGATTTCAATACATATGATGCTTCAATAGCTTATCACTTTTCTTACTTGTCTTGTCAACTTTACTTACGTGACATATCGAAAGTCTTATTATTACTCAACATGCCTACACAACGTACTTCGTATCTTACTTATCTTTTTTAAACGATTTGTATCAAGATCGCTGCTCAAGCCTACCACGCGAGGTTTACGTGTAAATAATCACCTAACCTCCATATCATTACATAAACCACCATCCAGCCCGATGAGCTTACGCGCATAAAAATCAGTGTCCCCTTACGTCGAGACACTGTTGTATCATGTTGTCCTTAAGACCCGTCTTGATTGGAGACATTGAATCTTGCGGTAGCACGCAAGACATGACAGTGTAGAAACTTAATTTATGTATAGCTGGCCTTCATAGTGTATTTTAAAATAACATAAAATTATTTGGTTCCGGGCTTAGGTCCCCGCCCTGATTTCATATTTGCGTAGGCATAAGTCTCTACTTCCTTAACATTTCGTAGCTTAACATATTCATATTCCATCTTTTCATAGACTTAATTAGAATGAGCCACGGTGGGATAGGCTTCACAAACCACACGTTTCAAGAGGCGGGTTCCGTAGTAACCTAGATGTACATCGTGTGACATCTCATACTACCATAGAGGAGTTGCATCTATACATGGACGTCAATATTTTAAGTTCCACGTGATTGTAAAAAGACCTCACCGTGACGAAGACTTAAAAGTCGTGTGTCGTACTTTATTCATTTTTTTTTAATATATACATGCCCTAATATACTTCTAAGTAATAAATATAATACAAAGTAAATTAAGCATTGTGCGTTCGTGGATTCTCTCGAACCCGTCACGGCGGTGCGTTCGCAATGGATGAAATATAGAGTCGCCACCCGGAGCTTTTGGTGACCCGGGAAACCTTTAAATCGATATTTTGAACACCGAAGTGCTAAATATGACTATGATTTACCGGTCTTTGCCAAAGGCTCTAGGGTAGGGGCTTCGGTTATCGATCGAGAAGGGTTTAGGCACCCGATCAACCTGCACGTAGCAGTCTCTATCTATGGCCAAAATAAAAAACAAATAGGCGGAGCTTCCTCTTGCCCGAAGGCAATACAGTCCTGTCAAGATTTGAGCCAAACCGAAATTTCGGCGACGTAACGGCTTCAATCTTTGGACGGAGGAAACACCAAGAAGGTAGGAGAAGAGAGGGGTGAGTCGGAGCTCACGAGCCCTTGTTGCACCGTGGAAGGTCTTCGCTTTGGCGTGCTTCCGATGGCTTAAACGGTATGGAAATGGGTTCTAAAGCTAGGCTTCAGTAGATGGGAAGTGTATGGTGAAGCTAGAAGCAAGCTTTGGCTAAAAAGGAGTGATCTAATGGTTGAAATGGATTGAAATGGACAAACTAAGCATGCTGGAATTTTTTGGTTGGAAAGTGCACTAGGACTCTCTCTTAAGCTCACAATTCTTAACCTTGATTTTTCAACCCTAATTCTTCAACCCTTTGGAAAGAGGGGGGCCTCTCTATTTATAGAGAAAAGGTGGGTTAGAGGGTTACTTAAGAACTAATTGGTTTAGCAATTAGGTAATCCCCCATCTAAGGTTTTCTAGGTTTTTAAGGTCCTAAGGGTTTGGGAAACCAGTTTCAATGGTAGATGATGGGGTGAGATCATAGGTGACTTAAGGGTTGCAAATAAGCTCAAAGGGGGTGCAACCAATCTTAAGACACCCACCTCAACCAAGGGGACGGTCAAAAGGTCAAACCAGATGAAGAAAATTCGAGCACCTGATGACAGTTACTGTAGCTAAGCTGAGCGTATATATTATATACGCCCAGTTTATGCACTGTGATTTCCACAAAAATCAGGGGAGTTTTGGGAAGATGATGCCCGTGGTGGGTCCCACCTATGCTGGGTGTATATATTATATACGCCCGGCCAAATTTGGCCCAAAAAATGTCAGGCATATATAAAATTGGGCCAGATTTGTCGGGCGTATGTAATACATACGCCTGAGCAAATATTGTGATTTTATGTGAAACTTCAATCGGCCATAACTTTTGAACTGTAGCTCCAAATTGGGTGATCTTTGGCTTGTTGGAAAGCTGGAGAAGTCCTCTTTCTAATGGTATATGGCCCATCCTTGGCAGGGGTCTGTATAAAATTCTGTAGCTCTCCCTCCATCAACTGCTCAGAAGGGTTCAAGTTGGGTCTGGGAAGGGATCCTAGGGGTTAGGGGTTATCTCTAAGGGCTTGGGAAATGATTCTACAGGATTTAGGGTGATTCCTAAAGGTCTGGATAGGTTCCTAAGGGTTCAAAGGTGCCATCGGAAGCACAAGGGTGCATCTCTCTCGGAGTACAGATTGATCGGGCCTTAGGCCGAATTTGGGTATCTACAGATGCCCCTCTTTGGTATTCGATCACTAATGATCGGATGCCAAAGACAAGAGACATCCGAAGAGGTCCAAGGCGCGTTTAATGGGTCTGCCTGGTTCAACTCAATTCTCAAACATCCATGGTGATGGTGAGTGTACGTAAGCCCTCTCATTTCGGGATATCATCCGTACCTCAAAGCTAACAGTCCCCAAGCGCATTGCGACATTACTGGGCATAACTGCGATGATCACAAAAAGTGTAAGCCCGCTAGCCGGGATATCGTCCACTTCCTGAGAGAAATTATAGATTTGTGATGTTGAGTACTAATCTGAACCAGACAGCTCCATGAAACAAGGGTGATCGATCTATGCTTCGGAATTGACGCGAAGCAAACAAAGCGAAGGCCTACAAATTGTGTCCAATCCCATGGGGTATTGACAGCTCCATTAGATTGGCTACAGGTACCCTTACCTAGTTAAGGCTCGGAGTTTTTTTGGGCGGACCCATCAACCTCGAGGTTACTTTAGCATGATTTACCCGAGTGAAGCGAATATTGATGTCGCAACACTTCTTGGGAATGCATGCCCTTTTTCAGAGTGAATTTTTTTGTGTTTTTGAGTTTTCATTTGTCATAAGGCCTATAAGCAAAGCTCAAAAGACCTTTGGCAATTTTAATCTTGCACAACTCTTTAAGTGGATCAAGTGCCAGCTGATACACTTTAAAAGTGCGTGCGCTCTATTAGAGACAGGTACACCTTGGGGATGTGCACGTTCCGGTGGTGAGGTGCTCCTGATTCACATGAACCGGAGTGCCTTAACTTGAGACAAAGCTAAAAAAGATCGGGCTAGGACCAAACATCTATCGAAAGAGACGTCCAATTCTAGCATCCATCCCTAATGAAATCACATCTTACTAACTATGTACAGACAGACACCCATCAGGGGCGATAAGCAGCAAATAGGCGCGAACGGAAGCCTCGACCCTAAGGTACAATTTACGAGGACAACGACCATCCTGCGGATATCTAGATGCAAGTGCGTACATTCAACAGGGATACCGTGCCTATACAGGTTTTAAGCCTGTGTAAAAGGAAATAAAAGGGAATGAGCCCTTCGGTCTGTATGTTTACACATAGTTTGGTTGGTTATAATTTCATTTTTGACGGGTCAGTTTCAACTGACAATAGACTTTTCGAATGGTCTGAAGTCGGGGGCACTCTTGGTCAACATCAATCCGAAGGTGGATGACCAGAGCGAGTGCATGGAAGGTGGGGTCAACCTACACTGGATTATATATATTTTTTCTTTTTTGTTTTATTTTTTCTTCTCTTTTTTCTTTTCTTTTTCTTTTTTCTTCTTTCTTTTTCTTTTTCTTTTTATTTTTTCCTATTTTTTTATTCTTTTTCTTTTTATTATTTTTTCTCTTCTTTTTTTCTTTTTCTTTTTATTATTATTATTATTATTTTTTTTTTAAATTTTTTTTTTTTTTTCTTCTTTTTTTTCTTTTTCTTTTTTCTTATCTTTTTTTCGCTGCATGTATCCTTAGGCGGATCAACTTGCCACGTTGGTGCACCTTAGGGACGTGTGCATTCCGGTGATGAGTCCTTGGTTTGCCTGTCGGATCAGGTCCGAGGTGTCCCTATGTAAAACAGGGCTCGAGAACTTTCGGGCGAACCCGATCATTCCAAATTGATTTAACACGGTTCTCGGAGTGGGGCAAACACGCGTTGCGACACTCTTTTGAGAACTAGTGTTGTTTTAGCATTTTTCTTTTTGATTTTTATGATTTTATGGGAGCATTTGGCGGGTGCTTTCTGATCTAGATCTGCTTCTTGTAGCACGGTCCCTTTGGGCTAATTGAAGGGAGCTCGAAGGGCCATTTGGGGGATGCGTGCACCTAGTCTTGGCTGAGATGTATCGGGGCCTGGATGCCTTGGCCTCGGGCCGGGTTGGGATTCTTCGCGGGAGTCCACTCCTCATTCAGATTTGGCTAGGAGAGCATTTGGCTATCATGGGGCCTGTGCCGAGATTCGGCTTGGTAAGAGGGGATGTGGCTCGGGGCTTTTTGACACGCTGCTCGAGGCTGTCCCATGGGAGCATCGAAGAACTGAGCCTGTGGCTATCTGATGTGGAGTTGATCTGGCAACTTTCCTGGTTAGACGGCACCTTTCCGATTCTCTGCTCTCGGGATTGTGAGGGTATCACACTTTTGGGGTTGACCGGTAGTACCTACTATTTTCCATCTCGGGTGCTTCGTCAATTCGGATATACCCAACACTTGTCGTGCACTGTAAGGCCGCCCTTGTGTTCCCTAATATTCTCTCGGGGTTCTCTTAGTGACCTGGATCGCATAGCAGCCCTCTGGGAGACTCGTCAATCGGCACACATGTGTAGCTTAGCTCAGGGGGGCATCGTCTCTTCTGATTATGAGGTTTGGCTGGCATCCGAGGAATTACCTGCCCCTAGCCCAGTTTTGGTAGATGTGATAGAGACAGGGCCTTGGCCATATAAGGAAACGATTCTCCGGACTAGGATTGAGTCTCTTTCTGTAGAGAGGCTGGCTTTGACTGAGGCTTTGGAGAAAGAAAGGGTCAGAGCTGAGATTGCAGAGAAGTAGAGCACATACCGAGAGTGAGATTCTTGGTTGGTGAGCTTTTGACTGAGTCTCAGATCGATGGCGTCATGAGACGGCAGAAGAGTCTTCATGGTAGGTGGATGTCTGATCGAAATGCTCGTGAGGACTCTCTTCTTGCAGAGATCAGTGCTTTGAAGCGTGGTCCCTGCCCTTGACCTGTTCCTGCACATACCATAGATCATATACACAGAGGGGGGCTGATGCCCCATAACAGAGATCTCTTTTTGGGTTATTTTCTTTTTTTGTTATTTTTGTTATATATTTTTTTGGTTTTTACTTGTAAAGAAGGCAGAAAAATAGAAAGTGTCATGTCGTTATCTTTTTGGGACGTGACACTCCACACGTAATACTGTAAGAAATGAAATGAAATCTATACATAAATATTTTTTTTTTTGTTTCGACTTTTTCTTTCATACGTTTCTCAACGTAAGGCTTTTCATAGAAAAGGAAAATCTATCATCCTTTTTTTTGAAATTTTCTCCTCCACAGTGTGAGGCTTTTTATGGAAAAGAAAAATCTATTATCTTTCTTGAAATTTCCTCTCGCACAGTGTGAGGCTTTTTATGGAAAAGAAAAATCTATTTTCTTTTTGAAATTTTCTCCTCCACCGTGTGGGGTTTTTTTGGAAATTTTCTTCCCCATTCCCTCTTCTTTTTGTGATGTCGAGGTCACACTGGTGGGTCCTTTTTTTATCATGGTCGAACCCTGTTTATGAGGCATAGGTTTTTCCTTTAAACATGGGAAGGTCAGCTTCCTTGGGATTGATTTAGTCTTTTGTCTTTCACTTGGGTCATGCATCAGACGTTGCGGTAGAGACGACATACTTGATCGGGATTCGATCCAATTTTTAACATGAGCGGCCCGTCAAAGGGGAGAAGAGGCTCAAGGGGTCCAAACTGAAATAGGTGGGCCAGAACAGATTCTCTCCTAATTTCTCTTTTCTTGACACTTTTTGCTCACAGCGCCCAAGACGGGTTTTCGCTATGCCTGTCCTCCCTGTTTTTACCCGTAGCACCCTTTCGGGTTTTCACTACGTCCATGGACTCGCTCTATTACCCTAAGTGCCCTTTTAGGTTTTCACCTGGTCCGCGTGAGTTCGCTGTTTTTACCCGTGGAGCCCTTGCAGATTTTCACCACGTCCATCTTGCTTTGAACTCAAATTAATTTTTTTTTTTTTTTTTCTTTTTTTCTCAAGAATCAGAAAGCCACAGCATGGACATTGATTCCATCATAGCCAGCTGGATGAAGTTCTGTGTGGTCCATTAACATAGTTTGTGTTGATGCAAGAGATGCTGTGACCGCTTGTGGACCTTAAAGAGGGCTTTCTTCCGGGTTGTAATGTGGCCGGGGTTCAAACAGGTTGAGTTTTTCTGGGAATTTGGATCTAAGCTTTGAGTGAATTTCAGATTTGGTGATTCCTTTTCTTTTCCAATGGCTTTTTATGGTACGTGCCCTAGTTGTTTCTTTTTCATTCTTAATCCCCCCCCTTTTTGGGGTTTTGCTCCTTCTCTTTTTTTTCTTAAATTTTTTTCTTCTCTTTCTTTCTTTCCTCCTTTCTTTTCTTCTTGGGATGTCTTTGGGAAGGGTATATGAAAGAAATGGTTGTTGGTCCGATGTGTATAGCAAAAAGGGTAAAGGTATTCAGGGAATACTTCGTCTTTCTCTCTCTCTCTCTCTCTTTTTTTTTTTTTTTGGTTTGGGCTACTTATCTTTGAAATGATGGCCTCTTCTATGGGGTCCTTAAGCGGTGATGTATCTACCTTTATCAATACTTACCTTGTCGCAAGACCTATGAGTAGAACCTACGGAGGTATCCAGCGTTGATGGGCTCAGGAAAGTGGTCTCCGTCCATGGTGACAAGGCGAACGGCGTATCCCGACAACACTTCTCGAACGACATAGGGCCCTTCCCAATTCGCTTAAACTTCCCTCTTGGATCAGCATGGAGAGAAGAGAAGATCTTCTTCAGCACCGTGTCTCCCACCTTTAGATCTCGACTGCGGACACGCTTATTGTAAGCACGTGCAATTCTTCTCTGATAGACCTGGGTGTGACACAAAGCCAGGAGTCTCTTCTCGTCAATCAATCAAATTTAGTTGCTCAAAACAGGATCTTTCCTTCTCAGCTTCAGGTAGATGGGATTCTAAAAGGATACGGAGTGACGGTACCTCGACCTCGACGGGTAGCACAGCCTCGGTTCCATACACAAGGGAGAATGGTGTTGCCCCTGTAGCAGTACGGATAGACGTTCTATAGGCCCAAAGTGCGAAGGGTAATTGCTCACTCCAATCTCTATAAGTGACTACCATCTTCTCCAGGATGCGGATCAGAGTTTTGTTGGCCGCCTCCACATCTCCGTTCGTCTGAAGCCTATATGGGGATGATTGATGATGCTTGATCCGGAACTGCTCACACAAGGCCCGGGTGCTCCTATTAGCAAAATTAGTGCCATTATCAGTGATGATATCTTTGGGTATGCCGAATATGCAAATGATGTTGTTCTTGATGAACTTCTCAACATGACTAGCCTTAATGCTCGTATAGAGGGGGCTGCCTCTACCCACTTTGTGAAGTATTCCACTGCGACGAGGATGAACTGATGCCCATTAGAAGCTTTAGGATTGAACTTGCCGATGACGTCAAGACCCCAGGTGGCGAATGGCCAAGGAGTGGCCAGGCTGTGTAAATCAATGGCCGGAGCATGTATTAGGCTGGAGTGTTCTTGGCACTTGTAGCACTTCTGAACGTGTTTGCAGCAATCAGTCTCTAATGTGGTCCAAAAGTATCCTTGCCTTAGAGTTTTCTTAGCAAGCATGTGTCCACTGACATGTGCCCCGCAGACTCTTTCACGGATCTCTTTCATGATTTCGATCGCTTCTCTTTCGGTCAGGCATCAGAGCAGAACATTGTCGTGAGGCTATGCATCTGAGAGATCGCCGCGATGAGATGTCGTTGTTGCCAATCATTTGGATGGTGCGTCTACCTTCGATGTTCCCTCCGGGACAATTTGGGTCTCAAGGAAATTCTTGATATCTGAGAACCAGGGTGGCTCATCATCTAACTCAGCAGATCCCTCGACCAAGTGACAAAATGCCGGCTCGTCCCTCTGCTCTATCATGATCGGCTTCATCTCAACTCCGTATGGAATTTCAACCATAGAGGCCAGGGTGGCCAATGCATCAGCAAACCGATTTCTTGCTCACGGTATATAGGAGAAGCTGACTTCCTCAAAGCAGGTTATCAGATCCTCAAGATGTTCGTAGTACGGGATCAACTTCTCATCCTTGGTCTTCCAATCTCCGTTGGTCTGGCTTATAATTAACTGTGAATCTCCAAAGACCCTGAGGCGAATTACATTCAGATCAAGAGCCGCTTGTAAATCAACTGTACAGGCTTCGTACTCGGCAATATTGTTGGTGCAATGGAAGTTCAACTTGATTGAGATGGGTACATGCGATCCTCTTGGCGAGATAAGAATGGCGCCAACTCCTTGGCCCTCAACATGTGATGCCCCATCAAAGTGCATTACCCAGGACTCCTCTGTTTCCTCTGTACCTTCTTCAGTCATGAACAAGATGTCCTCATCGGGGAATTCAGTCCTTAGAGGCTCATAGTCCGGCAGAGGTTTCTCAGCAAGATGATCAACGAGTGCTTGCCCCTTGATCGACTTCTGGGTGACATAAGTAATGTCAAATTCGGAGAGGAGTAGTTGCCATCGTGCAGTCCAGCCAGTGAGAGCAGGTTTCTCGAACAGGTACTTCAACGGATCCATCCGTGCTAAAAGTAGAACGACTTGGGATAACAGGTAGTGTCGAAGTCTTTGAGTAGCCCAAACGAGCGCCAAATATGCTTTCTCCAGATGCGAATAGCATGTCTCATAATCAGTGAATTTCTTGCTCAGGTAGTAGATGGCCTGCTCTCTTCTTCCTGTCTCATCATGCTGCCCTAACACACAGCCCATAGAGAACTCTGTCGTGGACAGGTACATTATTAGGGGTTTATCAGGTACAGGTGGTACTAATA
This sequence comes from Chloranthus sessilifolius, assembly GCA_021018995.1. Taxonomy (NCBI): domain Eukaryota; kingdom Viridiplantae; phylum Streptophyta; class Magnoliopsida; order Chloranthales; family Chloranthaceae; genus Chloranthus; species Chloranthus sessilifolius. Next base: position 98,166,168 of record CM037593.1, read on the forward strand.
CATGAGGGTTCAGGAGGTAACCCTTGATCTTGTCAAATGCGGCTTGGCAGTCATCATTCCACTCAACTGGTGAGTCCTTCCTTAGTAGCTTGAAGATTGGTGCACATATCAGAGTTAACTGTGCGATGAACCGGCTGATGTACTGGATTCTACCTAAGAACCCTCTAACTTCCTTCTCTGTAGACGGTGGTGGCATTTCAGTGATGGCCTTGATCTTGGTCGGATCGACCTCAATCCCTCTCCTACTGACAATAAAGCCCAACAGTTTTCTCGACATAGCGCCGAATGCGCATTTTTGGGGATTCAACCGCAACTTATACTTTCTCAACCTCTCGAATAGCTTCTGAAGGTTTACCAAGTGATCATCCCTTTCCGGTGATTTGGCAATCATGTTATCGACATACACTTCAATCTCTCGGTGCATCATGTCGTGGAACAGGGCCGTCATTGCTCTCTGGTAAGTCACCCCAGCGTTCTTGAGCCCGAATGGCATCACCTTATAACAGAAGGTACCCCAAGGGGTGATGAACACAGTCTTTTCTCGGTCAACCTCTGCCATCTTAATCTGATTGTCGCCCGAGAATCCATCCATAAATGAGAGCATTTCGTGTTTTGCAGTGTTATCGACCAAGATATCGATGTACGGTAGCGGAAAGTCATCCTTAGGGCTTGCCTTGTTGAGATTTCGAAAGTCAATGCACATTCAAACCTTCCCATCCTTCTTTGGTACAGGGACGATATTGGCCAGCCATTGGGGGTACTTGGATACCATGAGGAAACCTGCGTCATACTGCTTAATGACCTCGTCCTTCACCTTCAACATCCATTCGGGTCGGAGGCGTCTCAACTTCTTTTTAACCGGCTTGACGTCAGGGTAGAGTGGCAACTCGTGCTCAACCAGATCGGTATCCAAACCAGACATGTCTTCATACGACCATGCGAAGACGTCTTGGTATGACCGAAGGAAGCCTATCATACCTTCTCTCTCCACAGGGGACAACGACATTCCAATTTTGGTGATTCTAGGGGCCTCTCTGGTGCCCAAATTTATATCCTCCGTCTCTTCGACGATCGGGGTAGGGCCATGCTCAAAATCGGCAAATTGTTTGAGGAGCTCATTGGGGAGCTCATCGATTTGACCTTCTTTGTCCAGACTCGTGACTCCTACCTCTTCTTGTATTTCTACAAGAAAGGGGTCGGCTTCACGTGGGACGGGTGTCATGACATCAATTTTAATTTTATTGGGAATTTTAAAGGACAATATTTTTGGAATTGGTATTTTTTCTATTTTTATGATTTTTTACATTTTTTCGGAGGTTAGCCCCTGGCGAGGTGGATCTCTATATATACAGGGTAGAGTATTCCAGAGGCCAACCTTACATTTTACAGGTTATTTTTTTTAGAGAGTCGGTGCCGTATTCACGGCATTTGGCGGCTCCTAGGAGTTGGAGCAAAGATGCCCAATTGCTTACCTGCGAGGCTTGGCCTTTACATCTTTGGTTGGAAGCGGCATCGGTAGGCTCTTGCAGTTCCTCCCTCAACATATATACAGAGGGATCCTCTGGGACTCTGTCCTCCATAGTTAGGAGGGGCCCAACGTAACTGGTGCCAGAGTGATGGGAGGACCGGGGAATTTCCTCCTCAAACAAGGAGAGGGCGGCTAAATCCACCTCGAAGTCAGGGGGGATGATGTAAGGATTGGTGGGGTGGGCGGAAGCATGTTTATGTGGGGTTACCCTCGTCTCCCCATTCAGATCAATCTTTACCACCCCGGTGCTCACAAAGGTTTGACGGATGTGGGGTCGAGCATGAGGTTCCACTTCCAGATTGATTCCTCTAGCCCTAGCGACTGCTGCGACTCTCATCTTTTCCTTGGCCTCTTTGACTTCTTCTTCGAGGGGCCTGTAGCCTAGGCCGAATTTAGTTTGTCGCCCCTTGGCCCTGATGGGGTCTCTTCTTCCTTGGAGACGCGGGCACAACTCTTTCCCTTTTTGGTGGCCCCATTTGTGGAGCATGAACATAGTTGCATCCATTCCTCCTCCAGTTTTGTCAGTGGTCTTTTCAGTTGGCCCGAGGGTAACGGCTGAGAAGTCATACTCAAATCGATGGAGATCAACGTCCTCTGCTGTGTGCGGTATGTTTAACACCTTCGGATTCTCAATATGCAGAGTGCTCCTCTCCCTATCCTCTCTGCTCTCGCCTAAGATGGTGACAATTTTTTCCTCTGAGATGAATCAGAGCTTTTGATGCAGAGTTGATGGTATTGCCCCGAGCTTATGTATCCATGGTCGGCCGAACAATGGATTGAAAGTAGACTTGATGTTCATCACCTGAAAGGGGGTGGTGAAGGTTTGCGGCCCGAGGATCAGGTCAAGGTCTACTTCTCCTATGATTTCCCTTCTGGTGTTGTCGAATCCCCTGGCGCTTGATATGGATGGCCGGAAGGTGTCGGGGTTCGCACCAATTTTGATTGCCGTCCTTAGAGGGCATACGTTCAGTGCTGACCAGTTGTCTATTAAGACCAACGGCACCACCAGGTTCCCTACTTCCATCGTTATGTTCAGGGGCTTAGAGTGGTCGTTCCCCTCGATCGATAAGTCCGCATCAGTGAATGAGATGGCATTTGAGGCCAACACTTGCCCGATTATTTCTCCCACTTCATCTGGGGTTACGTGGGCGGAAACATGTGCGTCTTTGAGCGCTCCCGTCAAGGCTTGAAAGTGGAGCGGAGATGTGATTAACAAATCCCACACAGTAATATGTGCGGGTGTTCTCTTGAGTTGTGTCTCTAATACATGCTCTCTGGCCATTTTTTCAAAGGGATTCCCTGCGGTATTTTCTTTCTTCTTCTCTTCTCCTCTAACGGCCCTGATGCTTCCGGTTGTGTAGAAACCCTGCCCAACCGGGTGATAAATTCAACAATCTCTTCTCGGTTGCAACCAGCATTCATGTCTATCTGTTCATAGCTTAGCGGCACTTGATGCGGGTCATAGGCAAGCTTCGGGATGAGGAAAGGAGTGCATAGTAATTCTGGGGAGGATTGAGCTGGGTATGCCGGATTTTTGGGTTCGACCAAGTTGACTCCAATAGGGGACGGAATGGTAGTGGGGGGAATTGGTGGGATTGGATTTGTCGGTGCGGAGGGAGTTTGTACAGGTATTACCTGGGCATGGTAAGACCAGTGGTGATTGGGGATTGGGTGAGGGGTTGCTTGTTTGGGTGAGGGTGGAGTTGGATTGGGGCCAAAATAGTGAAGGGATGGTGGGAGTGTGGCTGGGATGGAGGGACTGGGAGACGTCTGAGGTGCGGGTGGAGCAGGGTGATAGGGATATGAAGGGTTTGTGTATGGGGTGACATGGTGGGGTGATGATGGGTTCGTGGATGAAATGGGGAAAGTTGGGGGTGATGAAGTTATGCAAGGAGTGGAGTGGTTGGGATATGACGGGGTAGTAGATGGAGCAGGGGGTATGGATATGAAGGGTTTGAATAGGGGGTGGCATGGTGGGGTGATGATGGGCTCATGGATGAAATGTGATAAATCGGGGAGATGATGGATTAGTGCACGGAGTAAGGTGATTTGTGTATTGGGTAAGATGGTTTGGGGATGGTGGGGTGGCATACTAGGGGGTGAGATTTGGGGGTTTGTATGGGATGGGATAGCTTGGGGATGGCAGAGTGGTGTATTGGATGGAGGGATTTGGGGGTGTGTATGGGGTAGGGTAGTATGGGGATGGTGGAGTTATGTATGGCGAGGGGTGATTTGGGTGTGACAGAGGGGTATATGGGGTAAATTGGGCATGGGGTGGATATGTGTATGATTGTGGCGGGGCTGTGCCCGTTTGGATTTGATAGGTGGGAGCGGGAGTAGAAAAATACTGCCCTAAATCTAAGGGCTCTTCTTGGTATGCCGGGGTGGGAAAATAATCGGCCAAGTATAACGGCTCGATCACCCCAACACATGGTTCATCTTCATTCAACCTGGGGAGGGAAAACTCCTCCTGATTACTGATATAATCTGAAGGGTCAAACTCTTCTTCCTCCTCTATCCAATGGATGTTAGGCCTAGGGCCTCCGGGGTGCGGTGGTAGAGGGGCTTGATGGATGTTCTGGTTCTGCCCTTGAGGAAGCGGCGGGGGGACAATTTTTCCTGCCTCTATTAAATCTTGGAATGCGTGCTTTAGTGGGAAGCACCGGTCCGTAGGGTGACCCGGTGCCTGATGGAAATTGCAATGCATATTCGGGTCATAGTTTCTCGGGATGGGATGGGGTGGTGGGCGAGGCTGGAGTAGATTGACCAGGCTCTTCTGTAGCAACACTAGCAGTAAGACACTTAAAGATTGCCCCAATGGCGTGAACACTCGTTCAAATCACGCTTTCACCTGCTCCTGGGTAAACGGGGTTCTTGGTCCGTTGTTTGTCCTTGGTGCTTGCTCGAAACGGGCTGAGGGTGGTTGTGTGACCAAGAGTTGTATTGGGGGGGCATTGGTATTGGCCTTGGGGTAGACAATGTTCTGTACTTCTGTCCCTAGTCTTCTTTCAATTCTCGACTCGACAGCTTTCCGAACCCCAGCGGCCCCGTTGGCCATACTCTTTCCCAATTTGCCCTCTCTGACGACGTCTTCACAACGGTTGGCATTTCGGACCAAATCAGCAAAACTGGACTGCTGCTGATATACCAAGAATTCTGCGATGACTGGGAGCGCTCCCTTGGTTATCAATTCAATCTGCTCATCATTCGGAATCTGGTGGGTTACCTGGGCGGCCAATGCCATCCACCTTCCTAAGTAGGCACTGAAAGTTTCATCATGTCTTTACTTCAAACAGGCAAGATCCGACTTCCTTGGCTCTATGTCCATATTATAGACATATTGTTCTTGGAATAAGCGTGTCAGATCTTTCCAAGTTTTTATCATGGATGGTTCTAGGGATGTGAACCATCTCAGTGCCGAGCTCGTTCGACTCTTTTGGAATACTTTGATGAGGAGTCGTTCATCTCCGCCGTACTGACACATATTCCCACAGTAAGATTTTAAGTGGGCGATGGGGTTGCCAGTGCCATTATATTTATCGAATAACGGCATCTTAAATTTTGGTGGTAGGGGGACATCCGAGAACAGACACAAGTCTGAAAAGTCTGTCGAATGCAGTTCTAGCCCTCCCATCTTCGTCAGCTGCTTTTGTATTATGTCTATCTGCTTTTTCAGCTGCTCTGATTCTTTTGTAGGCCTGGATGCCTCCCCTGTTTGGCCACAGGTGTGACGATGACTCCTGGGGGCCGGCCGGCAGCTCCTCCATCTGGATCCCCTCCTCATTATCTTGCGTGAGGGGCGAGGTCTACTATTTGGACTTGGGGGTTGATGGGTTGGACGACCTGGTGGGGCCACAAGGCTTGTAGGGGATGGGAGGGAGTGAATGGATGAGCAGTTTGCGGATGAATGATGTGCTGAGTTGGGTGTATATTCTGGGGGTGATGGGGGTGTGGTTGATGTGGCGGGACGCTGTAGGCGTGGTTTTGAGGCATTGGGTGGATCAGATTTTTCGTTGGAGGCGGGATGGGGGCATAAGGGGTGTAGGTGAATGGAGGGTATTGGTGAAGGGGTACGGGGTTTGTGAACGGGCCTTGATGAGTGTGGGTGGACGGGCCTTGGGTTTGGGCTTGATGGTTTTGGAAAGCTTGGGTTGATGGGCCTTGGGCCTGGGTGCGGAGGTTGGTATGATTTTGGGCCAACGGGCCCTGCTGGGTTTGGGCTAATGGGCCATGTGGGTATTGGGTGTGGGATGATGGGCCTTGGGCTTGGGTTTGATAAGTTTGGGTCCAAGGGCCCTGGGGGGTTTGGAATTGGGCTTGGATCTGATGGGCTTGGGCCTGGGCTTGTGTGTGGGGGGTTTGGGCCTGGGGCCATGGGCCTTGAGGGTTTTGGGTCTGATGGGTTTGGGCTTGGGGCCATGGGCCTTGAGGGTTTTGGGCCTGGGTTTGGGTCTAATGGGTTTGGGCCCATGTGCCTTGAGGATTTTGGGCATGGGCCTGAGTCTGATGGGTTTGGGCTTGGGCCCATGGGACTTGAGGATTTTGGGCTTGGGCTTGGGCCCATGGATTCGTGTGGGTTTGGTCCTAAGATGAGTGGGCTTGGGTCTGTTAGGCTTGGGCCTGGGCTTGGAATTGAGGTGGGGGATCTTGGATGGTATGAATGATTGGTGGTTGGGCATGGTCATGGGGGAATGGGGTATGGAGGTTTTGGAGACCTAGATGTGGGGTTTGGAATGTAGGATTCCGAGAGGTAGCGCACAGGACATACATCATTCTCATGTCCTCCATTGAGGGCATGGATTCAGGTGTGAGATTGGAGGGTGATGGCCCATTCAAGGACGGAGGGGGTTGGGAGAAATTGGGCATGACCCGGGTATGGGGGGTATGGATGATTGTGCTTGAAGGGTATGGGTGTATGGATATGGAAGATGGTGGGTCATTGGTCACACCTTGGGAAAAGTTGGGCATGACCTGGGTAAATAGGGGGGTGTGTTGGGATGTAGATGGGCCATGTGACGTGGATGGTATGTGAGATGAGGTGGGTGGGATATAGGATGTAGGGGGCATGGATGAGGAGGTGGATGGGTCGTGGGAGATAGGCGAGGGCTGGGGCTCCCTGCGGGGTCTTTGGGAATAGGGGGTGCGGTGCGGCAAGGGTGTATGGATGGGAGATGAGAATGTATGGGTCGGTTGGGAAGTGAGGGGTTTCAGTAGGGGATGAAAAGGGGGTATGTTGGGAGAATGTAAGGGAGGGGGATGGGGTGGATGCGAATACGGGTGCCCCAAATGGACCCATGATATCGAATCTGGTTTGGGTGAAGGTGTCGGAGATCGGGTCTTCTCCTATATGGGAATGGGATGGGGATGACGGCGGGGATGTATCGGCTCTTGACATGATCCGCTGACGAGTGTTATATTGATGTCTCGGGTAATGGCCAAATACCTTCCTGGTTCTCCTTCTACGGGCCGAGTTTGAGGTTGCCGTAGTGACGGTCACACCAAAATATATATTTTTTTATTTTTGTTTTTTTGTTTTTTTTTTATTTTTGGAAAATGATTTTTTTGGTTTTTGAAGATATATTTTTTTGTTTTGTTTTATTTTTGTTTTTTTTTTATGAAGATGATTTTTTTTTATTTCTTATTTTTTTAGATGGAAATTAACTCCCCTCTACCTAGATGAATGATACCCTGGTGCCCAGGGTCAATTCCCGTCTTGGGTGGTATATGCACCTTTAGCAGGTCCTACGGCGGGATCCGACACACTTCGGAAGAAGCGAAAGGGAACCCTTTCGTTCTATTGAAGGCAAGGGAATCTACGCAAACGACCCGATCCCCCGGAGCAGATCAATGAGAAGTCGCCTTCTCTTGATCGAGCGAGGGCATGTTGGGTGTTATAGAATGCGGGAGGCTACTGCGGGCACTAATACCGCTAATCAGAGAATTGGGGTGGTGGATTGGGCCTTAGATTGGGTTGCTGTGACCCAGTTTATACTGGGCGTATATGTTATGCAAGCCCGACCAAAAAAGGGTAGATTTAGCTGGGCGTATATATTATATACGCCTGGCTTAAATCTGGGGATTTTGGCTGGGCGTATATATTATATACGCCTGGCAAAAACAGCTCTGTCAGTTAATTTTGACAGTGAACAGCAAGCCCAAAAATGGGTCTTTGAACTGGTTTCCTGGGAGGAATGCTCCCGGGGACTGCTGTGTATGTTATCGGGTCCCTCCTTTCCATTTCCTAGGGATACACAGTTGAATTCGGGCTGTCTACGCTCTCACCAATGTGGGTTTTACGGCTTTATCGGAATTGACAACCCAACTGATATACCTCCGGCGCAAGCACCTTCTCAGGTACTGGAAGGGGTGGTTCTTTTCAGGATCATCACCACTAGGGCTACCGCCTTACTGGGAACCGGGTAAGTTATATCTGTGCCTAAACCCTCCAAAAACTATCCAAAATATGTAAAACAAATTTGATTAAGTCCCCACACTGTTGGTTCACTTTTGATTACAGATTTTTAAAGGGGAGTGAAATTAAGTCCAAAATCAGGTCGAGGATGACAAGCCCGTGCCGCCTCAACGGGCCGGCGCTCAATGGTGAGATATGATGACTGAAATGAAAAGCGCATGTAGACCCGCCAAACGGCTAAGGCTCGTAAATGACCAAAATTTAAATGACGTGAAAAGTAAATGCGAGCGAGCCCGCCAAACGGCTAAGGCGGCTTAAATGACAAGAATCGTAAAAACAGAAATTTAAAGGCGCACGTAGGCCCGCCAATCGGCTAAGGCACTTAAAGGACTAAATCGTAGGGGTGAGTACGTTAGTAAAAATAATAAAAATAGAGGAAAAATAGCAGGAATAAAATAAATAAATAAAAACAAAAAAAACAGCAATGGTTAGTAATAAAAAGAAAGGCGAACAAGAGGGGAAGCGCTAGGGTAATGTCCCCAACAGAGTCGCCATCTGTGCCACCGTGGATTCTCTTGAAGCCGTCGCGGCGGTGTGCTCGCAATGGATGAAATGCAGAGTCACCACCCAGAGCTTTTGGTGACCCGAGAAACCTTTAAATCGATATTTTGAGCACCGAAGTGCTAAATATGACTCTGATTTACCGGTCTTTGCCAAAGGCTCTAGGGTAGGGGCTTCGGTTATCGATCGGGAAGGGTTTAGGCACCCGATCAACCTGCACATAGCAGTCTCTATCTATGGCCAAAATAAAAAATAAATAGGCGGAGCTTCCTCTTGCCCGAAGGCAATATGGTCCTATCAAGCTTTGAGCCAAACTGAAATTTCGGCGGCGTAACGGCTTGAATCATTGGACGGAGGAAACGCCAAGAAGGTAGGAGAAGAGAGGGGTGAGCCGGACCTCACGGGCCCTTGTTGCACCGTGGAAGGTCTTCTCTTTGGCGTGCTTCCGATGGCTTAAATGGTATGGAAATGGGTTCTAAAGCTAGGATTCAGTACATGGGAAGTGTATGGTGAAGCTAGAAGCAGGGTTTGGCTAAAAAGGAGTGATCTAATGGTTGAAATGGATTGAAATGGACAAACTAAGCATGCTAGAATTTTTTGGTTGGAAAGTGCACTAGGACTCTCTCTTAAGCTCACAATTCTTAACCTTGATTTTTCAACCCTAATTCTTCAACCCTTTGGGAAGTGGGGGGGCCTCTCTATTTATAGAGAAAAGGTGGGTTAGAGGGTTACTTAAGAGCTAATTGGTTTAGCAATTAGGTAATCTCCCATCTAAGGTTTTCTAGGTTTTTAGGGTCCTAGGGGTTTGGGAAACGAGTTTCAATGGCAGATGATGGGGTGTGATCATAAGTGACTTAAGGGTTGCAAATAAGCTCAAAGGGGGTGCAACCAATCTTAAGACACCCACCTCAACCAAGGGGACGGTCAAAAGGTCAAGCCAGATGAAGGAAATTCAAGCACCTGATGACAGTTACTGTAGCTAAGCTGGGTGTATATATTATATACGCCCAGTTTATGCACAGTGATTTCCACAAAAATCAGGGGAGTTTTGGGGAGATGATGCCCGTGGTAGGTCCCACCTATGCCGGGCGTATATATTATATATGCCCGGCCAAATTTGGCCCAAAAAATGTCAGGCGTATATAATATATACGCCTGACCAAAATTGGGCCAGATTTGTCGGGCGTATGTAATACATACGCCTTAGCAAAAGTTATGATTTTATGTGAAACTTCAATCGACCATAACTTTTGAACCGTAGCTCCAAATTGGGTGATCTTTGACTTGTTGGAAAGCTGGAAAAGTCCTCTTTCTAATGATATGTGGCCCATCCTTGGTAGGGGTATGTATAAAATTCTGTAGCTCTCCCTCCATCAACTGCTCAGAAGGGTTCAAGTTGGGTCTGGGAAGGGATCCTAGGGGTTAGGGGTTATCTCTAAGGGCTTGGGGAATGATTCTACAGGGTTTAGGGTGATTCCTAAAGATCTGGGTAGGTTCCTAAGGGTTCAAAGGTGCCATCGGAAGCACAGGGGTGCATCTCTCTCTCGGAGTATAGATTGATCGGGCTTTGGATCGAATTTGGGTGCCTACAAGCATATAATAAGAAAGCATCTAACCATAAGGGAAATTAATATTACTCGTAATTGAGACGCCTCGCTCATCATTAAGAGAGAGAAGAATCTAACCTACAATGAAGGGACATGAGTACTATAATACCTATCACAAGGTAATGTTAGACTAGTCTCATCAGATGATCTTGTCGATTAGATGAAAATCGACTGATCATTTATGTAATTTCGATAAGATTAGTCTCGATATGACTTAATTACTTATAGACCATCGACTATTCGATACATGCATCTTAAGGTGAACGTAATGGAGTTTATAATTAAATAATCCTATAGACGTCATCAATGTAATGGATGTTTAGATACCGTATGATTGTCACTATTGGTTTGATCATTTAGACCATTAACTGAATGGTCCATGATTTTGATCAAGAATGTATCATCGTATGATCGTCGAGTGGTGTATACCAACTTGACACGATTTTAAGATCTATCTAGAAGATTATCTCCTAATCTTAAAAAGTGGGTTGGGCCTACCCTAGAGGTTAGACCCGAGTTTCTCATAGAAAGTAAGTGGCTCCTCTAGGGTAAATGAGCTTATTGGGGTTCATAGATTAGACGGGCCACCATGAGAAGGCCCATGTTCATTTATAATGGTCGAGCATTTTGAATCGCGTCAAGATCATATTATAATATGATTATCAAGGTATTAAAATTCTCACGATGTGAGTAAAATATACACTTAGTCAATTATTCTAAAATTAGAAGATGAGTCAATGTGACCCATGTCCTTGAGTGCATCCAATAACACAGTACGGCTAACCCCCATATATTTCATGACTTTTTCTGATTTTTATGTATTAAGAATACATTAAATAAAAATATAACGTACAATATCAACTATCAAATGCAACGTAGATCATAGATGAAAGGGGGTCCATGTCTTGATCCAGGGCCAGTTTGGTTGTTTCAAGCATACATCAGGAGGTCAAATGTAACCCCTAGTGCATGTGCGCAAAAATCAAGGGCAGTAGTCCATTAACCAAATGTAGCTGTTACGTATTGGGAGACTTGATGCCCGATTTTGAAGTTCCAAGGGTCTGTTTTGCCGGCACACTTGTTTGCCATATGGAAGGGTATAATATCTACTGGTTCTCGGTCGATGGGTTCAACCATAGGGTCAACCCTTTTACCATAACCGTCTTGTGAATCCACACAAAACATAAGGATGAGAACTGCAGTTTTCATATGATCATCACAAATTCAATGTACAAAAAGTGTAAAAGCGAAGATTTCGATGGATAGAAACGTACCTACCTAACAGGAACTTTTGATCGGTTGGCTTGGTAGGATCCAGCTTTAGCATCCAGTCTTATTACTTTTGATCTCACTCGACTTCAATCAAACATGATAGGACTCGCCAATAAATAAAGCAGGTGTTGTTAGTGCCAAATATTAAACATTTCTTATAACATTGGTGTTAGGAATTTAATTGGAGAACTCCTTTTCATTGCACTCTAAATTTCTAATAACATAACTTAAAAATATATAAAATTATATATAACATATTTACCTCATGTAGGAAGAGATGAGTCATGGCTAATGGAGATATTGCAACGCGGAGACCGTCATGGGTGCGAATTTCGGGGCTTTGCATTGAGATGGCTTAGAATGCATTAGATCAGGTTTGGTTTCAAGTTTGGGTTGGCGCGGCGCGACACGGATTAAAAGCGTTAGATCGACAACAGATTTGAGTTAGGCACATAGATCGTCATGAAAAACTCAACTCAAGGTGTGAATTGGCATAGAGACTGGATCAAGTCCTGACTTCTTTTTAAACACCATGGTTGCTTCTTTGGTTTTTAAGAGAGACAAGAGAGCATAAACATATATATATATAGAGTAAACACTCTTGCTTTCGAGAGAGAAGAGAATGAGGACGACTGGGGTGGGTTTTCTATATTATGAGATCAGTGTGTGTGTGAGAGAGAGCCGCAGAAACTAATTAGCCTTGGATCTCGATTAGAGAGAGAGACATATAAGATAGAGAGAGGGAGGTGGGTCGGCTACTCTCATATAATAGGAGGAGATGAGGTCTTGAAAGAGACAGAGGTGGAGATTAATTGGGGGACGACTTGGGTTACTGGGTCGCTAGTGAGACAGAGAGAGAGGGACTTGAGAGAGAGTTTAATAGCAGCAGTTGACTACTGCTTGGGTATACGGTGAGGGTGTGAGAAAGAGTGAGAGAGACCTAGAGAAGGAAGGGGATAGAGAGAGAGAGAGCCTGATTGGGCTATTTTGCCAATCAAACAAAAAAATAAATAAATAAAAGAAAAAGAAGGCAAGAGTCCTATTGGAACTCTCTTACTTACCATAGAGACGGGGTGGTTGTGAGGTGGAGCCAGATTTGGTGTGAATACTATGGAAAGTTGAGGTTGGGTTAGTGTGTTGGGTGCTATTTAGTGTAGGTATGTGTAGGAGAGAGAGAGAGGGAGGTATAGTTTGGGTACTATGCATCACCATCAAGCCCCATGCTGCCACATCTAACGGTTTTGGGTTCTGGTTTTTTAGTCTGGCTCGGGTATATCGTCATGTGCAATAAGTACACGTACACATAGGTGTTCAGCTTCAAATTTAGTGTGTCGATGTGTGTACACCCAAATTTAATTTCTATTTAGAGTGAGAAAGTGGCTAGAGAGAGAAAGAGAATTTGAAATTGGAAGGAGAACTTGCCACAAATTAGAATCCTAAATGGAGTCTACTTGCTAAGTAGAGAGAGAAAGAGATAAGAAAGGAAATCGGTGCTACTAACACCAAATTCTAAATTTAAAATTTTTTCTTGTTTCTTTTGAGAAAGTTAAGGTTGTGGAGCACCTGTATTGAAATCAGTGCTCCACCTCTTCTACTACCGTATTGTAAAAGTAGTCGACTTAAATTTATCATTCTATAAAATGGTGCCAACTTCTCCCACAAATTTCTTCGAACACATGATTTGTCGAACTTTTATCAAATATCCACTTGATTTTTTTATTTTTAAAATTTTCCTCGAATCTTCCTCCAATTTCTCGAATTAAACTGAAGTCGCACCCAATTAATGATTGTCAAGTAAAAACTTGGTCAGGATGGTCTTAACTACCCTCAAACGTTACTCGATGTGTAAATCGTAATTTATGAGTTCAATAAAGGGGTTACATAGGAATCAAAACTAATTTCTTCTTTTTCATGGGATTTTATCACTTTATTACTCATGATTCATCAATCCTTCATGATTAATATTGAGATTCGGTCTTTTAAGTATCAAATTAATTGTCATTCCTAATTAATCTTAAACACTCGACATTTCAAGTGTCACACTTGGTCCAAATCCTTAGAAATAAATTTTAGATTGATATATTAAAATTGTTTGATTCTTGAAATCACCTGCTTAGTTAGATTCCTAACATCCAATCCTCAATAGTCGTTTCTTCTTGTAACATTTCGATCCTCAAAAGTATTTTCAATGAAATTTTTAAATCTCATGTCAGTAGGATGTTCTTCTACTCTCATAATCTTTAACTTTTCAAATACCATTCTTCTCATAGTCCTTTAAATAATTTATTCGAAGTTTATCTTTATTTATCAGAATTGATACCTTTTCAAACTTCATTGCAAAATAGCATCCTCTTTATTATATCTCGTTGATCATAGTCTATTTCAATATCATCTAAGGTTACTGATAATAATTTATTTTTCAATCTAAAATAACTTCTGATAAGCTAATCTTGTAATCGACATCTCAAACGATAATGAGCTATAAATCATTAAATCATTCAAGATTTATCTTTCTAATTATTCCCCAACACTTTAAAATTTCTCTTCTAATTACTCTTCAATCTTCAAAGATCTTTTTCAATTTCCCTCACATGCTTCAAGCCCATATAACTTTTTAACAAATATATCTTTAAATATCCAATAGAACATTAAAATCTTATACCATTGTTGATCATATTTTCTTAAAATCTTTTAGTCCTCAAAGATCTAGAGTTTGGAGTCTAGTAGATTCATTGTCACATCAATTACCGTAGTGTACTTACATGATCCACACACTCCTCGAAGAAGTAAAGTCTGAGCTTTGATACCATCTCTCTCACGACTCAGAATCCTAGCCAATCTCGAGGGCCTAAAATTTCGTATTATGACACCGCACGGTTGTTAAGGCGATAAGCGAACATACATATCTTACTAGATCTTACATAAAATTAGGCTCCCAAAAATCGTGAACAAAAATTTAATCTACATTAAAAATTTCCTTCATTATGTTTACATTAAATTTGAAATCCACGATACTAAATGACCATAAAGAAAAGTACGATCAACTACTGAATAGTCTTCCTAACTATTTAATACAAACCTGACATCCTCAAGCTGGTCATCTACGTTGTCACCCTCATAAACAATATAATCTATCAATGCATCAAGTCCATATTTTCACCTACAGCTGTTAGTTTTTATGAGGGGGTAAGTTTACTCAGTCACGTAAACTCAGTGGGATGCACAATCGATCCATCACAATCTACCCAGATGATCGTGAGTACAACCTTGTGAGTGAAAGTGAACCCTTTACAATTTCATATAAATAATATAATAAAAATTTTCATAAACATTTCATATCTATAAAACTATAAAACTGAAAGAATATAATAGATTTCAACATATATGATGCTTCTAATGTTTATCACTTTTCTTACTTGTCTAGTCAATCTTACTTATGTGATATATCGAAAGTCCTATTATTACTCTATATGCCTACACAACATACTTTGTATCTTACTTATCTTTTTTAAATGATCTGTGTCAGGATCACTGCTCGAGCCTATCACGCGAGGTTCACGTGTAGATAATCACCTAACCTCCATATCATAACATAAACCACCATCCAACCCAATGAAGTTGCGCACATAAAAATCAGTGTCCTCTTACGTCGAGACACTGTCGTATGATATTATCCTTAAAACTCGTCTTGGCTGCAGACGCTGAATCTTGCTGTGGCACGCAAGACATAACACGCGTAGAAACTTAATTCAAGTATAGCTGGGCTTTAAAGCGTATTTTAACATATCATACCATTATTTGGTTCTGGGCTTAGGTCTTCGCCCCGATTTCATATTTGCGTGGGCTTAAGTCTCAATTTCCTTAACATCTCGTAGCTTAACATATTTATATTCCATCTTTTCTTTAACTTAATTAGAATGGGTCATGGTGTAATAGGCTTCACAAGCTATACTTTCTAAGGGACGGGTTCCGTAGTAACTTGGATATACTGCGTGTGGCATCACATACAATCGTAGAGGAGTTGCATCCGTACATAGATGCCAGCATTCCAAATTCCACGTGACTGTGAAAGAAACCCTACTATGACGAAAGCTTAAAAGTCGTGTGTCATATCTTATTCATTTTTTCTTAACATACATATGCCCTAACATATTTTTAAGTGATGAATGTCATACAAAATAAATGAAGCATATAATAAGAAGACATCTAACCATAAGGGAAGCTAATATTACTCGTTATTCGAATGTCTCGCTCATTATTAAGAGAGAGAAGGCGACCTACAATGAAGGGACGTGAGTACTATAATACATATCACAAGTTGATGTTAGACTAGTTTCATCAAATAGATATTGTCGATATGATGAAAATCGACTGATCATTTACGTAATTTCGATAAGATTTAGTCTCAATATGACTTAATCACTTATAAACTATCGACTATTCAATACATGCATCTTAAGGTGAACGTGATTGAGTTTATAATAATCTAATCCTACCGACATCATCAGTGCAATGAATGTTTAGATACCATACAATTGTCACTATTGGTTTGATCATTTAGACCATTTAACTGAATGGTCCAGGATTTTGATTAAGAATGTATCATCGTATGATCGTCGAATGGTGTACACCATCTTGGCATGATTTTAAGATCTATCTAGAAGATTCTCTCCTAATCTTAAAAGGTGGGTTGGGCTTACCCTAAAGGTTGGACTCAAGTTTCTCATAGAAAGTAAGTGGCTCGTCTAGGGTAAATGAGCCTATTGGGGTTTATAGACTAGACGAGCCCCCATGAGAAGGCCCATGTCCATTTATAATAATCGAGTATTTTGAATCAGATCAAGATCATGTTATAATATGATTATAAAGGTATTTAAATTCTCATGGTGTGAGTAAAATATATACTTAAGCAATTATTCTAAGTTTAGAAGATGAGTCAATGTGACCCATGTCCTTGAGTGCATCCAATAACACAGTACGACTAACCCTCATATATTTCATGGCTTTTCCTAGTTTTTATGCATTAAGAATAAATTAAATAAAAATATGACGTACAATATAAACTATCAGATGCAACGTAGATCATAGATTAAAGAGGGTCCACGTCTTGATCGAGGGCCAGTTTGGTCATTTCAAGCATATACCAGGAGGTCAAATGTGACCCCCAGTGCATATGCGCAAAAATCAAGGACAGCAGTCCATTAATCGAATGTAACTGTTAAGTATTGGGAGACTTGATGCCCGATTTTGAAGTCTCAAGGGTCTGTTTTGCCGACACACTTGTGTGCCATATGGAATGGTATAATTCTTACTGGTTCTCGGTCGATGGGTTCAACCATAGGGTCAACCCTTTGACCATAACCGTCTTGTGAATTCACGCAAAACATAAGGATGAGAACTACAGTATTCATATAATCATCACAAATTCAACATATAAAAAGTGCAAAAGCGTAGATTTGGATGGATAGAAGGAAATCCACCTAACATGACCTTTTGATCGGTTGGATTGCTAGGATCCAGCTTTATATTCAATCTTTTTACTTTTGATCTCACTCGACTTCAATCAAATACGATAGGACTCGCTAATAAATAAAACGGGTGTTGTTAGTCCCAAATATTAAACATTTCTTATAACATTGGTGTTAGGAATTTAATTGGAAAACTCCTTTTTATTGCATTCTAAATTTCTAATAACATAACTTTAAAAGATATAAAATTATCTATGAAATATTTACCTCATGTAGGAAGAGATGAGTCATGGTTGATAGAGATATCGCAGTGCAAAGACCGTCACGGATGCGAATTTCAGGGCTTTGCATTGTGATGGCTTAGAATGCATTGGATTAGGTTTGGTTTCAAGTTTCGGTCAGTGCGGCGCGACACGAGTCAAAAGCGTCGGATCGACAACATATTTGAGTTAGGCACATAGATCGTTATGAAAAACTCGGCTCAAGGTGCGAATTGACACAGAGATTGGATCAAGTCCCAACTTCTTTTTAAACACCATGGCTGCTTCTTTGGTTTTTAAGAGACAAGAGAACAAAAACATACAGAGAGAGAGTGAACTCTCTTACTTTAGAGAGAGAAGAGAATGAGGACAATTGGGATGGGTTTCTGTATTATGAGATTAGTGTGTGTGTGAGAGAGAGAAAGCCGCAAAGACTAATTAGCCTTGGGTCTCGGTTAGAGAGAGAGAGATATATAAGATAGAGAGAGGGAGGTGGGTCGGCTGCTCTGATATAATAGGAGGAAATGAGGTCTTGAAAGAGACAAAGGTGGAGATTAATTGGGGGACGGCTTGGGCTGCTGGGTTGAGAGAGAGAGAGAGGGACTTGTGAGAGTTTAATAGCAGCAGTTGGCTGCTGCTTGGGCATACGGTGAGGGTGTGAGAAAGAGTGAGAGAGACTTATAGAAGGAAGGGGATAGACAGAGAGAGAGAGCCCGGTTGGGCTATTCTGCCAATCAAACAAAAAAATATATAAATAAAAGAAAAAGAAGAAAAAGAAGAAAAAGAAGAAAAAGAAGGCAAGAGTCCTATTGGGACTCTCTTACTTACCATAGAGACGGGGTGGTTGTGAGGTGGCGCCAGATTTGGTGTGAATACTATGGAAAGTTGGGGTTGGATTAGTGTGTTGAGTGCTATTTAGTGTAGGTGTGTGCAGGAGAGAGAGAGAGAGGGAGGTATAGCTTGGGTACTGTGCATCACCATCAAGCCCTATGGTGCCACATCTAACGATTTTGGGCTCGCATTTTTCAATCGGGCTCGGGTATATGGTAGTGTGCAACAAGTACACATACATATAGGTGTTCAGCTTCAAATTTAGTGTGTCGATGTGTGTACACCCGAATTCAATTTCCATTTAGAGTGAGAAAGTGGCTAGAGAGAGAAAGAGAGTTTGAAATGGCAAAGTGAACTTACCACAGATTAGAATCCCAAATGGAGTCTACTTGATAAGTAGAGAAAGAAGGAGACAGGGAGAGAAATCGGTGCTACTAACACCAAATTCTAAATTAAAAATTCTTTCTCGTTTCTTTTGAGAAAGTTAAGGTTGTGGAGCACCCGTATTGAGCTTGGTGCTCCACCTCATCTACTACCATATAATTGGGTTATCAAAATCCGGGTCATAACATTCTCTCCTCATAAAACTTTTGTCACTGAAAATTAGTCATATGATTATAGTCAATTGCTAACATTTGATTCAACTAACAAAACATATGTTTGAGATCATGCTTTGTGCCAAATTTTGACATTAAGATGTTGATGTTATGGTCTTCAAATCAGATGGCTTAGATGAGATTCTTCCATATAACACGAATGCTAAAAATAGGACCCCCCCCCCTTTTTTTTTTAACCATGAGCTATGGTATAAATCTTGTGTGTAAGTGCTAGCTCTCAACTCCAAATCTCATAAGATTAGGGCACCTCAAACTCAAGTCATTATTATTAATTTTGTCTGTCTTGTGAAACTTAATCATCACCCAATACTTTAAAATTTTATTTAATCGTTTTTGCACCGCCACATTATTCTCCTCTCATTGTGAGAGCAAGCGACTTAAATTTATCATTTTATAAAATGGTGCCAACTTTGTCATAAATTTCATTGAATACATGATTTGTCGAACTTTTATCAAATATCCGCTTGATTTTTCAATTTTTTGAATTTTCCTCGAATCTTTCTCCAATTTCTCGAATTAAATCCAAGTCGCACCCAATTAATGATTGTCAAGTCGAAACTTGGTCAGGATGGTCTTAACTACCCTCAAACGTTACTCGACGTGTACATTGTACTTTATGAGTTCAATAAAGGGGCTACTTAGGAATCAAAACTAATTTCTTCTTTTTCACGGGTTTTCATCACTTTATTACTCATGATTCATCAATCCTTCATGATTAATATTGAGATTCGGTCTTTTAAGTCTCAAATTAATTCTCATTCCTAATTAATCTTAAACACTCGACATTTCAAATGTCACACTTGGTTCAAATCCTTAGAAATAAATTTTCGATTGATATATTAAAATTGTTTGATTCTTAAAATCACCTGCTTAGATTCTTAACATCCAATACTCAATAGTCGTTTCTTCTTGTAACCTTTCAATCCTCAAAAGTATTTTCAATGAAATTCTTAAATTTCATGTCAGTAGGATGCTCTTCTACTCTCATAATCTTTAACTTTTCAAACATCATTCTTCTCGTAGTCCTTTAAATAATTTATTTGAAGTTTATCTTTATTTCTTAGAATTAATAACTCTTAAAACTTCATTGCAAAATAACATCCTCTTCATTATATCTCTTTGATCATAGACTATTTCAATATCATCTAAGGTTACTTATAATAATTTATCTTTCAATCTAAATAACTTCTAATAAGCTAATCTTGTAATCGATATCTCAAACGATAATGGGTTATAAATCATTAAATCTTTCAAGATTTATCTTTCTAATTATTTCTCAACACTTAAAAAATTTCTCTTCTAATTGCTCCTCAATCTTCAAATATCTTTTTCAATTTCCCTCACATGCTTCAAGCCCATATAACTTTTTAATAAATAGATCTTTAAATATCCAATAGAACATTAAAATCTTATACTATTATTGATCATATTTTCTTTAAAATCTTTTAGTCCTCAAAGATCTAGAGTTTGAAGTCTTGTAGATTCATTGTCACATCAATCACCATAGTGTACTTACATGATCCACACAGTCCTCGAAGAAGTAAAGTCTGGGATCTAATACCATCTCTCTCACGACCCATAATCCTAGCCAATCTCGAGGGCCTAGAATTCCGTGTTATTAAATTACACGCTTGTTAAGGCGATTCGGACATACATATCTGACTAGATCTTACATAAAACTAGGCTCCCAAAAATCGTAAACTAAAATTTCTTCTATATTAAAAATTTTCTTCATTATGTTTACATTGAATTTAGAGACCACGATACTAAATGATCATAAATAAAAATACAGTCAACTACTGAAAAGTCTTCCTAACTATTTAATACATACCTGACATCGTCAAGCTGGTTATCCACGTTATTACCGTCATAAATCTCATAATCTATCAATGCATCAAGTCTATCGGATAATATAGTCCATATCTTCACCTGCAGCTGTTAGTTTTTGGGAGGGAGTGAGTTTACTCAGTCACGTAAACTCAGTAGATTGCACAACCGATCCACCACAATCTACCCAAGTGATCGTGGGTGCAACCGTGTGAGTAAAAGTGAACCCTTTATAATTTTATATAAACAACATAATAAAATTTTTTATAAACATTTCATATCTATGAAGCTATAAAACTGAAAGAATATAACAGATTTCAATATATATGATACTTCTAATGCTTATTACTGTTCTTACTTGTCTTGTCAACTTTACTTACGTGACATATCGAAACTTTTATTATTATTTTATATGCCTATACAATGTACTTCGTATCTTACTTAGCTTGTTTAAACAATCTGTGTCAGAATCATTGCTCGAGTCTACCACGTGAGGTCTACGTGTAGATTATCACCTAACCTTCATATCATAACATAAATCAGCATTCATCCCGTTGAGGTTGCACGCATAAAAATCAGTGTCCCTTACGTTGAAACACTGTCGTTTCATATTGTCCTTAAGACCTGTCTTGGTTGCAGGCATTGAATCTTACGGTAGCACGCAAGAGATGGCATGTGTAGAAACTTAATTCATGTATAGTTGACCTTCACAACGTATTTTAACATATCATAATATTATTCGGTTCTGCGCTTAAGTACCCGCCTCGATTTTATATTTGTATGGGATTAAATCCTCACTTTTTTAACATATCGAAGCTTAACATATTCATATTTCATCTTTTTTTAAACTTAATTAGAATGGGCCACGGTGCGATAGGATTCATAAACCACGCTTTCCAAGGGACGGGTTCCGTAGTAACCTAGATGTACTTCGTGTGGCATTCCATACTAACATAGAGGAATTGCATCCATATATGGACGCCAACATTCTAATTTTCACGTGACTATGACAAAAATCCCAGCATAACGAAGGCTTAAAAGTCGTGTCTTATTTTATTCATTTTTTCTTGACATACATATGCCCTAATGTACATCTAAGTGATGAATGTCACACAAAGTAAATTAAGCATATAATAAGAAAGCATTTAACTATAAGGGAAGCTAATATTACTCATAATTCGGATGCCTCGCTCATCATTAAGAGAGAGAAGAAGGCGACCTATAATAAAGGGACGTAAGTACTATAATACGTATAACAAGGTGATGTTAGACTAGTCTCATCCGATAGATCTTGTCGATCTGATAAAAATCGATTGATCATTTATATAATTCCGATAAGATTTAGTCTTGATATGACTCAATCACTTATAAACCATTGACTATTCGATACACGCATCTTAAGGTGAACGTGATCGAGTTTAGAATAATCTAATCCTATCGACGTCATTAGTATAATGAATGTTTAGATACCATATGATTGCCACTATTGGTTTGATCATTTAGACTATTAACTAAATAGTCCAGGATTTTGATAAACAATGTATCATCATATGATCATCAAGTGGTGTACACCATCTTGGCATGATTTTAAGATCTATTTAGAAGATTCTCTCGTAATCTTAAAAGGTGGGTTGGGCTTATCCTAGTGGTTAGACCCGAGTTTCTCATAGAAAGTAAGTGGCTCTTCTAGGGTAAATGAGCCTATTGGGGTTCATAAACTAGACGGGCCACCATGAGAAGGCCCATGTCCATTTATAATAGTCGAGCATTTTGAATCAGGTCAAGATCGTGTTATAACATGATTATCAAGGTATTTAAATTCTCACGATGTGAGTAAAATATACACTTAATCAATTATTCTAAGTTTAGAAGATGAGTCAATGAGACTCATGCCCTTGAGTGCATCCAATAACATACTGCGGCTAACCCCCATATATTTCATGGTTTTTCTTGGTTTTTATGTATTAAGAAGAAATTAAATAAAAATATGACGTACAATATAAACTATCAGATGCAACGTAGATCATAGATTAAAGGGGGTCCACGTCTTGATCCAGGGCCATTTTGGTCATTTCAAGCATACACCAGGAGGTCAAATGTAACCCCTGGTGCATGTGCGCAAAAATCAAGGGCAACAGTCCATTAACCAAATGTAGCTATTAAGTATTGGGAGACTTGATGTCCGATTTTGAAGTCCTAAGGGTCTGTTTTGTTGGCACACTTGTGTGCCATATGGAAGGGTATAATGCCCATTGGTTCTCGGTCGATGGGTTCAACCATAGGGTCAACCATTTGACCATAACCGTCTTGTGAATCCACACAAAATATGAGGATGGGAACTGCAGTTTTCATATAATCATCACAAATTCAACGTATAAAAAGTGTAAAAGCGTAGTTTGGATGGATAGAAGGGCACCCACCTAACAGGAGCTTTTGATCGATTGGATTGGTAGGATCCAACTTTAGCGTCCAGTCTTTTTACTTTCGATTTCATGCGACTTCAATTAAACACGATAGGACTCGCCAATAAATAAAACGGGTGTTGGTAGTCCCAAATATTAAGCATTTCTTATAACATTGGTGTTAGGAATTTAATTGGAGAACTCCTTTTCATTGCATTCTAAATTTCTAATAACATAACTTTAAAAGATATAAAATTATATATAAAATATTTACCTCATGTAAGAAGAGATGAGTCATGGCTGATGGAGATATTGCAACGTGGAGGCTATCACGGGTGCGAATTTCAGGGCTTTACATTGTGATAGCCTAGAATGCATTGGATTAGGTTTGGTTTCAAGTTTGGGTCGGCGCGACGCGGCACGGGTTAAAAGCGTCGGATCGACAACCGATTTGAGTTGAGCACATAGATCGTCATGAAAATTTTGACTCAAGGTGAGAGTCGGCACAGAGATTGGACCAAGTCCCGACTTCTTTTTAGACACCATGGCTGCTTCTTTGGTTTTTAAGAGAGACAGGAGAACAAAAACATATAGAGAGAGAGAGAGCGGACTCTCTTGCTTTAGAGAGAGAGGAGAATGAGGACGGTTGGGGTGGGTTTCTGTATTCTGAGATCAGTGTGTGTGTGTGTGTGTGAGGGAGAGAACCGCAAAGACTAATTAACCTTGGGTCTCGGTTAGAGAGAGAGAGAGAGATAAGATAGAGAGAGGGAGGTGGGTCGGCTGCGTTCATATAGTAGGAGGAGATGAGGTCTTGAAAGAGACAGAGGTGGAGATTAATTGGGGGACGGCTTGGGCTGCTGGGTTAATAGAGAGAGAGAGAGAGAGAGAGTTTAATAGCAACAGTTGGTTGCTGCTTGGGTATACGGTGAGGGTGTGAGAGAGAGAGACTTAGAGAAGGAAGAGGATAGAGAGAGAGAGAGACCGGTTGGGCTATTCTGCCAATCCAACAAAAAAATAAATAAATAAAAGAAAAGGAAGGCAAGAGTCCTATTGGGACTCTCTTACTTACCATAGAGACGAGGTGGTTGTGAGGTGGCGCTAGATTTGGTGTGAATACTATGGAAAGTTGGGGTTGGGTTAGTGTTGGGTGCTATTTAGTGTAGGCGTGTGCAGGAGAGAGAGAAAGGGAGGTATAGCTTGGGTTCTATGCATCACCATCAAGCCCCATGGTTCCACATCTAACGGTTTTGGGTTCGGATTTTTCAATTGGGCTCAGGCATTTGGTCGTGCGCAACAATTACACGTACTGATAGGTGTTCAACTTCAAATTTAGTGAGTTGATGTGTGTACACCTGAATTCAATTTCCATTTAGAGTGAGAAATTGGTTAGAGAGAGAAAGAGAGTTTGAAATGGCAAAGTGAACTTACCACAAATTAGAATCCCAAATGGAGTCTACTTGATAAGTAGAGAAAGTAGGAGATAGGGAGGGAAATCGGTGCTACTAACACCAAATTCTAAATTTAAAATTCTTTTTCGTTTCTTTTGAGAAAGTTAATGTTGTGGAGCACTCGTTTTGAGCTCGGTGCTCCACCTCATCTATTATCGTATAATTGGGTTATCGAAACTCGAGTCATAACATTAGCTAATTTACATTAGTTTTAGTTTTTTAAGATTAAATGGATGTTCTTCTTTTCCATTTTGATGGCATCCGTGTTGGCGATAATACTTACAATGGTGGCCATTGAAGGATTGTCATTATCACAAAGAAGATATCGTTTGATCAATTGATCCAGAAAGTATACAAGGTAAGTAGGATTCGAGTGGAAGAATATTCTGTTACACCATCGGTCTCTTTGCACATCAAAAAAGAGTTGATGTTTACCGAATTGTTGGACTCCAATGATCTTGCAAGCTTATTCAGAGCATATCCTAGTGGTGATGGTGTGATAAATGTTTATATCGAAAAATCAGTTGTCACTCCCGTCATGAAAATTTTATCCTCGTTCGAAGCATTTGAACCGTTCCAAGAGTGGTTTGGATGTGCCTACATCTTGTGGCATTGTTCGGGTCGAGTCGGATTGACCTAATAAAAATTTCGGGTTGGGTGGGTATGGATGCATGACCTAACCCATCCCGCCACTACCCAACCGATGACCTCATAATTAGCATTTTTTAATATAAACATGTCTACAAAAGACCTTTATTTACATGTAATTCATTGCAGTCATTAATTAATAATATATACTAATTTATGTGAAATAATTAGTTTTACTTGTTTAAAAATTCTAACCAATTGACCCGACTCGCCCAACTAAAGGGAATATGCTCAACCCAATGGTCACAAACTTTTATTTTTTATTAATATATTTCTTTCGTATTTTGACTGTATTTTTCCCGAATTTAACAAATTTTGCTGGATTTTTTCTAATTTTTCCAAGCCGATTTATTCCCACACCCTGACTAGGCCACAATGGTCACAACCAACTATAGTGAAAATTTTTGGCGAAATTCACTGAAAAGGGGGTCAAATGAAAAGTTTGGGAAAATTTTGATCTTTTTTGACAAAATTTCGGTATTTTTTTTATGCTTAAATTTTTTTTATTTTTTATTTTAAATATGTTAGTTATTTAGGATATATTGTAGTAATTTTTTTAAAAAAATATTAAATATATTTTTAATCCTCTAAACTTTTCCGAATTTTTTCCAAAAGGTTTTGAAATTAATCCAAAAGGACCCCCACCGAAAAATTACTGAAAACAAAATTTGTCACTATGGTCACAACCGGAGCAATATAAAAACAAGTATAAAATAAACCTTTATTTACACATTAGTTTAAATGCCGATCCAAAATTCTGACCGGTTGGCTTGAAACGTGAAAGGGAAATTTACCTGACCGGCCCTGTCAGATACGCCTTTTACGTCAGAAGCCCTGTAGTTTCACTTTTACCCAGACAAACCAGCTCCAAGCCTAGCCGACCCTAAGGAGAGTAAAAGGTCCAAATTACCCCCTTCTAAGACCTTCTTTAACAAACAAAGCATCGTCTTCTTCCTCATTTTAACCTGCAAAAAAGTTAGAGGTGTAAAACCCTAGACGGAGTGTCCTTACTTAGTCTGATCTGCTCCGATCTGCTCCGATCTGCTCCGATCTGCTATTTCGAAGAAGAAAATAGAGGCTTGGAAGAAGAAGGCCCTGAACTTTGTCCTTGCGACTAGAGGTATCCTACTTAACCCCATTTTCAGTTTATTAGTGTTATGTAGTGATGCAGTATCTCTTAGAAGAAGAAGGCCCTGCATTTCGTCATCGGCTCCATATACATCCGATATCGATATCACATACAATCGATATCGATTGCAAATACAATCGACAATCTATTTGAAACCAATATCGATTGTATATACAATCGATGCCGATTATATATAGAGTCGATATCGATTGTAGAAACAATCGATATCGATTTCAAATAGAGTCGATGCCGATTATATATAGAGTCGATATCGATTGGATAAACAATCGATATCGATTTCAAATAGAGTCGATATCGATTGTATTTGCAATCGACTAAGAGTTATAGTCGTCTTTTCTCTTTTATTTCATCAGTCTTATGACCCTTCCTTCTCATTCTTAAACAGACGATGACGGACGTGAGGATTCCTCTTCTTTGTCACTATGATGGCCTTCTTGTAAACGCGATGGCTTGTATGAAGGTGGCGGAGGCTTATTAACATTTCAATTGAAATTTCTTATGAACAATTCATAAGGCGAATGTCATTGTCCGCTTTTATGCGGATGAAACAGTTTCAACAAAGTTTCATATGAAGATAGTGAATACGCCTGTAGTTGCCGACATTTTGGACTCTGATGATTTGGCTACATTATTTAGTTTTTATAAATCCAGAGTGGACGTTATAAAAATATTCATCATTAAGGAACCGTCATCCTTCCCAGTTAAAGCTGAACAAGTAAATCTCGGCGGGACTGATTTTGTGTCTCATTCATTTCAGCCATGTAAGTTTGAGGATGAAATTGTATACGATACCGTCCCGTTAGGCGATGACGGTTATATTGTGGCGAACGATGGCAGAGGGAAAGCAACATTTGATTTAAACGATGCTCCGATTGAATCGTATGATGACTCAGTAAAATACATGCATGGGTCACAACAATGTAGTCAATGGTTAGACTATACTTCAGAGAGGGTGGTGGATACCAACGATTTCAGTCATATCTTCCCCGGTGGATGGACAACTTGGTTTACTCAAAACTTATGTTCTACCATGCCATCGATGGAAATTACCGGAGTAACTCAACCCCATGTCCATACATATGAGCACCCCTTCGGTGAAGGGCCTAGCCAACCACGCCATTATCCATTCTGTGAAGGATCCGGTCAATCACATCAGAACCCCTTCGGTGAAGGATCTAGTCAACCACCCGAGAACATCGCCATGAATGAAGATACCTTAGAAGAAGAATATGAAGGCGAACCAGATGGGTTTATCAAAGAGGACCCGAAAATTTTTGTGAGAGATATTGACAATCCCCTAGTAGACGGAGATTACGAAATGTCAGACATCGGCGATTCCTCCGATGAAGAGGTGGGAATATCAATAGAATTGGACGTTTAAAATTAGAGAGATCTTCCGAGACAAACAAACATTTCAAAGAGCATTGAAAGAACACGGTTGAGAAAACTTTCAAATTCGGCCTTTGAGGACCGCTAGTTATCGATAGGATGCTACGAACCCGATTGTTCGTGGCGAATACATGCTTCTAAATTGACTGGGCTCGATTCTTTCCAAATCAAGACATTCAATAGTACTCACACATGCGAGCCGCTAAGATCGGACCGCACGTCACCGTAATGCAACAATCTCCTTCGTAGCAATTATGTACGGATAAACTTATGGAAGGATTCGACTACACAGGCGTCGATAATGTTTGATATTGCAAAAGCTTATAATGTGCAAATCTCATATGCAAAAGCTTGGAGGAAAAGAGCTTGCCCTTAATGATATTAGAGGAAGTTGGGAAGGACAATTTGTTGATCTATCGGCCTACGTGAAGGAGATGAAGAGGGTAGATCCTAATGTACAAACATCCTTTCAACTTACTCTTGACGGTAAGTTTCAAAGATTTTTTTGGAGTTTTGGCCCATGCATCGGTTACCGCAATACACTTCGTCGATATTGCTTGTAGATACACACCTACGAGGACGTTTCGAAGGGATCCTCCTTATCGCCTCTGCGCAAGACGGTAATGGTCATATATTACCGTTAGCATTTGCCGTGGTCGAGTTAGAAGAAGAGGATACGTGGATGTGGTTTCTTGAACGGGTAGGTGCGTTCGTGATCGGTGGGTTTAACGAGGATCTCGTAATTATCACGGACAGGTCGAAGGGTTTAATAAATGCGGTGAAAAGTATCTTCCCTAACGCATATCACTACTGCATGCGGCATATGACACAAAATTTGCAGCACAAGTATCCCAGGAACAATGTGAAGGGTCTATGGTGGTGCGCCGCGCGTGCATATTCGAAAGAGAAATTTGATTATTTTATTAACGAAATGAAGAAAGATCCTGCTGATTCTCAGGCCGTAGAATATATTTTGAAAATAGATCCAAAGCATTGGGCAGCGCACATATGGAAGGAAGGCAGTACGAGTCCCTGACTACGAATATTGCCGAAAGTTTAAACAGCGTGCTAAAGATAGCTCGAGAGAGACCAATTATTGACTTAATCAGAACTACTAGAGAGAAAGTCGCCGATCATTTTCAAAAATGCAGAGATATCTGATAAATGGACCACCCTTCTCGCCTCAAAGCGATGCTCACATGAAGAAAGTGTTGCAATGGGCGAGAAAGAGAGCTCAACCATACGGGCGCGATCAATTCCAAGTCAATTCAAAATTACATTCATCACGCCGACTTGGAATACAAGACTCAGAGTTGCCGCCGTTGGCACATTCATGGCTTGCCTTGCCGTATGGCCATCAATCAAGAAGTTACGACTACCATAAATTTTGTGAGAACTGGTTTTTCACCGCTTGCTTTAGACAAACATACGACCAGCAATGGGTTCCCACCCTCGATAAAAGTCAATGGGAGTTCCAAGCAGAGCAACTCCCTAAAAATATGAAAGTGAGACCACCCTATTATTGCCGAAAGCAAGCCGGTCGTCCGAGGAAGAGAAGGATAAGGTCTAAGGGTGAGGTTAGGGCACTACAGTGTAGCAGGTGCAGTGAATATGGTCACAACTGCTGGAGCTGCACAGCAGTGGGACCGATGGGTAGACAGTGTATATTTTTAATAATGATAGATTAAATATAAACGAGAAATTCAGAATCCATGTTTTTTTACACTCTATTATAGTCTTTACTGATGTATCATAGAGTCGTCATCGATTGTATAACTAATCGATATCGATTCTATATAGAGTCGCCATCGACTATGTATAACATCGATATCGATTCATTTAAGAATCGGCATCGATTATGAATATCGTCAATGACGATGACATATATAGTCGATATCGATTATTTATACAATCGACGACGATTACATACAAAGTCGAAAGTGATTACATACAGAGTCGTCACCGATTATTTATATAGTCGATGACGACTATATATGTAGTCGCTAATGGATGCTATTCTACTTTTTAACTACAAGTACATAAAAATAGTGCCATTATATTCAAAATAATTCAATTTTCAATTACAAAATATTGAATGCAACCACACTATTACAAAATATTCAAATACAACCACACTACTGCTGCTCCCCCTCCTTTTTGTCTTCCTTCAGCAGATCGCCATCGTGTGTATGTAGCCAGTATGGCCAATTTCACTGATCCTCTCTCTATATCTGATTGCGCGAAGTCAAATTTCTTCGCCATCATAAAATATTCGACATACTTCACAACAAACACTCCGCAATCACAGAAGTTAGTCTGTCGGGGGACGGCTTTGATCCGGCAGTCAGTAGATGATCAAGGATAGTTCTTCTTTATTAGCGCAGGAGTCACCGCATTTGAATATAAGATCACGGAAGGTATTATGTCTGCTTTGAAATAATAGAGAGGAGTGTCGAGATATGTTAAGCTAACAATGATAAAAGATATGCTAAGCAAAATATCTTACCAATACCGCAATTGGGCCACATATCTTTCCTTAGAGGCCTATTAAATATAGGGTCGACGATCATTATCGATCGTTCGACTACCTTCGATCATAGCGCCCGAAAGTAGTGGTTGTTCAGTATGTATTGGCATAAATATCTACAAAAAAGTAATATAATCTCAAAGGGTAGGATAGAAAAAATTAAAAAGAATAATTATAAAGAGGATAAAAGCATACTATGTTGCATTCGTGAGCCCACGATTAAGCTCATTGTAGAAGAAAGTTTCCATCGACCTCTTCCCTCCGGTCTCTCTTTGTTTATAGGCATTTCACCGTGAACTTGAACCTCGATCGATTTGGTCGTACAATTTTTCAAAGAAGCAAAAACTTGTTGAAATCTCTTTCATAGCCCATGTACGCGGTGTCGCAGGTCCATTAGGAAGTTTTGACATTTTCGGGATGAATTTTATCATCAATAACTTCCAAATGTCTCATGTAGGCTCATAACCTCAAAACCAATGCGTTAGATTAAAATATGTTAGAGTTCAATACATAATCGTTAGCGACTGTACATCATCGATATCGATTCCTTTTAGAGTAACGATTATTTAAGTCGTCAAATAGTTGTCGACTCTCTAATGAATCGATATCGATGATGTGCTAGAGTCGCCGATTACATAAGCCATCGCTAGCGACTCTACAAGCCATCGATAACGATTACATATCGATTTATTTTGCCTACTGATATTAAAATATACACTTACAAAGTTATCCAGAACTGGTTTCCGCCAGACATCCAAGGATTGCACCACCATTTTGTACTTGCCGACAAGATAACATATTCTCATAAAAATGACCAACTTAACTAATCTTCACGATAAATATATAATAAAGAAGTTAAGTATTCTGTGGTAATTCTACTTACTCGCCCTCCTTCACGTGTGCTTGTTCCATATGTCTAGCATATATTTTTTCTCCGCTGTTAGCTCAGCAGGAGCATCTTCATCAGTAGACCTAGGACCAGCGGTAATGATTGCCACCG
The DNA here is from genome assembly GCA_021018995.1 of Chloranthus sessilifolius. Lineage (NCBI taxonomy): Eukaryota > Viridiplantae > Streptophyta > Magnoliopsida > Chloranthales > Chloranthaceae > Chloranthus > Chloranthus sessilifolius. The sequence continues at coordinate 98,197,115 of CM037593.1, forward strand.
GTCCAGCTCGCCAGCTTGGTCCTTCACCGCCTTCGGTGGGCTTCTTTTCAACCGCTACCCTTCGCCGGGCCTTAAGTTTGATGGAAATTAGTTTGCTGGCTTTCGCTTGCCTAGGTCTTAAGCTAAGCTCATTTTGTTGGTGAGGCAATTGGGAAGAGGTTTCTCTTCACCGCAGGACCTTTATCGATTAGTCTCAGTCGCTTGTCGCCACCGCCTTCACCTTTTCAACGGGAGGAGGAGGAGGAACCTGATGCGCAGGAGCTGATGGTTCTCATCAAGGTCCGTGGTCGCACACCTTCAAGTATCGCCTCTATAGCCACATCCTGTACATCGTAATAATGATGCAAAATAAGAATTAATTTTTAGTCCACATTTTAAAAGAAAAAATCGATTTTAAATATAATCGCTATCGATTATATATATAGTCGCTATCGATTATATATATAGTCGCGATCGATCATATATATAGTCGCTATCGATTATATATATAGTCGCTATCTATTTTATATATGGTCGTTATCGATTATATAGATAGTCGAAATCGATTGTAAATAGAATCGACTTCGGTTGCATTTATAATCGATAACGATTGTAAATAGAATCGATATGATCGGTATCGACTCTATATATAATCGATATCGATTTATGTTAACAAAATTGAATATTAAAACTAGATTTCAACATATACCTTAGGTCTCGCCTCCAATAAATTTTCAAGGAGATCTTTTATTTCAGTCTGGCCCTTTCTGACTAAAGAGTTGTAGTGATTTAACTTCTGCCACTCCGCATCCCTTGAATTCAGCCTCTCATTGAAGGAGTTGCAGAGTTTCTCTAAAGAAGCGCAACGTTTAGCCAGGGCCTTATTCTCTCCCTCCAAATCGCTCACTCTTTGGGTGAGCTTCAAGTTATCCAGCGTCAAATGATCGACCCTCCTCAACAAAGAATCATTGAGGTGGACGCTCAAGCTATCTTTCACTGCCAGGCTCTCCTTGGCGGCCCCCTAGTTCTTGGCCGACCCTCTCCCACTAGCACGGGGCCCTTTTTCGAGAGGGGTTCTTCTTCAGACGTCGATGCGTCATCCCATTCTTCCTCTCCTCCAAGATTATCGACCGAATGTAATTTCTTTTCTTCTTCTCAATCTCTTCCATTTTCTTGATCGGTTCTTTCCTCTTCCCCCCAACCTCCTTTTGAACCCGTAGATATTCTCTTACCACGGGTATCTCTAATTCAAAGCCCTGAGGCATGAGGGGAGCGCGAACCTTTTGAAAGAAAATGAAACAACAGAATAAAATGATCGTTATATATATAATAAATCACTCTCGATTGTGTAAAGAATCGCTATCGATTCCTTACCTTAACAAATCACTATCGATTAGATAATGAATCGTTATCGATTACTTATTAAGTCGTTATCGACTCTGTAAGTAATCGCTATCGATTCGTAAATGAATCGGTAGCGATTCTGTAATGAATCGGTATCGATTCTAGAATGAATCGGTAAGTTGCTTTTTTTTTTGAATAGACCTCATACCTTGCTGTCTAACATCTCGCCATGAAAGTGTAACCTTTGATCTCGGATCGCTACCGTCACCATTTCAGACCGTGGGAAAGGGTCCTTGAGGCCTAGCCGGGATGGCGATATATCGGCAGATCTCATAAGCCCACCATTGAAGTACACATATGCATCCATATGTGTTGTACGCCTTCGTGGCTTTATCCATCTCGGCGTTTTTCTATTTGCCGCACCTTTATTATATACTCCATCAAGTCTCGGTAGACGAAAGCGGACCCCACGGAGTTCGTTGAAGGCCTCCATATCACCGATGAGGTCGATGTGGTCTTCGTAAATTTGATGGTGGGAACCGGGAAGAGAAATATGCACAACACAAAACAGTAAGGGACAACTTTAAGAAGTCCTCATCACTTTCCGCCTATAAATTGCAAAGATCTATATGAGACCGGAGAATTTTTCCGGAGGCTCCACTAAAGTATTTGTTTATAATGGTTTGTTCTACCGATGGTTTGGATGGGGTATCCTTTTACGGGCCAACTACGGCAAGGCCCAAGATCAATGCAATGTCTATCTTCCAAGATAGACATCGGCCTTCCCAATTCGTAAATGGTTTTATCAACCCAAAATGTCCGAATCCAAATCGAATCGAAAGAAATCCCACACCTTCGGATTTGAAATATTCCACCAAAACTCAATCTCTCAAGAACTTCTTCCGATCCGAGTAGCACTTTCAGAGAGATTCAAACGCATCGGGAGAACACTTGGCAACAAATGGTGTACAACCATCTTGGATCTTTTGAAATGAACGTAATAAAACGAAAGGACTCAACACCATACTAACAAGGATAGTTAAAAATGTTGATGAAATGTATATATAAAACTCAGATCGATTATATCTAGAGTCTATACGATTACATAGGTAATCGATACGACTCTAGATGTAATCGATAGAGTCTATATATAATCTAAAACCGACTCTATATGTAATCGATATCGAGTCTATATGTAATCGATATAGACTCAAAAGATTTCATGAAGTCGCCATTGAATCAAAATGTTTCATTTACTTGCAAAATTTTCAATTACATTCATAATAGTTCAATTAAAATTAAAAGTAAAAGGAAAATCTTGCAAGTCTATATAATCGATAACGATTACATATGTAAGCGCTAACGACTCTATATGTAATCGATATCGACATCGATGAAATCGCCAACGACTCAATATATATTCGCAATGACCTCAAAATGTTTATTTATATAGAAATTACTTGATTTACGACTCTTAAGTTTCTTTCTTTTCTTTTGTTCTATTTCTTTCTTCTTCTTTACCTACATCGATTATCTCTATAATCGATATCGTTCTATATGTAATCGCTACCGACTCTCAACGTAATCGATCTCGATTACTTATGAAATCGCTATCAATTAAATATAAGTCTACATTGATCTCAAAATGTTTAATTTACCTGTCAGGTAAATTTCCCTTATTTACATAGAAAATATTTAATTTACGGACTCAAAAGAATTCATGAAGTCGCCATTGCATCAAAAAGTTGTTTCATTTACTTCAAAATATTTGAATTACATTCAAATTTTTTCATTTATAATTAAAAAAAAAAAAAAAAGTTAGGAAGAAGGATGAAGAGCAGGTGGTGGATGGGGTGGAGAGCCGGGTGGTTCCGGCTTCAGTTTCTTTTTCTTTTTCTTTTCTTCCTTCTTCTTTTTCTTTTCTTCCTTCCTCTTCTTCTTCTTTTCTTCCTTCGCCAAAATCTCCATTACTTCATCGTACTCGTCCCACAGGAACTGCAGAGGATCTGGTTCTGGTGGTGGTGGTGGGTCCTCCCATACAGGATAGAACTTTATTGGGTTATAGAAGATTTTTTCTTCGTCGTCAGACATTGGGAGACATTGGGAAAAATATGGGCTGCTAGGGATGATAGGTGGTTTGCTAAGGTCGAACTAAACCTGTATTTAAAGCTCCTAGATTGTGGAATACGAATCGTTGTATTAAATTTTCTCATTCTTCCAACCTAACTTGCCATAATGGTTTTACAAAAGGGTAGTTGGCAATAAATTGAACGTCGGCTGAGATAAATATAAAACCTCGTATGATTTATTATGGCATCGAGGGTAATAACTATAGGGAAATTATTTCAAATGATGGGTATTAATTATATTCATAGAGAGTCGATATCGATTTGTTATAGATTCGTCATCCACAGTTTATATAGTCGATTACGACTACATATATAATCGTTATCGACTCTAAAGGTAATCGAGAACGTTTTCCCATATGTAATCGGTAACGATTACATATATAATCGATATCGACTACATATATAGTCGTAATCGATTACATATGTAATCGTTAACGATTACATATGGAAAAACCTAAAAAAAATATGTCAAAATATGCAACAAAGAGAGGAGAAATAAAAAATCTATAGCGATGGAAGCTAATTTTAATTCTAACTTACAGATTTGGTAGCTTGAAGGTTGTAGTTTTGAACGCGATCGTCCACGAAGCGTCAACGACTCTCCACCGACTTCGAACGAAAAAGTAAATTCAAAACAGTAAATGATTTGAAACGACGGCGGCTATTTATTACTGTGGGGGTAGTTTGGGTATTTCCTACAGGCGTGCCTCAGCTCGACTTAGAGCTGGTTTGTCTGGGTAAAAGTGAAACTACAGGGCTTCTGACGTAAAAGGCGTATCTGACAGGGCCGGTCAGGTAAATTTCCCAACGTGAAACCTATCGAACCAAAGATTCGAAGACCCTAACCATCGTCTCGGGCATCGAGCATTCAGGTCATGATGGCTTTTGCCCTGACGACAAGCCTCATGACGACCTATGTATTGCTGCTTGTATTGCTGCTTACATCAAACAAAGGGCAACAACAAATCTAGCACCATTTAATTAATATCAAGGATAAAAATTTCGGTGACATTTATATATGGGACCCAAAATTTCTGTTTTCGGTCCAAATTATTGGTTTTGGTCATGCCAAAAACTTAAATTTTAGTCTTGATTGATATCATTTCCTATCATTAGTACCATATATAAACTAAATTTAAAAACTAAATAGCACCATAAATAGATTAATTTTTTTTTATATTTGGAAAAGAGTGATTTAGATGTGCCTACATCTTGCGGCATTGTACGGATCGAGTCGAGTTGACCTAATAAAAATTTCGGGTTGGGTGCATGGCGTCGGTCCCACAATCCAACTGATGACGTGGTTTGGATATGCCGCTATCATGAGGCATTGCTGGGTTGATGATGGAGCACACCGAGCCCAGCCCACAAAAGTTTAACCACTTTAAAGCCCCCACTGGGGTTACAAGCTCACGTTAAGAACTCAGCTGAACAAATAAGCTGCATAGATATAAATGTTGGAAATCTATATTTTATTCGGTTTGGGACTAAAAAAAGTCTTATCACAATGATCTTTGAAGGATCTTTTTATATGACGGTAAGAGGGAATAGATTTGACTTCATTTAATCACAGGATAAAAATTATGTTTCATGTTAATTTTTTTCAATTAGAATCTTTAAATCATGGCCTTCAAATCATACGGCCTGGATGGTGTTTTCATATAGCACAACTCACTGAATTTGTAAGTCTTTCTTTTAAATTCGGTGAAATGGCGCCGAATGCAAGTAATGGCTCCCTAAAAGATGTAGTTCGAATTGGTGTCTTGACCTTTGGGTTAGACCTAGGGCTGTCAATTGGTCGAGTCGGTCCAATGCCCAACCCATGCTACCCAGATCTTTTACTGGGTTGGGCACATAACGTGACCCTCCAGATCGAGAATGAAGTATCTGACAAGTTGGGTGGAGTCAACCAATGGTCGGGATAAAATTGGGTCGAGTTGGGTCAAATCGACCAGTCTTGTCTAATTTATTTTTAATTTAGAAAAGGAAAATATGGTTTTAACCTGTTTGTGTCTGGTTTTACGGTTGGGCATCAGGTTGGGTCAAATTTTCAGGCCGGGTTGGGCAGATACCCATGACTGGTGTCAGATCTGGACGAGGTCCACAATCGAGTTGGGCATATTCCCTTTACTTGTCGGGTTACCTCAATTTTGGTCGGACCAGACCGGATCCGACATTTTGACATCCCTAATTGGGCTTATTGGTTCTAAGCATGGACGAAGTGATAATAGGGAGGCAATGGTGCTTAAATGATCTTCAACCATTAAAATGTCACTTTTATGTTATACAATTGAAGGGTATGATTTATCAATGTGGCACACATCTATCATCAATCGAAATTGCCCCAGTGGCAATCCCTTGTTAAAACATGTCCCAGCCGAAGGATCATGCTTATAAGTGGATGTAAACAATCCGATCTGTGAACTATAATATTAGCCAACAAAATTAAGAAAAATCGTAGATATTAGATGAACATATCGGATAGTTCGAATCTCCTAGAAAGTGTGATTTTTTAACCTATAACCCTTCAATTGATGATATATTACTTTGACGGTATAGATTTCCAAGTTCATATATAAGCTAATAAATAGTGTAAGATCGTCTAAACACCATTTGGTGCTTAAATGACGATTAGGAGAGTCAGTTACTTCTAACATAGGTAGGGCTCTCAACGAGCATGTTCAAGCCCAGCCGGCTCAGCTTGAGATCATCTCTTTTATATTCGAACTGAACTGGGCTCGCTTGATATCAGCTCTTATATATTCAAGCCGAGCTCTTTTACATTCAAGCCTAAAACTACTCAACTCTAGCTTGGCTCAATCGAGTTCGAGCCTAGTAATATGCGATTAGTATTATTTTATTTCTTTATTATTTTTTTTTTAATAACCTAGGTTTCTGGGCCTCTTAAAGAACCCCGACAAATCCCAAGGGCACATATGTGCCCCAAGTTAGTACATGTCGGGTAACCATAAAATATAAATCTCTAGAGTGGCATCAGAGGTAATTTCTAGTGGGTGATTTGTTTCTAAAATTACTACTATACTGTTTGATCGAATGGTTAGAAGAATTCTAACGATTATTTTACCCATAAAAAAATCTAGACCGGAAAGGTTGGGCAACGATTCGACATTTCTGCAAAATTTCAAAGTCGATTGTAGGGTAAATTTGAGTACTAGAGGGCATCAATTGTAGTATTCTTCAGCTTGGGGATCTATGTCATGTGAAAACACTATCTTAATCGTCTGATTTAAAGGTTATGACATAAGGATCTTTCATGCAAAAGATCGGTAGGAAATACGATCTTTGTCATTTGATTCCATACAGTCAATTGTCGAATCAAACAATGGCCTGTGAGTATGTGACTACATAAAATTATATGATAGAGATCATACTTCGTGCCAATTTTTGTGTCAAAGATCTTTAACACATGGCTTTCAAACTATATGGCATAGATGATATTTGTTGTGCATGTTAAGTTGTACTCGCAAGTGCACAAATCGTGATGTAGTCAATGGGTGTAGAGTACGAGATCGTTCCCACGAGGACTGGTTAAAAAATTCAGAAGAGTGATAGCAACTAATTAAAAGAACAAGCACATATTTACCATAGCAACTACTAATCTAATATTTTGAGAACTTTTTATGAATGAGATAAATACTAATGGAATTTAAGATTTAAACAAATAATGAAAGATAAGGATTGGAATGCTAAATCTTTCCATCGTAGGTGTATCATTTATGATATACAAATTTGTGATGAAGATATAGGATTTATAAAAGATGCCTGAGATCTGAACATCTGTAGATTCTAAAGTACAGATCCGAGATCAAGGAGATGTGTGATTAATATCCCATGAGTGCATGATTAACACTCACACCTCATAAAGTACTTAGAATCAGATCTCAGGGTAAAGTCCACACTACAGATCCGAGATCAAGGAGATGTGTGATTAACACTCACACCTCAGAAAGTAGTAGAATTTATCCCGAGGAAAAAGAGATTAAAATAACACCTCCATCGCAAATCTGAGATTTCGGGGCATGATTAGCTCCCATATCTCAGAAGACAAAGAAGTATTATCCATAAAAAGATAAAATCAGAGTCCACTACAAAATGATATCTTCATCACAGATTTGTATTATAATAAATGAATACCTCGGATGGGAATCATTAGATCCCTATCCTTGGATGAGATTCGCCACACATAATGAAAGTAAACCATATTATAGAAGAATGCATCAACATCAACATTTAAAATACCGTGAAAAGGGCTTCAACGAATTTCACAAATAGCTTTAATCTAAGTTCCGTACAACTCCTTGCTTGAATACAGAAAGATAAAACTATTCTAAAATCTAACACTAAGAAAAATAAAATGCTCAGAATCCCCTCAAGTTACTTGGCTGAATGCTCTACAAAGTTTGAAACAGAAGAACAGAAAATAGAAAAATGTCAGCCGATCCTCTCTCCGAATCCTCATATTTATCTTTAAATAGCATCCAGCATCCAGATCCGGCACTAAAATTCAAATTCAAACTTGGTCGATTGATCGACCAAGATAAATTTTAGTTTTCAAATTCAAATTCTTCCGGATTATGTCGATCCATCGACCAAAAAGGGTCGATCAATCGACCTAGTCAAATGGTCAATCTCCTCTGTTTTGCTTCACTTGTCCAGTTCCTTTCAGCTTTTGCACCATTTTGCACTTCTTAATGTGTTCAATGGCCATTTTGTCCTGAAACATAGAAAACTTGATAAATCATATTAGATAGCTTTCATCGGACGGCTAAATATAGATTTTTAGGGTTGAAATATCATCATATTTTATTGCACATCATACCCCCAAACCTACACTTTGCTAGTCCTCGAGCAAAGGAGTGAATGAACAAAACTGAAGAGTAAACTAACAACCTAAGAAAAATAAAGAATGCCACTTTCGTAGGGAGCACGATTGCATTTAGCGTATGCAACAAGCCTTTAAACCGCTAGCTGATCCCTAGTAGAGGAGTTTTATCTCCTGAGGGTTTTCAGTGAAGTTACCCATAAATTTCAAGGCATTTTGTATAATTGATTCATGTGAAATTTAATAATTGATCTCATTATGCATTTTCTCCATAAATAATACACATGTCATATCATTTTCATTGATGTTTAGTTAAGTTAAGCTAATGCTTCTATTTACAGATAAAATTTTCACCCATCTTTAGATGTGTCACGTGTGATTATCAGATCGAATTCTATTTATCTGAAAATTTATCATACTTGTGAACTGCATAGATTTATGTTTTGATTCAATCCTCACAATAGGCGTACTCTCAAAATAGATCTCTGATGATGGGTATACTTTCACACATGTGAGGGATCAATATAAAACAAAAAATAAAAAGGACTCATATGACAGAAGAAACACGTTATAGGTCAATGAATAAAAATAAATCTCATAAGAACAGACACTTGTATATTCTAAGCATGTCAAATCAAGTGTCATAGGTATAATATATTTATTCTCCACCAGGCAGTTACTAATACAAGATCGGATCATGAAGGTCTTTTTATAAGGTTGTAATGTGGCTCAGGTAAGGATAAGAAAGAAAGGAAAATTGGGATTCAAAGTTACTGAGAAATTGGAAAATGAATCAACTTTCATTTTTTTTTAGTCTTTTACTTTTTTTTTTTTTATACTTTCTCACCACTTTTCTTTTTGTCTCAACTCTCTTTTCTTTGCTTCATCACTTTACTTCTTTTGACTTTTGCACCTCACACACAGATATATATATATATATATATATATATATATATATATATATATATATATTTCTTTTTATTTTTCTCCCTTTCTTTTCTTTGACATACTTTCTCAGTGATTACCACAACTTAAGACCTCTCTACTTACTTTATTTTTCTCTCATTCCTCATTCCCAATTTCTTAGAAATAAACAGGGTAAAGTTGAATTTTTAGAAATGTTGAAGGATTAGAGATTAATGTGGCTTATCAAAGAATTTTTAAAGGTAAATTTTTCAAATGGGCTCAAAGGAGTACTAGCAAGACAAATTTATATGAGGTGGGGCATTTTAGGCACAATCGAGCCAAAAATGGCCTCCAATCATGTTCTCAAAAGATAGTAACTCTGCCTATTTGTCTTGAACAAACATATAGTACGTTCTAGCACAATGATTTGAATTTTAATGTCATGCAAAGTCATAAGTCAAAATAAAAAGTATGAGATCATGCAAGAATAATTCGTATTCAAAGACAACTCCGAGTTTATGTATGCTCTCATCAAGGACGGAAAATTAGCTCTAAAGCTCACACGGTTTTAATCTAGACTAAGATCCTTACAGTTCACAATTTTAGATAAGTTTTCATGATTTAAGCTCTTTGAACTGAGTCAAACGCCATAACTTCTTAAGAAAGGGTTTAAAAATTTTTATGTCAATTTTCACCTTAGCTTGTCTCTCCTAAGAGCAATGAAACGAAATGACATTTAATATTCTTTTAATGAGATTGCATAATCTATCAATTTTAAATTCCACACGTCAACCATATAAAAAATTTCTCAGATGAAACTTCACTTTGCTCAGTCGATCGATCGACAAGCTTGGTCGATTGATCGACCAAATCCAAATTTATTTATTTTTATTATTATTTTTAGAATAATGTCACATTACCACCCCCAAAGCTATATTGTGCAATGTCCTCATTGAACCAAAATTAAGGGCGCACCCCCAAACCTGCAATCAAAGTACTCAAAGACCAAAAAGGCAAAGGAAGTGACACGCATTGGTAAAACTAAAAGGGAGTTTATTAAGAAAATTACTGGAAATTACACTTATTGAAACCATAAAATATGAAATCATAAAGCTACCTAAAAACAGAAAATATGCAGAACTAAAAATAAAACCTAAAAATCTTAAAACATCCTAAAGACTTTTAATTTCTTCTTCTCAAACATCCGCATCAGTTCCCGACCCTGGCTTCGGTTTTGGAAAAGCAAAATTCCACATTGCTTCGGTGATACTCCCTGGATTCAAAGAATCAGGAGTCACATCAGGAGGCGGCGGTGTTAATGGGTTGGTCGTACTACTCGTGGCCAGATCCTGAAGTGTTGGAGTCGGGTACAACTTCGCCCAAATCTCAGTTGGTATGAGATCAATAACCTCCTTTGGGATTGATTTAGGTGGAGTTGGTGGTGGTATTGATGAAGAGGAAGGAATGGGTGATGGTGAATTTGTGATAGGGGATGGGGATGGAATCGGACCCAAATCAATCATCTCTATATCGTTGGAGAAGGTTGGGGTAGGATTGGCTGATCTATTGCCTCTTTTTCGTGCTGGCTCATCCCAAAGCTGAAGAGGTATGAGATCAAGATCTATCACATTGATGTTGGCTAGATCCAATAGAGATTGTGATCCACTAGCCCGTTCCCTTTTTCTTGCAGTTTCATTCATCTTCCATAAAGTTGACCTTGTAAACTGGGTTCTTTTGGCCATTGATAATATATGAGAATGAGGAGATAAATTGATGATGAAGATTGTAGGCAAAGTTTCAGGGTGTTTGATACAAATAGAGAAAGAGTGTTTGAGATTTGCTAAAAGAGTTCTACGAAGGAAAGCAAAGTGTCCTAAAATATTAAACTTCTAAAAAGATTTGGAACAAATTTTTTATTATTATATATTTTCTCTTTTTTTATTCAGCAAGTGTATTGGTCGATTTATCGACTGAATTGGTCGATCGATCGACCAATAAATTTTTATTCATTCATTTTATTATTATTAGTATTTTTTTTAATTAATTAATTAATTAATTTTATTTTTTATTTGGTCGATTAATCGATTGATCGATCGATCGACTTCATTGGTCGATCGATCGACTAATCCAGTCAACCATGATTTGACTTTGTATAACCTCGATTGATCGACAGTGCGAGTCGATTAAGAGAATGGTTAATCCAAACAGAGAGTAATCGAAAGAATTTTTACAAAGTTGATTGATCGACTGATAAAATTAACACAAAAATAACACGACAGTGAGAAATATATATATATATATATATATATATATATATCTTTTGATTTTTCATTGATGATTTTTTTTTCTTTTTTATACAAATTCTAATCCTACACATACTGGAAAACATAAATTCTAATCCTAATAAAACGTAAAAATTAAGAATTCTAAAACTAAAAATTAACACAAATGATGCAAAAAGAAATCTAATCCTAATCATCTTCTTCATCTTCCTCCGCCTGCCTCGCGCGAGCTCTCATCTCGTAATAGCCATCGGGCCATAATCGTTGGCCCAACTGATGCATGAAGGCCCGATCATATCGGCCACGATGAAGATTTAGATTGTATTGCCGCTGCTACTCGTCGATCAAGGAGTTTATCTGAGCCTGCATTAATTCGAGGAAAACTCCCTCATTGCGAATTGGTTTTGACAACACGGCTCGTGGCGGCTTCTTCTTAGCGCTTTCGGAATATTTTCCAACATCGCATACTTTCAATTCCGCTGCGTCGATAAAATGGAAGGTTCCCAATATTATCATCAAGATGAAAAGGATAACTAAGATAATGTAAAAGTTGCATCACCAGATGGGGAAAATAGATGAGTGCGGCATCACCAGCAGGAGGGTTTACAATTTCATCGTGGCATTGCCACATCGAATCATGCAAAAATTACGGAATATTAAGCCATGATCGTTTGTAGCCACCATACAATGCTTTCACCCGAGGTCCAGTTCTTTCAGAGGCATGTCCTCGTGGGCAAAGACTATAAGAAACGACAATGTCCCACAACAGAATGTCGCGCGGGAGAGCCGATCGTTTAGTTGCAAGTCTCTGGATGCATATACGCCATTGCACATATCATCAATCATTGGTCCTTGCTCAACATCAAGCTCTTCGCCAAGTTCGTGGTTCAAAGGACTCTCAGCAAGAATTTCAAAAACATCCGCGATCGTATCCGGATAAATTTTTCCCTTCCAGCCATGAATGGAGATGGTGAAATGGGATTCTTCATTTGTCTTGTCTGATGCATTCTTCCATTTCATATTTTGATAAAACATGCGGACTACCCGCTCCGAGACGTTGATTTCTGGGGGCGTCATCAGAAAATGAAGATTGAGAGCAGCAATGTACGCGAGTGAGACCGTGCACTCAGGCATCGCGTGGAATGCCGACAAATCGTACATATATTCTGATGAGATTTCCTTGGTTGCAAAATGACCTTTTGGTCTTTCTCAGAAAATTCCTTCTGGATGCTGAGGAAGTCTTGCAGAAGAGGATGATGCCATTTCTAAGAATGTTGGAGAAATTTAGAGAAGCTTGGAGGTGATCAGTAATGTTTGAGAGAATGTGGAAGATGAAGGACGCTAGGTCCTTTAAATAGACACAGAGGCACCGCTTCTGTTCAGACACAACGTATAGGTCGATCGATCGACGTGTATACATCGATCGATCGACACACACATTGAAAAGGCGCGCCTTTGAAGTCCACAGTTTCATTGACAACCGAGCATGCAGAGTATGAAACGATGTGGCACTTAATTCACCTTGGAAAAATGCGACGTTCAGAGTCGATCAATCGACTAAGAACAACGATTGATCGACAATAAAGACAAATATAGAAAACCATTCCTGATCATAAATTTCCACATTTAATGTCAATTCGTCGACAAAAGATGGTCGATCAATCGACCACTCGGCTTATTGTCGATCGATCGACCAAGTCCGACACTTTTTTTATTAGTTTTTTTTTTTTTTTTATATGGGTTGCCTCTCAAGAAGCGTTAAGTTTAATGTCGCTAGCCCGACATTTCAGATTTTTCAATTTCATCCCGATCGATCGGGATTCCTCAGCACAATTTTATCAAAATTTTCAACAAAATTCTCCAAAAACGGTTTTACCTGTTGCCCATTAACTCAAAACTTACTTTCATTTCGCAAGTTGCATAGTTCAACTCCTCCATTTGAAAATATTCAATTAACCAGGAATGGACCGCTCAATTTGGTTTTGAGCTTTCCTGGAAACAAATGGAGTCTTGAGTTATATAACAGTACCTTCTGTCCCACAATGAATGATTTCCTGAAAATAGACTAATCATGAACACGCTTCATGTGGTCCTTGTAGGATCTGACACAATCATATGCATCAGCTCTTACTTCCTCCAATTCTGTAACTTCTAGTTTTCGCTTCTCACCAGCTTTGTGTAAGTCAAAATTCAAAGACTTAACAGCTCAATAGGCCCGATGTTCCAATTCAACAGGTAAATGGCAACCTTTGCCAAATACCATTCTATAAGGGGACATTCCTATGGGAGCCTTGAATGCTGTCCGATATGCCCATAGTGCGTCGTTTAATTTCAACAACCAATCTTTTCGATTAGGCTTTATCATCTTCTCTAAAATACGTTTGATTTCCCGATTTAAAACTTCGACTTGTCCACTGGTTTGAGGGTGGTATGGTGTAGCCACTTTGTGTGTGATCCCATACCTTTTCATCAGCTGAGCAAAAACTTTGTTACAAAAGTGTTTTCCGCCATCACTAATAATCGCACGTGGGGTACCGAATCTTGAAAATATCTCATTTTTTAAAAATTTAACCACCACTCTGTGATCGTTGGTTTTACAGGCCATTGCTTCAACCCATTTTGAAACATAATCCACTGCAACTAGGATGTATAATTTCTAAAAGAATTCGGGAATGGGCCCATGAAGTCTATTCCCCATACATCAAACAGTTCGACTTCCAGGATTGGATTTAAGGGCATCATATTTCTTTTTGAAATTCTACCTAACATTTGACAGTTACTTCATGAAATGCAGTGCTAGTGACAATCTTTAAAGAATGTTGGCCAATAAAATCCACATTGGAGAATCTTAGTCGCAGTCTTCCTTGAGCTAAAATGTCCTCCACAGGACAACTCATGACAGAATGAAATAATTTTTGACTGCTCCTATTCCAGAATGCATCTTCTAATAATTTGATCAGCACAATATTTAAACAAGTACGGGTCCTTGAAAAATAATGCTTAGCTCGTGCTAGAAAAACAGCTTTCTCGTTTTTATTCCAATGCTTAGGTATCTAATCTGTCACCAAATAGTTGACCAGATCCCCATACCACGGTAAATGTTCAACAACGAGCAATTGTTCATCAGAAAATTTTTCTAAAATTGGAATCAGATCCTCAGATTTTTCAACAATGATTCAAGATAAAAGATCAGTGACCACATTTTCTGATCCCTTTTTATCTTTGATTTCCAGATCGAATTCTTGTAAAAGTAAAATCCATCGGATTAAACGAGCTTTTACATCCTTCTTTGCAAAGAGGTAGCGAAGAGCTACATGATCAGTAAACACTACAACTTTTGATCCCAACAAATAGGATCGAAACTTGTCCAGGGCAAAGACTACTGCTAGGAGTTCCTTTTCTGTTGTAGAATAATTCAATAGTGCATCATTGAGAGTGCGACTCGCATAGTAGATGACATGCGGCACTTTCTCTACCCTTTGTCCCAAAACAACTCCGATTGCATAATCCGATGCGTTACACATGATTTCGAAAGGGAGCGTCCAATCTGGAGATTGGATTATAGGAGCTTTGACCAATTCTGCCTTGATAATTTCAAAGGCACTTCGGCACTTTTCATCAAAAATGAATGAGACATCTTTAGACAGTAGATTGCACAATGGTTTTACAATTTTGTTGAAATCCTATATAAAACGTCAATAAAAATCGGTGTGTCCAAGGAAAGACCTTACTTCTTTGACTGTTCTGGGTGGTGGAAGGTTTGAAATCAGATCTACCTTAGCCTTATCCACTTCAATGCCTCGAGACGATATGATATGTCCCAAAACAATACCATTTTGCACCATGAAATGATACTTTTCCCAATTCAGAACAAGGTTCTTCTCTTGACATCTCGCAAGAATAAGGGATAAGTGGTACAAACAACCACTAAAATTATCTCCAAAAATAGAAAAAGCATCCATGAAGACTTCTAGGAACCTCTCCACCATATATGGAATATACTCAGCATACATCTTTGGAATGTAACTGGAGCATTGCAAAGTCCGAAAGGCATCCTTCGATAGGAGAACGTTCGAAAGGGACATGTAAGCGTCGTCTTCTCCTGATATTCCAGCGCCATAACTATCTGACTATATCCAGAGTAGCCATAAAGGAAATAATAGTATTAATGTCTGGCCAATCTCTTGAGCATTGGATCAATGAATGGGAGGAGAAAGTGATCTTTTCTGATCATTGAATTCAACTTTCTGTAATTGATATACACTCTCCAGCCAGTTTGAACCTTGGTTGGTACCAGCTCATTCTCCTCATTTTTTACCACAGTAACTCCAGACTTTTTGGGTACTACTTGTGTCGGACTCACCCATGTGCTATCGGAAATTGGATATATAATCCCAGCATCTAGCAGGTTAATAACCTCCTTTCTCACCACATCTTGCATTATTGGATTCAATGTACGTTGTGGTTCTCTTACGGGTTTAGCGCTTTCTTCCAAATGAATTCGGTGCATACACATCGTTGGGCTAATTCCTTTAATGTCTTTGATAGACCTCGATCGTACTTATATGGTCTTGGAATACTACAATGAGCTTTTCTTCTTCATCCCTATTCAAATTCACAGAAATAATCACTGGCTCAGTTTCATCTGTACCCAAGTATGCATATTTCAAATCTGTAGGGACAGATTTTAGCTCCATCCTTGATTTCTCTCCTTCATTTGATTCTTCTCGGCTTGCTTCTTCCTTTTTCTCATCTTTCAATTGACATTCATTTTCTCCCAAGAGTGGCGTTGAGTCTAACATTTCATTAACTTCGTGTATCACCTGATCCACATAAAAGTCTTTACCAAAATATTCTAAACAGGCCACTAAAGGGTCCTTATATTCTGAAGTAAAAAATTTATTTTTCACAATGTTATCAATCATGTAAACTTGTGCATGTTCCTCATCTTCAACAGGCTGTCTCGAAATGTGAAAGATATTCAGTTCCACAGTTATGTTCCCGAATGAAAAATTCATTATCTCATTTCGGCAATTGATTAGTGCATTCGATGTTGTTAGGAATGGTCTTTTTAAAAGTATCGAAATATTATTTCTGTGTTGAGGAATGGGTTCCGTATCCAAGACAATAAAATCAACTGAAAAGTAGAAAGTATCTACTTTGATTAGGACATCCTCGACCATTCCACTAGGAATCTTAATTGATCTATCTACAAGTTGAAGAGTCATAGCTGTGGGTTTTAGTTTCCCAAACTCAAGTTCCTTGTACATAGAGTATGGCAACAGATTAACACTTGCTCTAAGGTCTAGAAGTGTTTGATCAATGCGATTCTCCCCTATGATGATTGAAATTGTTGGACATCCAGGATCCGTGTATTTAATTGGAAGTCTCGCTTGTAAAATTGAGCTTACCTGCTCTGCTAAGAAGGCTTTCTTCGAGACATTAATCTTTCGCTTGATCGTGACCAAATCCTTTAAAAATTTCACATATGCCGGCAATTGTTGAATGACGTCTAGGAAGGGAATATTTATCTTCAGCTGCTTGAACATTTCAGTGATTCCTTCCTGATCGCGATTCTTCTTTGGTCCCATTAGCCTTTGAGGGTATGGGGCCTTGGGCACAAAATTCTTTTCTCTCTCACTCTTTTCTTCGATCTTTATCTCTTGCTTCTCTTGTTTCTCTTCTTTTACTTACTCGTTCATCTCAATTTTGACTTCAGGTTCAGGCTTCTCATCTTCTTCTGGCATTTTCACTTTGCTGTCGATTTGCGTTCCAGATCTCAATGTAGTGATGCCTTGATCTTTTGTTGGCTCTCTTCCTGAGATGAGGTTGAGGCATGCTTAATAGCCATCTGCCCTCTTGGATTCAGAATTGGTTGGCTTGGGAATGATCCCTTCTCTCTCTCACAGAGGGGCGTCGCCAAT
This sequence comes from Chloranthus sessilifolius, assembly GCA_021018995.1. Taxonomy (NCBI): domain Eukaryota; kingdom Viridiplantae; phylum Streptophyta; class Magnoliopsida; order Chloranthales; family Chloranthaceae; genus Chloranthus; species Chloranthus sessilifolius. Next base: position 98,214,522 of record CM037593.1, read on the forward strand.
AGCCCAATTTGTGTCTCTATCCTTGATATTGAAGAGGTATTGGATTGGATGAACTTCCACATATCCTCACTTTGAGAATATTGATTCTGAGACTAACATGGTGCAATATTTCCTTATTGATTATTGAATCCCGGTGGTGGGAAATTTTGTGCGAGACCAGGTTGACTCGTTGATTGTGAGAATTGGTAATTCTGGTTCGATTGCCTGGGTTGCACACTTTGATTTTGATTATAGTAAAATTGGTTTCCTCCTCTATAGTGATGTTGGAATTGTCCTTGACCAAACTATTGTTGTGGTCCCTGATTGAAATTTTGATTCGGGTATAAATTCATCCTTTGACCTCTGCCTTGAGGTCTTTGATTTCCCTATTTCCATGAGAAATTTTGATGATATTTCCAATTGTTTGGGTTGTTTTCATTGAAAACATTTCCCTGACTCCGCCCGTAAGTGTTCAATGCGTTCAATTGCTCACTAGGATCTTCTGAGTAATTTTGCATTGACAGGCAACCGTTGGATGTGTGCATTGGACTTGCACAATATGGGTATGGATCTGGTTGAACGTTTACAACACTCACGTTTTTGTTCAATTTTAATTCCTCAACTTGTTGAGTGAGGAAATCTATTTTTGCCATTAGATCTGGTGTTTCTTTCACCACATACAATCCTCCTTTCTTTACTGAGCTTCCTGCTTGATCTCGATTCTTGTTTGGCCGATCTCGACTGTTCAAGAAGTCACATTGCTGTGAATCTTCCGCTAACTTTTTCAAGAATCGATAAGATTCAGTTTCTCTAATTCCCAAGAATCCTCCACTGTTCATGGATTCAATCAGATGTCGATTGGCCTGATCCAGTCCATTGTAAAAACATTGGACAAATCTCCATTTCAAGAATCCGTGGTGAGGACATTTCAATAAGATATCCATGAATCTATCCCAAGCTTCATAAAATCTCTCATCATCTTCTTGTGTAAAATCAATAATTTCACGTCTTAAGGCGTTAGTCTTTGTCATAGGAAAGAATTTTAATAAAAATTTCTTAACCATCTGATCCCAGGTGGTTATGGATCCAGCTGGTAAAGAGTTTAACTATGCTTTGGCCCTATCCTTTATGAAAAAAGGAAATAGACGTAGTCTCACAGATTTTTCACTGAAAATTTGATACACCGAAGAACAGACTTCGGTGAAGTCTTTGATGTGTTGGTACGGATTTTCTCTTTCCATACCATGAAAAATTGGAAGGATTTGAATGACATTAGTACGGATTTCAAATCTGCCACCAGGTGTGGCGGGATACGTGATGCAAAAAAGGGTATTTGTAGTAATTGGAGCAAACAACTCCCTTAGAGTTGGTTCCTCCTCATTTTCATATTGTTGATTTTCACAACCATTTGCATTCATTTCAAATTGAATTGATGTTTCGGTTCTAGCTTCTCGACTTGTTCTAACTTCTTTTCGATTGAACGACACGTTCGCTCAATCTCAGGATTAAAAGGTTCCAAAGTTTTATCTTTAGATGACCATGTGTGCATACACAAACTGCACAGATTTTGTTTTCGTAAATTCTTGTTCGATTGATCGACTGATTAGGTCGATTATCGAGAGAATTGAAAATTTGAAATTTGATCTTTTTTTTTTTTTTTCGATTGATCGACTGTTTAGGTCGATCGATCGCCCAAGAGACAATCTTCGATTGATTGAGGGTTTAGGTCGATCGATCGAGGATTTAAATTTTGAAATTTTGAAATTTGAAAAAACAAAAATTCGATTTTTTTTTTTTTAAATTCGAAAAATTCGGAATCCGGAGATTACGAACGAGATTTTTACAGATATTATGGAGTCGATTGATCGATTGTTTAGGTCGATCGATCGATACTCAAAGCTTTATTACATAGAAGAGAGAATCAGTGCGAATTTTTTTCTGAGTCGATTGATCATAGATTTAGCTCGATTGATCGACCACAAATTTTTTTTCAATTTTTTCACTTTTTTTTTTATTTTTTTGGTAACAAAGTTACTGAATTTAAATCTACAAAGATTCTTAGAAATAATTTTCTATTTTCCAAAATTTTTTAATTTTCTACGCCCAAGTCCCTGGCAGCGGCGCCAAACACTTGTTGTGCATGTTAAGTTGTACTCGCAAGTGCATGAATTGTAATTTAGTCAATGGGTGCAGAGTACGAGATCGTTCCCACGAGGACTGGTTTGAAAATTCAGAAGAAAGATAGCAACTAATTAAAAGGACAAGCACAGATTTACCACAACAACTACTATTATAATATTTTGAGAACTTTTGATGAATGAGATAAACACTAATGGAATTTAAGATTTAAACAAATAATAAAAGATAAGGATTGGGATGCTAAATCTTTGCATCGTAGGTTTATCATTTATGATATACAAATTTGTGATGAAGATATAAGATTTATAAAAGATACCTGGGATCTGAACACTTGTAGATTCTAAAGTACAGATCCGAGATCAAGGAGATGTGTGATTAACATCCCATGAGTGCATGATTAATACTCACACCTCAGAAAATACTTAGAATCAGATCTCAAGGTAAAGTCCACACTACAGATCCGATATCAAAGAGATGTGTGATTAATATCCCATGAGTGTATGATTAACTCTCACACCTCAGAAAGTAGTAGAATTTATCCCGAGAAAAAAGATATTAAGATAACACCTCCATCGCAAATCTGAGATTCTGGGGCATGATTAGCTCCCATATCTCAAAAGACAAGGAAGTATTATCCATAAAAAGATAAAATCAGAGTCCACTACAAAATGATATCTTCATCACAGATTTGTATTATAATAAATGAATACCTCGGATGGGAATCATTAGATCCCTATCTTTGGATGAGATTAGCCACACATAACGAAAGTAAACGATATTTCAGAAGAATGCATCAACATCAACATTTAAAATACTGTGAAAAGGGCTTTAACGAATTCCACAAATAGCTTTAATCCAAGTTCCGTACAACTCTTTGGTTGAATGCAGAAAAATAAAACTATTCTAAAATCTAACTCCAGGAAAAATAAA